>OX346263.1:17255912-18455912 GCA_947049275.1 Epinotia bilunana | reverse complement strand
TTTATTGCTACTGACATAAGGCTCTACTAGGCTCAACCCACCCTTAGTTAGATTGTATGTAGACTGTACGTGTAAATCTCCAGAGCTGCTCATCCACTTTATAATAAATCTTCGGGAAGGGTATTGGCTATATTTTAACCCGCGGCTGTGATTGTGTTATTTGTAACACGCGGAGCTAGTAGCTTTATAAAAATAAGCTATTACTTTCAGTAGGATGCATAGCATAGCCTACCATAATAATACTTTTCATGGAATTTCTGTGATATCTAGTGGCGTAGTCCTCGCGTTACTAAAGTGGGACCCTAAAAGAACCCATGCTTTCCTTGGTCACCTAATCCTCCCTAGAATAGGCATCGTTTTTGAGGCGACTGCTATATTTGATATTTTTACCGAGTGGTTAAGTGATTTGAAGCTCTTCATCCAATGTTTGTCCAATAAATAAAATAAATAAGGTTTTATTTTGAGGCATAAAACACCCATATCAAATAACACATCAAATCAAATACATTTCAAATAAAGTAAAAATAAAATAATAAAATTCTAAAACTACTACTTTTTGTTATTTTTCTGGTGAACAGAAAGCCAGTACCTAAAGATAGGGGTGTTCATATCGCGATATGCGTTTTCAACGATAGTATTCCGTGAGCGTCGCATTCCCTCCCAGAAGAAGGCATGCGGGCGCGGATCACGGCGAAGAAGTCGGGGACTCCGGCTTCAGCGAACATGGAGGAGGCATTGCACGAGCGCGGCAGCCCCATCATATAAAATATTTAAATTCAATAGGTTCAGTCAGACAGACCCTCATTCGGAGCGGCGTCGATTAGCCAGCCATCTTTGAATATTTCAGGAGCCATCAAACATTTACGGCGGGTGTTTAGCGAGAGCACTTTTAAAAGTCGATTATAATCCGCTTCTGACTGAACATTCAAATTTTAATAGAAGGGGTTTAACACAGGTTTTCGCTTGTATTTTATATTAGAAATAACCATAACCCTTGCAATGATTAAGTAAATAAGAAATAATCAAAATTGTAAAAAGATATTCCAACTAGACACGAACATTTTTTTTATAGTCCAAAAGTGTATTTAAAACACAGAAAAAAGTATTTTTATGTTTCAATAAAATGGTACACAACTGTTGACTGTGTGATGACTAAACCAGCAAGTCACTTGTTTAATCGGCTCAACTTTGATGCTATACGCTAGCAATATCTGAATTTAACCCTCATTTCTATTTTTTATTGTGCTCTAATTATACTTGGCCCCATACTGACCTTGAACCTCCCTAGAATCTGACAAAAATAGGACACTAACCTACTACCAAGTTTCAGGAAAGTTACTACAACGGCTGTAATAGACTAGCTCGTTCTACAAACTTTCCCATTACCACTAAAAATACACTGAAAAGTGGCGCAACGGGTCGGGTTTCTTGAAAAGCGAGCCTAATGAGGCTTCACCCGTGCAGCGAGCTAATTATACCAGAGGCTCGCACGTTCTCTACTGCAACTTAAGACTAGGTATACCTAGTGCTTATACACTTGCTAGACGTTTCTTGTGACCTAATTAAAATATCTATTGGAACAGCTCGTTAACCTTTAAACGCGGTGGTAAATTGTAAGGATACAGTTACATATACGTTTTAAGGAGCGCCAATCGTTATACAATTGAGTTTTAGGACACACGGACAACGCTGAAAATCGTCTCTACATAAAGCGGAACATCGAGTGGATATAACCCTATATTTGACAGAGTAAGATCATAAAATGCACACATTTTTTCCATTTTTTTTCTAGAACGTTTTTTCTTTTGCAGCGCAAACGAGACTTGAACGCAGGGTATTTTTTTTGCAAAGTTCAGGGTTAATTATATTTTGGCGCTCGAATGAAGTGAGAGCGCCAATAGTTCGAGGCTGAAATGGGTGGCTTTCCCCGAGTTAAACACTCTACTTTTCATTTCGAATTCGAGGAAATGAATTGAAAGCCAAAAACTTTAATATTTTCTAAATCAGTAGGATTCTAGAGACAGATTTTAATAATGTTAGTGTGTGGACCATTTCCTAGGCGCGCTTTTGAAATGGTTATGTCGAAAACTAATTTTAATTATTGTTTGAATGAAAAATTACATTAATAATTGTATTTATATACTTACACCATAAAAGTAGTAATGAAGAATGAAAACCATCATAATTATCATCAAGCTTCAAAAATCAACACAATTTTATGGAAGTGTGGCAGTATAGGTTTTTGTCAGTGTTATTTTTTTTAACGACTAGGAAGCTGTTCTGAAGCGGTCACATTGAACTACGAAAACAAAAATATCCAAACGTTTTCAAATAGCAATAATAGCCATAAAATAATTAATTTATAATCAATATTAAAAAAAATTACGCATGATTGTCAACGATTTTCAGAATCAGTACAATTTTCTGAAACTGTGGCTGTCCAGGTTTCTGCCATTGCTTTTTTATTTTTTATCACTTTTCAGCCCTAGGTGCGACATGCCTCACTTTCAACCCGCTGTTTAGATAAACAATGACCTACTTTCAGAGTATGAGGGATGAAAATATAATTGTTTAAGTACTCACATCAAAAATCTTGCTCAAATCCGTGGCCAGGCACGAACAGTTGTAGGCCACGATGCCCAACTCTTTCACCTGCAAAAAAATGGTTATTAAACACTACTAATACTAACACTTAAGGTGCGACCACACCGCTGCTCAAAATACGCTAACGCACCGTAAGACGCAACAAAATGTATGAAGAATACGTGACGCATCGTATACGCAGCGTTAAGCACCGCTGTGGTCGCTCCCTTATTTGATGACCGCTTCAGCCTAGTTGGTTCGAATCCCGGTAAGGGCATTTATTTGTGAAGTAAAGTAAAGTATCGTTTATTTGCAAGAATATGTACATTAGATGTTAACATTATATGATGAGGTATTCAGCCTTCAACGGCATGCAAATATTAGCCTAATAGCCAATTATAAATAATTAAAAATAACACAATTAATAATAATAGAAGAAAAAAAATACAATAATGTCAATAAATCCACAATTTACATTCAAAATAGATTAATAATTACAATTTAAGGTTCTAATAAATTATTTTCGTGCAATGTCCAAATATTCCTTTACAGAATAAAAACAACGTTCATGGAGCCATCTCGTCAATTTTGTCCTATATTCTAAATTGCGCAAAAGTTTAATTTCGTCTGGTAGGTTATTATATGTTGTTATGCAATAATAGTAGGCATTGCGTCTATATATATCAGCGCAGCATCGAGGTTGGTACAAAAGATTTGTGTGATGAGCACGAGTATTTGTTCCTGAGTCATGGATGTTTTCTATGTATTTAACTATTTATTAATGTATATAAGTATGTTTATCATGGTCTAGTAACTATAGTACAAGCTTTGCTTAGTGTGGGACTAGGTCGATTAGTGTAAGATTGTCCCCTAGTATTTATTTATTAGTGCAGTCCGAGAGGCAACCAGATGGATCGCGGTATTTAAGCACCCGAAGCGTTATGGAACCTCCCTGTGCGACCCGAACTGAGCCAATTTGGACTGCGGCGGAAATTGGGGGGGAAGGGGTGGGAATAATGTCACGATTTATTCTATTTAGACCAGCATCTCAATATATTTTCAGGCAACCGCTGTTTAAATCGGCTGCCTCGCGACAAAAAATATATATATATATTCTATTTCCGCCCCGTCCAAGTTGACTCAGTTCGGGTTGCACAGGGCGGTTCCACAACACTTAGGGGGCTCAAATACCGCGAGTCATCCGGTTGCCTCGTGGACACTGCAACTATGCGTCATTGCTCTGATTATATGTACCTATTGATGAAAATAATGAAAACCAGCAAACACTCATTGCAATTCGGACCGTTCCACTTAGATCGTACGATCGATAGTAATATGGATAAACTGGCCTCCCACAGACTGGCGCGGCGTACTGTGGCAGTCAATAGTTTACTGTTGACCGCCACCGCAGGCTGCGTCAGTGTGATTCAGGCCTTATTTAGGCATAGAATGTTCATCTCAATTTCAAATTCAGAGATCTGATTGACTTTTATTAATGAATAGGTAAGGAAGGAGTTTCCAGAAAAAACATCATTGCTTCAAGCTGGTTCCAATTCAGTGATTGCCATATGCGGTCAGCCGCTCTGAACCAACTGAGCTATCGGAAACGTTGCTCGGTTCAACGAATCTTTAGTCCAGGTCCCTCTTATTACGCCTTGGGCCGCATTTAAATACATACGTAATTTCTCGGGGCAAAAATAAAAACTGGCTACCTGCGTGAGCGACCGCCAGTCCATATTGGCGCTGCCGATATAGAAGTGCTGCCGATCCACGATCCAGAACTTCGTGTGCAGCACACCGTTGCCCAGCAACTTGGAGAAGTTCAGGCTTCGCACCTGAAGAGAATACACTTGGTAATGGCGAAGGTACTGCTTTGTTACTTGGCTTTGGTACAAGGAGGAAACTGCGATGCTACTAAGAAAATCCAAGTCGTCGAAGTGCCATCTATTAGTGACGTCACAATCTACAAGCGTCATCGTTTCATATGAAGTTGCATTTTACGAAAAAGGGACAGAACAACCCCTTCTTAAAACTTTGGACACTTATAACTTCGTGATTATTTAACCTTTTGCGTTGATTTTTTCTCCATTTGACTACCTTTTTAATCCTTTTTCGAGAAAATATGACATTATTGATTATTTTATTTATGGTCTACAACCCTATTCGGCCAACTAAAAATAATCTCAACTACAGCTGTCCGCCTCTACCTATAGGTACTAAATCCGAATACCCTATGACCTTGATACTTAGTAACTAGACATTTGTAAAAGAACTGTCTCATTTTATATGAAATAAGGAAGACGAATTGGTATTGCAGATTGCATAAGGATGAGGAAAAAGTTTTGATTTGTTTATTATAAATAGGTGTTCCCAAGAATTGTCCTTAACGTGCTGAATAAAACGGTTGATAAATATTGTAGACATGTTGCCTGCGCGGCTTCGCCCAGAATAAAATATTGCTTATGTCCATCCGAAGGTCCATTCTAGAATTCTAGATACTGCGATTTTTTGATATCCGATGAGTAGTTCCAGAGATTACCCCCTCCATACAAACTATTAGTGGGTGCAGTACCGGTACCACTCCAAGAACCGGGACTGAGATTTCCGGTATTGAGCCAGTACGGGGAATTCCCGGTACTTCGGTAATTTTCGGTACTGAGTATTTTACATATCACCCGTAGTGACATTTAATACGTGAGTTGGACCGTGTAATTATTTTCAACGTCTCATGAAAGTTAAAATTCGACTAAGTATTTTTAGTAGTTAAATGAGAAACTCTCAAAAATTGACATTTAAATACAAAAAATACTCAGTACCGAAAAGAACCGGCATTTTCACCCGCCAGAACCGGTACTGGATTTTTTGAAATTTCCCGGTTATTCATCCCGGAAATCCCGGGATCATGCCTTACAAACTATCAAAGCTACTCACACACACTGCCTCTTTTATCATAAAAGTAGATAATAATGTAAACTTTACCTGTGCTGCTTTCTTCTTAACTAAATAGTCAGTATCTACATTAGGGTATAACTTAGTGGGCCAGTTTTGAGCAATCTTCAAATGTATATGTCGTTTTGACCCGGCGGCGTATAACGCCTGGAACACTTGTTCACCCTACAACAAAACACATACAACTTATTAAGATATTGATTCGCAGGTAAACAAAAAAAGATAAACAAGTTTTACAAAGATCTGTTAGACATTGTTGGTCATTAATGTGAAATATTTACTGAGTTACTCAAATTTGATCTTACATTTGGTCTAACGCATCTTTATATGAGGTAACTAACACACATAAAAACATACAAGTTACAATTAAATAAAGATAGTAAACATTTTCAACTTTGGGGGCATTCCCATTGGCCCGTGTCACGGTGACACAATTCCTTGATCATTAACATCATAAAGTACATAGTAACAATATATATGAAACCAAGATCATTCATATATCTGTTTCATTCTATCTTATAGGTTCGTGTTTTAATCAAGCGTCTCAATGTTGTCAGATTATAGGCTAATAAAATTGTTGCGCTGTGCCTTTGTAAACCTAGCCACAAAAGGAATAATTTATTAAGTTAAATTTACTTACGTTAAATAAAAAATTAAGACTCATTTCTTAACTTACCTCAATCGAGGAATTATATGGATATTCTTCATTAAACCTAAGAGACCAGTAAAAAGACGCTATTTCTATGGATGTTTGAGCTTCATCTATTAAATCTAACCACACATTTTTTGTGGGTGTATGAGTCATGTTTGAGGGGTACATGTGACCCTCTGGAATAGTTTCTACTAAAGATAACCTGGAACAAAAACATAATAATTAAAGGGTAGTTATGTATATATCTAAGACAAGAGATAACAAGAGATATCAAAAAGACAAATTCTACGCAATAAATTAGATCAAACAATAGGGTCAAAGTGGTAAGTTTCTTACACCACTTTCTCCCCAAAAGTGAGTTTTTTCTAATGCATTATACTACACGACACTTTTAGAAAAGCGACGGTTTCAGGCTAATGCCCTGGAAGCTGTGAGAGAGAAAGAGAGCCACGCAAGACCGTCTGAATGCACCTAGTAGAGAATGCTCGAAGAAACCGGTTAGTTTTTTTTATTGACCTCAAAAAAAGAATACTTAAAATGTAAGGTACAGATTTTACCTCGCCAAACTGTATTCACAGTTGTTTTTGGTTATACCTTTAGTTACTAAAACTATCGATATAAATTAAGTTTCTTACATTATTCCTGTGATTTTGACATATAAGTGTAGTTTTAGTGCTGAATGATTGGATAATTACTTAAAAAACCGGCGACGTGCGTGTCGGGCCACACGCAGTGTAGGGTTCCGTAGTTGCCTGTCTTTTTTACATCGACACGCGCGCGCCAACTAAATGGTGCGTACATTTTAAGTTGGTCGCCTATTACTCGGTAACTACATAGTTATGCCCAGCGAACGACAAAACCATAGAATGCGAGCTCCTTACAAATTTCTAGCCGAATACGTGCCTCAAACCCGGTTAACGAATTCTCAACTGCGCATCCAATTCACAGCTAGCCAAAATATCGAGCGTGTTTTTTTTTTCCTTACCTATCCTTCCAATTAATTAATTACCTATAGCTATAATACCTTAAATCTAATAAACAAGAAACACCGCACCTTAAGTGCGGTGATAACAATAACGCGCCCTGCGGCGCAATATCGAGCGTGTATTTTTGTGTGCATATGGGATGCTTCATCTTGTCTCAGCAGTGGGACCTATATAGGCTGATTTATTATATGGGTTGCTACATTTTGTCGGAAAAGTCAGTAGATATTATCTGATGTTTAATCGATAATTTCCTTGTTCCGTAACCGATTATAATTATAACAGAAATCATAACCGGTTATTATGAAACATGATCGGTTATTGCATTCCCCGCCAAGTGCATTTGACTAATGAAATAAAGCCCTTTAGGCCTTTCGACTACAGCTACTTCTAGTTCTCCTGGGGGCCTAGACAAGCTTACAAATGTTACAATCGACAAGCGCTAACGCCAATAGAAAACGAATAAAATGTATGGGAATGACAGATGTTAACGAAAAGTGTTTCGTCGGCATCTGTCATTCCCCTACATTTTATTATTTTCTATTGGCGTTAGCGCTTGTCGATTGTAACCTTGTCTACGGCCCCTGATGTTATAAGTTCTTCAAAGCTGGAAGCACCCTTGCTACTTAATTCCTAGTAATGGCATGGGCGTGTTGTAGGATTAAAATGATTGTGACTATCCTACTAATATTATAAATGCGAAAATTTGATTGTTTGGATGTTCAGATGTTTGGATGTTTGTTACTCAATCACGCTTAAACGGCTCAATCGATTTGGATGAAATTTATAGCCTGGATTAAAATATAGGATAGAAACGTATCATGGTCTGGCCTGCACGATAATAGGGGTGTAGACTCAAAATTTATTATTACTTCAATAGAGAGGCAAATAAATATGCCTAATGACGAAAATCCCATCCAAATATCTCAAAAAATTACGAAGTTACAACCGTTTTAATGTTGCTTGTTAGAGAGAGAAAACTGTAGCAGATCGTGACGTCATGATCCTCGAGCGTCATAGCAAATGACAATTGTTTCATATGAAGGAGCGTTTTGCGCAAAAGGGACAGAACATACCCCTTCTTAAAACTTTGGACACAAATAACTTCGTGATTTTTTAACCTCTTGGGTTGCATTTTTTTCATTTGACTACATACTTAATCCTTTTTCTACTTCTACTTACTACTACTTCTAAAGTGTGAGCGAAACACAAAGTGCGAGTGAGAGGACCGCCCGATTTAATTTTATAAGTAGTGTAACGTGACCGTACCTACAGTCGTCTGAGCAGTGGCGAGGCGTGGGTACGCTCGACAGCGGCGACTGCGCGACGTTGTGCTGGTCCAACAGTGAGACTAGCACGACATGCACTAGCACTATCGACACTGGGATGTAAGTAGTGTGTAACGTGACCGTACCTACACTCGTCTGAGCAGTGGCGAGGCGTGGGTACGCTCGACAGCGGCGACTGCGCGACGTTGTGCTGGTCCAACAGTGGGACGAGCTCGACAAGCACTAGCACTATCGACACTGGGATGTAAGTAGTGTGTAACGTGACCGTACCTACACTCGTCTGAGCAGTGGCGAGGCGTGGGTACGCTCGACAGCGGCGACTGCGCGACGTTGTGCTGGTCCAACAGTGGGACGAGCACGACAAGCACTATTAGCACTAACACTATCGATACTGGGATGCAGGATGGCCGGCACCATATGCTCTTCTTCTTTCTTCTGAAAGGAAAATGTTTTTAATAAGGTCATAAAGCCAACACTTGCTGCAGCCATTGCAGGCAATTAGCAATGAAATTTCGGAAATTTGATAATCGCAATACTGTATTTCGGGCCCACTTGGCGCCTTTGATTGTTCGGAGTTAAAAAAAATCGGAAAAACAAACTCTTGACATTTCGAAATTCGGTAAAATAAAATTCGTGATTTTTAGTAATCGAAATTATAAGTCTTAGGAATTATGAAATTCGGAGTTTTGAAAATTGGAATTAGCAAATTCGGAATAAAATATTTCGGAGTATTTGGGTGTTCCCCTGATTTTGGCTCGGACTAAAACAAAGGAATGACGCGACTGTGCTTCATTAAATCAGGGCAGTCCCCTGCATCGACACATCTATTGAACAATGAAGCTAAATGCGGTGCAATGGGATCTATAATAGACTGCACAACGTTAAGAGATAATTTCAACGCAACGCTGGTGCTAGTGCCAAAAATCAGCTGGCATTGGGAAAGAAAAATCCTCCATGTTGCATTCAGTGGTGAAGCTTGGCGGTGGCCAGGGCCACCCACCTGGGGATTGACAGCTGACATCAAAGGGTGACCACTGGGTGACACCCACAAATTCCGCACCTGGTGCCAGCCATACTAGCTACGCCACTGAGTGCATTCGATATTTTAAGCCAGCTAAGCCTACTTTTCCCACCTACGTGGTATAGGAAGAAAATATAATTGGCGAGGGCTATTATAGTGCGGATTCCTTTACTAGACCGGATTCACTTTCATTGTTAAATTGCAAACAGATTGTCTTTTATTGTTAAGTGTAATCGCTAATTGATACTGTTAAATAAACGTAGTAAACATCAACACTATTAGAATCAAAAGGTGGCTTTATGTATAAAATACTACTGACTGGTCAACATTCCATTTAGAATTTAAAACAATAGACTACTTTATTAGTAGGCACTTTTCGAGTAAAGTATTTCTTAAACATGTTTTTCCATTTTGAAAGAAAGAAAGAAAATAAGTTTACTCATGACATTTTAAAACTTAGGCTAATACATAAGAGAAGTAACCTTTGTGAGAATTTTAAATCGTCATTGAAATGGCCTCCAATCAGCTTAATGTCATTTCGAAGCGTTTGTTGTACGTGGCTATTGTGGCTAAGCAATTGCTTTGTTGGGCTGATGTATCTTCAGATAAGATCCCGACTAGAAAAAGAATCCACACTATACCAAAATGAAAATGAATGAAATCCAATAAATTAAAAATTTGGCCAACACAACAAAAAGATAAGAACCATCTCAATAGACAAAATTTACGATAAAAAAACGGGTTTGTTCGTTTGGCAGATATGATGCCACAGAGATACACATGTTCAACTCATATCTCATATATAGTTGCCTCGATATAAAACTAACATAGAATAAGCACAAATGTAACTAACAATTATACCGAAAGGCTGGTACAAACAGGGAAGGGACAGCCACGGTGGAACAAGGAACTGGGCAGGTTAAGAAAGAGATCGCGCCGAGCAATGAGGGTCGCTCTGAAGAAGAATGACTCTGAAAGCTGGGACGCATACAGAGAGGTAAGGAATGAGTACACCCGACAAAGAGAGAAGGCTAGCCGCGATGGCTGGAGAAGATATACAGAAGACATACGAGGCTATGCCGAGGGGGCACGGGTAGTGAAACTGCTAGCGGGCGAGCGAACGTGTCAACTGGGCAGCCTAAGAGTAGAGGGAGATCTGATCACGGACCCGAGCGAGATCATTGGTATTATGCTAAGATCTCACTTTCCGGACTGTGAAGAATCAGTGGGCATTGGAGAAGAGGCAGAGCTGGGCAAACCGGACTGGGAGGCTGCAGAGGAGGTTGTGAAGGAGGAGACAGTGGAGTGGGCGATCAAATCCTTCGCACCCTTCAAGGCAGCGGGACCGGACGGGGTACTCCCGGTGCTAATGCAGAAAGGGTATGAACACATAAAAGAGAATCTAGTACGACTATACAGAGCAAGTATAGCCATAGGCTATATCCCAAAAGCATGGAGGCAAGTCACTGGTATTTCTACCGAAACCGGGGAAAAAGTCATACCAAGAGGTAAAATCCTTTAGGAGCATACGTTTATCGTCATTTACTCTAAAGACCTTAGAGAAAATCATAGATAAATCGATAAGAGAGAAAGTGGAATGCGGAAGGAATCCATTACACGGGAACCAGCACGCATACATGGCAGGAAAGTCGACGGAGACTGCTCTACACAACCTCGTAGACAGGTAAACAGACACAAAACAGTATGCACTAGGCTGCTTCTTCGATGTGGAGGGAGCCTTTGACAAGGCAACCTTTGCGGCGGTGGAGAAGAGTCTAGACAGAGAAGGAATCGATCGAGCGGTAGCGAGATGGATAGGCAGAATGCTGAAAGACAGGGACATAACAGCGGAGCTGGGAGGTGTCTCTAAAAGAATAAGTCCGAGAAGGGGATTCCCACAGGGCGGCTGCCTGTCCCCCCCTGATGTGGTGCCTACTACTGGACTCACTGGTGAAGAAAGTCAACAGGGGAGGTGTGTATATGAAGGCTTACTCTGATGACGGAGTATTACTGGTGAGAGGGACGGTCCTAAGCATCATAAGAGACATAATGAACAAAGGTCTCAAAGAGGTGCTAGGATGGTGCAGGGAGAGAGGGCTGGATCTGAATCCAACGAAGACGAAACTGGTGATATTCACCAATAAAAAGAAGAAGGTCGAAATGAAACCAATAGAGATACAGAGTAAAGAACTAGAGATGGTGAAGGAGGTGAAGTATCTGGGGGTGACACTGGACAGTACTCTCAGATATAAAGCCCACATTAAGGAGCAAACGGCAAAAGCTATCAGAACACTATACCAATGTAAAAGGGCAGTGGGAAGAAAATGGGGATTGAGGCCCGAAATGATCAATTGGATCTATAAGGCAATCATCTTACCCAGAGTGCTATACGGGGCTGTGGTATGGTGGCATAGGACCCGTATAAAAGAATACCAAAAAGAACAGAGCAAGGTGCAAAGACTAGCGTGTCTGATGGTCACTGGGGCTATGAGAACGACCCCGACACAGGCCATGGAGATACTGCTAGGCATGAAGACAATGCGAATTGAAGTGGAGAAAAGGGCCATGGAACAATGGTACAGAATGAAAGCATGTAAAGAATGGAGAGGAAGTTGTGTGGATAAAGGACACGCGCTTATCCAGGAGGAGGCGCTATCGAAGTTACACATGATGATAGCCAGGAATGACCTTATAAAAAGGCAGGAGATATTCGACAAGAAGTATAGAATACACATAGGAGAAAGAGACAACTGGAAAGTAGACGTTGAACACCCAATGACGGTCTGCTTCACGGATGGATCAAGAAGGACATCAACAAAGCTGGCAGGGGCGGGTATATGTATACCCAAACTACGTGAAAGAGTATCTATCCCATTGGGGAGGTATGCTAGCGTTTTTCAAGCAGAGGTGTGCGCGATAATGAGTTGCGCACAGATAATAAAGGAGACAACGCAGCAGACTGGAAGGGTAGTTATCTACACGGACAGTCAGGCAGCACTGAAGGCACTAGGAAAGGTATCGGTAACATCCGCCTTGGTAAGAGAATGTAAGGAGGAGCTAAACAAGATAGGAGTACACCCGGGTGTCACGGTGGCATGGGTGCCGGGACATCAGGGGATAGCAGGCAACGAGAGTGCGGATGAGCTGGCAAGGGAGAGAGCGGGCAGGAAATTTATAGGCCCAGAGCCGGCCCTTCCCTTCTCAGCTCAAGTCACAAAGGATGACCCCCTTTGTGACTTGAGAAAGGCTAAAAGAACAAGAAGGGGAGAGAGAATGGAGAGAGGCGTCTGGATGCAGACAGGAAAATATGATGATAGAAGGTATGGATCACAGGAGAACCAGGTATCTGCTGAAACTGGGTAAGAGCAATCTGAGACTGTTGACTGGTATTATAACTGGTCACAATACTCTAAATAGACACTTGGCTTGACTTGGATGGCTCCTACCCACACTGTGGGGAGGAAGAAACAAGCAAGCATGTACTAGCGGAATGTATTATGTACGCAGCACTGCGGTTTAATACATTCGGTAAAGATGTGTTAGAGGAGAGGGAACTGAGGGATGTCAGTCTCAAAGATGTCCTTCTGTTCTGCAGGAAAACAAGAAGAATGGAAGAGGATGCGTTTGATGTGGGATCGTCGCCAGGACAGTAACCTGAGGCTCCAAACTTAGGGAATAGGGCGGAATGAACGCGACAAGCGATCGACCACCCGCCTGTTACCGGCCGGGCGTCCCTTCAGAATATCATCATCATATCATCAACTAACAATTATATCGGTCTTTGACCTGAAATAAATAATTCTATTGTATTCTATTCTATATCACACTTAATTTTTGTTGATGGTTAAAAAAGACACTATTTTCAATCAAACTAATAAATAAACTTGGAACGAACTGCCAGATGATGTGGTTTCAGCTGTCGATGTCAACCAATTCAAGAACAAATTAGGCACTTGTCCCACCGCCGGCGAGTAGAGAGTACTCTCATAGTGACTCTTACTCGCTTGAGCGAGTAGCACGTAGTAACACTCGCTTACTCGCCGGCGGTGGGACAAGTGCCTTAAATATGCAATTTCTAGAAAAAAGAAAATTTAAGCTCAACAGTTTTATACTTAGTTAATTGGATACAGGGTATCGTCAGTTGTTACAAATGCCTGTCTAAATAAATAAATAATAATAATAAATATATAAACAAGTATATATAATAATATTGATATTGATGACATACTCACTTATCATTGTAACTATTGCCATTCTCATCTCTCATCATGAAGATCTGCTCCCACTGCTCCAATTCCTCATCAGACGATGAAGCGTTCCCCACACTCCCTGACTCTAGCACAGTCTGCCAACAACACAATATTTATATTGTCATTATTATGTTAAAACTGAGGAAATGCAGGATTAATTTTGAATTGAAATCATAAGGAAATCACCGAGTTAAAGTGTTCTTCATAGCCCAAGTTAGACTTGAACCAGGGATCTTCTGAGAGCTTGGAGCCGATAGTCGGTACAACAAATGCAGGTAGCCAGTCTATCCTAATACTAGCTGCCAACAGGGCATCAATCGCTTATTACAAAGAATGCAGGCAAACCCGCGCAATAACGTACAGCCTATGATCATCCAAAAAGTCCATTCTATAAGCACGTGAGAGAGATCAAATTTGAAATAAATATCAGTAAATAGAGTAGACAGATAAATATTAGGAAACAAATGCAACTCTGTTTCAATTTAGAATAGAATAGTTTTATTAGCCAGAATACTTTAAAATATATTGTACAGTTATCCAGTTGTTGAAGGAAATGAAAAATAATAAACCGGCCAAGTGCAAGTCGGACTCGCGCACTATGGGTTCCGTACCATTATCTATTAAACGGCAATAAAATCATGTTTATTGTATGGGAACCCCCTTAATTATTTTTTTTAGTCTGTTTTTTAATATTTGTTGTTATAGCGGCACCAGAAATACATTGTCAGTGAAAATTTCAACTGTCTAGTATCACGGTTCATGAGATACAGCCTGGTGACAGACGGGCGGACATACAGCGGAACCTTACTAATAGGGTCCCGTTTTTACCCTTTGGGTGAATTCTACAGCTCACAGGCACTAGTAAACCTAAGGGCAAGTACGAAAATCTTCCAATTCAAATTGTCAGCCCGAAGGCTACTAAAAAATTAAAAGGTTTTTGAAGAAAGTGTTATGAATCTTTAGGTGGAGCAACAGAGTTGACAATTTCTTTTGATACTAGCTCAAAAGAAATTGTCAACTCTGTTGCTCCACCTAAAGATAAGTAAGTGTTTTTTGCAAACTAAAGACTGTATTGATAAGTATAAAGACAACTTAAGTCAACTGTTATAATAACTTTTTGCTGAACAGAGAAAAAGAATTGTGTACAAATATGTTCGCGAAAGGGGTATTACGATAAGAAAATTGGCAAAACTTGAAAACTTAAGCCGTTTAGCCGTACATAATGCCATCAAAAAATATGGTACTGAGTTATCATTCGATGACAAGTCAAAAAAGGGCAGATGCGTTGGTACGTATAGCAAAAAATTGTATTTGAAAATACGCCAATGTTTTGAGAACAATCCCAGTATGTCCATCAGAGATGCGCCAGAAAATGTAAAACTTCAATCGGTATGATACAAAGGGCTAAGAAACATTACAACTTAAAAACATACAGAAAACAAAAAAGCCCAAACGTAGCGTAAAACAAGCTGCTTCAGTAAAACCAAGGCTTCGAAAACTGTATAATAGCATTCTAACGAAGAAAACACAGTGCATTATTCAAGATGACGAAACATACGTAAAATTGGACTACAAGACACTGCCGGGCCCCCAATTTTACACCATACTGAAAGGACAGGAACTCGAAGAAACTGTTACGTCAATTTTTGTGGAAAAGTTTGGTTCTAAGGTCATGGTATGGCAAGCTATTTGCGAATGCGGGATAAAGTCGACTCCATTTATTACCAACTCAACGATGAACACCGATACTTATATTAAAGAGTGTCTACATAAGCGTGTTTTGCCCATGATCCGAAAACATAAAGGGCCTACACTGTTTTGGCCCGACCTGGCATCCTGTCACTACGCTAAGAAAACCACAAAGTGGATGGAAGCTAAGAGCATTCAATTCGTGCCAAAGGATATGAATCCACCAAACTGCCCTGAGGTCCGTCCTATTGAACAATATTGGGCTATAATGAAGCAAAAGCTGAGGACAAAATTCACAGCGTCTGATTCAGCTGAAAGTTTCAAAAAGATTGGACAAAGGCTGCCAGGATGGTATCAAATAAGGTTGTCCAAAACTTAATGGGAAGCGTTCGCGGACGAATAAGAAAAATAGTTAAAGGCTAGATATATTACGTTTTTATGTTCCTTGTTATTTTCTGTTAGAATGCGTTTCAATGGCTAGTTTAGTTTTTTTTTTAGTTTAATATGAATTCTGAAGATATTCCATGTTTTCTTTGTCCTTATACTTATCGATACAGTCTTTATGGCATGCATCAATCACATAATAGCATTCTTTGGATTCAAAGGCTTTGTTTTGACGATAAGAGAAAAGGCTTCCAATGCTATAGACTATTTATAATAAAATAGAATATCCTATATAAAATTATTGTCTATATCCATTGAATATGTATATTGTTGGTTATTTATGACATAAATAACAGTACCTAAAGGCGGTTGTTACAATTTACAGAGAGCATAATATATATTGGCATTCTAAGTTTTCTTTTGTTTTCGTTCTAAAAAAAATCTTTGTTGTAAGTATTTCTACTAACCTTAAACGTTTCCAATACAGTCTTAATCATCATAAGAATATATCCCATCTTGCAGTCTTAAATAATAAAATTGTGTAAATGACATAAATAATTTAAAATATTGTATTTCTGCAATAACCCAAATACATAATACGATACGTAGCAGTGTTTTGTTTGTTTTAAAATGACAACCGAACCGACTGAATCGGCAGTTTGACAATAGTAGTGATGTGACAGTTCATTTCGTTTTAATTGAATAGAAACAAAACCGCACGATTAACTTTAAATCGAGTTAAAATATTCACCCATTTATATTTTTTAATATTTTTAATAATCACCACATACACTGTTTAAAAAACTTAATTTCTTTTGTATAATTGAAAATTAAAATTGTATGGTATCACTGAGTACTAACCATTTATTGGAAATGTCCAGTTCCCAGCTAGGTAACTAACGATTTAAGATTTATTATTAAACTAAATAAATCACTGAACAAACTTCCTAAAATGCAATCACGAACCGAACGCTTATTAAACTGCATTTTCGTTAATCCTTGCGTTCCTTTACGAACCGTGTTGGCGCATTAGTGGCAAAAATATTACTGCAAAGTAAATGACGTCGGCAACCTCTGCATTGTGCATGTGCATTTTAAATACTAGGTTAGTTGAAACTGTAACTATTCAGGGCAACGATTCTGACAATGCTATTACTATAGTAGATATATATTTAGATTGTGAGGGCTAACATTATCGTTTTGCTATTATTGTTTTAACACGTCAGAGCTTACTAATTGATTATTACGGTCGTTACGTCAATGTATCTACCTAAAGAGAAATAATAAACAGCCGGGTAAGTGTGACTGACTCGCGCACCGAGGGTTCCGTAAAACTTACATACATACATTCACGCCTTTATTTCCAAAAGGGGTAGGCAGTGCACATGAAACGTATATTCCAGCGCCACTTTTAGCATTAAATGTGGGCATAAAAGATCGACAAAATGTGATATTGCAGTGATAGGTTGCTAGCCCATCGCCCACAATACACTTCAACCCTGGTCCCTTAGTCGAGTTTTACGACACCCACGGGAACAAAGGGGGTGGTGAAATTCTAACCCGACACCACACGGGTAAATCCGTAAAACTTGTACATAGATTAGTTGGTCTTATCCATTCTGAATAAGTTTGTATTAAAAACAAATTAGCGGCCCGTTGCACAGGTCAGGTCAGGGAAGGCAGCTACTTCAAATTGGGGTGTATGAAAGATTGAAGAGACGTAGTGGGCGTATATAAGCCCAATGTTTAATATAGACACTGTACAGTTACCAGTATTATTATCTGCCGTAAAAAAGCCGTCATAAACTTATTAATGTAATCCTACTAATATTATAAATGCGAAAGTTTAGATGTTTGGATGTTTGGATATTTGGATGTTTGTTACTCAATCACGCTTAAACGGCTGAACCGATTTGAATGAAATTTTGCACGAAGATAGTTTATAGCCTGGATTAGAATATAGGACAGTTTTTATTCCGGGTCCACGCGGGCGAAGTCGCGGGCGGAAGCTAGTCTACAAATAAATGTACAATTTTAAACAATGACTTTATTACCATGAACCTAGAATACTCTGGACAGGTTATGGTAATAATAATACCACGTGCGAGCGAGCTGGTAGCATACAAATCTCGATAAGTGTGACAGAAAGGGAAATATCATTCATTGTCCTTGTCATAGTTCCACTTTTTTTTATTTGCCACAACTGATTTAGTATGAAGTTGTGGCACTTAAACCATTACCCGTACAAATTAAGTAGGTTGTTTATGGCAAGTCATCAGCCATTTTAAGACCAGTTCTTAATTTAGCTGCATAGGAGCCTTTCCGTCCCTCACTGTGGCATCACGTACAGCCTGTCCAGAGTATCCTAGGTTCATGCCTTATTACCAATAAATGTGTCTATGTGTCTATGTCTACCTCCACATTAAACTCAACAACAAAATTTATGCGTGATCAGATCACACTGACACACTATATTAGGCCTGAATCACATTCGCGCGGGTTGCGGTGGCGGTTAGACATGCAATAGTAAATTTGACAATAGCAGACACATTACTATTGAGTATTGACCGCCACGGCAGGCCGCGCCAGTTTGCTTCAAACGTTCCGTACACTGAAATAAATAATTTTTTAATGAGGTAATTCGCTAAATTCCGCGACATGCGAAGCCGGAAATTATCATCCTCCTTTGGGCCAATTAACTTTCGTAATTGTGCTAGCACTGTAAACAACAATCACCTGCGATAAGTCGACGCCAGGCCGGGCGCTCGCGTGTCCCCCCACTATTACGCTATAGACCATAAACAACACTTTTTTTAAATGATTAGTTATTTTCCCGCGTCGTAACTGTCAAAATGAAAACGTGCAAAAATTCCCGCGCTTGTTGGTATCGTGTGGACAAGCCAACGGTAGAAATAACACTGTGTGACAAAACTTTTATTGAACAAAATGTATTCCATGAATTCGTTGCTACGACATGTTTACCGTGATGTCTTTATTGAGCGGACAAAAGCCACACTAGATACCTACTGTTTTTCAATTTTCATAAGATTGATGGTTCCGCTACATAGGTACCTAATGGTTTCATGATAGTGAAAGGTAATTTCGTGAAAACCTTGATTTTAATCCGTATAAAATCGTTTTTTGTGTAGTCCTTTGTTATTAACTAGGAGGTAGATATGGTATCCCATAGCGGGTATAAGTATACCATATACTTAAAAGTGATTAATTTGGAATTGAGCCAATTGGTTTGTTGGTTGAGTGATTTGATTACCGACCTCTCTCGCTGTCGCATATCCTAGTACATCAATCGGCACAGGGCTCCTTGTAAATTATGCCTTACATTCGCTTTCCAGTCTTCCGTAGCTATTCATAATTAGATTTGTTTTCACATAGGTACCTAAAACTTTTGCATCTGCCAAAGTCGCGAATTAATTAAGTAGAAAATCTGTTATAGTTTCAGGTGTTTGTGCTCACTTCACAAGTGCTTACCTATAATATAAAGGTCAACTCACCCCAGTGTTAACTTAATGTAGAATTTCTTTGTAGCCAAAATGGAAAAAAACTGAACCCTTATTGTTTCGTCATGTCCGTCCGTCTGTCTGAAAAAAACTATAATTTGTGACTAGAAATAAAAAGATATCACTGTAGGTCGACATGCGGCACATCAATCGAAAGTTTTTTAAAAAGAAATATGATTTCTTAGGGTGCAAGGAAGAGGAAGACCTAGAATAAAGTACATATGTACTTTATTCTAGGTCTTCCTCTTCCTTGCTTTTTTGTGCTGCTCTATATAGAGCAGCACAAAAAAAAGAGTTGATGTTAGGTCGTATCGAGATGTCAAAGAGGTTGCCTGGGATTGGAGTAGCTCTTAAAACAGCAGAACAAGAGGGTGCAGGGTGGTATTCCATTTACTTAAGATCCAATACGTAATTGTATGGATTGGATAATTTAATTTGTCCAATAATCATTGCGTATCACGTTTTTTAAAACAAAATATGAGACGCAATGATTATTGGACAAAGATCTTGAACAAGTGGGATAACCTCCCTTATAGTTTTTTTTTATTAAGTAATTATTTTGCATACCTTTTACACAACATTTATGATTTTTTGCATAGCTAATGATGTTGTGTGATTGCCAAGTTGCAGAATTTTATTTAGCTAGCAAATAAAGATTAATAACAATGCCTGAGACTGGCTCTACGAAATATCTCACAACTTTTTACGGCGGAAGAGTTTCGAGACTTGGCGTCTTTTTTACATGGAATGTTTTTTATGGAATGTTTATTACTGATATAATTGTGTAGCGTATGTTGTAAGGTAGTTTACTTTTTAAAAAGCAATTTCTCCACTACCTAAAGGTTATCTGGAAGAGATCGCTCTTTGGCGATAAGACCGCCTGTTGGTAACCTCTATTTTTTCAGTTGTTATGTCTATTTGATTAATGTTTTGAGGTGTGTAGTTAATATATATTGCATTTTTATTGTATTATTATGTACAATACTATTTATTTGGGGTGAATTGATGACTGTACTTACTCGTATACAATTAGTAGTGCAACGTAGATATCGATTGAAAGCACGTAAGTGAAGTAATGCAATTTATTCGGGTAATTTATTTTCACAGGGGAAAATACACTGACTGTACGCCGTTTAATGATGCCGATGACGTAGACAAAGATACGCCGACGTCACAGGAATGACATACCTTGTTTTTTATTCTACCATGTAGATACCTACATAGATTGTGTAGATACGTTTATGGGTGCCACGGAATCGCCAGTGATCCGTATCTATTATATTTGTCTGGTTGCCGTGACTTCGGGGCCAGCGAACTTTTAGGCGGACCTGTTTGAATAACCTCTATTGAACATGGGACATACACCCGTATTTATCCCTACCCGTATATATATTGGTTAAAAGTGATCATTTAGGTACGTCCTAACGCCGGACGTCTGACTTTTAATAGGCTCGCATTCATAAAAATCTCTTACTTACCTTGTTGCACTATATGTTATTCCATCCTAAGGTAACTTTGACACAGAAAGATTGATAATCCCTGATCTCGAAGTACCTAAATGCCTAGGTTTATATAACTGCAACATTAGAAAAGGACCACCAGATATAGTAAAATATAACGCCAAAAAATACTTTTTACTGCCAAAAATAGTAAATGATCACCAAAATTTGATCTCCATTTTAATGTGAAATAGTAACCCAAATTATTACATCTTACTATCCTATTAAAGAAAATGCTATCCTAATAAATCATTGTTAATCCAAAAATAGTTAAATGATCACCAAAATTGTATCTCCTATTAATGTGAAATAATAACCCAAATTATAACATCTTACTATCCTATTAAAGAAAATGCTATCCTAATAAATCATTGCTAACCCAAAAATAGTAAAATAATTTCCTAAATTCGACGGAGCCCCGCTTTCGTTTCTGGGACTCAGTCTCCCGCCCTCCGCCCGGGCTCCCGCCAGAAACTCGCTTCGTCGGCCCTTCGTTTCACGTGCGCATTCAACTCAGGACCTCCTTCGCGAACTTCTGTCTCCGCGGGCTTTTATATACACTCTAGGGGTAGGACAGACGAGACCACGTGGAAGCTGATTTGGTATCATTCATTATACTTTATTTGGTAACATGCATACACTTTATGGCAATCATAGTGGGTTATTTAGGTAGAAATATTGTATTAATTTGCTCGCTAAGATTTGGTGATAATTTACTAAATTTGGTCTTCGAATACAATTTAATGTGCAGTCGTTACTAAAACAGCTAATAGTACTATTGTAATGGTAGATTTATTATATGTCGTTAACGAAGTATTTCGGCAATCTGTCATTCCCCTACATTTTATTATTACCCGACGTTATTTTCTATTGGCGTTAGCGCTTGTCGATTGTAAGCTTGTCTACGGCCCCAGCACTGGAACGTGCATATTGGACGATCGATCTTTGAGATGACTATACGTCCATAGAACTTCGCGGGTTCAGCACTTTGACTTTCTTTTCTCAAGAGCTTAAAGAATTGTTTGGAAAAGGTCTTGTGAATGTATTACGTCAGTGAGCGACTTTTACTGTAACGGGTTACATAAAATGTAATATTCATTACTTGGTGCCCACGTGCCTCCGCGTATTGAAAAGAACGTAAGCGAAGCCTACATACGAGTGTTGTAAGTTTGTATTGTGTTTGTGTGGGGGGGGGGGGGGGGGGGCGGGGCAATCTCCGGAACACATCCATAGCATGTAATTAGCATTCCACCCTCAAGGGGAAAACGAGTTCCACGTGAAGGAGTCGCGGGCAGAAGCTTGTATAAGGTAAATATAAAATCTTAAGTCTACTGTGTAATTACCTAGGTATAGTTATATTACACTACATTTTCTATACCGATCGAACAAACAAGAATATCCAAGTTTCTTTACCGTCTCCTCCAAACTTTCTTATTAAAGTCGCTTCAGACGTGCTTGTTTAAGATTACAAACGCCAACACAGTTAACTGACCATCCTGTATTTATATTGAACCTTATTATAATGCATATAAAGTGCACGGATGGGCAGTTAAGGGGGTGCATTGGAAATGATCGCGTGTATTGAAACGCCGTTCTGACTAGATTAAGAAACAATAAGGTTTGATTTTCAGATACATGATTCTTGACTCTTACATGATTGCCTAAAGTTTCCTCGATAGAAAAAAAAAAACAAAATTGGGTCTTTATTTTCCATATTCTTGCTCAGCCTTCTCAAACAATACATTATTTTACGAAACAATCAAGTTAATACTATAAAAAATAAAAATTGTTTATTTCAGACCGAGATCCATACTGTGTTAGTAACAATTGGGACTTACAAGACTATGTTAGAATTACACTTTATATTTAGTTAAGATAACTTTAGTTTTAAGTTTTAATTTAATGTATGGTGTTGTAGAAAGGCAGGAGCAAGTAGCGATATACTATTCCCTACTTGGCCCTACCAAATCAAATCAAAATCAAATCAAATCAAATATATTTATTCATGACAACACAACAAAACACAGTATTACAGGACAAAGACAAAAGAAGAAATAAATCTGTGCAGTGTCACGAAAGGCCCTACTCAGCATGATGCTTTGCAGCCAGCGCTGGTCTTCCGTAGGGTCCATCTAGTGAGGACACGGTACGTAACACAGTAAAATAAAATAAAATAAAAACCGATGACAAATTAAAATATAAAACATAAAACAACGAAAAGAAAATAATAATTAAAAGCTAAACAAAAAACAAGCAAACAACGAAATCGCATTACAAGTTACAATAATAATAAACTACACCGTTTTTGGGAGCCTTTATTTTGTGCGATCCGTGAACGCATCCAGTCTATTGCCACCCGTACGCCTTCATGTCACAAATGTCAACTAGACAAAGCATGGCTGCGGTGCGCTGACGGATCGCAGACTGGTGGCCAACTAAACTTAAATAGTACAATACAACGCATATGAAACAATGGACTAAAACAAATAATGACCACCTCAACCCAATACTTGGTGAGCGGGCAGTCAAGGCGCTCTGCCAACACCCTCAGTATACTGTTGTTGAATACTATAGTATTTTATCTCTTCTTAAATCTCACATTAAGGCTCCACATTCGAAATTTTCGTGAAAATGAGTTGTTTTGTAACCGTTTTATACATTATAACGTAACATTTTTGCTGTCGGATAAAATATATCATAATCTGCAAGATATGCGACGGGTCATAGTTTTCGTAGAAATCCATTTTAACAATAAAAATTAGAGAAAAAGAAATCTAAAGTCACCCCTATTTTTTCACTTGTAACCATTTTACTGCTCCATTTTTTATCAGAATAATATGAAATTTTACAACTTTCTTCATAAAATAATGAACAAGGGCATCATTTTCTTACTTTCTTTATTTTCTTAAAAATTTATCTCGTTTTCTGAAATATTCCGCCAAAGTTCCTACGCCTCCCCGTTTTCGTCCATAAGTACGGTCAGTGCGAGACGAGACACGTTGCATGACGGACCTGTGTCAATTTGCGCTGCGCCGAAATATTTAAATATTTGTGGAAACTGTGGACTATATTTGTTGCATAGAGTGGACAATCCGTTTTGTGATTCGTATAGTAGGTAACTAATAAACATTTGCGTATAGTTTAGTTTTTAGTGACAGATAATTTTGTTGCATAGAGTGGAAAATCTATTTTGTGGTTTGTAAAGTAGTAGGTACTATAGATAAGACAGCTGACTGACCATCCGTGCACTTTATGTGCATTGTAATAAGGTTCTTGTATAAATACAGGAAGTTAACTGTGTTGGCGTTTGTACCTAATTAACATTTACGTAGGTATAGTTTAGATTTTGTTTTTAGTTAACGCCAGGCAGTGCTCGTCGACATCACCATCCCCCAAGACGAAAACCTCGTGAAGGCCGAGAAGGACAAAGCCAGCAAGTACCTAGACCTGGCTCACGAGGTAACCGCCATATGGGATGTTGATTCGACGATCATCGTCCCGATAGTCGTTTCGGCGAACGGTTTAATAGCGAAGAGTCTCGACCATCACCTCAAGAGACTCTCGCTAGATGGCTGGATCAAGGGTCAGATACAGAAGGCGGTACTCCTGGATACTGCGCGGATAGTCAGAAGGTTCCTGTCTCTGTCGCCCTGACCGCCGGTAGCTTAGGCCCCGCCTCGCTGCCGGCTGCACCCTAGGTTAGGTTTTTATAATGATTTTATGTTTTGTATGTATAGTTTTATATTTTACTTTTTATAATATTATTGTACAAACTTAACGTAAGATAAAATATGAATAAAGAGAATAATAATAAATTCTTTATTTCAGGCCAGTTTGCCCATAGATTGTTAGTAACATACAAACTTACGATACTAGAGTTAGTACGTCTTAGCTCAGGTCTCACAAATTTTTCAATAATTATTTTGGGTCTTTGGGGTTAAATAAGCGCAGGAGGAAAATACGTAATATCAAGAAATTTTACAAGAGAAGAGGAAAAAGAATACACAAGTAAATACCTATTCTATCAAAGTATCAAATATCTAAATAGTATCAAAATTGGGAAATCGCTAAAACCAGACATTTTATTAGTAAATATATTTACAATATCGATTGCTTAGGAGCATGAACAATTATAGAAACAATATTGTTTTATCTGCTCGTATTAATGACTGTCAAGTGTTAATAGAATAAGTTCTAATAAAAATAGTGGGCTTGGCAAATATTGTAAGTACCTACCTATGAGTTGCATGCCAACTCCAAGTTCGATACAGAGTTATTATTTGATATGAAACAAAGTATGGTTAACGTACAACTAATCTATAAGTATATATTTACCCGAGGCCGATTTCTGTACAGTCAGCATAATATAGTTAGTAGCAGCCAAGTTAGCCAAATATATCGGAACGTACATTCATCGAAATAGTCTTTGTTACTATAAGTAGGAGTAAGGAATGTGTTACGATATATTTGGCTACTTTGGATGCTACTAACTATCTGATGCTGACTGTACACGCCATCATCATGTTGGATCAAGGAAGTAGAACGTAATAAAAATTATTTTAAAACTTAACAACCTTACACTTACACAAAAGGTAACGGACAGACAGACACACTTTCGCATTTATAATATTAGTATGGAGTATTGATACGGAAGTATGGATAGCATGGATTATATATGTCTTTCCCGCTCACGGGACAATGATGTCCCGGACCTTTGGGAGGCGTGCGTGGAGCTCTGAGCCAACACGTAGAGGCCCTTTTGACAATTTAATGAAATGCAAGGAGTACACCAAGCGGATGCTGTCTCTGCCCGTGTCACGGGACGCACACAGAAACAGCACCCGCTGGGGTGTAAGAGTCTATTGCTAGTTGATGGAATCTAAATAAAACGGGTTATTGGGTGAAAATGATGGACTAGTAGCTGGGCTATTGGATGAAACATCGGACGCCTGCCCAATAAAACTGTTTCACATTTTATCTCTGGCAGACGGTGACTCGCTAACTGCTAGATGGGCCCCTATTAATAGCGACATTAAAAAATTGCCTAAGGGCAACAGTAGGTATGGATTATTATTATTACCTTTATATTTTTTCGCACTATCCGTCTCTCTCTTATTACAATATTTAGTAACAGAGGTATAGTGCGAGAAAAATCGAAAGTATGTCGCGGCCGTCTAGTGCTAGGCGTGCTGAGGGCCTACCGCGAAACGAAACCGAACTTCGTTCGTGTATCTCCCTCTCTGTCGCGCTTGCTAGATCGAGCGACAATGAGAGTTATTCGAACGAATTTCGTTTTCACTAGCACGGCTAGCACGAGCCGGCCGCGACATACTTTCGATTTTTCTCCCACTATACCTCTCTTTCCTAATTTTCTAATAAGAGAGAGACCGATAGTGCGAGAAAAATCGAGTGTATGTCGCGGCCGTCGCGTGCTAGCCGTGCTGACGGAACTACACAAATCGTAAGTAAATAGTATTATAATAGTAGGGGCATAATTTTTGAACTTAATCAATTATGTAATTTATGTATGACAAATATCACGTTTCAATTAAGCATGACGAATGTCACCCACCCACGTCCACCCTTGCATTGGTAACGATGCGCGATGACGCGTCTGTAACTTAATCTATGTAACGCTTAATAAACGACGGCGGGTTGTGCGTCTTGCGCGGGGAGAGGGTCGAGGCTCCTCCCATACGCTCAAGGACTTTAGCGGGTATACAAGCCTTAATGAAATATAAATAAAACTTCACTAAGTTAGGTATATAACGAAATTTGTCCAAAAAAGCCATTCCCGAAGAGTGTTGCATCTCTTTTTCTCGTGCGCGGAAGGCATAAGCGTGTCTCTATCAAGGGGGCGTGGTCGACTCGAATCAAGACAGTTAAGGAACTGTGTTGGCGATAGTACAGCGTCTTTAGTCTCCAAAGCACTTTACATCAGCTAGAAAGTTAATGGGTACTGCCACGTTTGATATGTATACGTTTTAGGACTTTATATATGGGACATAAGATTCAAAGTTGTGTGTACCTATTCATTTGGAGGTGTGCATTATTAATTAAACCCTAAGTGAAAGCTCCGCATGGTAGCCTCCGATCCTATGACAAAGGTGCTAAGGGACCTCTTAATGTACTCTTACCCATGAACCTAGAATACTCTGGACAGGCTGTACGTGATGCCACAGTGAGGGACGGAAAGGCTCCTAAAAGCAGCTAAATTAAGAACTGGTCTTAAAATGGCTGATGACTTGCCATAAACAACCTACTTAATTTGCACGTAAACCATTACGGTTTACGTGCCACAACTTCATACTAAATCAGTTGTGGCAAATAAAAAAAGTGGAACTATATTATTAGATAACAAGGACAATGAATGATATTTCCCTTTTTGTCACACTTATCGAGATTTGTATGCTACCAGCTCGCTCGCAAGTGATATTAATATTACTATAACCTGTCCAGAGTATTCTAGGTTCATGATCATGACTCTTACCCTTATAATCTAACTAGCTCCTGCCCGCGAGTCCGTCCGCGTGAAACTCGGCTATATCTTTATTTTTTTGAATACATTTTAGTAGTCAGAACTCTCCTCCATTGACTACGCGCGGACGCCGGGGTGTCCCGAAGGGATTCCCTGGGGGTGCGTTTATATCGTAGCTCCATACAATTTTTCACCTCCCAGTTACCCCCCCTTAGGGGATGAGTTTTGGTATAAAAACTATCCTATTACCTTCCCCGGGACTCAAACTATCTCTATACCAAATTTCATCTTAATCGGTTCAGCGGCTTAAGCGTGACGGGTAACAGACAGACAGACACACTTTCGCATTTATAATACTAGCTTCTGTCCGCGACTCCGTCCGCGTGGGACTCGTTTATATCGTAGCTCCATAGAATCTTTCAACCCCCATTTGATAACGTTAGGGGATGTGTCCATCTGTCTGTCTGTTTACTGTTACCTTTTCACGCTTAAACTGTTAAACCAATTTTGATGAAATTTTGTATAGAGATAGTTTTTATCCCGGAAACCATCCCCTAACGTTATCAAATGGGGAGTGAAAGATTCTATGGAGCTACGATATAAACGAGTCCCACGCGGACGGAGTCGCGGACAGAAGCTAGTATTATAAATGCAAACCGACACTTCGGATTTATAATATTAGTGTAGATTTCCTGTATTTTTTCCGTATAAGTAGTCAATATAAAATGACTGGACAAAAAAAGTTAAATAGTGGACATAATAATATCAGCCTAATGATGTCCTTCAAATAAGAGTGTTAGTAAAATGTGTTTATTCAAAATAGCATTATTTCAACCTTTTACCTTTTTAACCTACATTGCTAGGTACCTATGCTATCGTACGAATTAGGAATCTAGTGTTACTCACTGAAACATTTGCCTACAAAGAATACATTACTAAAGTGTTGTTTTCCACATTTTGATAGCCCAAAAGCCTTCAAAGTAAGTAGTAATAGACTAGGCGACCTTGTGCCTTCGATTTTCCTGGAATCAAACCATTCAGTGCTAATGACAAAGGGTGTTAACAATCTATTTTATAACCTTCGATGCGTGACAATCTATGGTTAAAATACCATGACGGGTCGGTTCAAAGACTGTGGCATAGGCTTATATTAACTACCTTATTATCAAACGATAACTTGGTAAATTAACCGAAAGTTAATATTTAATTGTAATCACGATTCGCCCAAAGGTTCATGCGGCAAATGAAAGAAGTCCCTTTTGCTGTGATTATTACTCGTGTATGTGGGGCGTTCTAATTTCCCAGGGTTGTTTGTTTACGAAAATTTGTTTTGAATTTGCTATTCGGGAGGCCATTATGGTTTTTTTGTTACGACCCAGTTGTGTTGTGAAATAAATATTCTTGTAGTTGCAGTTGCAGTACATAGTTCGGTTCGGAGCGATTTTCTTACGTTTTCTATTGAATTTTCGTTTATTGGCATATTCTATAGTTGTATACTTATGCCTTAGTGTAGTGTGTAGTAGTTATAACTACGAACTGCTTGTGACTTCGGAATGCGTACAAGAGGTCTCAAATCAAAACCGAGCTTGTGTGTGTCGAACCATATTACAACTCAATGCCACAACAAGGCCTCTGTCACTAATTTGTCATTTATACTCATCAACACAAAGTGCACATTGTGAAGATAAACATTTTACATAACGACTATCGATTGCTGAACGCGCTTAGATAGTCTTTACTGCTATGCGATTTACCTGCCCCGCTATTCTGTAACTTGTTTTAAGCTCACTTCAACGCCCACCCACATATATATCTTGACGCCGCGATTCATAGTAACGCGTAGGTAGAGGTCTATTATTTTCGTTAGGCGTGACGGATGGGGTGAGGCACATGAACGCGTAAAGAATAACAGCCCTGTATCGACTGTTGTGTACTTGACTCGCTGGTCGCTCATTTGGCGCGAAATGACTGTTGTCTGTGGGGATCTCCCAAAACACCGTATTTCGCACACCGCCGAGTTAGAGGCCTTCGGGCGGCTTAAGAAATTCTAACAGTCGAGTTGCCCACTCACTTGACAAAGGGGGGACAACTGTTACTCGCGTCCGCAGGAGCTACCTACCACAAGGGTCCATATTGGCTCATATAAACTTGGTGTGCCGATTTTTTCTAGTAATACCGCATTGTAATCATAATCATCACTTCATAATTTTTTCTTCCAGTATCGTAATGATACGCGATCACGAGCTGGAATCAAAGAAAGCAAGTCAAGGCTCAGTGAGACGACACTGTCTATTTTCATCGGTGAAAGCTTATTATAAATAATAGGTTTGCCTATTTCCTGATGGAAACCTGATGCAATTTTTATTCGTCACGCGATTTTTTTTGTTCGTCGCATGTTATTTGTAGCTAAGGTAGCCTAGTGGTTCAGGCATGCGGCTGTCAAGTGGCGGTCGTGGGTTCGAATCCCGGCTCGTAATACCAATGAGTTTCTCGGAACTTTGGTACGGAATATTTACCAATAGCTTTTCGGTGATGGAAAACATCGTTAAGAAACCGGTCTAATACCAATAAGGTCTAGTTTTCTCTCTGGGTTGGAAGGTCAGATGGCAGTCGCTTTCGTAAAACTAGTGCCTATACCAAATCTTTGGATTAGTTGTCAAAGCGGACCCCGGGCTCCTTTAGGGGCACAACCGGGAACAACGCTAGGAGGATGATGAGGCGTCGCGTGCTAGAACGAGCGCAAAACACATTGACATCACATTGCGAAGAAGATAAATTCACATCAGCGGGGCTAGCACAACTGACGCCGCGCCGCGATGCGAGTAGAGAAAGATCTACCCTCCTCTTTCTAATTTGCACGGTGCGAATGAGACAGGAGACGCTCAGTCACGCGTGAAGCGACTGAGCAGCAAGTTGTGCTAGACGTACAGGGGTATTCACTTTTGTTAGTTTTCTTTGTTTTTGTTCGCTGAATGATAAGACAGATGTTAGAATTTTATAGCTAAGCCGCGAGTTGGAATAAGTCAGGTTATATTGGGGTTGAATAGGGGATGAAAATTGTGTCAAATGTCAGATATTAACTCATTCAGGGCCAAGAATCGCAACGCGCTACGCTCGCAGCCGATCCCGTGGTTTTCCTCGTATGCAGCGGAAAGCGACTACGGCGGTCTGACGCATATGCGTCGTCATGGGCCCTGAATGTGTTAATGCTAACAAATATGCCAGTGGTTCTAGAATAATCACATTTAGTTATTTTAATTGTTTGCCCAGTCCGTGATTGCAGCCGTCTAAATAAAAGAAGGGATAAGGGATATCTCTAGAAAATCGCTTTTTGGCATCATGTCTCGATCACGAGAAACAGAAAGGCCTCGACGCATTTCTGCGAAAATGGGTCTTGACAGACAGACGGATCGACAACGAAGTGGTCCTATAAGGGTTCCTTTTTTCCGATTAAGGTACGGAACCCTCGTGGAATAGCATAATTTTAGCTGTAAGAGGAAACTTTTTGACTAATGTAAAAAATATGACGTCAACGCAAGCTTTATCATCCAGGCCATCTATAATAAAATATTGAAAAACACCAAATTACATAACTTGTTGGAATTTGAATGGAGGATTCCAAATTGTATAGTAATTTACTTTAAAAACAAAGTTTTAACCGACTTCAATTTAGTACTCCGCCAAGCCACGAGAACATTTCCACATTATTCATTATTCTTTTCCAATTTACCACATGAACTGATTTCCGAGCGAAATGCGTTGATTATTAGAGAAAAAAACCCAATCGCTGTATGTGGGCCGATAATATTTGAGGATTTCCGTCGATTCCACAAGGATCACCTTTGGCACTTCATTAGTTGCTATTTCAACGGAATCTTATCAGAATCTGTGACGTACATTTGTACTTTTAAGTACATAATTGAGGAATTCCATAAGTCATCTGTGGTCGTCATCATCAATTCCACTCCACCAAATTTATGATTCCCGGGTGTAAATACACTAGTTAAAATAGAAAATACCAAAATTACTACAAGTATGCCTAATATAATTGAAGAGTTCCCTCAATTCCTCATGGATCCCATCATCCAATTGTTTTTTTTTTTTACCCGCCTGGTAGCGTATACTTACAAACAAAAATTACGAATCGGCTTATCAATGACGGAGTTCTGAGGTAACAAACATTGAAAATGATAAAAAAAAAACAACCTAATTGAGAACCTCCTCCTTTTTTGGAGTCGGTTAAAAATGCTTCAAGATTGAAATCGAACTAGATTGCGTTGCATTGCAATTTATGACACATTCGTTCCAAAGATGTGATTTATTATTAGCTAATATAGAACCTTGATACCCTGCAATAAGTGCTATATTGGGGGTAAAAGCGTTTGCCAATAAAACGGAAACGTAGCAGGCAAACAAAGTTGTGTACTCACTCAGCGTCGTAGCCGTGTCAATTCGCACGTAGCACCACTACGTTGCTACGCTACGAGCTACGACACGCTACGCGACAGTTTCGATAGCGTAATGTACAGTTGGAACAGGTAAATTTTGGAACTTATGTCTGGGGAGTAAGGTTTGAAATCGTATGCATAATATCATTTGACCGTACGTACTATTACTTAGTAGTGATGTCTAGACTTTCAATCGATAAATGATTTTTCAAATGTATTTAGCTAGCGGACATAAAACACGAATAGTAACTATATAGTATGCACACATAGTAAGTAGAGCAACGTGAACAAAATACGGTAGTTAACTTAACCGTGAAAATCAATCATTCTTAGATTAATAATCAAAACTCACGGAAATACTCGGAACACAACACGCTTTCACCTTTTTTGCGGTAGTATTAATATTTTTTAAATATGTAGACATATTCAATAAAACTCAAACTAAATATAGTTGTGGATTGTATGTTTTCTAGTAATGAAAAGATCCGCCAATTTTAGACTATATTTCGATGCAATTAAGGTCCAAAATGAATTTACATGTGCAAGGCATATGCAACGATAACGATATGTCTGGCATGTCTTGTATACAATCCACATACATACAGACCGTATAGCCATAGCGTTCCACATAAGTGATATTCTAATTGATGTAAATTGAAACTTCGATCCAATATGTAGGCTTCGTATTTACATAAAAGGTAGGTGGCCAAATGGCCGGCAAACACAAGCCGTGTGTACATGGCCGCCTAATTTATAGGTTTGAGGCTCGGCCCATTTGAGGCTAAAAAGCGTATGAGAAGGAAAAGTACCTTAATTTACGGAAGGTCTACTGCCTAAGTGATGGCGTTAGCTGTATTTATTTGCAATAGACAATCATAGAGTTAGGTTGATGACGTACCACATAACTGAACATCCAAAACATAACTATTTTAAATTAAGGGAAAAATTTGAAAATCTAATTCTTTGAGCCAGGTTCAAACCGGCGACCAAAGCAAAACGCAGTGTGACATCCGCCTTACTGACGATTTCTCAATATAATTTTAGACGTTGGTGCCGTTAAGAAGCTTTAGTCTTCTACAGTCTCTTCAAAATGGCTTGGTGCGGGTGACAGCTGCGATAATCTCAGACTAGAGAGGTGAAAGTATCGAAACTTGAGTCGATAAAAATAATACTTTAAAACAATGATGTAATATTAAAAAGAGGTAGATACGTTGTCTATATGAAATTCCGTGTTTAAAAATGGGCAGGCTTACGCACACATGAAAGAGCTGCGAATATTGCAGATACACACTAATAATGGGTATCAAATGAGAGCAGGACGGTATGCTTATTTCCGGGAGCGAAAAAGAGACAAGTAAAAGTATGATGCAGAGAAACTATACTTGTCTCTGTTTCTCCCACAGAAATTACCATAGCATACCGTTTCACTTGAAATGTCAAGTGAGTCGGCCAATGGGCCGAGAATGGATAAAGAGTATTATTAAATCAGACGAGACACTTTGCCTCTTAATCATATTCTCGTTTCGTACTATTGTACATTTATATGTCTCGATTTAGGATGCTCGGTTCTTCTTCTCTTATGATCTTATGCCTACAATCTTATCAAGACCCCTCTGTTTATATATTATTCTTTAACCGGCAAAGATATTGCTTCGCACTCACGCTTCGGGTATATTTTTGTTGCACTCAACCTGTTCTGGAAATTTCTTTTATGCACGTAATTATTGAATACGTCAAATTTATTAATATTATATATAAAAGTAGATTACTTACGAGTGATACGTTATTCCCTGGCTTTTCTTGGCTTTTTTAATATAATTAGTGCAAAATCGCATCACACACGACGGCATGGTTTTACTTTCGCGCTGCAAATCTGACAGCTGAGACACGTTCACACGTTGCCATCGACGGCGCGAAACTGAGGCGAGGTCCAACAATTGACTGAGTTTTAGTGTGCCATTTTTGGAGCGCTTGTAACGTATCTACCTCTTTTTATATTACATCATTGCTTTAAAATATCAATTGTATATGTATAACAATGAACGTCATCATGAATCCGATTATTATGCTAAGCTAGTAGAGATACTTGTTTTGTGGTGTGTATGCCTTCGAAAGAGAGATACATCGTGCGAACGAGAAAGCGGAGACAATGCATATTTGTTGACGGGGTGCTTTTATAGTATTGAAGAAAAATTTGCACAAGATGAAAAAACTAGTTTTTAATAAGTATCTGTGAAAATTACGTACGTGATCCTAGTTATAGTATTTACTTCTATTATTAAGTGTATGCACAAATTTCAAACACAATCATTGTAACAATTCATGAATAAATGTTGAATTGAATTGAAAAAAATGATCTCTTGAAGACCTGTTAGATAACATGGTTCCATCCCTTTCTTACTCAAGTACGAAAATGAAAAGAGATCGGATATGTTGGTTCAATTTATTAGGGCCTCAGCCTTTTTTTCTGTAATTTGTGGGTAGATGCGAAATTCTCAGTACGAGTACTAGTACCTTGTATGCGATACGTTTATTTTTAAGTGACTGGTTTAATCAACGACTTTGGCTTGTTTACCGGATTTTGTGATCATCTTATTGCGACTATTTAGGCTGACCCTAACTGGACTCCGATTTGCTTCTGATTTGACTAGGTGAAGAGTTGTTGGTTTAAATAAAAACATTATTAGACCTTCCTAGCTAACTGAACATGCCTCGGAAACCAAGGAATAAACTGTTCTAAGTTGGATTGAATCCTATCCCGATTTAATGTACGAATCGACAATTACTTGTCAGGAAAATTTTCTGTGAAATAATAAATAAGTCCCGGAATCCCGAGTCCTATCCATATTATAAATATAAATAAATTCGTTCACTCGAAATGGCACTACCTAATCCGATCACTGCTTATTATGTTTGTTATCGAAATGGATGGATGGACATTTTAGAAATAATATATGCTATAGAAAAATGTATGCAATAACCGGGAAGTCGGAGTAAGTAAAAAAATACACGAATACGTGAAGTCAATGCCCAAACAGCTGTTTGGGCATTTTTGTATAAAGCCCAAATGTATACCGGCGAAGCGAAGTATAGTCTGAGTATACATAAGACTTATTTTAATCATTGAATCAATTCATTATTTTATTATGCATTGTTTTCATCGGCATAATATATATTAACACTGATTTCGTCAACAGACTTACAGTCAATGTATATCTTGGAAAAAATTTAACGCCCTGCGTCTGTAGGGGTCTGAAAGAAACCTAATCTAAACAAGCTAAACGGTTTTATTTTTGGGCTGACTTTATGGAGACCCCACATCGTACAGAGACGGCAACAATTCTAAATTGAAATACTGCTAACCTGCTAGTTTAGGGTAGCGTTAGACTGTAAAGATAAACCACCTTTTACAGTACACACAGCTGACCTGACCCCTGATTACGTTTCTTCGCAGTTAAGTAATTTGACTGTATCTTGGTATGGTGACCGAAGCTTTGTTCGTGTTCTTTCGGAGGAAATATATCTACTATCGACCCAGAAAAAAACAAATGAAAGATAGCTAACCTACATTTTGAGACATAAACATATATGTGTTAACTTAGACGGAATTTACGGAATATGGAATAGCTATTATTATATTTACTTACGTTCAATGTATTCGGTATTACTGCACAAGGTCCATATAGTTATATCACAGGGTTATCATACTCCACAAACACGCTGCTACATGGACAAATCTCAAAGGAAACCGAGCTCGATGGTCGAAGAAAATTGAAACTAACAATGCATTCTGTTGCTCAGAAGGTCACAAGCTACGCGAATTCTTTACACAGGTATGACCTTACGTAAACGACTTGGGAATACTGAATGGGGTGTGAGAGCGTCTATAATATTCATACTACCTATTCATATTTGAAACGGCATGTTTCGTGGCTTTCTTGCATGGAATTTGAAGTTGACCCCAAGGTTATATGCAAAGTTGTGAATATAAGAAAGAGAAAGAAAGAAAGAAGACATTTATTCACTACACAGAAGACACACAGAGACAAAGAGAGTACAGATAAAATACAATTGACACATAATGTGTGTGTCTTCGCGGCAGTGAATCGGTCGCTGTCTCAGCATTATGCCAAGGTGTCAGACAGACACCTACAGCGCTGATTTTCAGACAGCACCGTACGTGACCCACGGAACGCAACACAACATACTGCCGATTCAAACGTATACACATAATAAATAAATAATTAATATACTAAATCTGTTAAATATGTGACACAAGCACAATGGGATGAGAAAAAATTTGAAAAACGCGAAACGGTTGGGATGTTTAAAAAATAATATGAATAAAAATTAAATAAAGTGCTGGATGGGTTAGGGTTGGGATTTTTGGAGCGTCAACAAATAGCCCTTAAGCTGGCGCCTAAAGGTATACCTGCTAGACGCTCCTTGGATAGGTGGGGGAGATCATTCCAACACTTGGACGCCGCGAACCTGAAGCTACCTCGAAACGCCGCGGTCCGATGCTTTGGCACCAGAATCATCGCCTTACACCTACGCGCACTCTTGGGCCAATATAAGTCAGTTACGCTGCCTATATTTAAATTTCTATGCTTACTCGCGTTCTAAACAAAATAGGCCGAATCTTCAGCGCCTTGATTGCTGCGTGTACGACATTTGGCTGTTACATTGCTTAATGAATGCATGGTCTTTGGTCCGTTTTTACGAAACATTCAAACGTCAGCTGAAAATCTTTTCATTAGAACATCCATTGTATTCTGTATGAGAGTATATGGACATATAATATATCTGACATGGTTAATTTAATTTTTTTTTTTCAGAATTTGATAATGTTCTAGTTTTTATATTCACGATCATTACGAGATATCAATATCAATATTTAATGTCCTTATTTTGACTTTATCATTTATCATTTTGTATTATATTATATGTCCAAAATAATGTTGTATCGTACCTGTGACACTTTATTCAATTAATATTAATTATTTGACGATCATTAAATAAATCCGAATAAATCAGCTTATAGTTAACTTATAATGTAAATTCTAATTCTATTAACATGCTGTTTAAGTTACCTTCAGTGATATGTTTGCCAGTACTGTTACTAGCTCTTATAATGGTGTTAGGTGTTACGGTAACTATTTCCCCAAAGAGAGGGGTGTGTATTTATAGTGTATGTTTTTGCTTCTGCTACTGATAAAATTGGAGCGCAAACTGTAGTTCAGTATACCCAAAACTGCACGATACAATATACCCTGAAGTGTATCATATACGAGTATCTGGACACATTTCTGGTCCGTTATATATTTACCTATATCTCGAGTTCAATATTATTATTATTATATGTTTTAAGAATCTAAAATGTCATAATTAATTTATCTTAAAAAACAAGTGAGTTGGTTTTGATACAATTACTTTTATCTTGGTACAAGCCAACTCGGCTGGGCAGCGTTCGGGAAGCTACGGCACTTCTTTTCGTCCAATATTCCGCAGTGTCTCAAGACGAGAGTCTTTGACCAGTGTGTGTTGCCAGTGATGATATATGGCACTGAAACGTGGTCGCTTACTATGGGCCTCATAAGAAGGCTCAAAGTCACCCAAAAGGCTATGGAGCGGGCTATGTTGGGAGTTTCTCTGCGTGATCACATCAGAAATGAGGCTATCCGCAGCAGAACCAAGGTAACCGATATAGCCCTTCGAATCGCTAAACTTAAGTGGCAGTGGGCGGGGCACATAGCTCGTAGAACCGGTGGCCGTTGGGGCGGAAAGGTTCTCGAGTGGCGACCACGAACCGGAAGGCGCGGCGTGGGTAGGCCCTCCGCAAGGTGGACTGATGACCTGGTAAATGTTGCTGGAGTCCGCTGGATGCGGGTGGCGCAGGACCGATCACTTTGGCAGTCTTTGGGGGAGGCCTATGTCCAGCAGTGGACGTCTTTCGGCTGATATGATGATGATGATGTTTTGGGAATCTAAAATGTCATAATTAATTTATCTTAAAAAAACAAGTGAGTTGGTTTTGATACAATTACTTTTATCTTGGTACAAGCGCCCATACATCAAACGGCAATTTCTTTGATAGGAAAAAATATTTCCCCATGATATGGATAATCTATCTTATTAACTGTTTTAAGTATGTTTATTAATAGTACAACTAGTATAAGGAAATCATCCGTGGCTGCTGGATAAAAGGCAAATTATTTTAATTACCAGAAATCTCATTCTGCATGTAGACACTGAGTATGGGAGAACGTTATTCGGGGCAGACTAGAACTAAAATCGTTATTCACTCAACCCCTACACATTCATCCATCGCGCTCGCTTCACTGCCTTCAGGATATTCACAACACTACAACTCTCGTACCAGTATAAAGCGCAGTTTGCATCAATCCATACTAATATTATAAATGCGAAAGTGAGTCTGTCTGTCTGTTACCTCTTCACACTTAAACCGCTGAATCGATTGAGATAAAATTTGATATAGAGATAGTTATATCCCGTAAAGCCGGGAAGTATAGTATAGAGATCCCGGGGAAGGACATAGGATAGTTTTTATCCCGGAAATTCTCCCTTGAGGGGGTGAAATGGGGGATTAAAGTTTGTATCGAGCTACGATAAAAACGAGTTCCACGCGGACGGAATCGCGGGCAGAAGCTAGTTGACAATAAAATTACAGACCGATCAACGTTAAAATATGGCGCCGGCAGCTGTCATTTCAATTCCATAGAAACTTGTCAAACTTCCCATAAGGTAAACGTCCGAGTGCTCGACGCTGTACTAATATATGCCATGGTCACTCCATGTCAAAACGCAATGGTTTAATTTCGAAAGAAGAAAAATCCTCTTAGTTCGAATTAACCCATATGGTTTTGACATTAGAGCGCCCATGCCATATTACTAATACAGCGTCGAGCACTCGGACGTTTATCTTACATTCACATTTTAACGAAAACCGCTTACAATTACAGATGGTTTGGTGTCTCGCTTCCTTTAAGCACGGTAAATAAGTATATTAGCTAAAGCGGTATCTCAACTGGCGTCGCTTTAGTACCTCGCTTCACCTGCGCTCCTTTTAAAACCAGTTCTACGAGGCGCACGGGCGGCGCGCGGACTGATGTACCGCCGACTACCCCGACTTGCACTTAATTTTACCTACTGTACGTATCTTGTTTTATTGCTTGTAGCCAATGTATCTACTGTGCTTTAACGTATGCTTGCTAGAGATCCGTGGCTCAAGATATACTAGGCATTTGAGACGAGTCGAGGTCGTGACTAATTTTAGCAGCTAAACAGCCGCTATTCAGTTGCCAGTTGCTTTGACACCTCACTTCACATGAATGGTAAAGTTGGCCACCGATTGTGAGGCAGCCTTCGAGTTTGCCTGAGATTTAAACCATTCTAACTAGGTCTCTGAACTGGGATAACTGTTTATTATCGGAGGTCATAACGCCGATTAGGTAGCTATCTTAGATGTCCTCAGCATTGTCATGTTAATAACGGAACGGAGGCTCGCAGTAAAATAGGTCTCAGGACAGGTAGTACCACATAGGTTTCAACGGAGTTATAAAATGAAGGTTGATTTAGCTTATTTTACGATTGGTTGCCCTCGGGGCACATAGCACATAGAGCCTATGGCCGTTGGGGCGGATAGGTTCTCGACTACGGTGGCGACTGGCGAGGTTGCGACCACGTACCGCAAGGTGGGCCGGGCCGATTCACTTTGGAACTCTTTGGGGGAGGCCTATGGCCAGCAGTGGACGCCTTTCGGCTGATATGATGATGATAACGATTGGTTTTGTTTCGGTGGGGCTTGCCGGCAGCTATAATCCCATAGAAACTTGTCAAACTATATTCAGGTTTTAAGGAACACTGCTTACGATAAATATAATCATCGAAACTGCTCAAAAAGCTCACGAGAACCGGTTGAGAAATGCGACCTGTAGAGGAGAAAAGCCGGACAGCGGGACAGCGGGTCACGAACGAATTACGGCCCAAGCTGCTGCGTTCGCTTCGCTCGCTCGTTCGATCAGGCCCTTTATCTGCGTCATAATTTTGCTTGCTTACTCTTATAATTGGTACCTAAGTAATTAATTAGCGTACATCCTTGAAGAGGTCCTTTGTCGACTTACAAAGAGCTTTTTTTCCTTTGAGATATCCGCAATGAATCTCTGAGCACTGAGTAAACAGTCTATAATTTCCTTCGTTATTACGAGAAATGACACAACGAATAATAGCGGTAGGTAATTCAATTATTATTTTCTCTTTTTAAGAAGAACTCTTTTCCTTTTTTCGATTTATAATAAAATACCCGCTAAAATATGAATGATAAGAATGCTGTCACCGTCAGACGTATCTGTGAGTACCTTATTCATCAGGATGCTCAAAAATATCTAAATATGCACTATTTATTAAATAAACGTTTCATGCAATCACTCTTTACTAGAACATTTATTTCGCCTATAGGTTTGATGGTCGACAGTAGAATTCGCCCTCTGACCACGTGGTCCAGCTTTGTCCTACTGATAGGACACATTTGTGAGCAAAAGGAGGCCTGAAAACTGCCACGTTGTCACTAATTGCCACATCATTTTCAATAATCGACACAAAAATGCATAGGAATTCGAACCAAGCTGCTAGAAAACTAGATTTGAATTTAATTTGTTGTAAAAGAAAATGAGACGAAACAAATGCCAGTATGGGGGTCCTGCCTTTTCTCCGAATTTGTTATGTCCGAATTTCACTTGCCAACCAACTTTTCGCCGATAATTCACTTTGACAATACTAATGGCAAATTTTTGTATGACAACGTTTCATTCGGTAGAATGATTGTAAAGTCGATTATTACAATGACTTAACATTTTTGGCATACCTATCATTTGGCAAATCTTTCAGTTGGACAATAAATAACTTAATCAATAATGATGTATTTTCTTGAAAAAGGATCAAGAATTTAGTCAAATGGAAAAAAACGCAATACGTTAAAATTATCACAGTTATGTGTCCAAAGTTTTAAGAGGGAATCGTGTGTCCCTTTTCCGCAAAACGCACTTTCATATGAAACGATTGTGATTTACTATGACGCTCGAGGATCGTGACGTCACGATCTGCTAGCGTTTTCTCTCTCTAAACAGCAACTTTAAAACGGTTGTAGCTTCGTAATTTTTGAGATATTTGAATGGGATTTTCGTTATTAGGCATATTTTTGCCTTCTTTCTTTTGAAGTAATAATTTTGAGTCTACACCCCTATTCGTCCAAGTTTGTGTATCGTCACTGGAGGTTTGCTATGCAGTGTGTATTATGTGTGTAAGGCAACGAAAGCCAGATTCCTAATTCATCCTACTAATATTATAAATGCGAAAGTTTGGATGTTTAGATGTTTGGATGTTTGTTACTCAATCACGCTTAAACGGTTCAACCGATTTAGATGAAATTTTGCACGAAGATAGTTTATAACCTGGATTCAAATATAGGATAGTTTTTATCCCGGGTCCACGCATACGCGGGCCACGCGGGCGGAAGCTAGTTCGAAATATTGATGAATAGCAATGTAAGTCATGGCGCTTATCTTGTTAACACATTCACTGCCAAGAATCGCTACGCTCGTAGACGATCCCGTGGTTTTCCTCGTATGTAGCTGAAAGCGACTACGGCGTAGGCACCCGCTAGGCGGGTTTCTGGCAGTGAAAGTGTATACAACAGATAATAAAAGAACAATTTATGGACGAAGTAGTCCTTCGAGCCGGTGTTTTAGTCAAGGAAATACGCTAATATTAACAAGAATCGTATCGTAACGCTCCACTCCAGCTATACTTCAACGGAATAAAACCGGGCCTTCGGTGTATTCAATGCTGTATACTAACTAGCACATAATCGTGACTTAACTATTTGGATTCGTGGAAACTCTACGGTACTTCCTGCTAGAATAGAATTCACTTGAACACCTTTCTTTCACCGAGAAGTCTACTGTTAAATCCATACTTATATTATAAATGCGAAAGTGTGTCGGTCTATCTGTCTGTCTGTCTGTTACCTCTTCACGCTTAAACCGCTGAACCGATTGAGATGAAATTTGGTATGGAGATAGGTTGAATCCCGGGAAAGGACATAGGATAGTTTTTATCCCGGAAATCATCCCTTGAGGGGGTGAAATGGGGGATGAAAGTTTGTATCGAGCTACGATATAAACGAGTTCCACGCGGACGGAGTCGCGGGCATAAGCTAATATTAAATAAAATTTAATTTTTGAAAAACCCACTGGTACGAGTCGGGGTTCGAACCTACGTTTTAGATTCGAAACTTGTGTATAAACTCAAAAAGAAAGGTACTGTGTATTCCAAGATCTCGTTGAAATGGCCGTGACTGGCTCCAAGGCTATCAGGAACCATTAAATGCGATCGCCATAAAATGGCAGCGCTACGGAATGAGTCGTAAACTGAGATACCATCAAACTGCATCTATGGCGATTCAAATGAACGTAAATTGGAAAACACTAGTAAATATGGTAATCCTGAAACAGTATACAAATTGACAACGTAACCGTGTCCATAAAGCACAATTTTTATGGACACAAAGCACAATTAGCTGACGATTTGAAAGTGCTTGCTACTAGGCCTACTTGAATAAAGATCATTTTGAGTTTGAGTAAGTTTGCACGCACAACGAGAGACAATTTGAACTACCTACCCAACGCGTCAGATTGAGCGTGCGAAACACATTGAAATCAAATTAAATCATTCTCGTAGCGTTATTTCCGGTTGTGGCCTAAAGGAGCCCGGGATCAGCTTTGACAAGAGTTGGCATAGGCACTAGTTTTACGAAAGCTACTGCCACCTGACCTTCCAACCCAGAGGGAAAACTAGACCTTTTTGGGATTAGACCGGTTTCCTCACGATATTTTGTTTCACCGAAAAGCTAACGGTATATATTCATACTAGCTTCTGCCCGCGACTCCGTCCGAGTGGAATTCGTTTATATTGTAGCTCCATACAAACTTTCATTCTCCATTACACCCCCTCAGGGGATTATTTCTGTAATAAAAACTATCCTATGTCCTTCCCCGGCACAAAAACTATCTCTATACCAAATTTCATCTAAATCGGGTCATACAAACTTTGCACCCCTATTTAACCCGCTTAGGGGTGGGTTTTTCCAAAACCCTAAAATTACTTTTCTTGCATTTTTGTTTCAAGTCTGTCACTTAAAATTTTACTCCATCCCCATACAAACTTTCAACCACCTTTTTACCCCCTTCAGGATGGAATTTTCAAAAATCCCTTAATAGTCGGTACTTTCGTTACATTAGGTTCAACGGCTTGGGCTGAGCGTTGATTTAAGTGAGTGAGTGAATCAGTCAGGAAAAGTCAGTAAAATAGCAATAGAAATAATTGAAGGCAATACGTACAAAAAAACGAATTAGGAAGTACATCTAGCGCCATCTAGTGACTAATAGATATATTACATTTGACAACGCTCATTTCACGTTGTTGGTCTCCATACAAGTTTCATCCCCTTTTTGTCCCTAAAAGGGATGAAATTTGACATACATTATAGCCTATGTACTATTCTGATATATAAGGTAGGTACATAACTGGAAAGTTTCATAAAGAATCATCCAGTAGTTTTATAGATTAATTGGAACATACATACATCCATCCAAACTGTCGCATTTATAATATTAGTAGGATGTATAAGTTCCGAAAAACTCATTGGCACGAGCCCGGATTTGAACCCATGACCGCCGCTTGACAGCCGCATGCCTAAACCGCTACGCTACCGTAGCCTGAAATCAAATTAAAATACGAAACGTTATTATCAAATTGGCCGCCTGGACTTTATACAAACGAATGATGAATTTTATCATGAGCGTGAGCCATCGGACACGAGGTCTGACTTGTCGTGGTTTCATATACTTGTTTACTTACTTGCAAAGTAGTGTATCTAGTCTATTAACGCCTTAACTTAATGAAGATATTAGCAAGCGTTGTCTGTCTTAAGAACTCTGGCACAAGCATCTTCATTGATTCTACTCCTACTGTGCAGAATTACATTTGACCCCGCCCCCAACCCCGCATAATGGCAATGTAACCGATTCTGTGGGGCCATATTGCGGCGACTTCTATGGTTTTTTCGATCGCTGATCGAAAGTAGAATGAGCAGCAAAGTTTTTGCTAGATCTTTTAGGAGACCGTATCGAATGTAAATAGCTGATAATGATTTGATTTGATTTGATATTACTTTCTCTGTTTCAATTCAGCACGGTTTAGAGTGCTTATGCCATATACTGTCTATATAGTACAGCGTCGAGCACTCGGACGTTTACCTTACATGTTTGCTTCGCCAAGCCACCGTAAAGGTCGATAAAAGCTCGCATGTTCCCATAAATTACTTCAGAACCAGACAATTGCCCTAGTAGGGCAATAGAATAAATTCACTCGATGATTCAATCGGTTGACAGAAAGTCTCGCGTGTTGGTGTGCCGTGCAAGCCACAGGTACGGGGAAAAACATACGAGCGGTTTCTGCACCGCGCAACCACGTTAGAGATATCGCTACAAGCAATCAAACAAATCCGGACAAACGACAGATGCCCCGTACTCACGCAGACACGCGTCGATACTGTAAACTAAAGAGTCCGCAGTAAGCTCGGCCGGATTTCACCTTCCCATACAAACGGAGTTTCGTTCTCATTTTAAAACTACGTGTTGGATTGTGACGGAACTTTGCATATACTTACAATGACATGAGGTATATCTATGTCTGTAATTAGTTTATATGGTTCCAGTTTATAAAACAAACTTAAATTCGCTGTATTTTTTTTACAATGGTATCCGAAGCTACCTAAACTAATTACAGACCTGGATTTCTTCAAAAATTTACAACGCTCAGCTGTTGCACGGTGCCGGAACGCCTCGTGTGTTCACCTAAAAGGTGGTGGTAAACAAAGACAGTAATGGTGAATCAGTGAACGGGATGTAAAAGGTTAAACTAGCTTCCCAAGGCCGGCGCAGTCAGCAGCGAATACTAATAAGTAGGTACGTCGTAAGAGATCAAGGCATATTATGGTAAACAAAGCTTTTATGAATGCAGGTGTAGTAATATGAAAGTAGCTTTACAAGGCCGCCGCACTGGCATGTGGTATTGTAATAGTACATTACGTACCAAGGATTGTACAAAAAAGGAAGCCCGAAATCGCAGGTATCTGTGAGCCGATGAGTACACAATTTTACGTCTTCACCTGGCTACAAAACTCACATTATGGCCAGGTGAGACGTAATAGTTATTTACGATACAAGTGCCAAAAATAGGAAATTCGCAACGAGTGGTGATAATTAAAACACGACCGAAGGGAGTGTTTTAAATCGACACGAGTTGGGAATTACCTATTCGCACGTGTATCATACAAAGTTTTACTGTACATATGGCTCTTTAAAGTTTCGACATATGCACGAAAAGTGCTCTTTTCCACACTAGTGCGGGAAAGTAGCACCATATGTACTGTAAAAAATATTACCTATATGAAAATGTGCGCCAAGGGATTAAAAGTTCATGGCCTAATGACGCTCGCGGACCGATGGCGAATTAAGGCGCCTCGATTCTCCCAAAACCAAAACTTAAGCTTCTGTCTATAGACAGGTTTATGCCGACGCACGAGAGAAACAGATACAACAACACTCTTCGGAAATGGTTTTATTGGACAAATATCAAAGTCACTATAGTATTTAGTATTCAAATGCTGCTTCTAGGAATCTTTTAGATGTGATAAAATACCATCAATGTAACTAGATAATGATGCCTAAAAATTGAAACCTCCAGGCTTTTCGGAACACAAATTGAAAGGGTTATTCTATTTTTCAGAAGGCTCAAAGTCATCCAAAGGGCAATGGAGAGGGCTATGTTGGGAGTTTCTCTGCGTGATCGCATCAGAAATGAGGCTATCCGCAGCAGAACCAAGGTAACCGACCGGTACTTGGGGACAGTCTTACACAAATCGACCTAGACCCAAACTAAGGAATGCTTATGCAGTCATCAGAAATAATATCATCTACAACAAAGCGCGCATAAATATCTGACACGGCTTTATTTCTAGGGCCGTTAGGACGTGTCAGATATTTTTGCTGCCTTTGTTATGCAAGATCCTAATGCTGGTGACAGTACTATGGGTATTAGACGACGATATACATGCTTATATAGATAAATAAATACTTAAATACATAGAAAACATCCATGACTCGGGAACAAATATTCCTGCTCATCACACAAATAATTACCGGGATTCGAATCCGGGACCTCCGGCTTCGTAGGCAGAGGGCCTACCGCGAAACGAAAACGAACTTCGTACGTGTATCTCCCTCTCTGCCGCACTTGCTAGTTCAAGCGACAGAGAGGGAAATACACGAACGAAGTTCGTTTTCGTTTCGCGGTAGCCCCTCAGGGTCACTACGAACTATACTACAGAGGTCGTCTATTCTAGCATGTCGTTTTAAAATGAGAACTAAACTACATTTGTATAGAGAGTCGAGCGTCCTGGTGAACCATAATACTACGACCATTTTATAAGTTAAGTTCCCTGGGCAACCAAACGTTTTGTGGATGGCAACAGTTAATGTATTGCATAACATTTTAATTTATTACAACGTACGCTGTAAAATTCGCTCAGGTTTAAAAATGGGGATTAACACGCAATCTTACGATTAAGCAAAGGAATTAGACGACCAATCAATGTAATACGAGACTAACATTTAAATGGAAAACGTGGTTATACACTCCCTCTTCTCTTATTCTTCTTCAGCGTGTATGCGCCCACCGTTGGGCATACGCCACTCCAATTTCCTTCCATTCAGCACCTATGAAGCTTTGGCTAAAAAGACAGACTAGCGGATAGGAAACTTTTATCCTTTGCCAGTAATCTGATTACGCAATAAGTAAGCAATTAGCAGCAAGTCTGACCACTTCACTTAGTACTCGTGCTCGTGTCTGCGAACGGTTATAGTTAAAGTAATGATGCGTAATTTTGGTGTCCGTGAGGTAACCGAATGGCTCGCGGTATTTGAGCTCCCGAAGCGTTGTGGAAGTGCCTTGTTCCAGTCCAAGTTGCCCCAATTTGGGTTGCACGGGGCGGTTCCACACAGGGCGGGGACACTCAACTACGCGTCTTTGCTCTGAATATTAGACTATAGAGTAGCACATCTTTTTGATGTGCTAGTAGGAAAACTACAGCTTTAGGTACAAACGACAACACAGTTAACTGACCATCCTGTGTTTATATATAACCTTATTGCAATGCACTTAAGGTGCACCGATGGTCAGTTAGCTGCGTTGTCGATAGTATAGTCAACAGCAAAAGTAGATGATCATTTTAGTACCTTGTCACTTTCACTACTTTGACGCATCCCAACTGTCGCAGTAGTTACATTGAGTGTGACAAAGTACTAAAATGATCATCTATATTTGCTGTTGACTGTACAAGGCTTGGATTTAAAATCGGCTGAGTACTTGTAGGTTTGTCATAGAAGTTACTCCTCTTAGCATCAACCACTTGCGACATAAGTAATAGCAATATCCATAATTTAAGTCCAAGGAAACAAAGTAGGTAGATATAATAGTAAGTTCAGGTAAATACGTAGTCGGTTCAAATCATATGTGCTTATTTCTATTAGACCGAGGTAGAAGCTTTAATTTTGTACTAAGTACATGACTCTGTAATACCGTATTATAAGGTACCAGGTGCTTCAAATGGCGCATGCAAAAATTAGAATAAGCACACATTGAAGCTACGGTAGCCTAGTGGTTCAGGCATGCGGCTGTCAAGCGGCGGTCGTGGTTTCGAATCCCGGCTCGTACCAATGAGTGTTTCGGAACGTATGTACGGAAATAACGTTAGCTTTTCGGTGAAGGAAAACATCGTGAGGAATCCCGTGCAATCCTAATGAGCTGATGGCAGTCGCTCTCGTAAAACTAGTGGCTATGCTAAATCTTGAGATTAGGTGTCAAAGCGGATTCCAGGCTTCTTTAGAGCCAGGGATGACTCTAGGAGGACGATGACAAAAAGACAACATTTTAGACAAGCCACTGAAAACATCAGTTAGGTATAGTATGTTCTTAGAGCCCTGATTTAATAATCTGTACGTACTTCAGCTGGGCTTTCACAGAGATCCTTTTATTTGTGATTTGTTTGACGTTGTAACCCACATATGTGGGTAAGGAAAATACGAATATTAAGTAAATGTTCCACGGTTCCATTCTGTATAACTAAACAAACAAAAGAAACACAAAAACAATCTTTTCCTTATCTATAAGAATATACTTTTCTCAAACATGCAATGAAATATTGACGTTGTGTTCTCCACAATGGGCTTCGAAGTGTCACGTTCCGGGCGGAGCGAGATGAGAGATCTGTAATGGCATTTCATACAAAAATGCAGGCCTAGGCCTGCAAGATGGTCTTTTTTAATTTCCATTCCACAATTTGTGGCACGGAATCACGGCGTTAGGGTATGAAAATTAAAGTTTGATTTCTTGGAGATTTTTTATTTATTTAATTGCATGTTTGACAAAAGCCCTCTACATACCTCGGCGTGAAAAGTGGTTGCCAGCCGGCGTCGCTACGCTCGGCCGTCTATATCGACGACAACAACGTATATGATTCTAATTGACAAATGATAACTTTACAGGAGAGCAAAACAGAAGTACTTACAATCCTTATACTTTTTTTCGTGTTAAAGATAATAAACAGGAATTTGGCAAATATGGTTATAATTGTATTTTATTGCTTTTATTATTTTCATATAATTCAATTTATTGGTAGTTTTCGACAAAATGCAGATAGTCCACAAATTAAGTTATAATTATTTACTCACCGTTGGGTATACCGTTCTATCTACCAGTTAGAATATTATAAGTACTTGGTTAGAATTTTCTTTAAGAATGACGTATGCAGGTCTATTTGGGACTTAGAACATTATACTTGCTAACATTTTTTGTAAACTATGTATGTAGGTCTATCTGGGACTTAGAATATTATACTTGGTATAAAAACTGTCCAACTCACTGTCAAAGAATCTATGTGTGGGTGCTAACCTAACCTAACCTAACCTAACGGTCATCAAATGTACTCTGCCGGCAACCCGTTACTTCCCGGTCTCTGTAGTAATGTACTATTTCGTGCATATAATATCAAACGATAAAAGTATTTATAATAATATATCATCCTTCTATTTCTCATCTGCAGTCTCAGACTGCTACTAATAGACATGGAATGAAGCCGTGGGCAAAAAAAAAGTAAGATGGTATATTTACAAAATTGTCATTGGAATTGGAATGTATACCTATCTTGAACAGTAGAGTTGCTTTTTGAATGGACTTCTTAGATGATACTCGGCCAACTCAAACAATCTCAAGATACATATTATAATGCGCTAAGTTAAGGATCGGTATAGTGTATCCCCGTTATACATAAAACTTAAAACGCCATTGATAAATGAAATGTGTTTTGTCCCTTTCTTACGCGCTACGCTCGTAGCCGATCCCGTGGTTTTCCTCGTATGTAGCAGAAAGCGACTTCGGCGTAGGCGCCCGCTAGGCGGGTTCCTGGTAGTGAAGTGTTAACTAAGCATACTAAACGAAGTAAACTAAAGAATGAAAATATTCATAAACGTGCTACATAATATATAATTGCTACTAATAAGCGATCCTTTCGAATTAATATTTTTATGAAAAGCTTTCAGCAGCACTTTCAGAAACGCCGCTTTTTCTTCTAATTAATGCTACGCTAATGGAAGCTGTAAGTAATGGAAATTGATATTATCTCAACGCATTTAGAATCGTGAGGTGTGAAAATTTTGAAAAGGTAAAAACCGTTTGATGTAAAAAGGTCCGGAAGTCCTGCAAGTCTTTTGTACAATGTGTGAACTTGGAAATTTTATTTGGAATATTATATACGAGCTGCACGTGGCTACGTCTGCGTGTTAAAAATAACCCAGGAATTAAAAACCAAGGGGTCAGAAAAATTTGGTTAAAATATAAAGTATATTATCCAAGTCTATTCTTTTTAGCATAGACAGGTGAAAGGAATTTTAAAATTGGACAAAAGGTTCCAGAGATTATACCCTACATAAAACATTTAACGCTACACAATCTTACACTTTTCCTCTTTAGTATGGATGTTATAGTACAGTGAAGCAGGGGCGGCTTTACCTATAGTGCAGGGGGTGCGTTGCACCCGGGCGCACGGTCCTAGGGGGCGCCGAGCGCCACTCACAGGGCGCCACTCGCCTCGACTCGGGCGCTAGCGCGCGCTATGGGTGGTGCTATTGGGCGTAAGGTAATGATTGCACCCGGGCGCGACATGGGCTAGAGACGCCTCTGCAGTGAAGGAATTTAATTTCCAACCCACCTAAGGTTCAATATCGTATAGCGAACTGTCACCATAAGAGCTAATTAGAGCACGACGATACTTTGACATATCGCATGCTTTGTTTTATGTTAGTAACTAGGCAACGGATTAACTACGCTGACATATTGAACTCAAAATTGGGACGCCAAGGCACTTTTCCAAAACTGGAGTCCAGATTCGTATGTCATCTCACTAGTTCTGTAATATGATATTAGCGGCAGCCATTTTATTTTTCAAATGAATAACGTAATTGAAAATTATTTTACAATTTGTTGTGGCACAAATAATACGTAGGTTTGACATTTCAATACTATTACTGCAATATAATTTTCGACCATAATGCATTGCGAATGTCTAACGACAAGATTTCAAAGAAATTAAATTCCTTTCCTGGGAATTAAATTTCTTGACTGTAGCTATAGATGAAACTGTTACTAAAGTTGTGTCTTAATTCAATAACACGTTACACAAAGTTGTTATCAGTACAATTGCCAGTTCAACATCCGAGTCCGCTCCGCTGAGAAGTAGGGTCATTACGCTGTGGTTTCGCGACCACCTTCGGTTAGCGACCACCTGAAGGAGAAGGTTTTTTCTATTGAAGATAACATCAATTCTACAGACCCTATTGAGACAATTAGTTGTACATGCATTTTTGTTGTTGTTTTAGAATATAAATCTACTAAAAAACCGAGGAAATATCCTTTCAGTTCACCAACTCAGCTAAGTGGTCGCCAACCGGCACATAAAATTAGGTGGTCGCTAACCGGCGAAATGACCCTAATACAGGTGTCCCAAAAATCACACAAGATTTAAAATTGAAACAGTATTTTTTTCGTAATTTGTTATTGAATCATTAAAAACATAGAATCAGATCTTTACACGTTACGCACTTTTCACACAATAGAAATTCGGCTAGCATAATGACCTAGTTCTATTTTGTAGCTTGCAGTATCCCATGCAGGACGACTTCAAGGTGTTGTAATAGCGTCATCCCGACTCAAGTCGACCTTAACGTTTTCATTATAGTGTCAATAATCCTCAGATATTCTAGCTATTGTTAAATGGACGTGCCCTAAAGTTCTAAAACAACTCCGCCTTTATCATTACCGTTGCTGTTAAATGTCACGATCAAGGCCCTAAGTATAACAATCAACGTCCATTTGGATAACCGAACGATTCACGAAGCCGAATATTTTAATGAATGGGGGGGCGGGGTGTTTTTTTTAATACTGATAATTAAAGCAATTCGTGCAAAATTATTCCCTAACCATTCCAAAATATCAAAAATGCACAACGTTAATATTCAAGCTTTCACTTGCCGGCACTCCCGCCCGGAGTGCAACCCGGTCTTTTTTTTACTGGTTAAGTATTTATTGTACTCGTATTATAGTCGTGAACCCAGGTTTTTTTTTTGGTTTAATTTAATCCCACGTCGGTAGCAAACAAGCGTTCGTAAAGCCCGCCTGATGGTTTGGTTACCGTAGATTATGAACATTCGCAACTCCAGGCGACTGACACGCGCGTTCCGGACCCCAATCAAGTTATGACTGAGATGTAAAACAAATTCTAATGCATAGCACAGATCTGTGTCTAAGCGTACGAGGGGTTAATCCCAGATCCGCCAGGTACCTACTACACACACGCCTTATTGAACTTGGATACAGTCAACCGCAAAAGTAGCTACGCGGGTCAAGTGCTCAAAACGACCTACGCACGACTCTGATATCAAGAGAATAAGGACTGTCTATTTCATTTTGAGCGTGTTATTTAGCGTAGCTACTTCTGCTGCTGACTGTAGGTACAATACGCGCCACAAGTTTGTGTCTCTGAAGTTACCCTCAAGTCACACTGCGACTAAACCAAGGTAGAACACCAAAAAATTTGGAATACCCTACTCCCGACAATCAACCCCGGATTGTCAAGGAAGCTAAAACAGCTAAAGAGGCCGGCACCCCGTCTCTTGACAGGAGCCATAACTGGTCATGCACTATTAAACAAACACCTTTTCACCCTAGGTATTACAGACAGTCCTCTCTGCAGAGCCTGCACGGAAGAGGAAGAGACAGCCGCCCACGTCATCCTGACGTGCCCTGGGGTGGCAGTATACCGGGCAAAGCACCTCGGAACACCGGGGTCACTACCGGAGGCCGTCGGCAACATAAAGGGTCTGCTAGGCTTCCTGGTGGAACTGGGCTGGCACGAATAATAGTAGTGCCAATACGCACACGCAAAATAGGCGCAGATATGACTTCGAGTTGCCGAAACCCAGCCCGCGTACACCTATACCCTCGAGTTACCTCCCGTACACCCGTCGAACCCCTCTGATACTAATACCTAAGCATCAGACTCAAACTTATACTATGGGCTTAGCTCGATTTCTGTAAAATTTACCCTTTATGTTCTCCTAGCTTCCGCCAGCGACTTCGTCTGCTTGGACCCGGGATAAAAACTATCCTATATTATAATCCAGGCTATAAACATCTGCGAGCAAAATGTCATCCTAATCGGTTGAGCCGTTTAAGTGTGATTGAGTAACAAACATCCAAACATCTAAACATCCAAATATCTAAATATTCAAACATTTAAACATCAAAATTTTCGCATTTATAATATTAGTAGGATTAAGGAGATTCATTAAGGAGACCCTGATAATCATCAATTTGGTTTATTATTTTACGTCACACCTGGCCATAATGCGAGTTTTACTGCACGCTGCGCGTACTTTTACTGTACGCGCAGCGTGCAGTAAAACTCGCATTGTGGCCACACTTATCAGCATCGAATCGCATTTTGTAATACAGTAAACATAACTTTGTATGAGATGCGTCCGCATCAATTCACCCATCCGCATGCGGACGCATCTCATACAAAGTTACGTTTACTGTATTACAAAATGCGATTCGATGCTGATAAGTGTGGCTTCACCCTTATTCACGTATTTTTGTAATGTTACAAAAATACGTGAATAACATTAATTTTCAACTTATTTTTTCTATATCAAATGTTTTTGAATATGTAGTTCATCAATTCATCATCGTCGAAGTGTTTTGGTAAGTGCGCAGTTTTACGAAAGCGACTGCCATCTGACCTTCCAACCCAAAGGGAAGAACTAGACCTTATTGGGATCAGGCCAGTTTCGGCACGATATATTTTTGAATAGATGAAGATCAATAGTCGTGACGTCAACAAGTTGTATTTCCCGACAACGTCATACTAACACGGACAAGGCGCCACGGCCAATAACTACTGCGTGTGTGTGTGTGTCTGTGTGTGTGTGTGTGTGTGTGTGTGTGTGTGTGTGTGTGTGTGTGTATGAAGGATTACCGAATTGCATTCTCTGTCTCATCGTATGTTTTTGTTTTTAGCCAGTTTATTATGAGCTTTTTACACTCATGATGTGGTTTTGAGTGAATGTCTAATGTGGTTGTGCTTCTGCGAAATTTATAAAAAATGTCTGGCTTTTTAAGGGTTTATACGTTACGTTTTATTTTAACCTTCGAGGAATAGCTAGCAGCTGGCCTACCTAATTGAATCGCTTATTTCGGGGCCATATCTCCTCTATGCTCAAGCTATCAAGTTTATTACCAAAGTAATACTTAATAGAGCTGAGCGCACTAAGCAATCGTTATAATCTTTTTGAATCTCAGTAGCTACATATCAGTACTTTGGTTTTGGTATATACTCGTAATAAACTTGGATTCCTGGCAGTTTTACACTGCCTTAATTCTGATCTTAATACTGATCTTAATCAAATTAAACAAACTTTATCACGTATCGATGTTGTTAAGGGGATTCGTCACGTCCTGACAAGTATTTGAGTGCGAAAGTAACGGATGATGATCAGCAATCGACGACTATAGAATCTTACACCAGCGACCTAGTAGCAAAATCAGCATAACTTGTACTGTGGGTTCAAGACAACGATATAAATTATTACTTAAGTTCATAGAAAACATCCAAGAATCAGATAATAATTTTCGTGCTCAGCCCACAAATAAATAACCTTACCGAGATTGGAACGCGGGACTGCCGGCTTCTTAGGCAGTCTCTACCAACTATGACACATCAAAGTGGTAGTCACAAGTAGGTACATTTGCGTTATTTTCAATTTGGTTTTGTTTATATTCTTTGCGAATAGAAACAACTGTTCATAATTAGACTGCCAACAGCTGAGTTTCATCGCAAATATTTCCTAAAAGGCTCGCAGCTTTAATAAAAGCTTTGTAAAGACGGCAAGCGGCACTTTGTGCTGAGAGCTGACCATGAAAAATATAATATACACGATCTAGCCTTCATTCAACAAGCGCTAGAGTTATATACCTAGAATTAATGTTACTAGCGATAATAATACGACTTAGCTACTACTTCTCCTTTATTTAATTGGAATCAGGATTTTTACAATATATCTAGGTACCTACATTCAAGTATAAAAATATGACTGTAGCTTGTTATTAAATATACCTAGTCGTTAATCTAATAGTGCAACAATCAAGCAATCATTTTATCTAAACCTGATTGTAATCAAGATCGGAATTTTGTCCAGATCAATAATTAAATTACAAAGGGATGCCTTTAGCTACTCTTGCTCGCATCCACAGTCGCCAACTACGTGCACATTGATAGTGGTTACTGTGGCTGCCAAGCAAATGTAGCCTACATTGATTAAAAAAAGCAATTAAGGCTATTTTTTTTTTTGAATTGAAATCAAGTGAGCGGTTAGCAGGATTAATAATCCAAGAAATCCAAGAAAAGGGTGCAATTTAGAAACACAATTAGACGTAGTTTTTGAAATGTCTTGGTTAATACTCTCTCTGTTAGCGCACGCACAACTAAGTGTGTGGAAGCTCGACGCATTTGATGACTAACACGTACGCTAAACAATATCTTAGTCAGATGGTTCACAAATTGATGTAGTTGGCTGGCTCTTTAAAATCAGAAATCGCCCATGCTAAGGATCTTCCCATACACCCATTATAAGCTGAATTATTAACCAAATTTGTCAATGCCAATCTTCAAGTTTCACTGTCAAACGCGCACTCATAATACTACTTGCTCTGTGAGCTGTAAAACTCGCCGGCCTGACTTTTTTCTTTTTAACTAATTTTACGTAAAACTGAAGTGACAAAAAAACTATATGATTATTGAAATTTCTATCCAAACACGTGCCCAAAACCCGGTATGCGCATGTTCTAACTAAACGGCTGTGTTGGCATCGTTTTGACACCCCGCCCCCATCCCCGCATAATGGCAATGGCAGTAATGGCACATTCTGTGGGGCCATTTTGCGGCGCTACTTAGACATCCGTTTTTTTTATTCGCTGGATTTTAAGTATTAAAAAATGCTTGTGTTAAGAGACTCCGCTCGTCCACGTGTTCAACTGTGTAATTTTAGGTGTAAAGGTATTTTAAAGACAAACTCGATAAACATTGCTTCTTACTTGACAAATTATAATCGGTTACCTTTTAACATATCGACGTCGTTGGCCTAGAATAAGGGTCCAATTACCATGGTATTGGTAACACTGTATAAATAACGTCTAGAAGTTCCATCTTAATTAACTCGCGCGAAACAATCTGTTTACTCAGGCAGGACTATAAATGGTATCGCGTCATCTTGCATTTAGGTTACTGTTTAAATATGGCATGGATACTCGTATTGTTACTTTATAAATATAACAGCATTGATTTGACACGTGATCTGTATACGGTAGGTAGGTATTAGTGCGCACTAATACCTGTAGTTTTAACTAATTTTGATTAATCAATGCTAATATTATTATAGACTCTTTTACAATACCAATAATAAGTTATTTCTTACAAAGCATGAAAAAAGAATTTTAAATCAATTACATAATCGTTTAATTTGTCATGTCAACGTGCCATGAAAATATTTTCATAAATATAATATTATAGCAGTACAAAAATACTAAAATTACCTACAAATGGAATGTTATACCATCTTTTTCTAAGCTTGAAGTGATTGAATGTTTATTACGATGACCCGCATGTTCTGCGAGCACATGCGGGCATTTTTATGATCATTGTTCTCTTGCAAGGCGATTTTGTGAATGACCATTAATCGATTGTGAAATTGTTTTAGTATGATTTTTTGCACATTGTGCAAGGTTTTCAACAGAGGGGTAAGTTACTGAAAGGCTACTCCAATTATATATATTATGCTCTAAGACCGACACTAACACACTCACCCCTATTTGAAAATACCCAAATACAGTTCACTTTGTTACTTGACTCTAGGTAGGTATTGCAGAAGTGGTCATGTGGCCCATAAAAATATGAGCGTCGAAATATCAAACGTCAGTATGTATGGAACTATAAATATTAAATGAACTACCCTAATGGATTACAAAAACTCTAATCAAGTTATATTATTTATTTAATCATATGGCAAAGGTTAGATAGTCTCATAGCCAGTTACTATATAGGTACATATATATATATATATATAATATGAAATTCAATAGGAGTGTAGACACTAAATAAAATAATCAATAGTGATGTATTTTCTTAAAAAAGGATTAAGAATAAGTAGTAGTCAACTGTAGAAAAAAGCAAGGGTTAATAATTACAAAGTTCTAAGTCTCCAAAGCTTTAAGAGGGGGTATGTTCTGTCCCTTTTCCGCAAAACGCACCTTAATATGAAACGTTTGTCATTTACTATGGCGCTCGAGGATCGTGACATCACTATCCGCTAGTGTTTTCTCGATCTGACAAGAAACATTAAAACGGTTGTAGCTTTGTAGTTTTTTGAGATATTTGAATGGGATTTTCGTCATTAGGCATATTTTTTTGGCTTCTTTCTTTTGAAGTAATAATATTTTTATTCATTCATATTCATTATTAATATAAGTATTACTACTCAAGTAGGTGTGATTCTTGGGTCGGTTGTATGGATTCTTTCCTGTGAACAATTCCACCTTAGGCCTAATTTTACTGTTAATGGGACCATATTAGTATACAGAGTACCTGTGTCTTAGGTACCTATAACTCCTATGATCGGAACATACATACTAATCCATACTATCCATACTAATATTATAAATGCGAAAGTGTGTCTGTCTGTTACCTCTTCACGCTTAAACCGCTGAACCGATAGAGATGAAATTTGGTATGGAGATAGTTTGAATCCCGGGGATTGTTTTTATCCCGGAAATCATCCCCCGAGGGGGTGAATGGGGGATGGAAGTTTGTATCGAGCTACGATATAAACGAGTTCACGCGAACGGAGTCGCGGGCAGAAGTTATTAGTAACATTATAAATGCGAAAGTGTCTGTCTGTTACCTCTTCACGCTTAAAAAGCTCAACCGATTTAGATGTAGTGTGGTATAGAAATAGTTTGAGTCCCGGGGAAAGACATAGGATAGTTTTTATTCCGGTAATCATCCCCTAGAGGGGTATAATGGGGGGTGAAAGTTTGTATGGAGCTACGATATAAATGAGTTCACGCGAACGGAGTCGCGGGCAGAAGTTATTAGTAACATTATAAATGCGAAAGTGTCTGTCTGTTAACTCTTCACGCTTAAAAAGCTCCACCGATTTAGATGTAGTGTGGTATAGAAATAGTTTGAGTCCCGGGGAAAGACATAGGATAGTTTTTATTCCGGTAATCATCCCCTAGAGGGGTATAATGGGGGGTGAAAGTTTGTATGGAGCTACGATATAAATGAGTTGTACGCGGACGGAATCGCGGGCAGAAGCTAGTAATTTATATTTGTACCTATGATCGGAAGTCGGAACATAATTAATATTTATGTAAGTACCTAATTCGTTAACTGTTATTGTCTAGGTATAGGAAAGACTCCTATTTCTTGTCTTTGATAGTTACCCTTTCATGATGCAACAAGAGTAATGAAACCAAGGCAACTTTACCTAACATGCGGTCATAGTGCTCAAAATGATCTACATATGAACTCTAACGTCAAGGGAATAAGGATCTGTGAAGGTCATTTTGAGCGTGTTATTTTGCTTAGCTACTTCTGATGCTGACTGTACCTAAATATCGTCTGAATAAACCTAAACAAAACTAGCAAAATGTAAAAGTAAACATACATAGTAGGTACCTAATCACAGAACCTTGTACCTACTTATAAATGTGAACATACGTATGCGCTATTAACTTCTAAAATAGGACAATTACTATAAGAATCAAATTGCGTCGAAGATCGCTTATCGAATGAATATTCATATACCCATGATTAATGTTAAAAACCTCCCCAAAACACTCCTGAACACCAGCAGCATAAAACAATTGGAACAAGGTTACCGTACGGTGCCACCGGCCGTTTCTTTGCGTTCAAAATCGATACGACGATCGCACCGCAATAAAATGCGAAATGAATTATAAACTAACTTACCTCAAAACGAATCAGCTTGTAGAAATTTCAGTGTCACTGCCACTTGGCACTTTTAGCCACTAGTTGGCACTGGTACGTGGACCGCGCGCGAAAGGTGATGCACGGCTATGAATGCATCTTTTAAACTGGACAAGGACGGCTATGATATGGAATTTTGTTTGCGAAATGCATCGCGGACTCGCAGGACGGTGCGAGTAGGCATGAATGAAACGTCTTAATGTTCGATTAGCGTTACAATATTATGACGACGCGATCCCTTTGTTTCTTTTTAGGTGATAAGGACAACACTTGCATCGATATCGGTATGAAAGTCTCCGAAGCTTATTTTGTTTCATGTTTCGAGAGTACTAACGTCAAGGCGAGCAAAAACTTTGTATATAATTACCATATACATTGACCTGCTTTAATTGCTACTGTGACTTCGTAACTTTAATTGGTTTGTTTAAGAAGTGGTCTTAAAAATTAATTATAATAGGTGGTATGTTTTTATAAGATGCGCTTAATTAGGACTAACTACCAAAATGCTATTATTTGTTTGGTATTTTTATAAACTATTTACTACACGACCGAAAAGTAAAATTTAACTCTTTTTCCTTAAAAAAACACTTGATTTTATTTATTGACTGAGTATTTATACTCCGTGAATTAAAATAAATATTGGAACAAGAAACACAGTTTAGAACCAGCAAAGTTGACCTACACAGGAATTGAACGTGTCAATTTTTTGTCGAATAATATGTCCCTACTTATGTAATAAATATAGGAAACTATGCCTACTCCGAAAAAATAACGGGTTACGGTTAAAATGCAACTAACTAAGCGTATTACTTTTAAAAACACACTGATTTACTGATTAAACTAAAATACGGGAAGAGTCTCTACAACAGATACCTAGCTGTTTGAATTGTTATTTATTATTGTTGTGACTATCCATTAACGCGTAAAGCTCTTCTTTCCATATAAATAAAGTCTAATTTTCTTAAACGTCTACATATTCAAATAATTAAACTTTATTTTTAATTTCACCTTTCGTATCTGGATATCGATTTCACGTCAAAAATCAGCTCGACGCCTGTAATTTACATATTAAATACAAGCGCACAAACAGCTGTTTCACCACTTACCGAGAGTCCAGGGTTGCAGCCGGCCGTCAATGAGTTCTTTCTCAATTTGGGAATGCACACCTGCATTGAACTTTTCGCCTCAGGAGGGCCAGCGCAGCCGTATTCGTCACTTCTGTTGTTTCTCGTCAAGTTTATGTTGTTTGTGTTGTTCACTTTGACCAGGATATTGCAGGTTTGCGATGCAATTTGGAACAGGCCTTCTTCGAGGTTCCTCTTGTTGTTGTACTGCCTGTTGAAGTGGAGGTAGTCCCACCAGGACGGCATGGTTTACGCGCGAGAGCGGGAGTCAACGGCACGTGCGACCGCGGCGGGTGGCTTCCTAACAATGTGCCTCGCGTAAGAAACAGTCAGACTTGCGCGGTAAAAAGTTTTTACTGCGCTAGTGGATAAATTCGAGCAAATGTGCTTAAGATACATTAAAGCCAACCTTTGAACTTTTGACATTAACTTGTTTAACCAAAACCATATGAGTACCTAATGACGCTTCACCTTCAGACTAAACCTGAAAGCTATTTTGAATGATGCATTATTGATAATGCAGGTTATTTTAGAAACACATTAAAAGCTTTTTGCATATTGAATGATTATTAAATTGATTCTCTCCACGCGCTTAGCTTTATAAAATTCAAGGCTAGCCTTTTATATTGAAACTCGCATCGTGTCCTATGAAGTTAAGAGTACAAAAGTGCTTTCAGAAAAAGGTCGGGATTAGGGTTAACTGCAGACTAGTGATGTTCCGAATGTCGTGACAAAAAACGTGTACACAGAAAAAGTTACATAACTTTAGACATCATTAAGTATTGTCATTATTTAAGTTAATTGTTATTTTTTATAACCTATATGTTCCTGTTTGTATATGTTAATTTTAAGTTTCATGTCGCATTGGATTTCTGTAAAGGCATGTAAACATATTTTCAGACTAGCTTCCGCCCGCGACTTCGTCCGCGTGGACCCGGGATAAAAACTATCCTATATTTTAATCCAGGCTATAAACTATCTTCGTGCAAAATTTCATTCAGCCATTTAAGCGTGATTGAGTAACAAACATCCAAACATCCAAACATCCAAACCTCTAAACTTTTGCATTTATAATATTAGTAGGATAAAAAATAGTAAATTACGTGGTAAATTACCTAGGGCGGTGAATTCGTGAATGGCCCAGATCGCAGGTGTTTGTGGCCCGAACCGAAGGTGAGGCCATAGATATGCGATCTGTGTTTTACCGTACGCGCAGCGTGCAGTAAAACTCGCATTATGGCCAGGTGTGACGTAAAATAAAATAAATTATTGGTGACATGTCAGTTCATCGATCCATTCCAAGAAGTATAGAAGTATAGGTGACGACCGTTGGCTCCTAATTCTGGGACTGAATTACAAATCGATCGGTGAGTGTAATTTTTTTTTTCAAGACAGTTTTTCTGTAGAAATCCGAAATTTTAAGGCCTAACTTTGTTACTGGACCCATACGGGTACCTAAGTCTTTATCTTAAGTGACTTATGATTTGTATAACGGGCGAGCGAAGCGAACGAAGAACGGCCAAAAATCTTTGGCTATTCTCCTCTATTTACCAATTCTAGTGAAATTTTGTGAGCGGGTTCGATAATGATATAGTTTTTTTAGGGTTCCGTACCTCAAAAGGCAAAAACGGAACCCTTATAGGATCACTTTGTTATCCGTCCGCCCGTCAGTCTGTCAAGACCCTTTTTCTCAGGAACGCGTGGAGGTATCAAGCTAAAATTTATACCAAAACCTCAGGTCTACTGTCCCTTGGAGCTGTGAAAAAATCAAACTTAGAAGTTTGGCTTAGAAGCCAACGCAATCAAAAGATACAGCCCTTTATGCCGCAAGTTTTTGAAACTCGCAAGGGAATCAAAACCTGCAGGGTACTTCCCGTGAACTCAGAATCTTGAAATTTGGTACGAAGCAACGTCTTATAGCACAGATAAAGGAAAAAAATGCGAAAACCGTTAATTTTTAGTTACATCATATAATCAAAATATTTTTAATCATTTTAAAGTTATTACCTACAGGTTTGTATGGAATAATGGAACCCTCGGTGCGCGAGTCCGACTCGCACTAGGTCGGTTTTTTTTGTAAGTGTTCGATGAACGAATGCCAGGGCTTGCGATTTCGATGTCGTTCCATCCAATAATGCATCACGAACGTGAATAGAGCCACTGGCCTACTCTCTTATGATTCTTCGATTCATTCGGCCCATTTAACCCACTAAGTAATAAGTAGAGCAGGTATTTTCAAAGAAACTGCACGTCTTTGTATGTTACAGACGTATAATTTTCCATAATAATTCGTGTAGGTCCTTGAATGCCTGAAATTTCCTAAAAATGGCCGCCGGAATTCACATCAGTAATGAGATCTGATAATGACTCATGTGGAATCGATGGAACAATTTAAACTGTAAGCATACCTATAAGTATTAATGGGGTAAAAGTAAAATGCTCTTGCGTTGTGAAAGGTCGAAAACGGTACACATTGACCGTATTTCCTATAGTCAATAGTTAACAGCTCTTGTACATGTCAGTTATGATTTACTAGCTTCCGCCCGCTTCTTCGTCGGCGTGGACCCGGGATAACAACCATCATATATTTTAATCCAGGCTATAAACTATCTTTGCGCAAAATTTAATCCAAATCAGTTGAGCCGTTTAACCGGGATTGAGTAACAAACATCCAAAGTCGGTCCCGGTCTAGTGTGACGTGCATCAGCTGTACTTTAACTCGATAACGAGAACTTGAAAGCGCCGGGCCATTGAAGTGCTTTCAACGGTTTTGTTACAAGTTTCACAGTAACAAGGTTGAAGCGATTGTGATTCTTAGGGATCCATTATCGGGCTGCAGAAATCGATGCGATATTTTTACGTCACACCTAGGCATAATGTGAGTTTTACCGCACGCAGCGCGTACGGAAAAACTCGCATTAGGGCCAGGTGAAGACGTAAAATTGTGTACTCACCGCAGGCAGTAAAAAAGAAAGCACTCTATCGCATATTTACATATTAATACCTGCGATTTCGGGCTTTCTTTCTTTTACATCCCTTGGTAAGTAATGTACTATTACACAACGACTGTGGTCAACAAGCGATGGTTAACAAAACCTGTAGCCTGTAGACGCCAGTTCCAGAAGAATCGCAGCACGTTGCCTACCCTGTCTTCATATTCATACTTTCATAGCCTAGTGGTACAGTCGAGTTCTCCAATATCTACACAGACGACCTTTCAAACATATCTATACAGAGACTGTTACTGACATAAGACACATGTGTAGATATTTTGGAAAGGTTGTCTGTATAGGTATTGGAGAACTCGACTGTAACTGTTAGAACGCATCGTTTGTCAGAGTTAAGTGACATAGGTAGTCGTTGCAGTTATTAAGTAAGCGGTATTGCATCTTCATTATATTGCCTTGAAAACCAATGCAACCGATATAAAGCTGAGTTGATGAGGAAATTTAATATTAATAGCGTCGCTCCCGCTCACGTGTAGGTAACGAAACAATTAGAATGAGATCCCCTTATAGATAGAATAGAATAGAATAGAATAGAAAAACTTTATTTTGCAAATGACAGTAAGTACATTTTAGATTTACACATACATGCTATGTTAAAACTAAGATTAGATGCGAAAACGGAGTCCACTCAGCATAATGTCGCTCCACAGAAGGCGAAACGACGCTGGTATTATGTGGATCCACATGTGGTGCGCTACAGAACTGCACGTTACATAGTACTACTACTTAAAAGATTTTATTTATACACTAATATTCTTGTTAAATGTGTTTCATCTAAAATTACAAAGGATGCATATACAACTTAAATTTGAAATTGAAAATAAATTGCTACCTAGGTACGAAAATGTACATAATCATACACAAAGACACTGGAAGGCTATGCTGGATTTATTTGTTGATTTAGTAAATATATTTTTAAGTTTTTTTTTTTAATGAATTTATTGTGGGAGCATTTTTGACGGGGGTCAAAAATAGGGTCAAAAATTTAGATAATATTCATGGAATTATCTGTCGCTAAATGGAGGCGTTGCTTTAAATATGGTGAATCGATTATCCTCGCAACTGTATCTATGTATAAGTAATTGTTTTTTTTCATAGAGCTTAAACTTTTATCGTAATTTTCTCAAATGACATACATAAGGCAGCGTTTACGCACAGGCGTAAAACGCCTAAGGCTTTACGCGCTTCTCCATAACTACGTAAAATTTACATTTATAACACCCCCAACAAACTTTCTATTAAAATTAGTTCATCGGTATGGGAGCTACGATGACACAGGCAGACAGATTAAAGGAGGGTTAAAAACATCTAATAATGCATTGCCAAGGCAAGACAATGTAGTCGTATTCAGATATTTGCAAGGATTTGTTAGCTCCGAATAACTCCGATATATCAGATGTCGATTGTAGGTAGGTACAAGGAATCAATGCTTTTAGATTCCCATATCCCACGGCGGGACGCAATTGGATTTTTCTTTGTATGATCGTTGTATCAAGAACATGTAATCAATATAATTTTACTACATATTGAATGGTCAAAGATTCGCTAGACGGCATCCGAGTCTCATTGTCGTAGATGCGGGTCAGTGACAATGTTTTACGAGTGTTTATTTATTTATTCAAGGATTGCCAACGGAGTTCACAATGTTACATTTTATGTGAAAACATTAAGTAGGTACTTATGTATATCTAATTGTAACCCTAATAATAGGCAACCACGGTATGCGATATTTTTTACAAGCTTTTATAAATTTAGTTTCACCTGTCCCGTTGTTTGTAATCAATTCTTGCAAGTTAAAGACCCACTTCCCGGTGACCGATTGAGCTGAAATTTTGGGTATAAAGTATAGTTTTGATGACAATTCAATATTATGGTACCATCGAGCTGATCTGATGATGGAGGCAGAAGGTGGCCATGAGAATTCAGTACTTAAACGACGTAACCCCGTTGAGTTTGGGCTCGTTAGAATCGTCTCAATGAGTAGTTGATGATGATATACAGAAAAGTACAGTCGGCAATAAAAGCTTGTTTCATAAATGAAATTTTTGACAGAAACTTGTTTTTGAATTAATGCACTAATGTAAAAACTACAACTAAAACTACACTCGAGAGGAAAAGTTTCTGGTCACTAGCATTTACTTAAATATTAATTCTATTAGGAGCACTTAACTTACTTATAGTGCCTGTAATGTAATGTAAGAATTCTATTCATGATTCTAACAACTTTTACTATGGGATCAACTTTGTATTATGCCAAAGAAAAACAGCTGTTCATACATTTTCGTCAGTCGGCCGGTTTTGTTGTTCCCATAGACAAAAACAAAAAAAGTCCAGCTATTTCATACACTTCGCTCGTAAAAGTGTATCAGATTCATGGATAGATCCACATTTTGCTATTTTAATTAAATTTCACCCTATATACGTACGTATATTTATACCCCTGACTGTATCCACCTAATTTTATGGTCGGTTCAGCATAGCATTTGTTGGCAAACAAGCACATGCCTATGGACGCTTGCTACGCCAGACGAATCACAAGCGCGCTGCCGACCCTTAATTAATTTAGGGATTCGTTGAGTTGACAGAGACAAATGCAGGTCCCAACATTCTTAACACACCGCAGCGCCGGGAGCAATGCGTTTATCCTACTAATATTATACGAGATGCGAAAGTTTGAATGTTTAGGTGTCTGGATGTTTGTTACTCAATCACGCTTAAACGCTTCAACCGAATTGGATGGAATTTTGCACGAAGATAGTTTATAGCCTGGATTAAAATATAGGATAGTTTTTATCCCGAACGAAGTCGCGGGCGGAAGCTAGTAAGATATAAACGCGAGCTAGATATGTCGTAAATGTGATCACATATCATCTACATACATCATCAATCGTCATCATCATCATATCATCATCATTATCCTATTCATCTCAGCCAAAAGACGTGCACATAATGCATCGAATCAAGGCATCCCCTTAACTTTAGCGATTCGGAGGATTCATCTAGCAATATACGACTATTGGCACATTCACTGCCAAGAATCACTACGCGCCACGCTCGTAGCCGATCCCGTGGTTTTTCTCGTGTGTAGCGGAAAGCGACTGCGGCGTAGGCGCCCGCTAGGCGCGTTCCTGGCAGTGAAAGTGTTAAAGACGTCACTGGGCATCCCGAGAACTTCGATGCGAAAGTTAAACGTCACAATCGGATTACAAAGAACGCGACCACGTTTTAGAGTACCTCAATTGAAAGCTGAATAATTGATATTGTTTTATGGACATTTGAACGCAACAGTAAAGACCATTAGGGAATACCTAGAACTTAAAGTCACGCGACGCACTACTGCCCTTTTATGACCTGACGCGCGACCTAACATGCTCTTTATTGCAATGCTAGTAAGTTCTAAGTTCCGTTGCGTAACGTTACTACACGAGTATAATTGCTTGCTGACCATAAAACTAGTAAATTAGTTTACTGAATATGATATTCGGTGTAGTCAGACAACAGTCAACAGTCGGTGGTAGGTGTTTTATCGACGATGAACCTTTGACTAACACTAGTTACTCATAGAGTACATGTTTATAAATGGATGTTATGTGAGTAGTCGCTTTTTCTGTATTTGTGAAACCTATGGGTTAATCAGACATTTACATATCGCATTTCAATATCATACTAAAGTAATTAGCGTGCTAACCACGCGCGCTTAACTAACGTGAACAGAGTTGAGCTAACGTCAACAGAGTTGAGCTAACATGAACAGAGTTGAGCTAACGTGAACAGAGTTGAGCTAACATGAACAGAGTTGAGCTAAAGTGAACAGAGTCGAGTTAACATGAACAGAGTTGAGCTAACGTGAACAGTTGAGGTAACGTGAACAGAGTTGAGTTAACGTGAACCGAGTTGAGCTAACTTGAAAAGAGTTGAGGTAACGTGAACAGAGTTGAGCTAACGTGAACGGAGTTCAGGTAACGTGAACAGAGTTGAGCTAACGTGAACAGAGTTGAGCTAACGTGGACAGAGTTGAGTTAAAGTGAACAGAGTCGAGCTAACATGAACAGAGTTGAGTTAACGTGAATAGCACTGAGCGAATGAGAACAGAGTTGAGCTAACGTAAACAGTTGAGCCAACGTGAGCAGCGCTGAGTTAAGGTGACCGCATTGAGCATACCTGGACAGCGTTGAGCTAAAGCTATAGAACGAGCGCCTGAATAATTATTTCGTATCAAATGTAAGTTTCCAATGCCAAAAGGGGTAAAGGAAGGTCCTTTACCCCGTCAATTAGCGTCATCATTTTCTTGCCCTTACCCCATTTGCTTGGGTTCGGTGCAATGTCCTTTTCCTCCATACCTCCCTGTCACTCGTCACTTACTTCCTTCCTCTTCATATCGTCTCTCTCTCACACAGTCCATCCACCTTGTCCTTGCCCTACCTCATCCCTTCCATCCCTCCACGGTTATGCCTAATACTCTTTCGGTGGCATGACTGTCATCCCTGTGCATTGCATGCCCATACCAAGCAAGGCGATGGGATCTCAATTTGTTGTTTGTTGGTTTGTTTTGCTGCTTTCAGACTTCCTCTATATTAGAGTATATTACTCAGTTCTTATTCTGTACATCCTCGTCACACCACACATCCATCTCCACATTCTCACCTCCGTAACATGTAGTCTCCTCTCATCCGTCACCTTTATGGCCCAACATGACAAAACCAAACAACAAACAGAGCTGGCCGTAGCTGCCTCTACGACACTACGCCGTAGCATAACAAGCGTAGCACTCTACGATATTACATTTCCGGGCATTTTTAAAAAATCGTATACCCAATTAGCGTGAGGTGTAAAATAAAAATTAACTCGGTGTCAGTTTTGTGACGACAATTAAGCATTCCAATTATGTGAAATTGAACTTGTTTCACATGTAAATAACGTGTATATGCATAGCATTTATAAATTGAAAAGAAAAAGTTAATTTGTATACAAACTGTATACAAAATAATTGTCGTCACAAAACTGACACTGACTCAATTTTTATTTAACAACTCACGCTAATTGGGTACACAAATTTTTAAAAATGCCCTTCTACACTTCTAGTTGCATGATACTAAGTGTTTGTTGCTTTGCCCTTTTATGGCTTCCATGGAACATTACGTATTCCTTCTTAGTAGTGACTCTGACTGCCAAGAATCGCTACGTGCTACGCTCGTAGCCGATCCTGTGGTGTTCCTCGTATGTAGCGGAAAGCGACTACGGCGTAGGCGCCCGCTAGGCGGGTTCCTGGCAGTGAAACTGTTAAAGGAATCTATTGATAGACTAGAGGCTCTGTGAACAGCAGAACTCTCCAATCTTCTCTAAAAGTTAAATGAGTTTGGTCAATAAAATTCTGTATAATTAACACATTCACTGCTAAGAGTCGCGAAGCGCTACGCTCGTAGCCGATCCCGTGGTTTTCCTCGTATGTAGCGGAAAGCGACTACGGTGTAGGCGCCCGCTAAGCGGGTTCCTGGCAGTGAAGGTGTTAACAACCTGCTCACAACATTTCATGAGAAATGCGACCTGTAGAGGAGAACAGCCTTGCAGTTCGATTAAACACAAACGGGTGTTATAAGTTTAACGGGTATATCTGTGTGTCTGTCTTTGGCATCGTAGCTCCCAAACGGATGAACCGATTTGATTACGGTGAGTTTTGTGTATCGAGATGGTTCCTAGACAATGATGTAATATAAAAAAACGGCTCAGTGCGAGTCGGACTCGCGCACGAAGGGTTCCGTACCATTATCTATAAAAAAAGCAAAAAAAAAAAACGTTTGTTGTATGGGAGCCCCCATTCAATATTTATTTTATTTTGTTTTTAGTATTTGTTGTTATATAGCGGCAACAGAAACGCATAATTTGTGAAAATTTCAACTGTCTAGTTATCGTGGTTCTTGAGATACAGCCTTGTGACAGACAGACGGACGGATAGACAGCGAAGTCTTAGTAATAGGGTCCCGTTTTTACCCTTTGGGTACAGAACGCTGATACAGCCTGGTGACAGACAGACGGATGGACAGACAGCTTAGTCTTAGTAATATGGTCCCGTTTTTACCCTTTGGGTACGGAACCCTGATACAACCTGGTGACAGACAGACGGACGGACAGACAGCTTAGTAATAGGGTCCCGTTTTTACCCTTTTGGTACGGAACCCCAAAAAGAGGTATAGGTTGTAAGTGCGCCAACTTGCCTCAGCACGGCTATCACGCGACGGCGCGCGAGCTCTCTCGATTTTTCTCGCACTATCCGTTTCCCTCTTATTAGAACACGAGAGTATGTCGCGGCCGTCCCATGATAGACGTGCAGTTTCGCGTCGTCAACGGAAACGTAACGCTGTAAGATTTGGTGGCCATTTTTAAACACGGAATTTCGTATAGACAACGTATCTAACACACAAGCTAGAAACAATGATGTAATATAAAAATGAGGATTTTTATATTACATCATTGTTTCTAGCTTGTGTGTTGTATCAGGGTGTTTCATTTTACAAGCTTTTATTTACTTTCACCTGTCCCGTTGTCTGTCTGTCTGTAATCAAATCTTGCAAGTTAAATTTGACCCACTTCCCGGTGACCGATTGAGCTGAAATTTTGGGTATAAGTATTGTTTGCTTGAACTGTGCTTTAAACAGTTTTTCCTCAGAGCATATAATACTAGAGAGCGGACAAGCCGCCAGCGGCTGTGTCGCACATGTTAGCTCATTGGGCATACTCCGCCGCCAGTTCACCGTCCGTTGTTACCGAGTGTGCACGCGCGCTGTCCATCGAGAAAGTTTCGTTTTTCCAAAATACCAAGTTGTGCAATAATTACTTGCAAACATCGCAGTGATCTGATTAATTTCCAAACCAATGGGATCACTTTTAACAGGTAAATACTATTTGTTTCAAATAAAACCACGAATTCAACGTAATATACCAACTTGTATCCATCTAAGCTTACACTTGCTTGTCATTCAATATGTTTCATTACACATTGCTGCTGTACAAGTAACATTATTGCAAAGCACAGTGTTTACGCCGCAATGAACGCGGAACATAACGATTCACTCAATGAGCCATTTTCTCATAGTGCAGCAGCGAGGTGCGCCGCTTGGATAGTTGTGTGCGTGCGTGTTGACACGACTCACTGCTCGTTCGCATGTACTATCGACAACACAGCTAACTGACCATCGGTGCACCTTAAGTGCATTGTAATAAGGTTCTATATAAACACAGGATGGTCAGTTAACAGTGTTGTCGTTTGTACACAGACATAGAAATGATGCGCGTGTATTGTACATAGCGTTGAAAATTTCCGGAAAAAATCCCGTTTCTTTCCAAACGGCTCGTTTTTGTTCGGATTTTTACGGAAAAAACCATGTGATTTTCCGGTTCCGTTTTTCCGAAAAAAAACGAAAAAATCGATTTAAACAGGTTTCAATCGGTTATTTTTCTTAATACTGGTGGGTAGGTCAATGATTATAGATTACTGTTCCGTGTCAGTTCAGTTCAGTTGTCACAATGACCTATTGGTTTTTTTCGTTAAAAATCCGAATATAACGGAAAAAAACTAAAATTTAATAAATTCCCGGAAAAAACATTTGATATTTTCCGACATTCTCAACGCGCAAAGTGGGTGTGCTTTGTCTTTACAAATTACTGGTGCTTTGTGTGGGTTCAAGAAGTTGCGACAGGCATCCATACTAATATTATAAATGCGAAAGTGTGTCTGTCTGTCTGTCTGTCTGCTACCTCTTCACGCTTAAACCGCTGAACCGATTTGGATGAAATTTGGTATAGAGATAGTTTGAGTCCTGGGGAAGGACATAGGATAGTTTTTATCCCGGAAATCATCCCCTAAGGGGATGAAGTGGGGGGTGAAAGTTTGTATGGAGCTACAATATAAACGAGATCCACGCGGACGGAGTCGCGGGCAGAAGCTAGTATTCAATACAAATCGCCCGGCATGATCGATCTCCTTATTTCCTATACCTATCTGTGGTTTTTTTCTTTTTGAGGTACGGAACCCTAAAAACGGATCATTCACGTCCAAACTTCTCTATCGAAGTAAAATATCAGAGATTATCAAAAGAAACTACCAAATAAGTATTAGGTACGCCTTCATAAGACTTATTGTGTAGGCATGTATTAAGTTGCTTAACCTTGACCGAACAAACGATATACTGACCGCAATTTGATCTGCAGCCAATTGATTTCGTACCTTATTACGTATGCCTCTAAGATGTTGTTTGCGTGTAAACGTTAAAGATTTTAGACTGAGATTGGTGCGATGATTATAACAATTTGTCCTGGTATTCATATTATAATGTTGATGGTTACATGCCTTCGTGTATTCGATCGTTGTCTGACCTTTTGACTCCAGTGCAAGGGCATGGTATTTTTAGGGTTCCATAGCCAAATGGCAAAAAACGGAACCCTTATGGATTGGTCATGTCTGTCTGTCTGCATGTCTGTCCGTCCGTATGTCACAGGCATTTTACTCGAAAACTATAAGGTGTATTTGAATAAAATTTTGAGGATAGGTGTATTTTGTTAGCCGCTACAGTTTTGTAATTAAATTTCTAAAAAAAAAATTTTTTTAGGGGTGCACTCCATACATAAGGCTGAAAGTCAAAATATTTTTTTCATTGTTAGCCCATGTGTGGCACATCAATCTATAGGCTTTCAAGATAAATATAAGTATTTCGGCATTTTTTTTGATTAAGTGAATAGAGTCGGAGATAATCGCCCCGAGAGTCTCTAAAATTAATTTTTGAACCATGTATTTTAAAAATATTTAAAAAATCATGGACATAGGGCTTATTAAATTCTTTCAGCGAAAATTGTTTTGAATAAGATCGGTTCAAAGGTTTTCGAGATATTTCTAAAAAACTGCCTTCCTTAAAGAAAAAGACTTGTGCTATAAGATTTCAGTAACAATACAACCTTTTTAATAGGCACGGAACCCTTCGTTGTGCGTGGTCCAACACGCACTTGACCGCTTTTTTTTAAATGGCTAATCAGTATGGTATAAGAATAATATTCAAATTGAAAATGTCGCTACCCTACATAACTATAAGGTGATCCGGCTTTATAACTACAATTATTAGTAGTGGCACTGTTAATTAAATGTGCTGTGCTCTGCCTACCCCTTTGAGGAATACAATCGCCTGTTTATGTAGGCGCTATACAATGCAAATATTTTTTATTGCACACCTCAAAACATAAATCAAATAAATGATAATAACAACTTGAAAATAGAGGTTAAGAACTAAGAGGTCTTATCGCTAAATAGCGATCTCTTCCAGACAACCTGTGGGTAGCAGAGAAATTGTAACAAATAATTAATGTTATATAAGAAATTGCATTAAATAATTGAGCAATTATAGAATTTTAAAGGATGGGATAGTGAGATGCAGATTTTACGTACGTACGTAAGTATATAGTTACGTACGTACGTAAGTGTATAATTACGCTACGGTAGCCTAGTGGTTCAGGCATGCGGCTGTCAAGCGGCGGTCGTGGGTTCGAATCCCGGCTCGTACCAATGAGTTTCTCGGAACTTATGTACGGCCTATGCCAAATCTTGGGATTAGGTGTCGAAGCGGACCCCGGCCTCCTTTAGGGGCACAACCGGGAACAACGCTAGTAGGATGATGAATTGATGATGTAAGTTTATAGTTATGAACGAAAGTGGTTTAGCCACACTTGTATTTTCGTTGTATTACTATAATAAGGAAAATAATACCTAATTAATAATTATGTATGCTTGCCAACACAAGTGATAAAACTAATATGTGGCAATATTATGAAAATTAATAACAATGTTGTTACTCTTTCAGGCAAAAACAGCTCAATGCATTTTGATGAAGTTTTCCAGTAACATAGCAACATTTAGAGGTTGTGGGTAGAGGATACTTTTACATTACTGTCACATAAACTACTGGACCCATTTTGATGTGAATTCCGCAAATATGTTGGTTACTCTCGTAATTGGTATATATTTTATGTCTGTGTTATTGTATATGTATACATTCCCGAAACGCTATTGTTGCAACTAAAGCCTATTTTTGCCTGGTATCCTTTTATTATATTGTAAACAATTTTATAGAAATATATATGGGTTATATTATCTCCCAGCTTACAACACACTAACAACAAAAGTTCCATATCCTTACATACCATTAATGCTGACTGAAACCGTAGTAACTAACTGAATGATACTAAATCTCTAAGAATGATACTAAATCATGAATGTTAAAGGTTTATTACTTAGAAAATATCCAGTATTACACTAGTATGGTATCAATAGTAGTGATTGACAGAATTAAACTGAAAACTATTGGCTACCGTTAAAAATATTGTTACCTTTTGGATGCCATTGGCGCCAGTGAGGTGGTGATCACCAACAAAATACATAATTTTATATTTCTGTCAACGTCATTCTCAACAGCAGCATATGGCGATAATACATCATTGTTAACATTATTCTGTCAGAAGCCAAATCCCTGAATGCTAAGATTCACCACTAATATCTTTCATCTCAACATCAGAAATGGACTCAGTATCATCCGGCTCATCCAAAAGTGCTTGCAACTGATGAATTGAAGTGACCAGAACATGGAATTGTTTTTTTCTTAAAGACAACCGGCTTTCTAACTGCTGTTTTGTTGTTTCCAAACTGGCCAGGTCTGTTTTCAAAGTTCCGAGCCGTTCCAACGTTTCCTTTCTGTCTGGCTGTTCGCTAATTACCTTAGCCAGCACATCATATTCTATCCTGTTCTTTCGCACTGTTTTTGCCTGTAGCAGATCTGCTTTACTCTTCTCTATGTTGCCTTTAGCAACCTCTATGCCGGTTTCGAGGATTTTGGACAAGGATTCGTAGCTGGCTAATTCAGCATTCATCATTTCGGAGCCCAGTTGAGATTTCGTTACGGCAAATTCACATTGAGCTAGTTGTGCTAGCATTCGGTCGTGAGTTGATTTACTGAAATAAATTATGTTTTAATTTGTTATTCAAAAGAGAAACATATTTATAATTCAAAAATTTACAGTTTATTATAAAATATTGTTGAAACTAACCTCTCTTCAGGTTTGTCATCGGTACTGTTGCACCATTTTATTAGAGTTTTTAACAGCACATTCAGTCTTCTATCGTCCCCAGTGCCGTCGCCATCAATTAAAAGACGACGTCGGATAACATCTTCTGTAAAAAATATTCAGAATACAATATTAACGGACAACTTGGGTTTGTAAACAAGGACGTTTGAAGATGGTTAGAAGGAATACTCACCGTCGCCCATGTTGTTTTTATTATTAAATCCAATTGTAATACAAAATTTGAGGTTTTTTATATATGATATTTACGTCTTTTCACAAAAAACAGCAATAAATGAATAGTGGTTATATTCTCTTTGGAATAGTAGTTCGTTGACAGAAACAAGACAGAAAAACAAAACATAACCTACAATGCAACACAAGCCGTCAATCAATGCCACAGACAGATAAATAAAATTTCCATAAATTCGCAAATCGATTGATTACTTGAATAATGAATTTAGTTTTATCGATGAAAAATCCTTAGGACAGTGGATCGATACACAATAGTCGATCGATTTCGTTTAATACAAATTAACAGCACTATGTACGTTCAGAAATAATCAAATTTGCAGAGCTTTTCACGAGCTCTCTTATTTCAGGCAGATGTTTCAGAACGAAGTATCAGTATCGAAATGTCAGACTGTGTTTTGCTTCCCAGCCCATGGCTCTGAAATAATGGGATTAATTCGTTATTATTCCGATTTCCACAAGGATTTTATCCTTTCTGCAGTGTTTTCCACCTGAAGCTTTATTTATTATTCAAACGAGCAATGGAAAATCCAACTTTCAGTGAAAAAATCGAATCATATTTTTCTGAATTAGGGCGATGGTAATTACATTGCCTTACGTACCTATTTTGTTTTACAGTCTTGAATGGAAGGTGTTGAACTATTATGTTGGCGTTTGTTTCAGGAAAGTGTGGCGAAGTATACTCCTGGGTCAGGTGTTGTCTTTGCTGTTGAGCACGAAATGTATTCTCACGACATTGCTGCAGAGCGCGACCTGGCAGTTCCCCACGACCGCCCAGCTTGTTATTCCTTATTTAGCGCTCTTTATTCTATTCGTCCCGACATTGCTTTGTAATGGATTTACTAAATTATCCAAGTAAGTATATCTAGTATACTAGTGCAAGTATACAGAAGGCGGGTTAATATATCAGACTATTTAACTGTAAAATGTGTATTAATGAAGTTTTAATAATGTAATTTAATTTATTGGTAATATGAAGGGTTCAATATATTAGAGATATTGTCCCTCGTTATCCCCATAGTGTCCTGTAGGATAGAGGTTTGCATACTACCAATTCTTATTATTATTATAGCTTTATGTTCACATTAGTGGTCGGGTCCCTAAGGGTAAAGGTCTTGATCTTTTTCCATTTTTCCAAGTCTGTTGGTGTAAATTCAGTCCAGTTTTTTCTTCCCATTTTTATGGTGTCACCTACCAATTCTTAAGACTGTAAAGGCACTAGTTTTTGCAGAGGCTGCTACTATCTGACTTCAACCTAGAGGGAAAACTAGGCCTCACCGGGATACATCTCAATCATAGTTCACTTAGCACAAGTTCACACCACTTTAGAGTGTTTGTTTGCATGGTTGTAATATTAATGTGTTAATTGCAGTAAATGGTGGATAGTGGTACTAGCGTGCACTCTAGATGTGGAAGCGAGCTGGCTGCTGGTGGTGTCGCAGCGGTTCACATCGGTGCTGAGCTGACAGCTGCTGGCGTGCTCGGGGGTGGGCGCGGCGCTGGTGGGCGGTGCGTGGCGCGGCCGGCGGCTCGGCGCCGCGCACGTGGCCGGCGCCGCGCTCGGGCTCATGGCCGTCGTGTGCGTCGTGTGGGCTGACGTCGAGGGCGCGCCCACTGACGGTACAGTACACATTTCAAACAAATAACGACCTCTTTAGCCTAGTTGGTAGTTACCCTGCTTATGAAGCTCCGAGTCCCGAGTTCAAATCCTGGTAAGGGCATTTATTTGTGTGATGAGCACGATAATTTGTTCCTGAGTCATGTATCTTTTCTATGTATTTAAGTATTTATTTATCTATATATGTATGTACATTCTTGTCTAGTACCCTTAGTACAAGCTTTGCTTAGTTTGGGACTAGGTTGATATAAAAAAAAAACCACTACATCAAAATTTTTTTTCAGTGGTAACTAACCAATTGAAACATTTAGATAATTATTTTTACCCGAAATTTTAGTCTCGTATTCATAAAATTCAACTAACATGTGTTCTGTCCATTTCTCACAAACTCTAGTAACATGAAAGCCGAAATATTTAGCTATTGGGTCATACGGAGTTAAAAAAACAAAAGTAGTCTTTAATTCTCTATTTCTAGCTTTTAGTAACACAATTCTGTATTTATTTATTGCAGTAGTATACATATTATACTAAGAGAATTAGTAGTTTTTCCTGTCGCCAATAGGGTATACATGCATATATAAAATGTTTTATAGCATCCGACGTTTTGGATATGTCACAACATCCCTGGTCGCGGGACAAACTGGCATAAGCGGCTATCACCATCTTCTTGCTGCGCGGTTTTTCCGAACTACGCGCACTTGGTCTTTATTAACGACTTGTATACTAGGGTTGTCACCCGGCCGACACAACACTAACAATACCCACAGAAAAAGAAACCGACCTATATCTCTATGTGACCCCAATATAGGTTTTATGAACAATTATAAATAAGTTCATTAGTGCCATTATCATTACAATATCTTATGTATTTCCAGGTAAAAACCAGCTAGTCGGCGACATGCTCTGCCTCGCCGGCTCTCTCCTCTTCGCCATGGTCACTGTTCTCCAAGAGATGATGCTGCAAGTCCAATCCTGCCCGGAATACCTAGCCCTACTGGGCCTCATAGGCAGCATAGTCTCATGCTCCCAAACCTTCTTCTTAGAACTCTCCGACCTGATATCTTTTAACTGGTATGAGTTGGATACACTTATTCAGCTCGGGAGTTACTGCTCTGTGCAGATTGTGTTCCAAATACTTCAGAGTTTCATGCTGAGGGATGCTGGAGCGATTATACTACATTTGTCGTTCCTGTCTTCGGATTACTACACGCTTATTGCTGGGATGTACATTTTTCAGTTTAAGGTGAGTTTAAACATGGCATGGGTATGATTATGTATTTTTGTCTGTTAAAACTTAGTGAGTTGTAACTAGAGATGCAACGGATATCCGGCCACTGCCCGGTATCCGGCCTATCCGACCACATTTTTAGTATCCGGCCGAATACCGAATAGTGGCGTAGTATCCGGCCGGATACCGGATAGTATTTTAAGACACTAACACAGATGAACATAGGTAAAGATAGAACCAGAGTAGGTAAACGAAGGATGAATAAATAAATACCAAACTACAAACTATACTCGTAAAGCAATCAATTATTAAAGTCAGGTTAATGAGTTAATCTTCAAATCTTCATATGAAAAGAAAAAGAAAAATGAAATGACTGTCATTTATGTCAATTACGTAACGCGACTCGAAGCACACTGCGTGTGAATTTACCGCATGTTTCTATCAAAGCCTGCCTACAGCGAGTAACAAGTTGCAACCTGCACAGAGCACCGCGCGCGGTGGAGTTTACTTAAATTTAGGTATTTTACATCGGCCGGATAGCGGATATCCGGCCGGCTGCGCCGCCGGATATTCGGTATCCGGTATCCGGCCAAACCACTATCCGTTGCATCTCTAGTTGTAACCTATATTATTTCCCACTGTTGGGCAAAAGTCTCCCCTCTTTTTCGACACTTTTTTAAAAGTAATATCAGCTTAGAGCAAAGGAAATGTACACATTCAGTGCCAAAGATTTCGTTGTCAATAACATGGGGAACTTCGTGTGTAGAGGATAGCGCTTACGACTTTAGCGACCATCTAGCGGCTTCCTGGTAATGAAAGTGGTAAAATGTGCTAATGCACGCATAGGAATTGATTTCCATCAAACTGAATTATATTTTTACGTCACACCTGGCCATAATGCGAGTTTTACTGCACGCACCTTCGGTTCGGGCCACAAACACCTGCGATCTGTGCCATTTACGAATTCACCGCCCTAGGTACGTAATGTACTATTACAAGCTTTTATTTTTAACCCCCGACGCAAAGAGGGGTTTTATAAGTTTAACGTGTCTGTGTATCTGTGTATCTGTCTGTGGTATCGTAGCTCCCAAACGATTGGACCGATCTGAATGCGGTTTTTTTATTCGAAAGCTGATGTGAGCCCGAGTGTTCTTAGCCATGTTTCATGAAAATCCGTTCAGCCGTTTTTGAGATATTGGACTTTGAAATAAAAATGTCGGGGGTTTTTCAACTTTTCTAAGTTGTAGTTATTTACTTTCACCTGTCCGGTTGTCTGTCTGTAATCAAATCTTGCAAGATACATTTGACCCACTTCCCGGTTTCCGATTGAGCTGAAATTTTGCATGCCATAAATCGCATGACAATGCAATATTATGATGACTTGGAGCTGATCTGATGATGGAGCTGGAAGGTGGCCATAGGAACTCCGTAATAAAACTACATAACCCCATCGAGTTTGGGCTCGTTAGAATCGTCTCAATGAGTAGTTGATGACGGTATACCGAAAAGTACTGTCGGCAATAAAAGCTTGTACCAAAAATGATTTTTTTGACAGAAACTTATTAAGTTTTAAGCCGCAATGACTTCACCTATAACGCGTGTGTATGTTTCAGTTCCACGCGCTATACTTCCTGTCGTACCTGCTAGCCATGGTGGGCGTGTTCCTGTTCAGCTCGCGCCGCTCGGGGCCCGTCGAACAGGCGGCCCTGCCACAGCTCGTGCACGACGCCGTGCAGTCACAGGACAACGTGTCCATGTGAGTTACCTGTCGCACCTGTCAGTGGGCGTGTTCCTGTCCTGCTTGCACCGCTCGGAGCTGCTGCTCGTGGAGGACGCTGCGCAGTCACAGGACAACGTGTCCATGTGAGTTACCTGTTGCACCTGTCAGTGGGCGTGTTCCTGTCCTGCTTGCACCGCTCGGAGCTGCTTGTGGAGGACGCTGCGCAGTCACAGGACAACGTGTCCATGTGCGTTACCTGTCGTACCTGTTAGCTGTGGGCGTGTTCCTGTCCTGCTTGCACCGCTCGGAGCTGCTGCTCGTGGAGGACGCTGCGCAGTCACAGGACAACGTGTCCATGTGCGTTACCTGTCGTACCTGTTAGCTGTGGGCGTGTTCCTGTCCTGCTTGCACCGCTCAGAGCTGCTGCCGCAGCTCGCGCACGATGCCGCGCAGTCGCAGGACAACGTGTCCATGTGAGTTACCTGTTCTACACTCGAGTTCATAAATATAAATATGTACGCTCCCAAAGACATCTGACCAACTTTACGCCCTTAACAATATGCGTGTTCACATATTTTTGATCACTTTCTCCGTGCACATATTTTCGAACTCAACTGTACCTTAGATCTCGGTCGAGTAATGAAGATTCGAGCCGCTTAATTTAAGACTAGCGTTATGTAGTACACAGTTAAAATCAAGCGTCATCTGACTGCCCCAGTCATTAAGGCTCGACCGAACTTTAACGCACACCATTTGGTAACTCATTAATCTCATTATAAATCCGCCCCCTCATAATGCTACTTTTACCGTAACCTGTTCTAATTTTTCGCAGTTCTAACTTATCTGTATTTCTTAAACAATGTTTGAATATTCGTAATATACGTAATTGAATTTTCGTATTTTACTTTCTTATCTTATCTTGGGTCCACGCAGACGAAGTCGCGGGCGGAAGCTAGTAAATCATTAAAGGCACTATTTGAATACTAGCTTCCGCCCGCGACTTCGTCCGCGTGGACCCGAGATAAAAACTATCCTATATTTTAATCCAGGCTATAAACTATCTTCGTGCAAAATTTCATTCGAATCGGTTCAGCCGTTTAAGCGTGATTGAGTAACAAACATCCAAACATCTAAACTTTCGCATTTATAATATTAGTAGGATGATTATAGATTTAACACTCAATTACTATATAAAAAGAAGAACTATTTAACTTAAGACAACCTGCTAGACATGCATTTTCGTAAGAAAGATCCTAGCAAGTAAAATACGAAAATTCAATTACGTATATTACGAATATTCAAACATTGTTTAAGAAATACAGATAAGTTAGAACTGCGAAAAATTAGAACAGGTTACGGTAAAAGTAGCATTATGAGGGGGCGGATTTATAATGAGATTAATGAGTTACCAAATAATGTGACAGATTGTGAGTCTTTAAGTGTATTTAAAACTAAATTGAACCAACACATATAATACTGTATAACAAAGCTCTAACGATTATGCTAAAACGTTAAATTTTAAGGAATTGTAATATGTAAGCTCATTTTAAGTGAACTGTAGTGTTCTTATAAATAAATAAATATTAGGGGACAATCTTACACAAATCGAGCTAGCCCTATAGTAAGCTCAATGAGGCTTGGGTTTCGGGTACTAGACGACGCTATATTTAATAGGTATAAATACTTAAATACATATAAATCCATCCACAAATATTTGCCCTTACCGGGATTCGAACCCAGGACCTTCAGCTTCGTAGGCAGCGTCACTACCCACTATGCCAACCGATCGTCTTATTTATTTATTTCTTTTATTTATTGGTATTTATTTATTTAGGATAACCAACAGACAATACATCGTACAATTCAATATGTAGTTTAGGTAACATTCTTGGTTGATGTTCATCTAATTATAGGTAACCACAGCTTATTTTAGTATCTTAGAGCATGCGAAAAAATTAAATACAAAACAAGGGTAAATACAAAACAAGGGTAAATACAAAACAAGGGCAAACTAAAAGTTCTGCAATGGGAGCAAAATTAAACTAAAACATTGAAGAAAAACATGCAGAAAAAATCCACAAAAAGACAAGAAAATAGTAAAATAACAGTTCGTGAGAAACAGGCACATAGCAAGTTACAAGTTAATTTAGGATAACAACAGCCGTAAATATACAGTTTACATATGTTTCCTTATAAAATAGGAGGCCAATAATAGTTATCCGTTAATTACATCAAGAAAAAGAACAACAGAGATGGTTAAGTATAACTAAGATGGTAGCGACTATCCGCAACCAAAGGAATTCAAGGTGCTCCCGCTGAGCTGAATCATCCGCTTTGTGGAAATGATGGAGCGAGCTTGGGAGTAGGCATAAAGGAGAGGGCAAATGCACAAAAGATCCCGCTGGGTCGAAGTGCATCCGAAAGGGCCCTCATCTAGATAAGATAAGATAACTAAGATAATGAGTGTGGAAGCATGCTAAAGAAAAATTAACAACTTGGTGTAGTTCAGATTATTTGAGCTGACCGACTTTTTGTGAGACTGTCATTGTGAAACTTTTTATGAGTTAATAAAACATCTCTAAACCTAAACCTTACACAGGAACTAATGTTTATAATCTCTGCAGGGATTACACAGTGCCCAGCCTGGACTGCATCCCCATCGAAGCCCTAGAGCCGCCCATGTCCCGGGACACCACCTTCACCTCCTTCCTCGGCGCGCCCAACGGCTGCCAGCCCAATGGCAAGGACGTCTGCTAGAACACTAGGTCACTGTAGACGGTGTCCGGGCGAATATTCAGCGTTTTTTTTTTCGTCATTGTAGTAGACAGCAATAGTACATTACTACAGAGGCCGGGAAGTAAAGCCGCGTTCACATTTGTCTGTCGTGTTGTGTTGTGATGCTCTCGCGAAGGCTGCTGTTCACATTTATCTGACGTGTTATGACGCATTTTATTATCAGTTCGGTCTTGGCTCTCGGAGAGGATGTTCGTCCATACTTCACGTGGCTATGACGCGTCACAACACAACACTGGCGCGTGCACACTAGTCTGATGCGCTGTCGTGTCGCTGCCCCGCCCCCGCACCTCACCCGTTCTGACGCGGACCGGGGTCGCTTGTGATGCGACACAACATAAGCCGTCACAACACACGGCATCAGATAAATGTGAACGTGTGGGTTATTCGGGATACTTAAATGAAAGTGAACTCCACATTAAAATAATATAATTAACCACTCAAGCTAACAGCTTTACAAGTGCAAATTGAATAAACGCGCAAGCAGTTGCGAATAGCGTAAGCGGGCGAAAGCGGCATAGGTGCGGCGTGGATAGCGATCGGAGAGGCTCTGCGCAGGCGGCGCCGCGGCCGAGCTCCCGCGGAGGTCCCGCCGCGCGTCCCTCGCTGCGCCCCCGCGCTCGCCTAGGGGCCGGTTTATTTAGTGATGCGCGGTGCTTGCACTAGTGTTGTGCCAGCGCGCCACAAACGCAACCATATTAATTGTATGAAACCGATACCATTCTGATGCATCACAACACAACACGACAGACAAATGTGAACGCGGCTCGCCGGCCGAGTACATATAGACGGCCGAGCGTAGCGAGGTCGGATAGTTACGAGGCTGGCAACCCCTTTTCACGCCGAGGTATGTATAGTGCTTTTCTCAAACAAGCAATGAAATAAATAAAAACAACTCCAAGAAATCAAGTTTTAATTTTCATGGCTGAACGCCGTGATCCTGTGCCCCAAATTGTGGAATGGAAATTAAAAAAGACCATCTTGCAGGCCTAGGCCTCCAATTTTGTATGAAATGCCATTACGGGTCTCTCGTCTCTGCGCGTCTGAAACGTGACACTTCGAAGCCCATTATGAAGGACACAACGTCAATATTTCATTGCATGTTTGAGAAAATACTATTAAAAGGTGCGAGTATCAGAGTCTACTTTTGATGAAGATGTTAGCCAAGACCAGTACTGAATCTTTTTTGATTAAAGGTTCTGCGGTACGTTTTACCTCTGATGAAATAATCTGGAGCCGACAATGACGTTAAAACCGAGCGGTTCAAACGCTCGGAGATTCGCCCGTCCCCGTATTTTATTGACAAACGTTTCACCGAATGAATGGTTTCGCCGAATTTTCGTATCATCGAATTTCCGTTACTCAGAAACCGTTCACTTTTTAGGTACAGCTAAAAGGTCATTCTGTAAAACCCATTGTTAGGTTAGGATTGTTTTAAATATAACATTCCTGAAAACTTTACTGATATGAAAATTCTGCGAAACATACATTCGATGGAACAATCGTCGGTAAAACAAGGTATAAATGTCGAGAGCGCCCTAGGTGAGGAGCTCAGCGGCGCCCCTCTATCGGCCACAGATTAAAATTATAACGAAAAACAATTTCGCGCCCTTTGGAGCCCCGCGGCCTTAGTCACGTGCAATGCCTAGGTATACGGATAATCTGCCTCTGCCATGAACCTATAATACTCTGGACAGGCTGTACGTGATGCCACAGTGAGGGACGGAAAGGCTCCTAAAAGCAGCTAAATTAAGAACTGGTCTTAAAATGGCTGATGACTTGCCATAAACAACCTACTTAATTTGGACGGGTAATGGTTTATGTGCCACAACTTTATACTAAATCAGTTGTGGCAAATAAAAAAAAGTGGAACTATGACAAGGACAATTATTGATATTTCCCTTTCTGTCACACTTATCGAGATTTGTATGCTCCCAGCTCGCTCGCACGTGGTATTATTATTACCATAGCCTGTCCTGAGTATTATAGGTTCATGGCCTCTGCTCAACAAAGATAGTTATTGCCATGACTGACCCTTAGCGTGCCTGGACTCTAAAATATACGTTTCTGAATTCTATTCAACGTTATTCCGAACACAATAAGGGTGATATTATAATTATTTATCTGGTGTACCAATAATGCTGATGGCAGCTTTTTGGTAAAGAATAATATTCTATTATATATGGAAATTACGAGATTTGGGACACGGTAGTGCCGCCGCCAAGAACATCGAAAGGACAATTCGCTTTCTCGAATATATTTATCAATAAAATAGTGTAGTTTTTTTTTGTATTTTCTTAAATAATTGGCACTAACATAATAAGAAATGTAAGAACAGCTAATTGTCCTTTTCAGATGAAAATTGAGTGGGCCCTGATAAAGTGATCACTGCTGCCCAACACTGACTAACATTATACCTAAGTATATTTCAAAACCGGAGATTATTGTTATCCATAATACGGCACAATTAAGGATTTTTTAAAACCGATATCTGCTTTTGTGTTACGCTTTATATAGCGTGTAACACAAAAGTATCATAAAAGTACCAAACACAAATCAAAACGTAACATAAACACAGACTTAGGTTATAAAAAAACCTTGTTTTGCCGGCCTTACCCTTTTATGATAATATCGACTTGTGATCACTAATCAGTGTACAAAATCATTTGATATTTTTAATGATCATCTCTATAGTCAATATAATGTTTTTAGCACGATTAGCAAATCAAATTCACTATATTCGATACACTCATTACTTGTTTAGATCCAATGTCAATATAGCGGAGTTAGTTTTAGAGACACGCTAGTTTCTTTGTAAGGCTTATTCTAATACTCACCTGGAACTCGGCCATTAAAATCCCTCGACGGGTGATCTCAGTTAATTGTCTAGAATTTTGTTATGTTATCAATGTGATACGGTCTGTTCACAGTGTGTTGGACAGTAATGCAACAATAGCAAAAATAATAATTTATTATAATATGTTATCTTATTTTAGTTCGTACTAATTGTTGTTTTTATTGTAGGATTGTTATCGATTGTTTATAGGCAAACTGGCAACTTTCAAATTTTATCATGCACCAGTTGCACAGTTAATGTTGAGTCGTGAATCTTGGACACTGAGAGGTTTGACAGTGATATAACCTTGTGACGTGGCAGTCATGTCTATTGGACTAATTAACAGTTTATGTGACAGCCATGTCACGGCCAGGTTGTACTTGTGTCACTGTTAAAACTCCAAACCCATTATAACGCAAGTTATGATTTATCTTAGACCGGAATTTTCCTGATATTTTTGAGTTGTCATAGTGGCTTCTCATTTATCGACTTTTACTCGTAATGTGTAGTTATCGATTGCGATATACATACGTAAAGTCAATAACTTTGTTACAATACGGTCTTATTCCAACGTGCCTAGAAGATGCTCCGTACAAAAAGGGGCCGAAACTTGACAAGAAAACCTCACACCACAGATTTAAAACCCCACATCACAGATTTAAAACCCCACATCACAGATTTAAAACCCCACATCACAAATTTAAAACCCCACATCACAGTTTTAAAACCCCACATCACAGATTTAAAACCCATAAATCGCAGTTTAAAATAGTGACTCGGAGACGTAACCGTGGCAACTAGTGACAGAAAATAGTTGATCCACCCAGGCTAGTGCCACCATAATTCCGGACTCTGTTTATCACGATAGCTCGGCGCAACGAAACAAGCGTAATGTATGAACCGCCTTATATTTATTTTTTAGGGGTTTATAGGCACCCACATATTTAATAAAGTAAGGTTTTCATATAACATAGCCCATTTCGCCTCTCAATTTCGTAGATGTAGATATACCACAAGAGTAACAAATGAACAAGCGCCAACACAGTTAACTGACCGTCCTGTTTGTATATAGAACCTTATTATAATGCACGGACCATCAGTTAGCTGTGTTGTCGATAGTAAATGAATTGTGTGAAATGCTGTCATGTTGTACTGGTCATGTGTCGCTAGTATTAGTTATCAAGTATTATGTACAGCGTGGAAATATTCGGCATTGACGGCTGTCATGAGAAGTGAGAAAAGCCTCAACATACAAATACATTTTCTACACCTGCTTTTCAGAAGAGTCTCTGTTGCCTTCAAATGAGGGGTTTCACTTTTCCTCATAGAAGGTGTGTAAAGCAGTATGTGCTACTCGGTAGCAAAATTATTTCCATCTTGGGCGTATACATTTGAATCCCTCGTTACGCTCAAGATTCAATCTTAGAATCCTTCGCTACGGTCAGGATTCTATTGTAGAATCTTTCGCTTCACTCAGGATTCAATATACCGCCCTCGATGTAAATATATAATTTTGTTCCCTTGGGACACAATCTACTATTCTCATATTACGCTTTCTTTCCGTCGCGCATCTTTTACGAAAAATAAAATATAAACCTCGAATTGATTTTTCCATCCTGTATTGTACTAATATCTCGCTATATCAGACTACTTGACTAGCAAGTAACCATTATACTAGGATCGAAACTAAGAGTAAATACCTGTCAAAGAAACGCAAGCTGTAAACGACTCTATATAATATGGTCTAGTTTTTAGATTGCGTTTTTTTTTGTTGACAGAATTTACCCTTAGTTCTGGTCCCACTATGTCTGCAACTGTTATTCTTGTGGACAGCCTAAGATAAAATAACCATTGCCCTTTCAACCTAGTCATCTGTAGTAACATTTTTATAAAACCTATTTCTAGTTAACACTTAGACTTAAACCATGTTAAACACCTCATATTAATACACCAATTAAACTAGTTGAAGCAATAAATGACCATACTTTTAAAAGTAAAATGAAATTATAATATAACGAAAACTGCCATAATAATTTCTTGAATTTTTACTCGATTTTTTAATCCAATATTGCGATTTAGAACTAAATAAGGTATTTTAAATTAGATTATAATCGAGAGAATGTATTGGGATTGAATAAGTATTAAAATTAGGGAGGTAGCATTTTATAGAGTTAACATTTTACTCGAACGATAGGTACTGTAACTGTAAGTAATTTTCAGCTGTGATTTTATTTTTAACGTTTTCAAATGAGATTGTCTATAATACTAGTTGCTTTTATCGAGAATTTTATATAATTTTGTGTAATCTAGTCGCTGAGGCCGCTATCCATGTGGAAACGAACCATTATTGCAGCATACAAAAATAATATACCTACTTAGCTATCAATAAAATATGACTATCCTGTACGTCTAGCACAACTTGCTGAAAAGTCGCTTGGCGCGCGACTGAGCGTCTCCTGTCTCACTCGCACCATGTAAATTAGAAAGAGGAGGGTAGATCTTCCTCGACGCGCGTCGCGGCGCGGTGTCAGTTGTGCTAGTCCCCCTGTTTCAACTAATAAAATAATATCATCGTCCCTCTCAAAAAATCATCTGACCAATTATAGACCTTATTTCATTGCATTACGGTTCACGAGCGGTCAGTCGATTGCGTGGATGGCAGCCGAGACTCTAGACTCTAGTTCGTGTTGGTTTAGTCTGAAAGTTTAGCCATGTTATGTATGACGCTCAATTACTAATTTTAAGGTCTTAAATGTGCATTTAATGAACATTTTGATAGTCCAATAGATCAAATATATCTATTCGTAGGGACTACGGATCCAGTCGGAAAACAAGAAAGTATCTGTGAAAGTATATGTGCCTATATTACAGGGGGGGGGGGGCGTAGTACGAGACTGGCTGCGCCATTCGAGTTAGGGAGAAAAAGGGCGCAAACGCCATGCAATCCGCGGCGCTTACCCGTTCGGCCGACACACAATAAGTTCTCACGCGCTAATTTGCAAGTGAAATAGTTTACTTCTGTCGCTACGGTATTCGTCGATTCGAAATGACAAAATATTCAAGTCTTCACTTCTGCCAGCACTCCCGGAGTGCAACCCGGTCCCGGCCCGGTACAGTTTAACACTTTCGCAACCGGACTAAAAATTAAACAGTACACCAGAAACCGACAGAACTCGCTAGGCGTGTAGGTTCATACTACTGCCCGCATAGCGGGCTGAGCGCCATCTGAGCAAACATTACGAGTGCCTACCAGGCGGGTTCTTGGTTGCGAACGTGTTAAGTTTGCTAGTCTAGAGTTTAATAGTTCATTACGTACACAATGAGAGTTTTACCGTACGCGCAGCGTGCAGTAAAACTCGCATTATGGCCAGGTGTTACGTAAAGTATGTATATTGCTTGTTTTTTGACTGGATCCGTAGGCATTGTCGGAATTTGACGTTATTTAGCGGATTAAGAAACGCATATTCCTTCAAAAGTATAATTATAGCAGATGGTTGTGTTGACTTTATTGAACGGATTATGTTAGCTTGTTAGATGCGGTCTGTGCTAGTCTAGGCATATATATGCGTCTTGAGAACAAATTATGTAATATGTATTTTAAAGTTAGATAAATATACAACATTTTCATGAGATTTACTTTTATTGATTCTATCCTTTTCCGTGAGCAATAGGGGTCATCATCCTCCTAGTTATTCCCGGTTGTGCCCCTTAAGGAGCCCGGGCGCTTTGACACCTAATCCCAAGATTTGGCATAGGCATTCGTTTTACGAAAGCGACTGCCATCTGACCTTCCAACCCAGAGAGAAAACTAGGCCTTATTGGGATTAGACCGGTTTCCTCACGATGTTTTCCTTCACCGAAAAGCTAACGGTAAATATTCCGTACATACGTTACGAAAAACTCATTGGTACGAGCCGGGATTCGAACTCACGACCGCCGCTTGACAGCCGCATGCCTGAACCACTAGGCTACCGTAGTACTCCAGGCATAATACGGTTTTGAAAAATATTAATTTATAACAGCGTTTTGTTTTGTTAATTTCATTTTAAAATATTATTCTAAGATGATTTATTCAAGAATCCGACAAACTTTCCACCCGGAAGTAATTATGTAGATTTAAATGAAGCATGTATTGTCTTTTTTTGTACGATTTATCTTGAATATAGAGCAACTGTAAATGAACCAAATTAAGACTAAAATATTCATTAATATTTTTTCTGACTTTTCATAAGCTAGTTAATTTATATTTTTTTTTGGTGTCTGAAACTTTGTCGGATTTTGTCGCCGGGTAACTATTTAATTGATAATATATCAAAACACATCGTTACATATAAAAAATAAGGTATTATAAATTATTTTCAAAATTGTCATTTTTTCCATACAAGTTGTCAGTTAATTGACTGGACTATACCTTTTCCGCAAAACGCACCTTGATATGAAACGATTGCCATTTACTATGACGCTCCAAGATCGTGACATCACAATCTACTAGCGTTTTCTCCCTGACAACAACATTAAAACGAGCGTCATTGTTCCGTCCTCACCTCACCAAATGGGCACAACGGAAGACCAGCGCTGGCGTCGCCAGCATTACGCTGAGTTGTGACCATTTCGTGGCAAATGTGTATGTGCGTACGTGTCCACTCCACAGTTTGTATTTTCAATGTTTTCTTTCTTTCTTTCTTTGTAGCTTCGTAATTTTTTGAGATATCATTACGTCGTTAGGCATATTTTTGCCTTCTTTCTTAAATATTCAGTCTACATCCCTATTGAGCATGTTATATTTTAAGCTAACGAAAGAGAATTCTTGCATTTTTCGGCAAGTTAACTAACTGCCAGAATGTGTTTTAACTTGTAAGTACCTTTACCTGCATAAGATTGACCGTCACGTTCCAAATTCAAAAACTTTCCACGCTAGCGGATATAATGGACATTTGGGCGCAGATTTTGAGCGATAAAGCCATGATAAAGCAAGCCTTTTCGAGCCGGTGAGGTGAAAAAATGGTTCACAGTCCTCTATGATGGACCGAACGCCCGCCAATTGAGCTTTCAATAGGGGTTTCTTCATTGTGACCATAAGATTATTTTTATTTTCGCTTGTGACAACCGCTTCATTATCTACGAATTATTTTACTTTATAGAACGCTTTTAATGCTCTATCTAGCACGGCCCATTTTCTAGCCATGTTATGGATGTAAATTTTAGGGGGAACTCCGTGCCACCGGTTATGGCAGGGCTATCTTTAAAGTAACAGTACATCGTTCTGAGAACAAGGTACACCCGGCCAGCCTGCCTTTTTGTGGCCAGTTTTCACGGCGCCACTTATTACATAAGTATGCGAGCTTCGTTTTGCCCATGAAATAGTTAAGGGCGATTTTGCCATCGGGAAACATTCTTTTAAATGCCGGGGCGTCCTATCGCAAGAATTTTGGCTCATTTTATTAAACACCACTTGTTATGTCCATATTATTTTAGCTGATGTCACCGAATCATGATATGTAAAGTCAGAGGCACTTTTGGGAGTCGCTATTGAAGCTTCGTTTGTGCACGTTGTTGAACTTTTACCTGGAATGCTCTGTCACTATAGTCCGTACACTGAGGTTTATTCTCTGGTTTATAGCTTCTGCCACGACTCCTTCCTCGTGGAACTACTCGTAGTTTATATCGTAGCTATGGAGCTACGATATAAACGAGTTCCACGCCAAGGGGATGAAGTGGGGGGTGAAAGATTGTCCATACAAACTTTCACCCCCCACTTCATCCCATTGGGGGATGATTTCCGGGATAAAAACTATCCTATGTCCTTCTCCAGGACTCAAACTATATAGAGATAGTTTGAGTCCTGGAGAAGGACATAGGATAGTTTTTCATCTAAATTTCATCTAAATCGGTTCAGCGGTTTAAGCGTGAAGTGGTAACAGACAGACAGACAGACACAGTTTCGCATTTATAATATTATAGTATGGATAAAGAGATAAGCAGCTCATCATCATCATATCAGCCGAAAGACGTCCACTGCTGGACATAGGCCTCCCCCAAAGAGTGCCAAAGTGACCGGTCCTGCGCCACCCGCATCCAGCGGACTCCAGCAACCTTTACCAGGTCATCAGTCCACCTTGCGGGGGGCCTACCCACGCCGCGCCTTCCGGTTCGTGGTCGCCACTCGAGAACCTTTCCGCCCCATCGGTCATCGGTTCTACGTGCTATGTGCCCCGCCCACTGCCACTTAAGTTTAGCGATTCGGAGGGCTATATCGGTTACCTTGGTTCTGCTGCGGATAGCCTCATTTCTGATGCGATCACGCGGAGAAACTCCCAACATAGCCCTCTCCATAGCCCTTTGGGTGACTTTGAGCCTTCTTATGAGGCCCATAGTAAGCGACCACGTTTCAGTGCCATATGTCATCACTGGCAACACACACTGGTCAAAGACTCTCGTCTTGAGACACTGCGGAATATTGGACGAAAATATGTGCCGTAGCTTCCCGAACTGATAAGCGGCTGCCTCTTTTTAATTCAAGCATTGTATATGTTTTGGTCCTTTTGAATGGGACACAATTGCCTGCTTACCCATTTTGGGAAGTTTAAATAATTTGTAACATACTTTGCAGTAAGCAGACGCGGGATCGCCAGTGACCTCACCAAGCCAATCCACAAATTCAGGACTAACTCTTGGATCTAACCATACTTTATTAAATGTACAATTGGCACTCATTTTGTCACTTTAATCACTTGGATACTTATTATTTATACTTCACTGTAACAAACGTAAACATTTACTAAAATGGAGATATCTAAGTATGACAAATTCAGTCATGCTATAGATCCCTCCAAATCTTAAATAAAATGCTTCTATAGACTAGATTAGTCAGCTAGAGCATGAAAGTATATTTCAAATGTCCACATTTTGAGCTCGCAGTAGTAGAGATAACTTCGCAACAGCTACGAGATATATGAGATATCGTCGCGACGTAATTATGCCACCAGAATAACTAAAGGCTATAAAAAGGAATTTATTGAATAAAAACCCGTCTTCGTTTGGACTGTAATGTAGTTACCTATATTATTTGGTCTTACAGTATTTAACACTGAATACAAATAACAAACTAACTTATAAAGATTTATAGCTATCTGCCTAAACGTAGGTAACGGAAAACATAATCAACATATTTATAATGCAATTTACATTTGTTGATTCCTTGGCTTTTTTATTCTATTTTTTTCCTCCTAGAATATTTTCCCTGACCTGGCTAGAGCTTCTCTGACTTTCCCTGACCTTCCAGAAAGTGGACACCCTGCGCGAGGCCCTAAAAGATAAGTTACTTTTCCCTCTGACACAAAGGTTCTGGCAGATTGGCATTTGGAAATGAAAAATACGTTTCAGTGAAATATAACTTTATTTATAAATATTCAACACGCTGTCGGGCAGTAAATGATGCCGCCAAACCGGCAGAATGGTAGTACCGCAAGTTTATAGAGATGTACATTGCTGCTTCACTATAAGTATAGTCTGTTTGTTTTGGTATAGGCGCAACTTTTACAACTGTATTATATACCTCTACTAATTAGTAATTACATGACTAACCTTAATCTGTAAATCAATGAATCACTTTTCTGCTACTGCTGTGACGACAAAAGCGCATCGTTTGGTGATAGACGCTTGGCGTGCAAGGGGCTCATCCATTTAGCGCGCAATGTATGTGCTCGCTAGGAGGCACTGGCGCCGAAAGGGTTAATACCTCAACCGACGGACTGTTTCAGGAATTGTCATCATCGAATACGTCTGTCTGCTGCTTTAACTTTTCTAAAATGCACTCTAACGCCTTGACAATAGACGTGTTCAGATATTTGTGATCACACTGTCCGCTCCGATAAATCTGATGGAGACTGTATACTGGTAATGCTTGCTGTTTTGTATTAATTATCATCATATCAGCCGGAAGCCGTCCACTGCTGGACATAGGCATCCCCCAAAGAGTGCCACAATGGTGGGTCCTGCGCCAACCGCATCCAGCGGATCCCGACGACCTTTGCCAGGTCATGAGTCCACCTTGTGGGGGGCCTGCCCACGCTTCGCCTATTGCGTAGTACGTACCTATTCATTATAGCCAGAACGAAACTAAGTCTGTCAAAAAACGCAAGCGATAAACAACCTTGTGCTCAGTGGGTAGTAATATTGTTTGAGTTAGTTTCATTCCTATTATGCTATGGTTTTGCCAATTCGCACGAAACGTACCACTTTGTACTTTGTCGCATTGATAATAAGGTTCGTGATTCGATTATCTTAATCATACAGTTCCTGAAACAGCCCCTAGATGGGCAGAGTTGTACATCAAATAATGCCATGGACATCATACAGATAGATGGAAGAAATGTGAATATAACTTATAACATATAATAAAATTATAAAATATGTCAAAATATGCAGATAGTACTTCATGTACATATAAATATAGATAGAGAGAAATATAGACCTGTGACGTTATAACATTCGAAATTGGACAAAATGACGTCAGTCTGGCCAACGTAACGGCTATATAACCATCTCATTTCGTCTGCTCCTGTTTGACGCTATAAAGAGACGGGTATATTTTATTACACACTTGATTGGCCTACATTAGGCCTGAATCACACTGGTGCGGTGGCGGTCAATAGTAAATTTGACAGCTAATGCCATGTTTACTAGTGGCCGCGCCAGTGTGATGCGTGCTTAAGATGGGTCAATTTTCAAAAAAATATGTACCTTAAGTGCGTACGGGCACGAAGAATTCATCTCTATAATATAAATTAATATATTCGTTCACATGTGTTGTCAAGATTGTTTTACAGGTGCTGATATACTAAGCATTCACTTATAATGAGCATTCTAGCAAATTCATTGGGACTAGGTCGATTTGTGTAAGATTGTTCCCGAAAAAGAACGAAAAGAAGAAGGTAAAAGGTCAGAAAATAGAAAGGAGCCACTTTTCTAGAATGCTCCCTAAGCATTCTAGAAAAGTGGCAAAGCCAATTAATGAAAGTGTGTTACATAAGTTTCTTAAAATATCACGCCGTTAGCCTGCTAATGTCAAAAAACGTTTTGTATGGTCGTCGAACCACCTTAAGTATTTAAATTGTTCCTATTGCCTTTTTATTATTATTTTTGTTTTCATTTTTAATTGGATTTTGATTGACTATTATTTACGATTGTTTTTTTCTTGACGCCCTTTTTGTGAATCCATGCTATTTTAATATTATGAAATGAGATGTGAATTTTCGTAATGAAATAAACTGATCTAATCTGTCCGTTGCTCAGTTTGGCAAATTTAAAAAGGGCGAATGCTCGATGTTCTGTCACATGTGAATGCTCATTTGCTCAAGTCTATCAGCACCTTATCACTCTTCACAGTCAAGATAGTCTATTAGCTACGGACGAGATGAAGAGCGAGATAGAATAATGATTTATCAGAATAGGAAAGAGATAATATCGTTGGCCGTGCTTTATTTGGTAGGTATAGTCATCAAGAGTATAGGTTAATGTTTTCAAAGAATTCTAAACACGCGTAGTGGTTTGACAAGTCGTGTAAATGGCGGTCAGCAGCGTTATTGCTTAGATGTACTTGAAGGCCATTGTAATAAAGCTTACGTGAAAAATTGTACCACACCAATCGGTCGACTATACAAAATTAATCGAACATTGTCAATCTATGATCAACCGACTGGTGTAAACGCCTTGTGGAAGTTCACTGAATTATATCTTCATTTGTTTTTAGACTAATGTAAACCAATATGCAGGAATACAGAGCCATTAGACGCATGCGACTCTTTTCCACAATCGTGCACGCATACGGCTGAGCGGGACAGGTATACGTTACTAACCATCATCACTAGCCGACACAAAAACAAGGCAGGAGTAGCTAAGTAAGCATACCTTTCTATTTTTTCCTTCGCTCAGCGGGCAGTGGAACTAAATAGCTGAGCACCTATGACCTTCTTTTCTTGCGCTCAGCGCTGTCACTCTAATTGAAGAGATAGCTATACGTTACTAGCTATAGGTAACTCGAGATGTGCGTCTCTCTCCCACAATCGCGCAGGCGTATGAGGGAGCGGGCCGACTATATATCTAATTGTCGTCGTCACTAGCGGACACGGATTTCCTGGAAACAGGCGTGTCAGGGCGCGAGGAGCCGCTCCTCGAGCCGCTCTTGGAGCGCGACCGGGAACGGGAACCGCTCTTGGAACGAGAGCGAGATTTGGAGCGAGATTTGGACCGTGACTTGCTTTTTGATCTGAAATAAATGATAAAATGACTTTTAAGATTAATCAAAAGTATGGGCTGAAAACAACCCTAACAAAACAAATTGAAATTGAAAACAAATCCCAGCCATAAAGTGAAGGTATTAAAATGAAATAAACCCTTCACTCTCGCGAGGGAATGTTGTCATACACAAGCAATGTCAACAAAAACAAAGACAATTAAACAAAAACAAACATTTCAATGTAAACAAAAACAACAGGTACACCAGTGGCTCTAGTATAAGTTTTACCGTAACAAAACGTTACGACCGCGTTTGCGTTTAGCTGTCAAATCGCATACAAATTGAGGGTAAAACGCAAACGCGATCGTAAAGTTTTGTTTCGGTAAAACTTATACTAGAACCTCAGGCTTATTAAAATATTACGTTACCTCGAACGTGACTTCGACCCGCTCTTCGATCGGGATCTCGACCGACTCTTGGACCGCGATCGACTCTTGGACCTGGAAATTATAAGTTCATTAAAAATCTTATTACGATAAACAATAGGCAGATGTAATATAAATCAAAATGGGTGGCTGGCAGACACAGTGCGCGTTTGTCATGCATGCTTCAAGCATTATTTTCATTAGCAAATGCCTAAAATGGGCTCAAATACGACGTGGCGTATCACTTTTACAGTTAGGACAAGATATATATTTTATTTAATTTAATACGATAATTAAGCCTACTAAAAACAGCAGTTAGTTTTATTTATTTATTTATGTTCGAAATGAAAACATTTCAGGTAAAATTGTGGTGGCTTTGACGGCAGTATACTATGAGGTCTATTCCTATACCATGTGCCCGAGAGGATTCCAAATCATTTTAACAGTGAATTCCTGAGCCCTTAAGGATTAAATAATTACACATAATGTCATCCAACAATTTGTAACATATGAAAATAAAAAAAGTGAGCCAATCTCAGCTTTCTTTATACGATTTTTTTTACTCCTTAGGGCCTCAGAAACACGCATTTAAGGTTATTTGGAATCCTCCCGAGGCACCGTGTATTATTAGCAGTCTAATAATTTACCAATTTAAGCAAAACCCCGAACTACTACTGTACAGTTAGCATCATATAGTTAGTAGCATCCAAATATTTCGGTACACGTCTATATGACTGGTACAGCACTAAAGCAGCAACAGGGTAGCACGAAACCATACACTGTCCGTCTCGTTCTAATTAAAAACGTAGAACGAGACGTGTATCTAATAAGTCTCTCAAATCTCGAATAACATTGAACAAGCAAAACTAGTTTTTACTCAAATATTAAAAAAGACTTACCTTGAACGACTCTTGGACCTCGACCCACTCTTGGACCGCGACCTGCTCTTCGACCGCGAGCGACTCTTCGACCGCGAGCCGCTCTTCGAGCGAGACCGGCTCTTCGAGCGGGACCGACTCTTGGACCGCGAGCCGGATTTGGAGCGCGAGCGACTCTTGGACCGCGAGCGGCTCTTGGCCGAGCCGGAGCGAGATCGGGACTTGGAGCGGCTCTTGGATCGTGATCTGTGTGAAAATGTCTGTTTATACTATACTATGTAGTTAGTTTATACTATGTAGTTTGCACAATTTTATTGACTCTATTTGATTACAGCAATAAAGTAATATCGTTACTACACTAGTGTGAGCGTGACAGCGCAAGGAATGTTGCCATTTTAGAATATTTTCTTTACTAGCGCGGCTTATACACGTATTTTTATGGCAGTTTTACTTTTTTTATAACACGTCGGTGGCAAACAAGCTTACGGCCCTGATTGTAAGTGTTTACCATAACCTATGGACATACCGGAGCTAATGCTAACATACTCCACTAGAAGCAATTTTTCCGAAAAACCCGATTCTTCCGAATACGAGGGCTGCTACTTATGTATCCGGAATAGAAAAATAATCAAACGTACATTACTAAATATAGTTTTATTGTTTTTCAAAATATTCTCCGTGATGATCCATGCACTTTTGCATACGTGTAAACCAATTTTTGAAGCACTTTTGCCACTGATTGAGGTATCTCCAAAACGTGTTGTTTGAACGCGTCGACCGCATCTTCACGGGTCGAAATTCGTTGACCACGTAATTTATTCTTTACATTTGGAAATAAATAAAAATCATTCGGTGCCAAATCAGGGCTGTACGGTGGGTGACCCGTTAATTCTATATTTTGACCTTCCAAAAATCGAGTTGTTTCGCGTGATGTATGACAGCTGGCGTTGTCATGGTGAAGAATGATTCTGCGTCGCTGGTTGTCTTTACGTATTTCTTCAAACACTTCTGGCAAACAAATGGTCGTGCACCACTCCGAATTAACCGTTTTACGATTTCATGGATGATGGCACTGTAGCCACATGACCATTCATACCAAAAAAGCAGGCGACCATTTGCTTCAAGGTGCTTTTTGCACAAGTAACTTTCGTAGGGTTCGGCTCATTTTGAAACACCCACACTGTTGATTGCTGTTTAGTTTCGGGATCATACGCATATATCCAAGATTCGTCACCTGTGTAGATATTATAAACAGCTTTTGAGTCACCACGGTTATATTTTTTCAACATTTTTTTGCACCATTCGACGCGAGCCTCTTTTTGATCCTTAGTTAAATTGTGCGGCATCCAACGCGAACAAATTTTTTTTTCAGCTAAATGTTCATGTAATATCTTATTAATGCTCGTCATAGATATCCCCAGAATTGCCTCTATCCCGCGATACGTAACATGACGGTCATGCATTATAAGTTTCCGCACTGCTTCAATATTTTGTGGTACAACGGCCGATTTCGGGCGACCTTCCTTAACTTCGTCCGTAAGCATACTACGTCCACGATTGAACTCACTAAACCAGTGATACACAGTAGTTTTTGATGGAGCTTCATCACCAAAAGTCAAAGTTAATTGATCTATGCATTGTTGTTGCGTTAAGCCACGCCGAAAATCGTAATAAATCATAGCACGAATATTTTCACGAGTAAGTTCCATTCTTGCAACGAGATAACATTTTAAACCCGCCAAAAAGAAAAGCGTATTAAAAGAAAGTTCAAATTTTACCATGGAGGTCAAAAATTGCGTTTAAGAAAGTTGGAATCCTGGATTCCGGATACATAAGTAGCAGCCCTCGTACTTTGAAATAAAATAAAAATATAAAAATAAATAAGTCTACTCACAATGGCTAGAAGTGGCATTGACAATTAAATTGAATGTGCTCTGCCTACCCTTTCACAGAACAAGCGTACGTACAGTCAGAGGTATTAATTTACATACATAAAAATGGGCATAAATATCTGTACACGCCTTTATGACAGTGGCAACGGAGTCCCGTACAGATATTTATGTAGTCACCAGCATCAATATCTGACACGAGTCTATTACTAGGGCCGTCAGGACGTGTCAGATATTATTGCCGGCTCTGTGATGGCAGATATTACCGCTGGTCACTGTACGTATATAAATACGCTTGACTGCAGCGAACGAAAAAACCATAGAATGCGAGCTCCTTACAAATTTCTACTCAAACACCTGCCTAAAATGCTCGAACTAAACGGCTGCCTGGCATCTTTTTGACACCCCTCCCTCATCCCCGCATAATGCCAATGGCACCCATACTGTGGGGGCCATTTTGCGGCGCTACTTAGACTTATATGGTTTTTCTCGTTCGCTGCATGTTGGTATGTAAATTTCTGCTCCTAACTATACTAACTATAACTAACTATACTATATAACCATATTTGTATACCCACCGGTCGGTATCGCTGTTGGACATGATCCTTTTCCTGCCCTTGTTGGCGGGCGGGCTGCGACTGCCGCTGCGGCTGCGACTGCGCCGACTATTCGCGTCGGAGTCCGATTCGGACGTGGATATGGTCTCCTTGGAGACGATCTTGAGCCGCTGTTTGGCGCTGAGTTTCTCGTCGGTCGCTCTAGCCGATTTGTCTTTGCGGCCACCGCCTTTTTCCTTCTGTGGAGAAGGGCATAAACAAAATTGAAAATTTGTTTTTTCATCAGCAACAGATAAAAATTACTAAAGTACTCGTAAAATATCAATTTTTCATTTAAGTTTGCTATTTTAAGATTTTTAAATGCATACAAACTAACAATAAGGACGTTGTTCGATTGTGACGTCATAAGCAAGTAATCCCTACAAATTCGCAGTTTTTGACGTTTCATAATGAGAAGCCGATTTGACTTTTGTCAAATACCGTATTAGAAGCAGATAAGGGGTCGATCAACTGTTTCTTGTTATATTCTGTTCCGCCCGACCCAATTGTTTATGTGACAATAGTGGCAGTTTAGTAGAAAATCTGTTATAATAGGCTACTCGCTTGCTCAAGAGATCCTGTATGAAATTCATTTATTATTGTCACAAAAACAACCCTTTAAATTTTTCGTGAGTCTGCAGTAAGCTCGGCCGAATTTCACCTTCCCATACAAACGTAGTTACGCTCTCATTTTAAAAAGTAACGACGTCTTGGATTGCGACGAAACTTTGAATATACTAGAATGAGGTATATCTATGTCTGTAATTAGTTTATAGTTTATAAAACAAACGAAATACAGCAAAAAAAAGTTTTGTATGAGAAACTGAAATTCGTTGTATTTTTTTTACTATGGTATCTGAAGCTACATAAACTAATTACAGACATAGATATACCTCATGTCATTGTACATGCAAAGTTTCGTTACACTCCAACACGTAGTTTTAAAATGAGAGCGTAACTACGTTTGTATGGAGAATCGAGCTTACTGCGGACTCTTAAGGTATGCGTAGCATGGTCGCCATTTGTTCCAGTACGACAGTGATCTTAGCCGATTCGGACACGATAAGTGTATCGTTTCCACCCTGTATGTGTTTATGTGTATTGTTATGACTGTTAGTGAAGTGGGTACCTTCCGGCCGCGCTTGCTGGCGGGCCGGTCGCTGTCGGAGCCCGAGGCGCGCTCGCGGCGCTTCTTGCCCTTGCGGCCCTCGCCCTTCTCTTTGCGCTTCGCTTTCTTCTCCCGTCTGGAACAATATAGAATAGAATAGAATAAAATAGAAATTTATTCGGATAACACATCATTACACATACATTCACATAATACATAATGCACCTTAAGAACTAACAAATAGGGGTGTGCTACGGAAAAGGTATCCACTCAGCAATATAGAACACTAGCTTCCGCCCGCGACTTCGTCCGCGTGGACCCGGGATAAAAACGATCCTATATTTTTATCCAGGCTATAAACTGTCTTCGTACAAAATTCCATTCAAATCGGTTCAGCCGTTTAAGCGTGATTGAGTAACAAAAATCCAAACATCCAAACATCTAAACTTTCGCATTTATAATATTAGTAGGATTAGGACTGAATCCACCATCCGCCATCCAACCTTTCAGCCCTGGGGATCGGTTTTTGAATTTCGAGCGCTCGACTCTTTCACTCGAAAACGGTCAAAAACGATGGAATTCTATTTTTGAAATACGAGCGATAGAAAATTGAAAAACGAGTGGTATTGACCACTCGTATTCAGTTCTATCAGTAGAAAGTAGGTAAGTGCCTACAATTTTGACACTTCACTTGTACCTATTTAATTTTGGACCCACAATTAAGTTAAAAGATAGAGATATTTAAATAAAATACATAGATTCGATGGTAAGTGATTGGCTGGTGTACGATTATATTTAATTTCTTGCCGAATTTTGTGGTTGAAAGCATAGATTGGCGGGAAAATAAGCGTTTCGTTTACTATTAGTCACTACTTACTTTTGTTTTTATTTTCTGTTATGAAACGCATACTATATTTAAAATTAATAAATTTACTATATTTTAAATACACCACTTCCAATAAAGTACTATTTTCTATATTGGGTATGCTGAAAATTCAAATTTGAAAAACCGGTAATTATCTACTTTTTGCATACAACAAAACGCAAAAGTGTCGATAGCCAATCACTAGCTTTCGAGTGATGATTTCAAAAATAGCTATTATTGGGTTCATGCGAAAATAAAAGTGACAAATATTCAACCGCTGGCTTTTGATTTCGAGCGCTCGAAAGTCAAAAATTGGTCCCCTGAGGGGAAACTAAAGCGTGTTGGGATTCGACCAGTTTCATCGTAATGTAAGCTGCACTAACTTCTCCTCGGCCGATCGCTACCACTCCCTGAATCAGACACGTATTCGTCCTTCCTTCTCCCCCGTCCCTTCCGCTAGTTCTCAAGCGGCATCTCCACGAAAATTAAGCAGAGCGTTCTTGGGCTTCTCTTTGTACCAGTGCTAAAGGCACAAGGACTGCCCATAAGGATTTTAGGGACAAGGCTATAATTCCCAACTCCCCAGGAAGGAGCAGTGTAGTTGGAGGACTGTATATAGATTAAGAAGACCGTAACTTTTGATTCAGACGGCGGTGCCAGCACTCTATAGAGGCACGGGACTCCTGTTTTGGATTTTAAGGCTCTAAAGAAGCTCTAAAGCTACAGTCCCCTACTCCCCATGCTGGGCCAGTGCAGTTTGAGGAATCACGGTAAATAGAAGGCGGGTTGCACCAACTCACGATTACAGCAGTTATCGGAATTAGGTGAGCCAAAAATGCCAAAATACGTTTCTTCGCATGAGGACATAATATAGAGTGGTTACAACCGGGTAGAAAAATAATTTTTAGTCTGTCGTAATGTTAAACATACATGTTTTAACTTACAGTATGGGATGTTTTATGTTAGTTTGTAGTAACAAGTGAAATTAAAAGATTTTTCAAAAAACCCAACTGCTTTTTTCAAATTTTATAGCCTGTCACTCCCACGATTAAGAGGAATCCAACGACACCTCATATGTCGAATCCGTCAAACGGTTTAGGTTGCAGGGCGTGCCAAAGAATAAGGTTACATACATACATACATACGCTTAAAACCTTTCGGGGACCCTGCTACTTTTACGTTACTGTGTTTTGTTTTTTATACCCATTGTTTTGTCCACGAATAAATGTTTTCTTTCTTTCTTTCTTTCTTAAAAAACATAACCCTCCTCTCCTTCGGCAGTCGGGTCAGTCAGGAAGAAAAAAGTCTAACTTTTAGATTAACATTAAACATCCCGTTCTGTAAGTAAAAACATGTATGTCTAACATTACTAGTACCCGGAATAATATAGAATACCGGGTATTCAAGAAAAAACATTTTTCAACCCGGTTGAAACTGTTCTATATTATGTCATCTCGCGAAGAATAGGTATTTTGGCTCACCTGACGACCGGATCGATCAACGTATGGCGCCGGCAGCTGTTTTTCATGGAAACTTCTCAAACTTTCCAGACATTTACATTTTAAAGAACACCGCTTACGATTACAGACGATTTGGAGCAATACATCCTAAAGCCCGCTCCACATGCTCGACAAAACTAGACGAGACTGGTTTCGCCGGAATATTTGCCGAGACCGGGCGAAACCAAGAGCGGCCCTCTACATTTTCGCATTGCGCAGTTGTAATTGGACTTTCATACAAGATGGACGCTTCCTACGGTTGCCGTCGGTCGACTGACGGAAGCGCAGCGAGAATGTGTAGGAGAAGTTTCGCGCAAACACGAAACTTCACGAGAGCTCTTTGATGTTTGGCCATTTTACTGACACGAAACGGACACTACACGAATATACGCAAAACAATACGAGCATGAACGAATTCTCACTCCACACTCTCGTATTCGGCAAATCTCGTGTAGTTTTCTCATCCCCACATACACAATAACATTTGCAACCGTCTTAATAATAAAACGTTACCCGTGGTTAAAGCCAATTGTGTAGTGAAGAATTGGTTACTAACGCTTTCATATCCTTTGACCGAAAACCTAATATAACCAAACCGACACCGAGTCTTGTGGAACTCTCGCACGCACAGCAAACACACACACACTAACATTCACGCACACATAAGTACACACACACACACACACACAAATAGGAATTTTAGTCTTCAACTGTAATGTTGATATTTATTCCATCTTAATTTTACTTTTAACGAAACAGAAGTTAGTGTTTTGTACTGGAAAATGGTAATATTTCAACTAGTTTGTGTTAATCGCACTCGCAGGCGGCCAAGATAAAGGCTCAGCCTAGTTTGGCGTCTGACGGATATAACGTTTATGATATAAGTGTATTTTAGTTAAATAAATGAATTTATTTATTATTCTCAGTTTTGTAGAGAATGTGGAGCGGGCTAAGAAGTCGCACACAAAATAATACTAACTTGTCTTCATTCGGCCGATCGCTGCCACTCCCGGAGTCGGACACGTATTCGTCCTTCCTCCTCCCTCGTCCCTTGTGCTTGTTCTCCAGCGGCATGTCCGCGAACAGGAGAGCGTTCTTCGTCTTCTCCTTGAACTCTTGTCTCTTCTGCAGGTTTTCGACGGTGCTCTTCTGTTGGAGTTCTTCGCGAAGGCGGCGCTCTTCTTCCTAGGAATGGGAAATGGGATTTTATTTATTTGCTTCAGGCAACAACGACAGACTAACAAACATTATATACAAAACTTATAATATAATATAATACAACACACACACCACACACAATGAAGAAGTGCTGAATAGTAGTAATAGTATAGTGAGGCAAACCAGGCAGTTAATGAGAAACATAGAAAATAGAAGAGGGAAGATGACAGGGCATCTCATACGACATGACAGGTTCATCTACAGTATCTAATATTATAAAGAGGAAAGATTTGATTGTTTGTTTGTTTGTATTGAATATGCTCCGAAACTACTGGACCGATTTGAAAAATTCTTTTACCACTAGAAGCCGACATTATCCCTAATGAACATAGGCTACTTTTTACCGCGGGAAAATGCTTCAATACTACGGGAAAACGGGTAATCCGTGCGAAGCCGGGCCGGGCAGCTATACTCAATATAATTGAAGGAAAGAGAGAGGGGAAACGAGGAAGAGGAAGGAGTAGAATAAACATAGAGCGTCGTATCGAGATTTCCAAGAGGTTGCCTGGGATCGGAGTAGACGGAGGGCCTACTTTGAGCTACACCGCCAAGAGCTTAGCTCTTAAATAAGTAGAAGAGAAGAAGATAATATAACACAATAACACGTTAAGACGGCGACGCGCGGCGCAAGTTCTGGGTGTCAAATAGCCGGCCTAGAAATCGCCGGAAATCGAAACTCTTCGGCCTGATCTCCTCCTTCGTGATGGTTGACAGCTTTTCAGTTGGCACTCTCACCACATGTGAATTGAAACTCGCTTTGTTTTAGAATTGAGTAACAAGCCAGATGACTAGTCTGGCCAGCGAGTCATTTTTACAAGCTTTTATTTACTTTCACCTGTCCCGTTGTCTGTCTGTCTGTCTGTAATCAAATCTTGCAAGTTAAATTTGACCCACTTCCCGGTGACCGATTGAGCTGAAATTTTGGATATAAGTATAGTTTGGATGACAATTCAATATTATGGTACCATCGAGCTGATCTGATGATGGAGACGGAAGGTGGGCATGAGAATTCAGTACAACTTAACCGACGTAACCCCGTTGAGTTTGGGCTCGTTAGAATCGTCTCAATGAGTAGTTGATGATGGTATACAGAAAAGTACAGTCGGCAATAAAAGCTTGTACCAAAAATGTCATTTTTGACAGAAGCTTGTTTTTGACATGACTCGCTGGGTCAGAATCTGGACATGAACCAACATGAACCATTGAACGTAACGAAATAGTATTGACGCACAGTAGTGATTATAAAGAATGAGGTATTAAAACGATATACTATTTGTATTGCCATTACTTTTTGGTCTGTGATGGCTGCTTCCTAAATGCCACGTGCATTGTGAAATCCTCGTAGTGCTGCCGTTTCGACCCACAACATGCTATTGCATCTACGAGAACGAGACGGATGTACCGCCTACTGCTTCCTGAAGGCATGCTGCCCCACATGGTAACCGCTGTTGCCGTCTCGCTCGCGCCACGCTTCACTGCAATTCACCTGTTGTTTCCTAAATGCCTTGTGCTGCTCACGCTGCATGCCCCACATGGTAACCTCAGTTGCCGTCTCGCTCGCACCACGCTTCACTGCATCTACTAAAGTAGGACGTATATATCACCTGTTGTTTCCTAAATGCCTCGCGCTGCTCACGCTGCCTGTCCCGCATGGTGACCTCCTCGTCGTGTTGCCGTCTCGCTCGCGCTACGTGCCACTGCGCCTGGGAGAGCAGGTCGGCGCACGTTCTCGCTTCAGCCGCGGCCGCTGCCGGCTCGTAGCGAGCTCGCTCGGCGCCCTCGCCGCTCTCCGTCGATGCCAGACGTTGGAAGTATCTAGAAACGAATTGCGAATGAATACGGGTAAGGTATATTAAAAAACCGGCCAAGTGCGAGTCGAACTCGCGCACGAAGGGTTATCCATTATCTATAAAAAAGGCAAAAAATCACGTTTGTATGGGAGCCCCCTTAAATATTTATTTTATTTTGTTTTTTAGTATTTGTTGTTATAGCGGCAACAGAAATAAATCATCTGTAAAAATTTCAACCGTCTATCACGATTCATAAGCCTGGTGACAGACGGACGGACGGACAGCGGAGTCTTAGTAATAGGGAACCCTAAAAACAACTGAATTATTTCATTCAACATGTACTATATAATCATAAGGCTTTATTTTTCCAAAGTAGAAAGGTTTTTACATTTCAAATGTTTTGTTACAATTATCAATTGAATTATTTCGTGGTGGATCCCTTTCAGGTAAAAGTCTCCTCAGCTCTCTTGCATTTGTTTCTAGGGTTATTTGAATCCAGTTAGTTTCTGTTGCTGAGTTGATGTCATCTGTCTATTTCTTTTTCGGTCTTCCTCTATGCCTTTTTTACGCAGGGCCATTTTGTAGATTCTAGTGTCCCCCATAGTTTACATCTAGTAATGTTATTCACTAAGCAGTGTGCGATAACCTACATCTCCAGAAGTATTGTGATTTAGCATTCGGCCGAACCTTAAAGCTATGCAGTAATGAGAAGATTCGCGCTAATTCATTTCATGAACCGCCAGTCATGTTGATATACTCACTTATGAGACACTTGAAGTTCGTGAACCGCCCGCAGCACAACGTCCAAGGAAGAGCGCTCATCCTTCAAGACATGCGAGGCCAGCCTGCGCAGAGTGAGCGCGGCGTTGTAGAGCAGCGCGGCGTCGTGCGGCGCGACGCGGCGCGCGCGCAGCAGCGCGGCGCGCGCGGCGTGCACGCGCCCCGCCAGCCCGTGCGCGCGCGCCAGCCACGTCAGCCACTCCACGTCGTGGTGCATCCGGAACTTGCGGATGCAGTTCTCGTACTGAACAATACTTATTTGTGTCACAAGGGAGCAAAATAGTATATTTACGGCGAGGGCGGTGTATTCAATCCTACACGTAGCGAGGGATCCTACAATTGAATCCTGAGCGAGAGATTCTAACGCAGGATCCTGAGCGTAGTGAGGGATACAAGTGTTACGCCCGAGACGAAGATAATTTGCTACTACCGAGTGACACATACTATTTTTCACACCGACTATGAAGAAATTAAAAAAAGATGCCGTTAAAATTGCTTAACAAATTTTAACAATTTCTTAATTTTTATTACAAATTTTTAAATATTACGTAAAATATATAAATTTTCAAATAACGTTGTTAAAGTTAAAACTTGAAACGTGAACGTTTTTAACCGATTACGATAAAATTACAATCGATTATTTTATTAAGATCTGTGTTCTGTTGGCACATTGCGTAAATTCTACATCATCATCATATCAACCAAAAGACGTTCACTGCTGCACATAGGCCTCCCCCAAAGAGTGCCAAAGTGACCGGTCCTGCGCCACCCGCATCCAGCGGACTCCAGCAACCTTTACCAGGTCATCAGTCCACCTTCCGGGGGGCCTACCCACGCCGCGCCTTCCGGTTCGTGGTCGCCACTCGAGAACCTTTCCGCCCCAACGGCCATCGGTTCTACGCGCTATGTGCCTCGCCCACTGCCACTTAAGTTTAGCGATTCGGAGGGCTATATCGGTTACCTTGGTTCTGCTGCGGATAGCCTCATTTCTGATGCGATCACGCAGAGAAACTCCCAACATAGCCCTCTCCAATAGCCCTTTGGGTGACTTTGATGAAATTCTACATGCCAATGAATAAATTAAAAATGTAGCTTGAACAGAAAAGTAGCATTTTGATCCCTATCGTCGTGGAGCAAAATTAACTTTTCCGAATGAAAGGTGTAAAAAAATACAAATGATATATTTACGTTCGAGAGCGGTATATTGAATCCCGGGTGTGGCGACGGATTCTACAATAAAACCCTGAGAGTAACGAGTGATTTTGCTTCTAAGTGACACATACTACTTTTCAAAACATCTATGGGAAAAATCCCTCAATTGAAAGTAAAAATTACTCTTTTCTGAATATAGGATCTATTAGTAGCAAGGAAGGGGAGGAGTTGTAGAAAAGGGCGTCATTTCAGGGCGACGCCATACAAGAAAAATATGCAATGAAATTTAAATCAGCAGAGAACGTAAAGCTGCGTACGAATCAGAGCAGCCTCGGGTTGAGGCACACACGGCTCACCTATTTCGCTCAAATTCGTACGCGCTCACGCGCCGTGCGCGAGCAGCGCGCGGCGAGCCGGCCGGAGGCGGTCTCGTGCCCGCGCTCAGGGGCGCCTCAGTGTGCGTGCCGAGCGTCATTTGGACGTGTATCCGAGCGTGCCGCGGACAGAGCGACACGTTCCGACTTGTTTGTGGGCCAGGCGTGTATGAATTTAATCAAGTGGATTAGCCGTGCATGTGTAATCGAGTTTGTTCGTAAATTTATTAATACAATTCGGTGAAATAAGATAAACTCAGCTGCGGCTGTCATCGTGTCCGACACCATTTTGAACGACGCACAAAGTCGGCTCGCCGCAAGCACGCTGCCTCGCTCGCGCATGTTTATGTGCACCAAATTGGCTCGTGAGCAGCTCGCCGCGCGGGGCGAGCATGCTTCAGGCTGAGCCGCTCAAATTCGTACGCAGCTTAATACCTACTCAAAATGGTCTCGCCGGAAGACCAGCGCTGGCTCGTCAGCCAGCATTTTGCTGAGGCGGGACCATTTCGTAGCAAATAAATAGTTTTAAGTACCTAATTAAATAGTATTATATGTGTGTATGTGATATTTATATTTGTTTGTTACGAATAAATAAATTTCATTTCATTAAAAAAACTGTATTAAAAAGTACTTAATTTTTGTTTTAAAATGGAACGAAACAAAACGAATGCAACTCTGTTCCAATTAATAAAATATAAACTCTATCAGAGTGGAGGATGCATAGGCCTTTAGGCGGTAGAAATCATCGTATTTTAATAATGTTCTAGGGCGTCCTAACAGACACTACAAAGGAACAATTTTGTAAAACGACATTGTATCCCTCTAATACTTACCATTTGTATGGCGTTGATATGCTGTTTCTGTTCCACGTAGATGTGAGCTATGTTCATCCAGACATCAGGGAAGTCTGCGGTGGCCTCGCGCACCTGGGCGAAGATGTCGCGAGCCTCGTTCACGCAGCCCTGTATAAACGAACAGTATTTTTGTTAAGGGATCAATGTCTAGTAAAGTTTCTGACAACTGCCAAACGTTTTCTAACGCCTAAATGAAAGGAAAATTGAAATTTATGAAACGTAGCATTAAGTAAGGGCGGGTTGAAATGACTTACGATTGCAGACAGATTAACGTTAAATTTGGCGCCGGCCGCTGTCATCGTCATATAGAAACTTCTTAAACTTTCTGTACGATTACAGACGCACAACCTACCCCTGTTTAGTGGCTAACATTAGTAAGCCAGATACAAACATGAAAATAACCCGAATTTGCCTTACTTCTCTATCGCAGAGCACGTATTTTTTGGCTTGCTAGGGTATCCCCGTCACCCAACAACATTTCTATGTATATCTTCAGTATATATTAAAAATATTACCGAATTTTGGAGGAAGAAAGCCCCTAAAAACCCCTGGTTACCCCGATCGCCATGGGTTACGAAAGGTACACAATGAGCAAGACAACTCGGATTTTAAACAATTATTAAATGACAACACAATAAATTATTATAACAATTTCAATTATTCCATGTCTATCCCAATGTAATTAAATGTATATTATGAAATCTTATAACTATAAACTATCGCATGTCAAGAAATGTGATCAGTGTCAGAGACTTTCACTCATTCAACTACTACGAGTATCCGGAATAGAAAAAAAGAATCAAACGTACATTACTAAATATAGTTTTATTGTTTTTCAAAATATTCTCCGTGATGATCGATGCACTTTTGCATATGTGTAAACCAATTTTTGAAGCACTTTTGCTACTGATTGAGGTATCTCCAAAACGTGTTGTTTGAACGCGTCGACCGCATCTTCACGGGTCGAAATTCGTTGACCACGTAATTTATTCTTTACATTTGGAAATAAATAAAAATCATTGGGTGCCAAATCAGGGCTGTACGGTGGGTGACCCGTTAATTCTATATTTTGACCTTCCAAAAATCGAGTTGTTTCGCGTGATGTATGACAGCTGGCGTTGTCATGGTGAAGAATGATTCTGCGTCGCTGGTTGTCTTTACGTATTTCTTCAAACACTTCTGGCAAACAAATGGTCGTGCACCACTCCGAATTAACCGTTTTACGATTTCATGGATGATGGCACTGTAGCCACATGACCATTCATACCAAAAAAGCAGGCGACCATTTGCTTGAAGGTGCTTTTTGCACGAGTAACTTTCGTAGGGTTCGGCTCATTTTGAAACACCCACACTGTTGATTGCTGTTTAGTTTCGGGATCATACGCATAATATCCAAGTTTCGTCACCTGTGTAGATATTATAAACAGCTTTTGAGTCACCACGGTTATATTTTTTCAACATTTTTTTGCACCATTCGACGCGAGCCTCTTTTTGATCCTTAGTTAAATTGTGCGGTATCCAACGCGAACAAATTTTTTTTACAGCTAAATTTTCATGTAATATCTTATTAATGCTCGTCATAGATATCCCCAGAATTGCCTCTATTTCGCGATACGTAACATGACGGTCATGCATTATATGTTTCCGCACTGCTTCAATATTTTGTGGTACAACGGCGACCGTCCATAACTTCGTCCGTAAGCATACTACGTCCACGATTGAACTCACTAAACCAGTGATACACAGTAGTTTTTGATGGAGCTTCATCACCAAAAGTCAAAGTTAATTGATCTATGCATTGTTGTTGAGTTAAGCCACGCCGAAAATCGTAATAAATCATAGCACGAATATTTTCACGAGTAAGTTCCATTCTTGCAACGAGATAACATTATAAACCCGCCAAAAACAAAAGACTAGCGTACTCAAGAAAAAATATATAGCGGCCAGTATTAAAAGAAAGTTCAAATTTTACCATGGAGGTCAAAAATTGTGTTTAATAAAGTTGGAATCCTGGATTCCGGATACATAAGTAGCAGCCCTCGTATTTATTAGCGGAGCTTTCGTGCTCTCTCCTCCAGGTGTAGTATATACAAGCAAGGCGTTCTACGCCTACATTACACCGCCACGGGTGATGATGTGGTGGAATACGTTCGTCAGAAGACCGGCTTCTCGCTGAGGGTGTTCCAGCTGCGTTCGCGCCACTATGTGCACTTCAGCTCGTTTGTGGTGCGCGTGCCGCGACCGCTGCAGGAGACCATCGCATGTGCTGACTTCTGGCCCAAGGGTGTCGTGTTTCGACGGTTCCGGGGCAATCTGCCGAATCCTACAACGGAGATGACGATGCAACGGGGCCACGCCGTTTCGTCACCTAAATAGTATTACTTATTTGTTGTTTTTAGTTTCGTGACGCATTGGTTATTACTGTAATGCCACGTAAATGTATTTGTCAATAAATAAATAAATATATTTGTGTGTTACCTTATGGGCGAGCACACAGCCGATGCCGTTGGCGGCCCAGATGTTCTTGGGGTCCACCTTCATCACTTGCTTGTACATGGTCAGAGCCCGCTCTTGGTGGCGCTTCTCTCGGTCCTTCTCTCTGCAGGGCTGGTGAAGCGTTTGGAGCCACACGTTACCTGGTGATTTGGAGAATAAGGTTTATAAAAACACGGCTAGGAGGCATACTCACGAGCCAGTTTGGTGCACATAAACATGCGCGGGCGAGGCAGCGTGCTCGCGGCGAGCCGACTTTGTGCGTCGTTCAAAATGGCGTCAGACACGATCACAGCCGCGGCTGCGTATATCGTAATTCACCGAATTATTATCAAAAAGAAGAGAAAAATCGCCTCGGTGGTGGATGAAACAGTTGTACAAAATCGTAATACATGTGGTGCACATTTACTTCACCAAATTACATCGTTCTGTCCGCGGCACGCTCGGATACACGTCCAAATTACGCGAGGCACGCACACTGAGGCGCCTTTGAGCACAAGCAAAAGACCGACTCTAGGCGGCTCGCCGCGCGCCGCTCGCGCACAGCGCGTGAGCGCGTATGAATTAGAGCAAAATAGGTGAGCCGTGCGCGCCTCAACCCGAGGCTGCTCTAATTTGTACGCAGCTTAATATCGGTAAAACTTACCAAGAGCTATCAAAGAGTAAGCATCACTGGCATTGGCAGAGTTCTGCAATATCCTCTCAAATTTCTTCTGCCCTGGTCCCCACTCCTGCTGGGCCAAGTGAAGGTTTCCCAGTAAAGACCAAGTGTCAGGATGCTCGGTGTTCACTTTCAGGGCTTCTTTGAACCAATCTGATGCCTCGTAGATCTGACCTTTGTCTCGTGCCATGCAACCTAACCTGTGAACATCGTGACGCATTAGACAATTCTGTTGTCGTCTAGGAAACCGGACCAATTCAACGTAGTAATATGTGTTGTGTTCCTGGTAGTGAGTATTAGTAAAAAATATATTATTAATCAACTGAGATGGCTGAATCAAATTGATTTCTTTGGCCAAGAGTATTATTTATTTCTCAGACAGGCAATTGAAACAACCAATGACACCAGCGGGCGTAGTTATCGTTGTGGATAAGGCATCCGTCACTCTCGCACTCGCATACTTGTCAGAGCGTGATGGGCGTCTTTACCACAACGATAAGTGATAAAATGGCAACCATGCTACGCCCACTGTATCCAGCTATCTTTAAGTCTTATATTAGGTATATCAACAAAAATGAAGGAATTAGAATGATTTTTCTACACATATTCCCCTATGGTGTACCAACCAGGAGGTATCTCTAACAACATATCTGATATTAAAACCCACCAAGCTGCTTAAACTGCAGTGTGCCAAATAAATATCCATACAAACATCTACTTGAAAAACATAACCCTCCTTATGCGACAGACGTGTAAAAATATGATTCAATTGTAGCCTTTTTTTAAGTTCTTACCTCAAATAACAATCAATGTAATTAGGGTGCTCCTTCAGAATGTCCTTATACAGTTTTTCAGCCTTGTTGAATATACAGAGTGCTTCATTGAGCCTCGCTAAATTGTATGTGGTCGTCACAGCTATTGACTTGTAATACTGGGCATCTAGAGTTTCTGCGTCTACTTTCTCTCTGAAAACAAAGAAAAACTTTTCAAAATCATGAGGTATAGGGGGCAGAGTCCACTGCTGATTCTAAGTTTTGGCGTAGACACTAGTTTTAGGTAAGCGCCATCTGACCTTCACACCCAAGAGCGCTAACTACACCTTGTTTTGGGATTAGACAGATCTCAAGATGTTTTCCTTCACCAAAAAGCTGCCTATCAATATCAAATGATTTATTATGTATGCACATATGTTTTATTTACAAACTCAGTAGGTACGCAACGGGTTTCGAACCGATGACCTCCAGTACGTCTAGCACAACTTGCTGCTCAGTCGCTTCGCGCGCGACTGAGCGTCTCCTGTCTCATTCGCACCGTGCAAATTAGAAAGAGGAGGGTAGATCTTTCCCTACTCGCATCGCGACGCGGCGTCAGTTGTGCTAGCCCCGCAGATTGCAAGAGCCCTGCCTCACCGCTCGGCTAGTGACGGGCATGAAATAAGTTGTCTATAAAAAAATATATCTATGCAATGAAATACTTGTCTAAGAAATGAAAGGACACCATACCTTTCAAGAGCTTCTTCAAGGTAGTTTTTGGCCTCGTGCAGATTGCCCAGTCGGTAGTGAAGGGCGGCCACGTTGTTTAGTATCTCCGCGGGAATGTCCGCGTTCACTTTCTCTTTCAGGATCTTCATAGCGGTGGTGTAGGCGTTTAGGGAGCCCTGCAAAAAAATTGGATGACTGACAAAAAAGTTCAAAACGGCGGCCACTATCCAATTCTGACATCTGAATCTGATTCGCCTTTGGAGGCCTCTCAGACACTCAGATCGATTTTTACAGCAGAAATATTCTATAGAGACACGGTGAGAGTAAATTCCATAGAAACTGTGAGTTGTACTGTGTCTGTGCTGTGGGTTTTGTGTGAGTTTTTTGGCACTAGCAAAGAAAACTGTGCTGTGTACCTGCAAATCATTCTGCTCCAATATCTGCGCGAGCTCGATCCAAGCCTCAACATCATCCGGGAACTGTTCTGTCACTTTCTTCAGGTGCTGCCTGGCGATGTCGCGCTTCGACTGCGAGGCTGAGTTGGCGTATAGAGAGCCCAGAATCTTCATGGTTTCATAGTTGCCAGGTTGGGCTTTAAGGACCTTCTCGAAGCATTGCGCAGCCTGTATTGAAACAAGTTTTGAAATATATGTAATCGAGACTATTTCCGTTCGTCTAAGGAGATAGTAAATGATTGGCCTGTAGTGTAGACCATACATCGGATTCACGAATAGAAACTTCACGGACCCGTATGATTAACATTTTCAACGCAATTTGGTGACTAACAAAAAAGTTCAAAATGGCGGCCATTATCGAATTCTGAGCTATAATTCTCTCTAGTCTCCTCTAGTTGAACATGGCGGCAAATTTCATCTTATCCTGATTTCCCTGGCCGGGTCGAACTGACGCCAAAACATACTTACGTTCTCCGTGTCTCCTCTGTATATATACATCTGTCCGAGCCCATAATGTGGCAGCACGAAGTTGGGCGGCGCGAACTGCGTGGCCTGGTAGTAGTACTGGAAGGCCTGGTCGCAGTCGCCTTGTGCGTGGAACGCTCGAGCGAGGTGGTGGCAGGACTCGGCGCGCATCGCCTCGTTTTCCGTGTTGTGGAACGCGTGGAGAGCTAAATGCTGCACTTTGCTGTAGTCCTGGTGAAAAAGTGTCCATATGATGAAGTCACTTACGGTAAAAACCGCGAGTATAATGCTGGTATTTACTTGAAAACTTGTATGCGTGGCCGTAAAAGAAGTCTGAGAGAGGGATTTATGTATGAAATACCAAAATACTCTAGAGGTTGTAATCTTATGAATATGTAAGTACATATTATGTAACATACATATGTTGTACTAAGATTATTATTCTCTTTATTCATCTTTCATCTTAGGCTAGGTTTTAACAATAACTATATAAAAAGTAAAATATAAAACTATACATACAAAACATAAAATCATTATAAAAACCTAACCTAGGGTGCAGCCGGCAGCGAGGCGGGGCCTAAGCTACCGGCGGTCAGGGCGACAGAGACAGGAACCTCCTGACTATCCGCGCAGTATCCAGGAGTACCGCCTTCTGTATCTGACCCTTGATCCAGCCATCTAGCGAGAGTCTCTTGAGGTGATGGTCGAGACTCTTCGCTATTAAACCGTTCGCCGAAACGACTATCGGGACGATGATCGTCGAATCAACATCCCATATGGCGGTTACCTCGTGAGCCAGGTCTAGGTACTTGCTGGCTTTGTCCTTCTCGGCCTTCACGAGGTTCTCATCATAATTGTCTCCTAGCTTCATAGTGCCCTCACGGTCTGCAGTTAAAATACTGGTTATACTAATATCACCGTGGCTCAAGTTGGTGAATCACGTAATATATATGTAGCTAATATATTGTGTATGTTCTGTCTGGTTCCCGCCCACGTGGTCCAAGTGTTGACGGGTTATACGGCTCGAGAATGAACTCGAGAGTTATGCTCTTCGGGTTTGGAGAAAGCGATCAAAATAATAATGATTGATTTACATTTGTATAATGTACACGTTTAATCGTCAGCATCGCTCTACACACAGGCCTCTCATAGATCAGAGGGAATGGACAGTAGTCCCCAAGCTTGGCAGTGCGGGTTGGGACTTCACTCACATTTCTTGTCAGTTTTTTTTTTATACAACGACGTGGCAAACCAGCTTACGGCCCGCCTGATGGTAAGCGGACACCGCAGCCTATAGACGCATGCAACTCCAAAGGAGTAACATGGGCGTTGCCGACCCTTGATATGTTTGAAGATTCGCCGTGTTGACAGCTGAAGGATAAAAGATCAATATCAGGTCTATTGGCAAGAAGTCCTGTCCGTGAATAATCCTGGCTTCAAGGTTATGTCTTTGCAAGTACTCGCCGTTAGCAAGATGACCACAACCGGAGATAATATGCCTGAGTGACTCCCCCGGCGGCATGCCCGACAAATGTTGACCGTACCGTCCTTCAGCATATACCTGCGGTAATTGTTCGTCATGGTAACTTCGTCCGCAATTGCACAGACAAAACCTTCGGTTTCCCCGAAGAGATCCCCGAACGTAGCCAGTTCACCGACGCGAGTAGATCTACATCGGTCCCTGTGAGGGCCTTGTAGAACCGCCCGTGCAGCTCCTTGCTCCTCCACACTCCTCGGTGCTCATTACTTTAAGTCTCAGCCAGTTCTCGTTTGCCAAGGAGAGCGGGGTGAAGTTTCCGTCTACTGCTACTACGTCACGATGCATCCCACACTCGTTGTTTAGGAAATAATCCCTGAGACTGCACACCTCGCGGTTATTATTATTATTGTTTGATACACTAGCTATTTCACTGCACTTGCACTCGCATTTTTTAGAGAGTAAATGAGCTAAAGAATCTCAGGATCATATGAAATTCATTATCTTTTGAGTATGATGACCTACCTAGGCATGGTTTCGAAATTGTAACTGACCTTTTTGAAAAAGAAATGGTTGGCCAAATGGTTCAACACCATAGGGTTCTTGGGGTCAATAGCATAGGCCTTGGAGAGCATTATCACAGCCATCTTGTTTGACTCATTCTCTTGGAGATTCAGCTTCAGGATGGAGAGACCCACTAGAGCCCCAACACATTGAGGGTCAAGTTGTAGGGCTCTTTCAAAAGCCATCCTGAAAATAAAAATGTATTATTACTACAATCCATACTAATATTATAAATGCGAAAGTGTCTCTGTCTGTCTGTCTGTTACCTCTTCACGCTTAAACCGCTGAACCAATTTAGATGAAACTTGGTGTAGAGATAGTTTGAATCCTGGGGAAGGACATAGGATAATTTTTATCCCGGAAATCATCCCCCAAGGGGATGAAGCGGGGGGTGAAAGTTTGCATGGAGCTACGATATCAACGAGTTCCAAGCTGACGGAGTCGCGGGCAGAAGTTAGTGCAAGATGACTTTCAAAGTAACCAAATTATATTAAACGGCAAATCTGTTCTTTTTGTTTTTTTGTCAATTTATCATCTTGTCTCCTTAATGCATGGTCTAACTTGCATTTTTTTAGGCCAAGCCCAAGGGTTACGTTGAGCCACCAGAAGCTCGACGGCCACGATAAAATATCAGCAAAACCATTCTAAGGGAATGTAAGAAAGTGTGGCTTAGTTTGGCAGTTATTGCCTGGTTGCGATATATGTGAGAAATTGCCGAGAGCCTATTTCCACTGATTGTTACAGCCTGACTCCCACATACATACCTAGTCATCTTGTTTTCTTTTTAACAAAACAAGGATAGTGCATTCTCATGCAGGAGTTGGCTGTATTGACCAATGAAAATGCACCCTTAATGCAATCAAAATCACCTACCACTGCACTTTTTATTATCTGTACCTAATCTACTAGCGGACTCCGGCATTGTCAATGTTAAAATTTGTCATTAAGTCAAACAATATTACCTTGCTTTCTCCTGATTATTTAACTTCATGAAACAATGACCCATCCCTAAACGCAAGGCAGCAGGGCTGTCAGGATTGGTTCTCAGTGCCTTCTTATAGAATGCTAGTGCGCCTCTGTAGTCTTTACGGTTGAAGGCAATGCAGGCTTTTCCGAGGAGAGAGGGTACATTGTTTGGGGACTGGTTAAGTACAAAGTTGAACTGTGCATCAGCTTGTTCCATTTTGTCTCCTTCGAGGAGACAAAAGTAGGCTCGGCCGAGGAGATGGTTCTAGAAAGTAATATTTTCAAATTAAATAAATTTTCCCTTTAAGTGTATTGCTAAGGAGAATGTTGAATTGTATTCAAGTAAATTAATTAACACGCAAAATAAGCATTTTTTAAAACTTTCTTTGCAACTTACTCCAACACGGTTCAAGTAGTTTGAAAATGTCTTATATATGTAAAAAGTTTTTGTTGATTAGAACTGATTCTACATTTGATGAATTGATTCACTTACTTGATCATACATGATGATTTTGTCAGCCATAGTATAGAGCAATGTGGCTTTCGTAAACAACTCCTTCTTCCTATCTTTAGTCTTCTCTTTGTTGGCCTCCTGGACATAGTAAGCGGCCAGCATGTCGAGGGCTCGCATCTGATCGCGTTCGAAGTCCCGGTAGTCAATGTTGGCGTCCACTCGGGACGACTCAAGTATTTTGAGGAAGTCATCGATCTTCTTTTGTTTGTAGTATGCAAGCTAAACAATTGAATGTTCACAATAACCGATACTATTATCAGTAGTTTTAGTAGCAATGCAGAGCGATATTACAAAATTCAGAAGAAATTATTATGTTGCATCAAATTTAATCAAGACAGATGACCTAGTTTTTAAAGTGCAATTGAAAATGCCATTGTGCTAATCTCAAACTCCGTTTAGGTTACTGATTTGAACTTCCGCGATTATTTTTAATGAACATACGACGACGAAAATAATTCGATTACATGAATGACCCTTTTAGGTTAGCTTTACTTACCGCAACATTGATCCAAACACTGAGCTGGGATCGCTCCTGCTGCAGAATACCAAGCACTTCTTCTCCAGCCGGTAACTGTTCCGGATCTAACTCAATCACCTGAACACAAAACACAGTATTGATACCACTCCTTGAAAATATAACTACATCACTGGTCTGTTTAAATTACCTCATCCGTTGTCATTAACGGAATTTCCAACATTTTGCATTTGTTTTTCTCCTCCCAGTCACAAGAATATCACAAACACTTCAGTGGATTACACATAGCCAAAATGATTTACGAAGGCGAGGCGAAGCAACAACCATTTTTGTTTCGTGATGCGATGCTATACGAAACTCGAAACGAAACAAATCGACTTGCCGAATGGCGAATGGCGGCTGCACAAATTGTCACTACCGTCAAACTCTGTGCGTTCCAAACCAGTACTCTGAATGCATCCTACAACTGTACGCAAAATATGAAGACGTTAAATTGACCATTATTTAACTCAGCAAATTACTTTCAAGTCGGAGACAAGAGAATTATTGAGTTATAAGAAAATCAGTTGAAATGAAAACAATCTACCAATCATTTGATTGTTTTCAGATTTCACGATTTTCGGATTTATGAACATTCTATTACTTCTCAAGCACGTTCTAAAACGAATGCGCATCACACTGACCACCACCGCAGGCCGCTCCAGTCTGTGAGTGACCTTACACTGGCGTTGCCTGGCCGCGGCGGACAATAGTAAACTTTTCATTAGCTGTCTACTATTGAATGGCCGCGCCAGTGTGATGCAGGCTTTAATTGCTAAGGTGAATTGGGTACGCACACTATTTTATTTTGTTATGCCAGCACCACACTGCTCTATGCGCTATTCGTTATTCGGGTTATACGCCTGTATTCGACGCAGTGTGGACGGTTTATTCGTCTGTTTACAAGTAAACATAAGCTCACATTATATAATAGTTCTACGAACAGATACTCAGGTCTAAATAAAAATGCTTATACCGTTTTTCGTACCTACGAAGTTTAACAATAGAAGAGTAACTGAAACGGAGTTCGATAGCTGAGATAGGAAAATGTAGTAAAACCAAGTCTTGTTTACGAAAGCAATGTATGACAACTAAACCAACAAAAAAACAAAAGCATTCTAAAAATATAAAAGACGGCAAAATAATAGACAAAAGTATGTACAAAAAAGGTTGCATCCGCAACATCCCACCCCCTTGTGTGCGAAAGCACACAAAGCTAGCCGGGCCAGCCAAGGAGCCCTACGCGTCTAGCCTGATCAATTTTTTAGAGGGCCGACGAAGAAGGCCTCCTTGTGTTGCTACGTCCACCACCCTGACTACGCCATCTCGGCCAGGAAATGTTGCAATGATGCGGCCTCGTGGCCAAGTCCCTCTTGGAAGATTTTCATCCACGATGAGCACTAGGTCGCCGATGTTCAAGTTGCGTTCCCTGTTTTCGCCTGTCTGTCGTGGTTGCATTGTGGGTAGGATCTCTTTCACCCAACGGTTCCAAAAGTGGTCGGCCAATCTCAAGGCCTTCCTCCAATCCGCTCGTCGAAGAAGGTCTCGGTCGTCCAGGGTTGCGGGTAGGACCTGGTTCGAGGATGTTCCAATCAGAAAGTGGAAGGGTGTCAGAGTCTCCTGATCATCTTGACTCACAGAGACGTGACTTAGGGGCCGGGAATTGACAACGGCCTCGGCTTCCAGCAGGAGGGTCACAAGCACTTCTGGGTTAGGTGCCCTTTCGCGTAGGGTGGCGTTCAATGCCACTTTTACGGTGCGAACTAGCCGTTCCCAGCATCCACCAAAGAAAGGAGCAGCGGGAGGAATAAAGCTCCATTTGATTCCTTGGCTGGCAGCAAAATCGTTGATCTCTGACTTATAAAACTCCCGTAATATTCGATCAGCGCCGACAAAACAAGTTCCGTTGTCGGAGAATATGGTTTCGGGAGCACCTCTCCTTGCAATAAATCGACGCAAACTCATTATCGCTGAATCAGCCGACAAGGAATGTACCAGTTCCAAATGGACGGCTCTGGATGTCAGGCAAGTAAATAGGGCTACGTATCGTTTCTCCTGTTTGCGACCGATCGTGGAGTTAATTGGGCCAAAGTAATCAAGTCCGGTGAAATTAAATGCCCGGCGATGGTGAGCAAGCCGCTGCGGAGGAAGGTTTCCAGTCATTGGATTCATCGGTTTTGACTTCCTGATTCGACAAAACAAACATTTGCTAGTGACGCATCGTACGGTGCTGCGCAAGGGAAGAAGCCAGTATTTCTGTCTCAGCTCATTGACGACCATCTCATTATTAGCATGTCCAGCCTTGCGATGATAAAAGAGAACCAAAAGGCGCACGACTGGGTGATGACCATCTAACAGTATGGGCGATTTGACTTCGGTACCGACATCTTCTACAGTCACAATTCTGCCGACCAAATGTAGCAAATTGTCCGCTCCCATCTTGGGTGATAGCTTTGCTAAGCGACTGCTCTTAGACAACAACTCTCCTCTTTCAATACGCTGAATTTCTTCTCCAAATGTCTCGGACTGTACTTTCTGCAGGACGTGCCGTTCTGCGGCTTGCATAAATTCCGCTGTCAGGGGTAATAGAGTGGTGGACGTAGGCGCGTTTGTACGTTGACGAACCCTAAAATCGGTGTTAGGATCAATGTGTCTAACTCGGTCCAAAAGTGAGCGAAATTTAGAAGCAGCCTGTAAAACGCGAGCAGTGGCGCGCAGTAAGCGCAACCAGTCACTAAAACGACTGAAATCCGCGGTGATAACCAAATGCCCAACCACAAGTCTAGGAGTTTGCTTAAACTCTTCATGAACTGGAGGCTGGCCAGCTGGTTCCAGAGGCCAATCTTCCGGGGAAGCCAGAAGAAATGAGGGGCCGGTGAACCATCGGTGATTAGGATTGAGATGGAGAGGTTTGATTCGCGTGGCATCGTCCGCGACGTTCAAGTCAGTTGGGACCCATCTCCAGTCTTGAACGCATGAATTTTCGGTTATTTCGCCGACCCGATGAGCCACAAATGGCTTGAACGTTCGTGCGTCGCTTCTTAGCCAGCTAAGGACAGTTCTCGAATCTGTCCAAAAAAACGTTCGAATAGGCTTTTTCTTATGAAATTCCTTGATGGTCATAGCAAGGCGTGAAGCTATTAAAGCACCCTGCAATTCCAGGCGTGGAATTGAAGTGGGCTTCAATGGCGATACTCTTGCTTTACTGGCTATGAGAGCAAGCTTGACTATACCGCCTGCATACAAAAAACGCCAATAAGCGACTGTCGCATAGGCAAGCTCGCTCGCGTCCGCAAAAATGTGTAGCTCTCTGTGCAGAGGCTCGCCGTTCAACTTAGCGTACCAACGTGGAATTCTAATATTAGATATATCTGACAGTTCTTTAAACCATTCGTTCCACCTTAAAACCTGTGGAGGTGGGAAAGCTGTGTCCCAGTCAATGTTGGATCTCCATGCCTCCTGAAGCAGTATACGGCCTTTGACCACTATAGGGCCAAGCAAACCTAATGGGTCGTACACTTTCATGAGGTGGGACAAAACCTTACGTTTAGTAAAAACACCATGTAACTTGAGCCCTTCTAAACCAGTCCTAAAACCAATGGTATCTGACATAGGATCCCATGAGACGCCTAAGGCTCTGATGTTACTTGATTCACTACAAAGAGACACTTCAGTAGGCTGTGCGGCGCGCAATTCAGTTGGAACAAGGCGTAATGCTTCCTGACTGTTAGAAATCCAACCACACATTTCAAAACAGGCGTTACGGTGGATAGTCACCACATCGGATGCTAGTTGCGCAGCTTCAGTTACCTTATCGAGACTGTCTAAAAAATCATCCATGTAGGAGCTGTGGATGCTTGCATTGGCTGCTTTAGGATACAAATCCTGATGTGTCATTGCATTTTTATTTTTGACATACAGCGCAGTAAATGGACTGGACGACGCCCCGAAAATAACAGCTGTCATTCGAAACTCTTTTATGGGCGTTGTGTTTTTTGACCTAACGTCGCGCCATAAAAAGCGCAATGCGTCCCTATCTTGATCACGGATTCGTATTTGGGGAAACATCTCCTTAATATCAGCTGTCACTGCGACAGCGCCCTCTCTGAAACGCCAAAGAATGCCTAATAAGTTTTCTAAGAGATCTGGTCCTTGAAGAAGCAACGAATTTAAGGAAACTCCTTGATTCATTGCGGCTGCATCATGGACGACACGGAGTTTACGCTTTTGTGGGTGATACACCCCAAAATGTGGCAAATACCACCTTATTTTTGTGTTGGTGTCACTTTGAGTTGTATCATAAGTAGTTTTTGAGTTTATTATATCTGTGTGTGGGGTTGACATGTAGTCATGACATTTTGGTCGCACTTTATTCGGACTGACTGTACCATGTTGGATGTAACCTGACGAAGTGTTATTATTGTCTGAACAATCCCCTAAATTATGTTTACTGTTGACATTATTGGTACCGTCCCTAGTGCTGACAGAATGACCATTGTAGGTGACAGGATCACACTCCTCAGCATAACCTTTGGCAATCATATTGTCAATAAACCTTTGGTACACTTCAGCGAAATCGGACTCTCGTAACATACGTCTCTCTAAACTTAAGAAGCGAGATAGGGCTTGCGGATAACTGTCAGGAATGCACTGAATATTATCCCGCCATGGAAGTCCTACCTCATACCTACCAGTTGGCAAACGTGTGGTAGTATTATTTAAGATCTCAACAGCTCGAGCATCCAGTTTACTATGAAGGTTATCATGCTTAGAAATACCCAGTGAGTCCAATTTGTACTGCTCCTTTATAAGTAGTTCTAAACGTTCATGTTCAGTAAGCTCAATGCGGTTTAGGTGACAGTGGTTGACAAACTCAACCGGTTTAGTTTTACTAGAAGCCACTCCATACAATGTCCAACCAAGCCAGGTGTGACAAGCTACCGGCTCATTACGACTACCAGCACGCACATCACGAGATATTGACAGATGCCAGTGCTCGGCACCGATCAGCACGGTTGGCGTAGCGTCAGTGTACGTCAAATAATTGGTTAAGTCGCTCAAATAATCGTAAGACTGTACGGTGTGTTTGGACAACGTTTGCGTGCTCAAGCTGAGTGAGGGCATCGCCCTGGCACGGTTGACTAAAAACCTGTCAGATTCATGTTTACCCTGTATGTAAAAATCAACATAAGAAATCTTCGTAGTTTTGTGTAAGCCACCTACAGCGTTGAGAGTAATAACTTCCTCAGGCCCTGACACCCCGATACGGGCAGCCACTTTAGAATCAATTAACGACGCTGTACTGCCGTCGTCTAGGAGTGCGAAGGTTTCGTAACTACCAGCTGGACCAGACACAATAACTGGTACCACTTTTAATAATGTGCTGTGTGGGTGTGTTTTGGTTGACGTTGCAACATGTTGACGCAAAATACCTGTGTTAGAAACCATGACGTTTTCTTTTGACAGCTCTTGTGTAGTCGTGGAGCAGCACGACGCGTGTTTGGTGCCACTTTCAGACGCAGCTGCATACCCACTATTATTGAACGCAGTACACTCAGTTTTGTTCAGCGGTGCCGTACACCCCGTTTTGTTTAAATTGCGCAGTTCTTTTTCCCACTCTGTATGGTTGAGCGCAGCTGTACACACTGTATTATGGAACGCCTGTGTATGGGGTGTTTGCGATGGTGTAAACGTATTCTGCCTGCCGTGTAAAAGTGGATGGTGACGGAAAGTACAGCCGTCGACACCACAAGAGTTCACTTTACATAACTTCCACTGATGTGATTTACTCTTTAGGCATTTGTAGCATATTTTGTGTTCACGCAACCAATACCACCTGTTTTCGACTGATAACCTTGTGAACTCGGAACAGTTTTTTATATCATGGCACTTTTTACAATAAACGCATTCAGGTTTGTAACCTATTTTAGTTTTGTCATGTGTCACAGCGTGAATATTTTCACGTTTGAATTGTTTATTGACAGGCCACATGCCGTGTTGTTGTGTAGCAATAAGACCTATTTCAGGCGATAATGCGAATTTAATATAACGCTCGTGTTCACGTGTTAGAAAGTCAGATAAAAGTTCTAACTTTGAAGTGAGAGGGTTTGACATTTCTGACGCATAATCAGACCACCTCATCTTCATTAGTGGGTTAAATTTGCCCAAAATACCATGAAATAATTCAGGTGACTGTAAGTACTCTTGTAAGCCGAGTAATTTCATAGTAGAAAGGCTGTTTCGTACCTTGTTGGCAAAAATACCAATTTCTTTAAGGTCTGTGCCGAGCCGCGGCAGCGCTTTTAACACTTGTACCTCGCCAAAGACGATCATTTCTGGGCACGCAAATGTTCGCTCGAGTGCGTGCATGATCTCGTCGGGGGCTGCTACGGTGTGGAGCAGCGACGCGACCGCCTCGCGCGCGGGTCCGCGGAGCGCGTTCTGTAAACGCGCAACGTTCTCTGCGGGGGAATAAGAAGACTCAGTACTACTAAATTGACGTTTAAATTGTAGCCATTGCGAACCATTCCCGAAGAATGTAGAGAGTTCTATATTAGCTCTACGACCTGAAGCTAAAGCTTTTGCTGCAGCTGCAGTGTCAGCAATCGCTTTGAGTATAATTCCATCGTTTCCTGTATTGCGATGCAATTCGACAGTTGGCTCATTCGTTGGGCGGCTACCCTGGTTTAAATCACGAACCCATGATGCCGTTCGGGAGTGAACGTCACTGGCCGACCGTGCGGAACGTTCCTCGGCTTCTTGAGCGGCCAGAGCAGCTTCCATCTCTAATTGTTCCACTTTTTTTACCTGCTCAAGTAGTTTTCTTTGTCGAACAATTTCTTGTTCACGGATCAACAAATCTTGCTCTCGGTCCATACTTCTGCGGGCCAACTCGGCCTCCGCGGAAAGTCTCCGTGCTTTTATGGTGGCTGATGACCGCGAAGACCCTGATACGTGCGACCTGCAACTAGGAGAAACGTGAAAATGTTCGGCCGCAGCAGCGGAGCCGCCGCTGCCGGTGCTAGTCACTGGACACGGGTGAACGAAATCGAGAGCTGCGGGTGTTTCTGTGGCATCAGTCTTTGCGAGATCCTGACTTTTGGACCGACCGACCCCACCCACAGCGGGTTCACCTGGTTCCGAGCGCGTCACTTTACTACTTTTAGCCGGCGTTGCCAGCTGCTTGGTTTTACTTCGCGTATTCATTATAAGACGGGAGAAGGACCAAATGAAACGGAGTTCGATAGCTGAGATAGGAAAATGTAGTAAAACCAAGTCTTGTTTACGAAAGCAATGTATGACAACTAAACCAACAAAAAAACAAAAGCATTCTAAAAATATAAAAGACGGCAAAATAATAGACAAAAGTATGTACAAAAAAGGTTGCATCCGCAACAGTAACCTTGAACGCGCGGGTCGAGCCTAGTGTAATACTCCGTGTAGGGTCGCAGTACACCTAACAGTCCTCCTCGCTTCGCTCGTCGTCGTACCTAACGGACACCGACCTGGTTTGGCCTAGGAGAAACTAGTTTGTCCTAAAATCGGGTTTGACCGGTAACATATATAATAATATGCTGCTGCTGCCAACACATTCATCCCCGCTTTTGTGATTCGCAAACGTCACACATATTTGTGATATTTGGCATGTTCGGCATACCGGCACGAAGTGTGGATGGGCATGTTTGTTGTAATATTTTCACAAATACGGCGCAGTCACATACGCAGTGTGGTGCCGACATAAGTTATTAACCTTTTCACCGCCCGACGGCGAAGCAATACGCTGTGCCACTGACGCCACGGGGGTAAAATTAAAATGGGTAAAGAAATAACGCCACCATAAAAGTGGGCTTTTTTTCAATAGGTATTCATCAAAAAATGTTTGTCGGCCAGCGCCGTCTGTGGCGTCGTAGTCACGATTTTGCGTTGTCGGCTATGGCCGACTGTGGCGGTGAAAGGGTTAAGAACGATACTAACGAATTCGCTCCCAGTAGCCTGCTAAAAACGTACCCTGGCAGAATTGACAATGACATTGACAATTGTCGATGTTGTTGACAGTTTCATTTGATCGAAACTTGTATATTGTAGTCTTGTAGTCATCTTGTAGTCCATACTTACTTTACTCTTTGTTGTAGTCTTTGCTTTGATCAAAACTGGTCCACTGGCCGGCAAAATGCTGAAATAAATTTGTTCTGTTTAAATAAATGGGGACGAAGAGTTACTTTACAAATTGTGGGCTGGTGCGCACATGAGAAAGGTGCCTTGATTCCTGTAATTCAGAAAAATTAACCAAATTACTACCACTACGTTAAATAATTACAGATGGTAAATTAAAGTCGAAAGAACAATGTTTTGTTGTAACATTTTTGTCTAATCCCTATTTTTTAGTTGAGATGAGCGCCCTATCTGAAGGAAACCGGATTACCTTCAAACAAGCCAAGCCAAATCCATTATTTCAGTGTTGGTTAGAAGAATTACACCATGAAGCGGTTGAAAACAATAGTAACTTTGAATTAGTAGTAAAGGAAGCCCTCACTGCTCTCTCCAAATACCCATTACCTTTGCACAGTGGTACCGAGTGTGCAATACTCAAGGGCTTTGATAAAAAACTATGTGCATACTTGGATAAGCGGTTAGAAATATACAATTTTAATAAGAATTTACTCACAAATTCTCCGAAGAGTTCTGATACAGAAACCTACGAGCTAGATAGCCCTGTAAGAATTGTCTGTGAATCAAAATCACCTGTAAATGTACCCAGTAATAGTAATTCAAATTCACACAGTTCTGTGAACACAAATTTGATATCAGAAAACCAAGAAAATAGTGAAGTTCCCTCCACCAGCAAAGGGAAAAATACAAAGAAAAAACAAAGAGGTTCATACAAACCAGCATTTCAATCCGGTAGCTATGCAATCCTTGTGGGTCTGCTTGAGCACTTAAATGAGAATCCTGACTGTCATGCTTTGAAAAAGGAAGACCTAATTGACATAGCCCAAAAACACAGTGAGGAATCTTTTACGAGGCCAAAGCCAGATTCTTTCTACACAGCCTGGAGTAACATGACAAGACTAATCACTAAGGGGCTTGTGAATAAAAGGAAAAATAATAAAAAAGTTGAGTATTTTTTAACAGACCAAGGCATCTTGAAGGCACAGGAGCTCTTAAAGGATTATGCCAATAACCCTACAGCAAATGACATTATTTTCAATGATGTTAGCCCAAGAAGAAGTCCAGTTGTTGATATAGAACCCGACAGACCAATTGTTAGAGAAATCATGAAATCTCCAGTCCCTGAAATACAAAATTTGGATCCTGTTGAAATGCTTCCTGGATCCTTTGATGTAATTTTATTGATTGATAAATGTGAAACCAGTGGGTAAGTATATTCCAGAAAATATTACTATTTCTGTATCTTTAAAACATTCAAGTCCTATCACTTATAATCATCATGGTTCACATTAGTTAGACCAAACAACTTTTTGCCAAATGTTTCATTTGACCTAATGCATTTTTTTCTAAAATAGAAAGCTTTATAGGATTATTATAAAACAAACCTAACCTAACCTAATTCTATTTGATGATATTCAAAGAATACCCGAAAATACCACTGTTTTGACGAAAAATGCATTGGTCAAATGAAACAAAGTGTTGTTTGGTCAAGAGATAGGACCCCATTCATCACTTTTACTATACTCTTGGATGATAAACCAAAGTACTTTTTTTTTTCAAGAATCTCGTCATACCTTTTATTATTTTCTGTAATTTATTGTATGAATTTCATAGTTAACTATTCAGCATGACACCATGATATGTTGTCAATCAACTAATTGATAGTCATCAGATTGTGTATATTACAAGTGACTAGGAGAAACTATACAAATAAATTCAGCAAAAAGGATTTTATATTTCTAATTAACTTTTTTAAAAGAACAAGACACTTAGGGTTGCTGATCCGTTATTGTAGTTAGCAAACTTTTTATTTTGTGTTCCAGATTATCAAACAAAAATGATCCTACAGTCACACAATTCAAGAAATACCCCGATTTGAAACATGAATACAGAAGCTTAAAAGTTGGAGACTTTACATGGGTAGCTCGGCACAAAGTCAACAACCAAGAGCTAGTTCTTCCATATGTTGTGGAGAGAAAACGCATGGACGATCTAGGAGCCAGCATTAAGGACGGCAGGTTCCATGAACAGAAGTTTAGATTGAGGAAATCTGGGATAAAGAATGTTATTTATTTAGTAGAAAATTATGGTTCCAATAAACATGTGGGTCTGCCAATTCAGTCCCTGATGCAGGCCCTGCAGAATACACGGGTGCAGGATAGTTTTAAAGTTCATGAGACAGACTCACTCAAGAACTCGGCGCGATTTTTAGCAATGATGACTAAAAGATTGACTATAGAGTATAAGGTTAGTTTCCAGTAAAAAAGGTATTTGTATATGATTTAACTCTCATAGGGGTCAGGCCTATTCCAGTGTCAATTTGGCGCGAAACGCTGTTCGTCTATGGTAACCTCCTGCACGGCTATCACGCGACGGCGCGCGAGCTCTCGATTTTTTTCACATTATCTGTCTCTCTCTTATTAGAATACTTAGAACAAGAGGTATAGTGCGAGATAAATCGAAAGTATGTCGCGGCCGTCCCATGATAGACGTGCTGTGGAGGTCTATCTAGGGCTGTACAAGCGTATCGCACACAATGACGTTTCATGTACACGTTCAGTTTTACGTAGTTACAATATCTGGGGGCACGGCCGTACCATCCTGTTCTCGAAGCTGTTCAGTCACTGACTGACTGACCGACCATCAAAACCAAGGCACTTCTAGCAGACATAGAAGCTTCAAATTTAGAATACAATCAGTGTTTAGTGTATAAATCAAGGAAAAACGAAAGTATTTTGCAATTTCGGTCCAGTTTTCTAGATACACCAACTGCCTAAATATAATAAATAAATAAATAAAATAGCCTTTTATTCAGACAAATTATAACATGCATAATCCTATCAATTAATAAGTTAATGGCAGTTTTATACAATGATAATTTTCTAATACATAATTCATTTCTAATTTACATTATCAATAACATTGGGATTAACAATTAATAATTATGCATTCAGTATTTAATAAATATAGGTATAGTAAATAAAAGTAGGTAATTAATGAATATAATATTTAGCATTGAAAATTATTTTGATGCATATTTATTTATATGTTCTGACTGCTTTCTTATTAAATACTAATTATTACTAATATATTCACTTTGTAGAGACAAATGTCAGGCATTCTTATTAATCTTTACTAGCTAAATAAAATTTTGTGACTTAGCAATCACACAATACTACATAGTTTTAGGTTATGCAAAAATCCATAAATGCGGCAATGCATAAAGCGCTCCGCCGCATAGCGCACCGCTACCAAAGCCGCCGCCGCTTGATAGTCGTGGGCTAGTCGTGGGCTAGTCGTCAGTCTTTGTTTCAGGGTGACCACTAAACACACATTCCACCAAAATGTTGAAATTTTAAATGTAGCAAAATCAGGTTAAATACTTACCTATCATCCTCCTAGTGCTTTTCCCGGAGGGCACTAGCCCGGGGTCTGCTTTGGCATCTAATCCCAAGATTAGGCATAGGCACTATTTTTACGAAAGTGACTGCCATCTGACCTTCCAACCCAGAGGGAAACTAGACTTTATTGGGACTAGATCTATATTACAATAAAAATGACAATTACCATGACATGTTCTGCCAAAGTTGTTGTATAATGTGCTTTAGTATAGTTTGACCGGTTAACTCAGTCCGCGCCCGCGCGCGTGCGACGTGCAAAGCCCGGCGCCCGCAGTTAAACGGTCTACCTATAGAAACATCTGTGAAAACTCTAACCATGACTTTTGTTCCAGGATAAACTTTTAAAAGGTTACAACAGAGAACCGCAAGGCGAGGACCTAATGACATTTTCTTTCCTCAACCAAGCCTCCAGGAAGACAAAACCTCTCACAGTAACGGAGACGTTCATCAAACTATTACTCCAACTGAAAGGTGCCTCGGTCGAGAAAGCTTTGGCCATAACAGAGGTCTACAGAACCCCACACTCACTCATTGAGGCGTATGAGAACTGCAGTCGGAAAGAAGGGGAATTTTTGCTTGCGAATTTGAAGTATGGAGATCTGAATAGGAATGTGGGCCCTACGGTTAGCAAATCTGTGTATCATCTGTTCTCTAATATAGAACTTGCTTGACCGCCTCTGTTTTTTATTTGGCGAAACGTTCGTTCAGACTAACGTAATGTCATGAAAATACAGTTGACATTTCAATGGCAAAGGCATGTCGCGCGCTCCTCGGTCTTTCGTAGGCTGATGTCTAAATTTACTAATAAGATCCTATGGTCCGCGTTCTCGCTTTACTAAGAGAAAGGATTTTTAAGTCACTGAAACTACAAGTGTGAGGCCTCTTACAGACTATTGCGGCCTGCGGTGGCGGTCAATAGTAAATTTAAGAATAGTTGTCAAGTTATAACACTGATTCCTACTATTATAATTCCAAAGTATGGATGTTTAGATGACTGTTTGTTACTCAATCACGCTTAAACGGCTCAACCGATTTGGATGAAATTTTGCACGTAGATAGTTTATAGCCTGGATTAAAATATCCAGGGTCCATGCAGACGAAGTCGCGGGCGGAAGCTAGTACAGAATATACAAAGGAACTCAGTTTGAGGTCTACCACGCCATCCTGTCTCGTAAAATTTCAGAAACTAAATACATGTTTATGAAAACAAATTTTAATGGAATACAGAATTATTCGACTGTATCTTTGCTGTGGGGAATTGCCACCGCTGGTAATAAGCTCGTTTCATGGCCATCCTCTCTGACCTACACGTTTCTGCAGCTATGGCATTGAAAATTAACATTTTCAACGCTCTGTCAAAGAGAAAATATGTCAACCACACGCCACGTCAACACCATCACATTTAGTGCGAAGTTAAGAGTCCGCAGTAAGCTCGGCCGAATTTCACCTTCCCATACAAACGGAGTTTCGTTCTCATTTTAAAACTACGTGTTGGATTGTGACGAAACTTTGCATTTAGGGTGCACTGTGATTCCTGCCTAGGCCATATTTCCAAAAATATCGTGATCGCATCTCGGTCTGAAAGGTATGTAAAGTGATTCACTATTAGACAAGCTACTAAATTCAATAAATACCCAAGTATTTCTAATTAATTATCATTTACTTTTGTGCAACGAAAGTGAACGCATCACGACCCTAAATTATCAGTGCATTTTCGTTGCCGCAACTTAATCACTTTGATATTGAGTGTAATTATTATTAACCGCGTGTATCCACGTATTGTTAACATGGACGTGGAAGACCATGGTATGTACTTTATTTATTGTCATGTTTTATATATATATACAATGTTTGTTTATATTATTCATGATTTTTTTTCGAGAGGTCTTTTGTCTCGTCTATTTTTTCAGAAGTATGACTTTACTTAGACTTACAAAAAATTGCAATGCTATGCAATGCATCACATATATACCATTTTAAAGTCTGAAATGTCCTTAATTACTCCTATGAATTTCATCTGCATCAGTTTGCATCTTCTCTGATTACAGAGCTATCGAAGTATATAAGTCAAATTAAGTGTTTTTAGTAAAAAAAAACTTTTGTTTTTAGGTACTTTTTTTAGGTGTTCCATTTCGAGGCTTAGTATTTTCGATATTTGGCATTCTAAGAAGGGAAAAGAAAGCGAAAAGTTTCAACAAGTACTTAGTACTTTGACTGAAACTTCACGACTTTCAGATCAAATCGAAAATATCGAACTAGAGACATTAAGTACTAGAATACGCAATATATGTAAACTTATTTCACATTACTGGGCAAAAGTGTATCGTACAAAGTCAAAATTATTAGAAAAATATTCTGACTGGCTTAGTGAAATAGAGTAGTACGTTGATGTAAAACGAAGTATCGAGCAACCCATTTTGCAACAGCAGGACGACGTTGTCAATCCCTCTACGTCCACTTCACGAGGCCCTGGCCGACCGCGAAAAGATTTTAATCAAGTTAGTGATCGTACAAAAAGAAGAAGATTATTAGCTGAGCTCTCTAATGTAGACAGTTCTGCTGTAAAAACGTTGCTCGATGCTTCAGATTCTAGCTTAAATTCCGCGAAAATCGATGTAAACGATGTTTTGTCGCTTATTGCAGAAGCTAAGCTAACTCGACATCAATATTTGTTAGTTAAGAATTTAATAGACAAGGTATCCAAAGACATTTTACCATCGTACCAAAGAATTGTAAAAGCTAAAGAAGAGTGTTAACCCTCAGCCGTCACCGTTACTGAATCGTCCGCTGAAGTTGAACTTCAAAGTTTACTCGATCATACTGCCACTCGGATACTCGAGTCCCAAAAGGATGTTTTAGATAGAGTACCTACCCAGTCTCTAAATAAGATCTCTTTGATAGGGAAGTGGGGTTTCGATGGGAGTACAGGTCATAGTGAATATAAACAACGTTTTTCTGATTCCACTGTTCAAGATGGTAGCTTGTTTGTTACTTCGTATGTTCCGCTGCAACTAATTTTGACATCAGATAATGAAGAAACCAAAACTGTTTTATGGAAAAATCCTCGTCCTTCTTCAACTAGATACTGCAGGCCTATTCGTTTTCAGTTCTTGAAAGAATCGAGTGCTGTGTCGGTTGAAGAAGAGACTTATTTTAAGCAAAAAATAAGAAACTTGCAACCTACTGTCTTCAAAAACAATGATCGCGAATATACCGTTACACATAACTTGCAATTAACTATGGTCGATGGTAAAGTGTGTAATGCTCTTAGTAATGTTTCTTCCACTAGGTGTTATATATGTAAAGCCTTGCCAAGTGAGATGAATAAAATTGACTATTGTTTATGTAAGGCTATTGATAAAGCAAGTGTGAATACGGTTTATCGCCGCTTCACGCATGCATTCGATTCTTTGAATATTTTATTCATGTCGCTTACAAGTTAGAAGTTAAGAAGTGGCAAGCCAGATCTGACAGCGATAAAAAGCTTGTAGCTGAAGCGAAAGAGCGTATTCAAAGGCAATTTAGGGAAAGGTTAGGTCTTATTATTGATAAACCCAAAAGTGGCGGAAGCGGATCATCAAATGATGGTAACACGGCTAGGAGGTTTTTCTCTAACTCCGAAATTTCAGCTGACATTACGGGTATAAAGAAAGATCTCCTAGATCGTTGTTGGACTATACTTCAGTGCTTAAATTCGGGATATAATATCGATAAGACCAAATTTCGAGATTTCGCGTTAGAAACTGCTCGGCGATTAGTTGCCGAGTATCCGTGGTACAATTTGCCTGTTCTGTCCACAAAATTTTAATTCATGGTGCTGATGTTATTGAATATAGTTTATTGTCAATAGGGGAGTTGTCTGAAGAAGCAGCTGAAGCCACCAATAAGTTTATCAAATCATTCAGACAAAATAATACACGAAAAATGAATCGCGACACTGTGACAAACACAAATTTAATCAACCGGCTTCTTCTTCATTCAGATCCCTTAATATCAGGTTTAAGAAGGTTGCCTGTTAAAAAGAAATCTATTTTATCTAAGTCTGTGCATGCTTTATTGTGCTAATTAAGTAATAGTTGTGAACATTATTTATTAATAGAATAGATACGCTTGACTGTAATTTGCTAATGAGCATGAATGTAATTTGCAAATATGAATATAATTAACTTATGCATGTATTTTTGTTACCAATTTACATATTAAATACCATCCACTGATGATAGTGGATGGTAGTTTTGTTTATTTGCACATTTATTCCATTGAAAATCGCAGTATAAAATGTTATAGATTTGTTTAAAACAACATTAATGCGAGACATTTTTATTATAAAAAATTGTCATATTCCTGTATTATAGATGTAAAAATAAAATTGATTGTATATTTCGTATTCCTAGATTAGTATCTAAGACTTAAAAAAAAAAAAAACAATTTTACGATTACAGACGGTTTGGTGCAACCCACCCTTACAAAGACATGAGGTAATGTCTGTTATTAGTTTATATGGTTTCAGTTTATAAAACAAATGAAATACAGCAAAAACAAGTTATGTATGAAAAACTTAAATTAGCTGTATTTTTTTTACTATGGTATCTGAAGCTACATAAACTAATTACAGAGCTGGATATACCTCATGTCATTGTACATGCAAAGTTTCGTTACAATCCAACACGTAGTTTTAAAATGAGAGCGTAACTACGTTTGGATGGAGAACCGAGCCTACTGCGGACTTTTAAACCTCATGTCAACGCAAGAAGCTTGCCATTGCACTGTACTACTTGACGGATTCATCCGTCATTGGCGTTGAACCAATGGTGCGGATATATCAGTCTTTGGTTAACAAATAAAACAATACTTTTTGGTATATACATTTATTCATATAACTATTGACTGTGACATTTAGCTGATAGCAGTAGTTTAGATGACAGGAAACTCTTCTAGTGGTTGTAAAGCTTCAGAATATACATAAATAGTTCAGATCAATTAAGAGCACTTTAGGATGGAATCAACACCTCACAATATTAGCGTGCAAAATCACAAGATCAAAATATACTAAATTGGTTTGACACGGGAAAACAAGAGATCCAATTAGTAGAGAACAGTCAACACTGCAAAAATATGACAGACTGATTCTACGACAATGTCAAAGACCCATATTTCACCAAATCGCCTGTTGACAACCAAAAGTCACTATCAAAACTGTCACTGCCCTTTAAAACCTCGTATCTCGGTACGTAGTCGATATACGAGCTTTGATTTAAGTAGGTATTTGTTACTTAGTGAGTTTTGGTTGTCACCTGACGAAATAGCCAATTGTCATCTGACAATTTCAATTCGACGTACAACGTTGGGTGGTTGCTGAAGAGCATTGTTACTTGTCAACCCAGAAATGTATGTTGAAGTCAACCATAGTAAAGTCGGTGAAATAGTGGCCTGGCCCCTATTTCACTTGACACTGACAATTCGCCATACATTGCTAGTTCTAGAAGTTAAGGTGGTTGCTAGGTTACTTGTGGAAGCAGCAATGTAGGGAGAATTGTCGTTGTCAGGTGACAATTTACACCTGACACTGACAATTCGCCATATATTGCTTGTTCTAGAAGTAAGGGTGGTTGCTAGGTTACTTGTACAATCAGCAATGTACGAAGAATTGTCGTTGTCAGGTGACAATTGTCAAGTTGGTGAAATAGGGGCCTGGTGTCACTACGTTATTGAATGAGATAGAAGTGTAGATACTTTTGCAGTTGAATATACCTGCGTTTCATACGAATGCAGATAAGTAAATGTGCTTAATCTCAATACTATTATTATTATTTAAAAAATTGCAACGTAAATAAACTTCAAAGAATATATAAGATTTAAAGCATTAAACTAAAATAAATATACGTGTTCCTCGCTAAGATGGCTACGCGAATTTCGTTGTTACAATATCTTGAAAGTCAACACATACATGTATCTTACTCTTTGGACGCCAAGAACACAAGGTTCTGTGTGTTGTCGTGCCAAAGGCGCCCAGAACGGCTATATACCTTCAACTTAGGTTCGTATTCACTCTATTCGAAAAAAAAGAACCAGTTTCCGTAACAATTAGTACGTGAAAAATGCGGCCAAAAGGTTTAAATATGAAGGAGACTCAACTCACTAGTTTTTCCTCTAAAATATTGCTATTGACAACGCAGGTTTATTTTCTAGACTCCCTCAAAAGTTCATGCCTAGCATAGGTAATGAGATTATTTCACGTGCCAAACCAATATAGCTAATATTTTAGACCCTTATTTTCATCATCACATTGTGTTACCTTACAGTTATACTTAATAATAATAATATCTCTATTAACAACTAAAACGGTTTCAAGAGTGAATGCAAGAAAGTAGGAGAATAATGCAGATCATAGAACGCACTATGGACATTGAAATAGACCATGGCACTGTTGAAGTAGAAAAGGGTGATTATCTAAAAACATCGACTATTTTAACATTTTTAACATCTGATAAAATTTACAAAATATGTTGATTGCTTCTCCAAACATTTTATAAATCAAAAATCTAATTAAATAATTTCACAACATACATAGCGAGTTTAAACAAAAGCAGCTACTACTTACTCCAATAATGCAAATAAAAAAAGACCCGCAAGATAAATGCCAAATATACTTAAAACTAACAATAAAAAATTAAAATCAGTGGCTTTCATAAGATTCACGAATAATTTTGACTACATTGCTTGTAGAGCAATACTTGAGAGTAATAATAACTATATGACCAGCCACCAATGAATTCGATGAACCCATGTTCTATATCACCCTGTATCCTGAACTAAGTGGCTAAGCACTCACTCAGTGTCAAACAAATGAAAAATACTTCTAAGTGTACGTGAAATAAAATAAAATTCCTTAGGTGCACTTACATAGGTAGAAGTGTAGCTAAAAGTTATGCTTAGAGAGTATGGTAGTTCCTTTCAGTTTGGGCTTTGTAGTACTTGAATCCCATGAAGCCGATTGCGAGGAGGCCGAGAGTCAGGATGATGCCTCCGACAAAGCTCGCGCCGTCGAATCTGAAAAGAATCAAGAATCAAACATTGATTCGTGATTTCGTGACACAACACACAGCATTACAAGACAAAGACAAGAGATCTGTGCCGTGTCACGAAATGGCCCCAACTCGGCATGATTGCTGGCTTAGCAGCCAGGGGGCTCCATCAGGGCAGGTTGGGTCCATCCAGTGAGGACAAGGTACGTAACGTACATAAAAATAACAAAGAACGGAAATGTGTTCGTCAATATATTATTTACTAGCTTCCGCCCGCGACTTCGTCTGCGTGGAACCGGGATAAAAACGATCCTATATTTTCATATTCATATTCATATTCATTTATTCGTAATTGTCAATATTACATGTCAGAATGTTTATAGTTTATAGTTATTAAAAGAAGAATATAATAATATTAGCATTACACAAAAAGTGTCTATAACAAGTTAATAAATAGTATAATAGTTAATAATTATTATTTTAAGTCATCAACAGAACAGTATTTAAATAAAAACATTCACACAATATTCATAAGTTCGTCGTAGCTATAGAATGTGTGCTCGAGGAGCCATTTTTTTAGTTTTCTTTTGAAAATCATTAGGGACGGGGCCGACGTGATTGTCTCTGGCAACTTGTTGTACACGGCTGGCCCCATCACGTTTGTCACCTTTCCGGATTTGGCCAGTCGTCGTTTCACTGGGAGAAATTTATTAGGGTATCGCAGCAACCGAGATGAATCCGCGCGCTTTTTGTGAGTACAAAAAACGCCCACTTAAGCGAGTGCTTAAGTGGGCGTAGGTATAGCATGCAATCTGTAAAATCACGATTGATGGTAGTGTCAGTATGCCAAGTTCTTTGAAAATAGGCCTCGCAGAGGCTTCCTGTCTTGCCTGCACCACAGATCGCACGGCCCTTTTTTGGAGTCTGAAAATACGCTGCCAGTCGGCGGCGCGCCCCCACAACTCCGCACCGTACTGTAGCAGTGCGTGAATAGTCGCGAAATAACACGCCTTTACAACGTGCCGTGGTACGACTCGCGCAAGGCGGCGCAGTGCGAAACACGCACCACTTAGTCTAGTGCACAGCTTGTCAACGTGGATTGCCCACGTCAGTTTCCGATCAATACCAAATCCTAAGAAGATGGTAGCTTCCTTCTGTTCTACGCAAATGCCATCAGCTTGGACATTGAGTGACCTCGGCGGGCGGCCCCCGACGTGGAAATGTATAAAATGGGTTTTGGTGACATTTAGCGCTAGTCCATTTAAGCTAAACCACCGAGACAGTTGGCTCGCGGCATCGTTAAGGCGGGTCTCTAGGGTGTCTACATTAGGGGCTGATATTATGCCAGCCACATCGTCCGCATACATTAAAATATCAGCTGCTGTAATTGCCTCTGGCAGGTCGTTAAGTAATAGGGAGAACAGAACGTTCGAGACCGACGATCCCTGGGCAACACCCATAGTAGTAGTCAGCGGATCCGATTTGGCCTGTCCTGCATCACCAACTACAACCTGTGACCCACCTGTCTCGGTGGTTTAGCTTAAATGGACTTGTTGCATGGATTTGTTGCATCCTTCACCACCGTGAAGGATGTCTGTGAAAAGGCTGTGCGCATTACCGTGTATGCCGTAATGTAAAAGTTTGGTGGCTATGACTCTGTGGTCAGCAACGTCGAAAGCTTTGGAGAGATCGCAGCAAAGCATTGTCACTTGCTGCTTGCCCTCCAGAGCCTCGACCACTTTGCGCACAGCCCTTCGCACTAGGTCGGTGGTGCTGCGGCCGGATCTGTAGGCGTATTGGCGGTCGGACAAAGTATCCGTCGTACTCAGAAATGATGTTAATCGGTTACATAACCCGTTTTCGAGCACCTTAGCAACGCACGGTATTATGGAGACTGGCCTATAGTTATCTATGTTCTCTCGTTTACCTTTACCCTTAAAGAGAGGGGAAATTTTGTTGATTTTCAATGGTTTTGGGTATGATCCTTCTTTAAGACACATGTTGTACAGGTGAGCGAGTACGGGCGACATGGTATAAGAGACTGTATTCAATAAGTCCATAGACACACCGTAGATGTCTTTTGTAGTTTTAAGTGGAATTCGGGTTTTAATAATAGTGGAGATTTCGTTGGGAGTGAACAGTGCAAGCCTCATGGAGCGGTCAGCGGGCAAACGCGCAGCACACAGCTGGGCGCGCACGCGGTCAAGGTCGGCGCGCGGTGCCCCGCACGCCGCCGCAGCGCCTACGAACCTACCATTCATGGCATTAACTGCATCTTTCTTAGTGTTGTACTTCGAGCCGTTCGTACATTCTAAAAGTTCTGTAAAATCAGTCTTCAGACGGCCGGTCTTTCCTCTTTCTTTATTTACGACATCCCACATAGCTCTGCACGGATTCTGTGTCTTAGACATTTGCTTAGAATAATACCGTGTTTTACATTGCTGGATTTCGTAGTTATATTTATGATTTAATTCGTTAATGCGATTTTTTAATTCCTCATTCATAGGGAATTTTTGTTCTAATTTAATACAGTCAAACAGCAACGATTTTATATTTAAGATATCTTGAGTTATCCATGAGTCATTACTTCTCGAGCAAAACTGTCTTTTTAAGAGAAAACAAATATCGATTCTTTCAAAAAAAGTGTTACATAGCCGTGTTGAGAATATTTCAGCTGTCTTTGAATTAGACACAAAATCCGTCCAGTCTACGCTCTCCAAAGCGAGGGCAAAATTGGCGCGGTTTAAATCGGAGTAGTCCCTGGTAACGCGAGTTTGTGCGGTAGGTATTTTGCGCTGGCCCGTTATTTCTATGCGCACCGCGTGATGGTCGCCCAGGTTAGTTACGACGGGGGACGATCGTATTGAACTTGCATCAACATTTGTGTATACGTGGTCGAGTGCCGTCGATGAGTTTATGGTAACTCGAGTCGGAAACATCACTTCGTTTCTACAATCATGAGATGCTAAAATTTCCTCGAGATGTCTCGAGTCTACGGTTTTTTCACCGATACAATTAATATTCATGTCTCCTACTATAATAAAATTTTGACAAAATTCGTTGACTTTCTCGAGCACACATTCAAGATGGGTCAGATAATCTTTAACAGCAATCAAGTTTGTTCGATATATGCAAATTACAATTAAATTAAAATCTGATAAGTAGATAGCCGAGATTTCGCAAACTAATTATTTTGACAAGTCCGCAATTTCAGGTACAATCACAGCTTTGACATTATCACTAACGTACAAACATGACCCACCGTGAATTGATTGTTTGCGACAATACGATGATACCAGAACGTATTTATCTACGTGAATACACTTTAATTTTTCGTCAGACAGCCAATGTTCAGTGATCGCTAACACATTACATTTTAAGTCGGTACCGAGTAGCACTTCTAACTTATCTGATTTGTTGTTCAGCGATTGTACGTTCTGGTGACATACAATAATCGGCTCACTATTGCCGGCATCCACGTGTGTAGTCGTCGCGCGCGCTGATGCGCAGTCACTGGGCCGCTGCCGCAGGCCGGTCGTCGGTGGGGCCCCGCTGCGCGCGGGGTCTGACGCGAAACCAGTCTGAGACCCGAATACCGTGTGGCCACGAAGCAGGCAACTTTAACCGCTCGGTCATGCTTTCCGGGAATCCAATTACAAAAGCTGCATGCCTATTAGTTTTTATGTCTCTTCTGTCTTTCTATATTTGAATCCAGGTTATGAACTATATTCGTGCAAAATTTCATCTAAATCGGTTGAGCCGTTTAAGCGTGATTGAGTAACAAACATCCAAACTTTCGCATTTATAATATTAATAGAATTTCTATAGCATTTAATTTACATCAGTCGTGAACTACTGTGAGATTAAAAAATATTGCATCATGGCTGTCTCTTATTTCTCCAACTCGACATTTGTCGCATGACAATGACAACAAAGTTGTTGACGGAAAGTCAAATCAGCAACTTTTTATGAAACCTCCTAAATCGCTGTTAGTATGAAGTTTGCAGGGAAAGTGACATCACGATTGTCTATGGCTAAACAGCGTCCGTTTTTAGGGTTCCGTAGTCGACAAGGAACCCTTATAGTTTCGCCATGTCCGTCTGCGGCTTATTTCAGTGACCCTTACTACTAGATTTTTTATTCAAGGGTGCGTTGTGTGTTTTAAAGCCCGAATTTGTAAAGTCATGCGTCCAGCCCTCTGCCGGCAAGTTGCTTTCTTAAAAAATACATGGCAGTAGTAAATATAATGAATCTACTTCGAAAACTACCACGGGTAAGTAGGCATAACTAGTTAATGAGTAATAAGTCCACCAACTTATTAAATATACTTGAAAATACCAACTGTCGTACAAATTCGGGCGATGCAACCGTAACGTTTAGTTGGCGCACGCGTGTCGATGTAAAAAAGGTCAAACACAGGCAACTACAGATCCCTACACTGCGCGTGGTCCCGTCACGCACTTCGCCAGTTTTTTATATATAGTATATCTACATATAATAACTTGAATTGTTATTATACTTATTATCAGGGTCTCGCGAGGCTTGACCGCGGACGTTCGGTTTTAGTAAGGACTCCGCTGCTTTTTGGGGATCCGGTAAACCGGTGGTTAAAATAGAGTTGAATTATAGTTACCCTCTAGCCTGTAGAGTGTGCGGCTGCACAGTGGTGGCAGCAGGCTTCAGCGTAGTCGCTTTCTCCGTTGAGGGGGGGGCGGCTGTGGTGTTGGGGGTAGTATGTTCCGCAGGCTTCACAGTTGTCGTCGAATTGTCAGGTTTGCTGTCGGCTGAATTGGTAGTGGCGTTGGTGTCATTCTTCTCTGGCGCCGGTGTTACAACGGTGTTGTTTTGGGTCGCCGGTACTGGTGGTTTGGTTGCTGGGTCTTGGTGGTTTGTTTTGTTGTTATCGTCAGTGGCTGGTATGGACGGAGCCGTTGTATTCGCCGCGGGAGGTTTTGCCGCTGGTGCCGTTTCATTGCCTGGTTTCGAAACGTTACCTGGAATCAAAGTAAGTATAATTAGCAAAAAATCATTATTTCAGCCAATTTGGTTACGGGCACGGGAGTGGTGCAGGACCAGTCATTGTAGAAGGCCTAATTCCAGCAATGGACGTCTTCGGCTGATGTCATGATGATAAGTAATGACTGAAATATTAGGCGAGTCGGCTAGAATACAAAAATTTGAATTTATGGTAATTATGTATGAAAATAATATCGGTAAACGGTCCCTGAACTAAACGAGGTTGATCGACGTTTATACAATAGATTCATCGGGAGACGACTGGGTTATGTGGTAAAAAAAGGCCAAGTGCGAGTCGGACTCGCGCACCGAGGGTTCCGTACCAACCTGTAGGTATATAATATTTTTATTATATATGTAACCAAAAATTTACGGTTTTCGCAATTTTTCCTTTATCTGTGCTATAGACGTTGCTTCGTAACAAATTTCAAGATTCTGAGTTCACGGGAAGTACCCTGTAGGTTTTGATTCCCTTGAGTTTCGAAAATTTGCGGAAATTTGCGGCATAAACGGCTGTATCTTTTGATTGCGTTGGCTTAGAAGTTTGATTTTCACACAGCTCCAAGGGACAGTAGACTTGAGTATTTGGTATAAATTTTAGCTTGATACCTCCACGCGTTCCTGAGAAAAAGTGTCTTGACAGACGGACGGACGGACGGACAACAAAGTGATCCTATAAGGGTTCCTTTTGAGGTACGGAACCCTAAAAACAAGCCTAGGACGGTAATGTTTAAACGCGGTCTTTCGCGGCCTACTATCACAAATAGGAACGATATTTCCGAGTACAGTCAAGTGTAACAAAATGTGTGCATACAACTTACTCATAAATATGACCAATCGCTCTTAAGTCAGCGGATTAAGGTTTCGGTACATATTTATGAGAGGTTATATCGATAAATATCTTTGCACTTGACTGTACGTATGTGAATAGTTAAACGATAACACTCCAATAAGATTGGCACTAAACCCGATAAGTCATGCCATGCTATACAGGGTGGAAACAATAAGTGATCGCACTCGATTATTTCTAAACTATACAAGATATCGAAAAACTGGTTACTGATCCTGGAAGTGCTTCACGAGCGCTATCAAACGGTATCAATAATAGGTTACAGAATAAACTGGATCTATCCGAAAATTCAATGTTGCCAGCTTCCGTACATTTAGTACAGCCACAGATACTATTGATACCGTTTGATAGAGCTTGTAAAGCACTTTCAGGATCAGGAATCAGTTTTTCGATATCTTTATAGGTTAGAAATAATCGAGTGAGATTACTTATAGTTGTCACCCTGTATAATTAGTTTTCAATTAGCCACGACATATTTATTGAATTTCCGATGATCGTAAATAGGAAAAGCCGATGGACATGCGCGCACAATTCAATGCAGTTTAGCACTCGATTTAATACATAATTAATCAGCTTTCTCTACAAAACCAGATTGTTATACATTCATTTACTGATTCACGGAATGGCATTAATTATTGATAAGATAACGATACACCAATGCTAGAAGCTTGAATAAAATATGTGTTATAGTTAATTAAAATTGCTATAATAAGTAAAAAAATTGGAGGTGTCTATCTTATAAGGTTATAAGTAACAATTTTTTTTTTTTGAAAAATGTCAACATCTATTTTTATTTTTTATATGGAATGTAATGCGGCTTATAGTGACATATTATGTGTCTTAGCTAAGTGTATTATATTGTATGAAGCACGAAATTATTCGTCCCATTAAAGCGGAGATATTCATGAAAATCCATTTTTCTTATTTATATTCTTCAAAAATAAGAAGAGGAGAATGCTGAAATTTAGTATAGCACTTAGGTACTAACGTCGTGACCTATCGTCAGAAAAAAAATCAAGCAAAAGCTATTAAGGCACAAGATGTTCCCTTACCCTGCCATGGCCTTTAGTATAGAGTTAGTCTGAGTCCCGGGGAAGGACATATGATAGTTTTTTACCCGGAAATCATCCCCACAGGGGTTGAAAGTTTGGTGGGAGCTACGATATAAACGAGTTCCTCACGGACGGAGTCGCGTGTAGAAGCTAGTTTTATTATAAGAGTATAACTCAAGCTGCCCGCGCGGCGCCGCCCGCCGTATTACACAAAACCCAGATGGAGCCGTGGGATAAAATAAAGATGGAGGATGTTCATCACGAAAGTCCTCTTTACATACTGGCGAAAGTATTTTTAAAATCGGACGAGAAGTTCCGTAGAATACAAACTTTATTATCTCTTTATTATTAGAATTAGTCCTTTGCGTTGAGTTCGTTAATTGCCTAAGTGTTTGCTATTGATTTCTCACAATTTTATATAATGTTCCGGTATTTCCGCGGCCGACTGCCGGCTATTCTTATTCACAGCCCCTACTGCCCCCCTATTCCGTTACTTGTTTTAAGCTCACCTCAACGCTCACCCACAAATATATCTTGACACCGCGATGTGTAGTAACTAAGCGTCGGTAGAGGTCTAGTTAAATTAAAACCCTAAATTCGGGGTAAAAAAAAATTAAACTGATTTTTTTAGAGGAAAGTTGGTTAGCGTTCTGAATACCAGCCAATAAATAGACTACAAGGTGACGCAACCAAACAAAATAATGATTTTGTTTTGATGGGTTTTTAGGCGAACACGTCTGGACTTCGAAGCGAATTTCGGCACTTCCTTAAAGAAAGTTACGTGAACTGCGGAACTTGGATTGGGGGATAACTAGGTACGCTTCGTCGCTAGTGATATGTGTGATAACTGATAGGATATTACATTTAAAAGGGTTAAGTCACAGTTACAAATGACATGGGTTTGTATGGAACATTTAAACTGGCTCCTCTATCACACTCCCATACAAACTATCTCCCATGTAAAGTAAAAAGGGGTATTTACCTAGATAAGTAATCAAATTTGAGATGGAGATAGATTCACCCGTAATCATAATCAGTTCAGTGATTTAAGCGGGAAAAGGTAACCAATATAATAAAGTTACATTTGACGTTATAATTGTAAATTCCATTAGCCCCTCTTCCGACATTTCAACAAAACTAATGGGGCTCTTGACCTAACTAAATAACAAGTTACGTAGACGTAGATAAAACCAAACCACAAGCCGCCAAACAAGTTGTTGCATAGTGTCACTTTTTCTCCGGGCTGTTTAATTCACTTTTAATTTTGAGTCCAACCCTATTTAAAGTGGAACAGCCAAACGAACTAAAACCATAAATTTCAGAAAGAACCAAGAACGTTGCTTATTATCTGAGCATGTTTGCCATGTTTACTATTTGAATACCTACTGAAAGCAACAAACTTTTCTAGAAATGCTCACCTGTTCAGGGGTCGAACCTACTTGACACAGTCAATATTAGAACTATCGCCTAGGTGACAAGTTGACAACTGTCAATATAGCTAATGATAGGTATAGACACTTGTCAATAACGCTCGTTGCTAATATACCGCATTCCCGAAATACCAGATTTTGCAAAATATCACATTCTTGATTTATCACATTACCAATATACCGAATTTGCAGTATAGGACATTCGATATAAGTACATAGATCCATGAGTACTTTTCAACTTTATAACCTGGTGTAACAGGAATATGGTAAGCCCAAAGTGTGATATATTGATAATCCGATATTTTGCAAAATCTGGTATTTCGGGATACGAGATACGACAATAGAACAAGTTCAGAAATTTAAATATTTGAGAAGTATCATTACCAGTGACTCTAGGTGCATCCCTGACATCATACAGAGGATTGCTATGGCCAAAAAGGCATTTAATAACAGAAAGCATCTCTTAAAAGCACGCATATCAAAAATAGCTAAAAAGCGCCTGATTAAAGTCTACATTTGGAACATTGCTTTATATGGGAGCCAGTCGTGGATGCTAACCCAGAGACACAGAACGGCTAGAGGCCTTCGAAATGTGATGCTGGCGAAGGATGGAAAGGATTAGCTGGACGGAGAGAAAGACGAAGAGGTTTTAAGGATGGTAGATGAGAAAAAGATGTTTGCTAGGATGTATTAGAAATAGGAGAGGCAAGATGGTGGGCCACCTGATACGGCACGACAGATTCTTCCTAAACATCCTGGAGGGTGAAATTGAAGGCAAGAGAGGCAGAGGAAGGCCTAGGCTAACATATTTTAGCCAAATAAAAGATAAAGCTGATGTCGCGTCGTATGAGGAAGCCAAGAGGCTGGCAATGGACAGAGAAAAGTGGCGGTACTCCACCGACAAGAGCAAGGCTCTTAAGTAATGATGATGATGGTATTTCGGGAATGCGGTATATTAGCAACGAGCTGTCAATAATTACAAGCTTTCTATTAAGTTGCAATGTAGGTACCTACCTAACTAACTATGTAATTATGTTTGTTCGGGTGGAATCTTGCAACTCAATTTTGAAGCAGATATCTTCAACCGATTGAGCTGAAATTTTATTGCCGACTGTACTTTTTTGTATCACTCATTGAGACGATTGTAACGAGCCCAAACTCAATGGGGTTACGTCGGTTAAGTACTGAATTCCCATGGCCACCTTCTTGTTTCCATCATCAGATCAGCTCGATGGTACCTACCATAATATTGAATTGTCATCCAAACTATACCTTTACGTTGAAGATATTTGCTTAAAAATTGAGTAGCAAGATTCTCTACCCGAACAAAAAATTATATTTAGGTATTTATATAGTCTAAAAGGAAGATCATAAATAAAAAGGCCCTATATATAGTTAGTTAGTACATACATTGCAAGTAAATAGAAAGCTCGAAAAAGAGGCTGTTTTCAACTCGTTCAAACGATTCAAAACTACAGGTGATATTAGCGCGGTTGATTCTAAAAAGAGATTGATTTACTCATCTAAAATGTGAGCATACCATGGTTGCAGCGAATAAATGAATATGAAATAATCATTCATGACACAAACGTCGCAAATTGGCCCGTGGGCGCCGAAGAGCCCAGTAAAACCCATTCAGTAAATTAATTACCAGATTGGGTTTTACCATAACATTTTCGTGGGTCACGTATTCGTGCATTTGAATAATTCCGACCACTGATAACAGATGCCAATTTTTTCAGACAATTCCCAGCTGTTACCACTATTCAAGTGTTGGTGCTAAGTGCTAACTACCCTTAGTGGTGGACTTTGTTTTTGTTTAGATGACGAGAGAGAGAGAGAGAGATTGGGATATTAATTGATAAAATTATAAATAATTTTACATGTCATTTTGTATTATTTAGGTTAGTTACATTTTATATGACTTTTACTATACATTGGTCAGGTCTAGAAATTAATCTAAGACGAAAAGTACTTAAGGTTCGCTTTCCATGCATACCTACATAATAGTTTTCGCAAAGTATCACGTCCCAAACGAATTCCTAAAATTATTCTAGTCCTAAAATGGTAACCATGCCACGCCCGCTGTACGCGTGCCATACTTTCGGACAGTTTTATTACGTCCCTTTGTTATCTTTTCCGTTCTCATTTAGCTAAAATCCCACTCTAAGTGCATTTTCGAAATTTTAACTAAAACAAACTATATTTCATTCTCAAAGGTTCACACATATCTAAGCAACCTTAGTATGCCCTTAACGATAAAGTCGTGTTCACATATTTTGATCACTATGTATGTGCACATAATATATGTTCGAACTTGACTGAGCGGGTAAATAAACGCCAGTAAATAAAAGAATAACAAATAGTTTAAAAATATGTGTGCTATTCCTGTACTACCACAATAGGTGCCCCAAGCCAATTATAGTTGTGTGCGAATTACCGAGCATAGCAGTAAATGTGGAGTAGGTCAAAGATCATTGTAGTAACTAGCCGAGTGGCAGATCAATGTGTGAGATCATTTGTTTTTAACCTGCTGTTGCTTGCGTAGGGCGAACCCAAAAAGCGAGGAATTGCGTGATGGGAGAGTACGAGTAACCTGGGGAAATCCAGGGGAAAACCCCGGCACGATCACGCGCGGTTTTAACACTGGAATACTTGGGAGTTTGGAAAATCCGTGCGGAAAATCCCACTTCCTGGCCAGCACGGCAGCACAGGACGGCTCGCGAGATAGACTTCTGTTACTAATGAACATAGAACGAGACGGATAGTAGATCGATATGTCGCCGCGCTAAAGCTAGAGTTCCATCCTGCGATAGCCGTGCAGGGGGGGGCGCAAAATGTTGTACTCACAGCGGGCGGCAATAAAGAAAGCCTCGGGTAGCATATTTATAACCCGAGCCGAAAGCAAGGGCGATAAATACCTGCGATCTGAGATTCTTGTTTTGCATACGGCATACGGACCGGAGCCAATTTTATACCCCTGCCACAAAGCTACATAATTATATAATCAACTGGACCAATACACCGAAGATACTGAGAGGAGATAGACACATGCAGACAGACCAAAGAGATTCTGTCGAAACTAACTCACAACCGCACTACTGAGAACACAGAAACCAACTACGCAAGATAGTTGGAATAATAACCGGACACAACACCTTGAACAGGCACCTATACAATTTAGGTATCACAGACAGCCCAATATGCAGAGCGTGCATGGAGGCAAAGAAAGAACATAATACATTCTACTGGACTGCAAGCAGGTAGAAGTATACCCAGACGCACTACGGGACGCAGTCAGCAACACCAAGGCACTCACCAACTTTGAGGAGAGGAGCTGCGGTGGTAGTACCGCTACCCCACCGATTTCAGGCAAAAATCGATTTGCGGAAAATGCCTAGTAATACTAACTTACTTACTAACTTTGCCACAGTGCCACTTGAAGCAAGAAATTACAATCAATAACAACATAATTGAATATGTAGATGAATATTTACTTGGGCCAAATTATCTCACCACAACAACAAATTCGAAAAGAAATTAAACAAAGAATATCAGTCTCATGGAAAAAATACTGGGCCATGAAAGAAATTATGAAAAACCCAGGATTTAGAATAAAAAGAGGGAGTCTACAATACATGTATACTTCCCTGTATGAAATATGGTTGCCAAACGTGGTCTCTAACTAAAAAGATACCAAGGACTTAGAAACCTGTCAACACAACATGACTGATCAGCGCCACCCACTGTACGGTCATAACCCGCCATCTGCCCGTCTCAAGAGTCGCAGGAGTTTCATGCGGAACACTAGACCCCTCAGATGCTCGCTGCCTGATATGGCGGACACGATGCCCTCCGCCCGACGTCTACGCTAGCTTCGGAACAACTGCCATCCGGCCACAAGGAGCCATGGCCCACCTGGAGGGCGCTAAATAGGCTCAGAACGCATGTTGGCCGCTGTAAGGAAGACATGGCCAGATGGGGACTGCATCGTGGCCAATCAACCCAATGTGTTTGCGGTACAGCAACGCAAACCATGGTGCACCTGATGGCGTGCCCCACATGCCCACACTCCTGCTCGGAACACGACCTGCGAGACGCGACTGCCAGAGCTGTCCACACCGCTGCCCATTGGGCATCTCATATTTGAGGAACCTCGACACGAAGAAGAAGATGAACACAATATGGAACAAAGCATCCTAAATATAAAAAAAAGTTTGTCAAAAATGTCATTTTTGGTACAAGCTTTCATTACTGACTATACTTTTCTGTATACCATCATCAACTACTCATTGAGACAATTCTAACGAGCCCAAACTCAATGGGGTTACACCAGTTAAATACTGAATTCCGATGGCCACCTTCTGTCTCCATCATCAGATCAGCTTGATGGTACCATAATATTGAATTGTCATCCAAACTATACTTATACCCAAAATTTCAGCTCAATCGGTCACCGGGAAGTGGGTTTTGTTATGTAACTTGCAAGATTTGATTACAGACAGACAATGGGACAGGTGAAAGTAAATAAGAGCTTGTAAAAAGCAGGATAAAATAAGACGAAAAGAAATTCGGCGCCAAACAAATATAAACAATACCACAATTATTCACATATTTAGAGAAAAAAGATAAAAACTATTTCTTTTTGTATGTAGAAAGTCGTTAAATAAAGGCTTATATCATTACTATTATATAAACAATATGATAATGCTGATGAGTGTGAGTAATTTAAGAATTGAATTGGCGATCACAATAGATCAGCGATGGTTGCAGTGATATAAGGGCTCTACAGTCTGGAAGCCACTACCAGAATAATAATTTAAGAATCATATGGTCATCAAGGACCCTGAAGTCCCCAGCAAGGTCAGTTTAGTTCTAATTTTAAAACAACATACCGGAATAACATGAAAGTTTTCATAGACAATTGGATCTGCCATGTATAGGGTCAGAAACTAGTTACTGTTGTTACAAATTATAATTTAAAAAAATTAAGCTATTAGAGACTTTGTATGGAAAACATTCTACTCACTCTAATTTTCCTGCATTTTAATTTCAACAGACACTAGTTTCCGACCTAGATCCCTTTGTGTACACAAAGTTTCATGTTATTCTAGCATGTCATTTTAAACTGAGAACCAAACTATGTTTGTATGGAGAGTTGAGCATCCTGGTGGCCCCTAATAAGGTTGATAGGGTTAAAAATATGATTCCTCTGACCCCAGTTCATCACATTAAAGAAGTACTACAACAATAATGAAGCAGTTTCTAAAGGTCAAGAGGTAACAGATAATGTTTGCAGGAGTAACCTCGGAATTCCACTTAATTAAAAGTAAATAATGTAGTATGGATAGTATAATACAAAAAAATTACTACGTCAAACACTTGTCACTTACTATAACTGTAACAACCTGTTTTGCTGATTAAGATTCAATCACGACGCCGTCGTAGAGAAGCGATAAATAAAATGGAGTAATTAAAAATACCCACATAGTTAAAAAAGGTACACTTACAGTTCGAACACATAAATTTCAAAACATACAAAAGTTTTCAGGAATCTCATCTAAAATAAAAACGATACAGACGTATTTTATTTATTCAGTAGGAAAATAATTTTAAACGCAAATGGCATTTAACATTTATTTAAGATTCACTCACCAGGATCTACGGCGGTTTCGCTTAGGCAAGCGGAGAGGGTCAGCAAGCAAACAAAAATTACTTTCTTCATCTTGAAATTTGTAGTTGATAAGTAGCTATTTATTCGATAAGGAAATTTCAAGAATTCCAAAATTACGCCACACTTCTTGCGTTGACCAGTTTTATATATTTCTCTATGGCGTTGACGAAGTAAGAAAGAACCATAGAGTAAATTATTATGAAAGAACCAAAACCAAATGTTGCCAGTGCCAGATCGTTGCCGTGGGCAGTGCTGTTCGATACCTTTTGATAAACTTTCGAATTTAATATAATAAATATGGCCATAATTAGTGTTATTGTGGATTATGGTGGTAATTCAATCAATTATAACAATATCGCGTGCACGCCATAATAATCAATATTTGATAAACCTCAAATATTGATTATTATGGCGTGCACGTTACGGCGTGAAAGAGTTTGAAAGAGTGATTCTTGAAAAATCTAGTAGAGGGCGCGCAAATTAAAAGCAGGTTGAGCCTATAATATAGAACTTCTTTGAACCTAAATGCCTGATTACACCACTAGGGTGAGGTGATTAGTGCGAGTTTATACATTTACTGCGAATAACACTGCGATCAAAGTGTAAAAGGGATAATGCAAATACGATTAATTCATTATGGTTACCACTGAAATTAACTTAATAATGGCGCGTCAGTTGATAAATGAACGACGACTTAGAAGAGTTACAAGTACTATCGACAACACAGCTAACTGACCATCGGTGCACCTTAAGTATATTGTAATAAGGTTCTATATAAACACAGGATGGTCAGTTAACAGTGTTGTCGTTTGTACGACAGATACACCTCACTCCAAATATCCAATCTACCAATGTCACAATGATCCTAATACCTAATACCACAGAATAAGTAATAGTAGTACTAATACGTAGTAATGTAGGTACTTACCTTTTAACCGGATAGCGACTACCTAATTAGGGGAGAGTGGGGCAAGGCGGGGTGACGAGTAGGTAAGACGGTACAGAATCACTAGCGGGATTTGAGCCTGATGATGCGCCACCATTATGTTAATCAGTTCGCGCAGTGACCAGCTGGACAAAAGCTGACATTATTTTATTAATTGCAAAAAACTGGTTTTTGTCACATTCCTAAATATTTTTGCGTTGCATTTGGTTCGCGTTTGTTGCCTTATACGTAATATATCCAGCACTGGTGTTAATTTATTCCTATGGATCAACTATCACGCCAACAGATAAGGACTTGTCTGGTTTCAAATACGGCATTGTTATATTTTAATAATTTGCTGAATTCCTTTAGGCACGCGGGGGCAAGATGGGGTCTTGGGTAAAACGATACAAAAGGGTTACCAAGGCTAAAGCTCATTAATCGCCGTCAAGTAGCAATAAGTTGACAGGTTTCGCCTATGGCTTTTTGTAAAATTCTTAAAAAACCCCCCCTGACCCCAGTACCCCACCTTACCCCAAATGGATACCCCATCTTGTCCCATATGGGTACCACATCTTACCCTATCTACGGAGTAAGATGGGTGATGATTGATTTGAAATGACTATAATCCATTTCAGATTGGAAGAGTCCGGCAGCTGTCATCTCAGTACAGTTTATGTCATTAAACGTCAAATATGGCGTAAAATCTACTGTTACCAGAGATAAAAAATAAACTTAAAAATAATAGCATTTTTACTTTTAAGTATTCCTCCGTTTAATTTCCTCAAAACACTAGAGAAATTGGAAGGTAGACATATAAGGGATGGCCCTTTAAGGAGACATCCGCTGCACGAACTACAATGTGCATACCAGCCAGGGAAGTCAAAACGGAAACAGCACTTCACCTGGTAACGACCAGGGCTGAACAGGCTATAGAGAATAAAGAACTATGTCTGGCTGCTTTCTTAGACGTGGAGGGAGCGTTCGATCGTACCACGTATAAAGCTATAAGCGAAGCAGCTGCAAAACATGGCGTAGAGCCGACCATATGTAAATGAATAGGCAACAATATGCTATATGGTAGACTAATAAAGTCGTCTCTCTTGGGGGATGAGATAAATGGCCACGGCCACAAAGGGATGTCCACAAGGTGAGGTACTCTCACCAACTCTCTGGAGTTTGGTGGAGAACTCACTCCAGCACGTCTAGCACACGACGGCCGCGACATACTCTCGATTTTTATCGCACTATACCTCTTCTTCTAAGTGTTCTAATAAGAGAGAGACTGATAGTGCGAGAAAAATCGAGAGAGCTCGCGCGCCGTCGCGTGCTAGCCGTGCTGGTAGAACTCAATAAAGGTCCCATCCACACGGTAGAATATGCTGACTGTGGTATCGAAGACGGACGGATCAAAAATGGGGTCCGGTACGGGAGCAGGCATTTATGCGAATGACTATAAAGGAGAGGGCAAATGCACAAAAGATCTCATTGGGTCGAAGAGTATCCGAAAGGGCCCACATCTAGATAGATGAGATAAGATAAGATAGTTTTATTGGACTTGAAACGTTAACTACCCCGCCTTGCTCCCCGCTCCCCTAATTCTATCGGTTTGCAACCACTCAGTTGAGTAGGTGAACTAAAAGGTATTTTCTCGTTGTTTTAGTAGATTTCTGTAAAATAACGAGTAACTTAAATGATTGCATTCGGCTTAGGTTTATTTAGTATCTGTTGAAATGTACCAACTTATCTTAAATATAGGAAACGTTGCCTTTCACGTGGTTGCGTAACCGGCATAATACCCACCGTATTTCTCTATGAGCGTCGAAAACGGCAAATATTTCTTTTTACCTCCACAAAATAACCCCTATCGGAATTTGTCACTCTGTCAATACCTACCTACATTTCAGTCCGCGAATTCCCCTCTCCACCTATTTGGTATGAGCATTGACAAATAGAGGTTCCCTAGCCTAAAGGCCCCTATATCGGTATCGGCTTAGGGCCCAAAGGGCCCTAAGCCGATACCGCGTTTCCTATCTTGTATTCCCATTTTTTCTCGAGTAAAAGGCGAAAGCCTTACGTCGGGAATTAAACGTTGTAACTGCACCGCTCAAACTATTCATAACGTGAAAGCGTCGTCCCTGTGATGTGATATTAGGTTGGTTAAAAAATTTCAAAATCAAAAATCAAAATTGAACCTTGTTACCTATTCGAGTACCTACCTAAAGTATTTATAAAAACACGGCCTTTTCATTTGGAAGCGTTTGTGGCCCATGGCTAACAATAGTACAAAGTATTATTGCATTGTATTGTTAGTCTAGATCCGTTATACAAGCGGGATTCGGACTAGATATACCAAAATTCAGTGATGCCATATGGCACTGAAACGGGCCTCATAAGAAGGCTCAGTCACAAAAAGGGCAATGGAGAGGGCTATGTTGGGAGTTTCTCTGCGTGATCGCATCGGAAATGTGGCTATCCGCAGCAGAACCAAGGTAACCGATATAGCCCTCCTAATCGCTAAACTTAAGTGGCAGTGGGCGGGGCACATTACACGTAGAACCGGTGGCCGTTGGGGCGGAAAGGTTCTCGAGTGGCGACCACGTACCAGGAAGGCGCAGCGTAGGTAGGCCCCCCACAAGGTGGACTGATGACCTGGTAAAGGTAGCGGGAGTCCGCTGGATGCGGGTGGCGCAGGACCGGTCACTTTGGCACTCTTTGGGGGAGGCAGTAGTGGACATCTTTCGGCTGATATGATGATGATGATGATGATGATGATGATGATGATAGGTAGCAAAATTCATCTAATTCGTTCAGCGGATTCAGTGTGAGAAGGTAACGAAACGAACAGACAGGGTTATTTACCGTATAGTTTACAAAACAAGGACGGACTGCTATGAAGGATTGAAATAGACGTTGAAACCAAAGATCTACAGAAAGTCAATTAGAGCACGTAGCCCCTTAATTAAGTGCTCCGTAGAAACCAAGAGCCGGTAAACACAGACGTGTTTAGAATGTGTCTACTCAATTCGCGTGAACTTTCGACAAGTGGGCAACCGCGAACGAGCGAAGTTGTTCATAATGGTTGCCATTAACGAATTGGTATACTTACTATGGGCCTGTGTCTAGGCTCTTAAGCGTTCTATACACCTAGCAATTTGGCAACTACCTAAACGCAGCTATAAGATGCAAAGAGACAGCAAACATTCAATTCATTCATCTTGAAGGCGGTTGTTGTGATAAATTGCTTAGTGTATAGAACGGTTTAGTCGCTACGCGTTAACCTAACCGCTAACCTAAGACTTCAAATACATGAAGATAATTTTTATAATAAAAAAAAACAATCATACCTAACTATACTTACCTACATACCGTCTTAGGCCTCTCACAGACTGGAGCGGTGGCGGTCAATTGTAAATTTGACAGCTAGTGACAAGTTTACTGTGGTCCGCCGCGGTCAGGCCGCGCCACGCCAGTGTGAGACACGCTTTTTAAGCCCACGTCACACTGATTTCACGATTTTCGAACATTCTATGTAGTTGATGCATAAAGCCCGTAGTTTCGAAAGTACTATAAAATTATTCTACATTTGGGTTGCTACAGATATTCTTCTCATGAGGTAGCTAGGTTAGAGGTAGCCGCGCCAGAAAGCTAGCGCCTGCGTGGAAAACGCAATACGGAAAACACATTGTATATTTTGCCATTTATTTTTCATCAGTCGCTTAGAGTTATAAAATAATTAATAAAAACTGCGAGTACTTGGCAATACCAAAACCGTAAAAACCAGCTAGTCTTAAAATCAATAAAGGGTCAGCAATGCGCTTTTGACTGCTCTGGAGCCAGCCGCAAGCCTACGCTTACAGGTACAATTTCTTACTGATTTGTAAATAAACAGGGCTGTCACTTGATGATAGCCCTGTAACTGAATGTGAAAGGTATTTCTTGTTGTTACCTCAATATTTTCGTAGCAACTTTACCTTTACCCAGACACATCAAACTTCTTTTGGCCGTTTATTCTCTAACAAGTACCTACCCTAATCAATATAAATAAAACACAGCGAAAGGTAGATAAAACGTAAAGGTACTTACCCTAATTTTATCAAGACTTCACCATTGTCCTTCAGCCCCTCATCATTCCCCCACCCGGCTCGAAATAATAGAACCTTTTGGGAAAACGTTTTAAGAACTAAAAGGCCAAAGTGGACTTTTTGTTTTAGGAATGTATTCGAAGACAAATGTGATTTATAATAAAATAAAACTAGCTTAAGATAACTTTTTTGAATGATTTATTATTAAAAGTATGTCTACATTTTCCTGGCTAGATACATTATTGAATAGGTATATTTTTGCAGTTGGGCTATTATCAGCACGTTACTATCGCTCTGACTTCGGTGGTCCCATTATTGGCGATGTGCTAAAGTTGATGTAGGTAATGACGTTTGACAAGAATGGTAATCATCCTCGTCGACTACTAATTATTTTGAAAATATCCAATATATACATTCACAAGGGGTAGGCATATTATATTTAATATTCAGTGCCATTTCTAGTAATTGTGGGTGATATTGCAGTGACAGGTTGCTAGCCTATCGCCCACAGCACACCTTAACACCATCCCGTGTTCAACTTTTACGACACCCAAGGGAAAAAAGGGACAGGTGCTATTCTAATACCGACCCCACAGAAAACAAAAACCTGATTTATTTTGATTTCATCTATAGTGCGGCCACCGAAGTCAGGCCAGCCCGACAACCAGCTACTGCTGCTAGCTTTTGCTAACTATATTATGTAGAGTAAATCAAGTCGATATGCAACTAATTTCGAATTTTTCCTTAATGTTGATATCTGAAACTCACTTCCAAACCTTAACTAATTTAACACCAAGAACATGATGTGTCGTGTGTTGTGCCCACGGCGCCAGGGACGCCCCTTCAGGTGTTACGACGTCCGCTGTCAAAGTATCCTGATGTTCACGTGACAATGTCTTGATTAGCAGCAAAAAGGGGTATTTAACCCTTTTGCCGCTAATCAATATTATATTATCTCCTGAAAGACACTGGTATACGAAGTTAATGACGTCACCTGGTGCGGACAGACGAGGCAGCTGCCGTAACTCCTCCCTTAGTTTGGTTATACGATTAGCTTGGTTGAAGGGTTGAAGTACTCTCCTCCAGAGTTCTTTCTTTCCTTGAACAAAATCTTAACAATGCCCTTGACGAGGTTAGTTCTCAAGAGGTAAATATTTCTTACTTAATGAGTATGTGCTGAAGACGAAATATGAGATATGTTCGTTCTGAATTTGCGAATACATTCACATGCGCTTTGGTCAATCCAGCTTTCATGTACATTGAGACCACATATTTTTCACTGGCTCCATCACAAGGCATGTATGTAACAGAACATCACCTTCAGTGCCATATACATCGGTATAAAGGAAGACATGACACACGCCATTTCTGTAACCCCTGTCGACATCGGCAAATTTGAGTAGCTCAGGAACATAATGACTCTAGCAACTGTGTACATTCGGAATAAGCATATTCCGATCTTTACCGATGGTTTTGTCGTGCAGTATAATGCACCAGCCACCCAATATGGAGCGGATACCTTCAACTCAGTGAGGTAAATACGACGCACGAAGTCTGGATTAGAAAACAACCCTTGATTGATCCATGTCATCGCGATGACGGGGCTGATACATAGCAATTTGATGACGAGAATAGCAGCATGCACCATGTAGGTTTCGAATAACTCGTCTGTAGTAGCGGTTAAAACCATGAATTTTACTGTTAGTTTTCAATGCTCGTTTTTCAGACATTGTTGTGGCATTTGCGTGACATTTACTTTCAAGGCGATATCTAAAGTATAAACAAACATTGATGTTTTCGTTTAGTCTATAAGAGGAGCGCGGTGGAGGTTACCATCTTGTAAGTTTTTATTTACTTATCTTCATTTCTTGTCGTCTCTGTTTCATTTGAGTACGGTAAGGTGGTGTAAGAGTGCGCAGTTTCGAAAGTACTGAAAAAACCTAAAATAATATAATACCTAATCCAAATCAGATTTTATTAAATGAAACCTCTGTTATTTTTAAGAACAACATCCAAAAAATATAATTATATCCGTTACATTAGATATAACAAATGTTTTAAAAAAACCCGGACAAGTGCGAGTCGGACTCGCCCACCGAGGGTTCCGTATAAAATTACAAAGGAATGTTATAGTTTTCCGATTTGCCCTAAAGTTAAGGCAGGGCATTGTTAAGTTAGTTAGTATAGTACCTATAAGACGATGTTACTTGCCAAATTTCATAGTTTTAGGTCAACGGAAAGTTCCCTATAACCTGAGTATATGGTTTTAATTTCAACTAGATACCTCCACGCGTTCCCGAGATTGACAGACAGACATACGGACAACAAAGTGATTTCTATAAGGGTTCCGTTTATTCCTTTTGAGCTACGGAACCCTAAAAATTAAAAAGCGCACTCTTACACTGATGGTTGTGTAAGAGTGCGCATCGAGGAGTGTAACCACAGAACTATATCTAGATAGAAGGAAAGAGCTCGTCGATTAGTATGGGAACCGAGCGTGTAACATTTTGCGTAGGTACTTTGTCGTCACGAGCGTAATTTAGTGACGGGAAACATAAGCCGCGCGACATCGATTCGTCAACATCGATTAGCACGCGGCAGTTGCAATAACTAGTAGGTTTATTGTATCGATTAAAAATATCGATAAGAAACGACAGAGGAAATGATAATTAGATTCAACAGAGGAAATGAAAAATAGTAAAAATAAAAAGGGCTTACTTTTTTTACATTATAGAAGGAAAGAACTTGTCGAGACTTTTAGTATGTTCAGTCCTTAAGCATCCTGAACAAATTTCTGAATGGATTGCTTACGTTCCTGCTCACGGACGCTACACTTCAATCACTGGCCGAGCTATATCATAAGTCCTCTAAATATGCGACCAGATACCGTAGGTAATGGCCAGAAGGAAACCCAAAAATGTAGGAAACCCCTTTTTACGACCAGTTGCTTCAATCCATTTATTTTTAATTTCAGGATCATTCGGAAAACTGAAATAAAATTGCAATATAGAAGTAACCATAACCTGTTTATTAATAATATCACACAATAGATAATAGTACAAGATAATATTTGCTTTACACTACGTACATTATATAGCTGCATAATAATATAAGAACGTAATTATCATTTCCTCTGTTTTCAAAAACGATTATAATAATCAAGTAAGAAAATCGCAGTGTACAGCACTATTCTTACTTTCGACAGAAAAAATGAGAAATCTACCTTGAATATGACTGGACAGTTTGAATAGCTTATTTTTACATCGCTGGTTTTGAACGCACACCAAGTCTGGCTCGTCAAATTAAAGCCGTAATGGAAAACTGGCGTTGGCATACAATCGCCCGCTACTGTTTTGAAGAATGAAATAAATAGTTTTTTAATTAATAACAGATATTTAAGGACAAATTGTACTTACCAATGAAAGGAAATACCTCGATTAACAGCTCAACCTTTATTGGAAGTGTTTGAGCAATTAATTATTGCGCAAACAACCATTTTGTTTTTAAAATGTGACGTCGCACGCAGACCGCGGTCGGGAGCAGACTGAAGTTTGCGCCGAGCAATTGTGACACCGTGTCATCATTTCGTCACGCGAAGTACATACACTTATTCCTTCTATCTTGATATATTTCTGTGAGTGTAACGGTGCGCATTTTAATTATGATCGTATCGTCACATCAGTAGAATCCTCGGCCTGGATCAGCAGTGCACTTTTCGTTTCGTGCCACCACCATTCCTTGCATTCTAAACACTCAATCCAGTCTTCTCCGATATATTATGCTCTACGTAAACCTCTTGACAACCGCAATATCACCCAGGCTTTACTTTTTGGTGTTCTGCTTGGCTTCTTAAACTCTTTTGTACCTTTGTAGGGTTCCGTACCTCAACAGGAAAAAACGGTACCCTTATAGGATTACTTTGTTATCCGTCCGTCCGTCCGTCTGTCAAGACCCTTTTTCTCAGGAACGCGTGAAGGTATCAAGCTAAACTTTATACCAAATACTCAACTTACTTACAACTTACCGTCCCTTAGAGCTGTGAAAAAAACAAACTTCTAAGCCAACGCAATCAAAAGATACAGCCGTTTATGCCCCAAATTTCCGCAAATTTTCGAAACTCGCAAGGGAATTAAAACCTACAGGGTAGTTCCCGTGAACTCAGAATCTTGAAATTTGGTACGAAGCAACGTATTATAGCATAGATAAAGAAAAAAATGCGAAAACCGTACATTTTTGTTACATTATATAATAAAAATATTTTTAATAATTTTAAAGTTATTACTTATATACCTACAGGTTTGTACGGAACCCTCGGTGCGCGAGTCCGACTCGCACTTGGCCGGTTTTTTTTGGGTGATCTTTGAAGCTTGTGATCTTTTAGTGTTACTTTTAAATTGTAGCCTATTTCCTGGTAAGTAATTTCAGTTTATTTTTCGAATTCAGCTTATACGGCGAACTACTTACATTTTACACGCACCTACACTATACACCAAGGCAATTTACAAAACATTGAACTACAAGCGACATCTAGTGCAAAACACCAGTATTACCTAGATGCGCATGTTTACTAGTTGAGAGAGTTAAGGGAAATAACCTTCAAGCCTTCAAGAAAAGAGCGTACTCCCATCTTAAAGGCCGGCAACGCACCTACAACTCTTCTGGTGTTGTAAGTGTCCATGGGCGTCGATTATCGCTTACCATCAGGTGATTCGACTGCTCGTTTGCCTCCTATATCATAAAAAAAAAAAAAAAAATACAAATTAATATTATTTATGAAAAACATAAAAATACGCCATCTTACCTGATAATCAAGTTTTTGCACGTTATTAAATTTTTTTTGACAGCGCATACCGGCTCACTGTAGCTTCAAAATACCGCAAAATAATAGCTGCAAATTATACTCACAGGATTCGAAAGAAGTTAGGTGCGCACTCTTATCGCCCGCGCAATCATGCACCACCTTCCTTACCCTACTTGTACAATCGTAACGGGAGGTAGGTTGAATGGACATATAGATACAATGGTTATACTAGTGGCTTTGTGAGCTGTAGAACTCGCGTGCCTGTCTTTTTTTGATATTCGACAGAGTGTAACGGAAATAAAATCTATATAATTATTATACCTGCTCACAAAATTTCACGAGAATTGGTTGAGAAATGCGACCTGTAGAGGAGAACAGCCCGACAGCGGGATACCGGACACCGGACAAACGATTTTCGGCCCAAGCTGAAGCATAGAACTTCGTTCGCTTCGCTCGCTCGTTCGATGATAATTGTCACTCGTTCTCGCTCTCTTTTCTCATTCACTCTGACACATGGACCTATGATACTCATGACAAGATATGGTAATAATAATACCACGTGCGAGCGAGCTGGTAGCATACAAATCTCGATAAGTGTGACAGAAAGGGAAATACTATTTGCTGTCCTTCTCATAGTTTCACTTTTTAGGGTTCCGTATCCGTATTCAACCAGGAAACCTTATAGTTTCGCCATGTCCGTCTGTCTGTCTGTCTGTCCGTCTTCGGCTTAGCTCAGTAACCATTACTACTAGAAACCTGTAATTCGGCATGAGTATAAAAATCAATCACGCCGACAAAACAGTACAATAAAATCTTGAATAAAAACTTTTTTTTGGGTACCTCCCCTACACCTAAAGCGGGGATGTCATTTTTTTTTATCGTTAAACCCGTGGTGTGGGTTATCGTTGGATAGATCGTTTAAAAGTATTACGGGTTTCCTAAAACCATTTTTTTTATCAGTGATTAGTTTGCGAGATATTGTGCTTTAAAGCCCTAATTTTTGTTCGAGTCATGTGACCCCCCACCCCTGCCAGCTAAATGGCTACTACTGGGGAAGTTATTTTTTTTTAGTAGTAGTACATATAATGAATTTAAAAGGAAAACTACCACGGACAAGTAGGCATAAGTAGTTACCGAGTAATAGTCGACCAACTTAATGTGTACTTGGAAAGGCCGATTTTCGTACAAATTCGGCCGACGCAACCGCACCGCACGTCGATGTAACTAAGACAGACAGGCAATACGGAACCCTACGCTGCGCGTGGCCCGACACGCACTTGGCCGGTTTTTTTTTATTTGCCACAACTGATTTAGTATGAATAAGTTGTGGCACATAAACCATTACGCGTCTACATTGAGTAGGTTGTTTATGGCAAGTCAGTTCTTAATTTAGCTGCATAGGAGCTTTTCCGTCCCTCGTTGAGTATCATAGGTCCATGTTCTGACACGATATACTTATTGGCGCCAAAGAGAATGAATGAATGAATGAATGGTTTATTCATAATGAATATATGGCACATAAGGTCTTAAATATCTATACATGTTTCTTCCCATCATATATTCAGCCAGGTCAGGCATATGAAAACTTAGGTCAGTGATTTGATCACTCAGTCTATAGACCGGGATAAAATTACATTTATATTAAGTACATCACCTAATTATAGCATACTAGTGATCTAATAGTAAATATTAAACATTATTTTATTGTATGCTGCATTATTAACTACACTAAATTAGATTGATTTATATAAATAACATTGATAAAATTCTAATTAAATTAAATAATAATGACAGTCTAATATTATTCTATGTCACATACTTCGTCAATAATTAAAAAAAACCCTAATCCTATAGAAACACTTTTCTTTTTGTTTTAAATTCATGAACAGGGAGTATTCTAAGTGCGGCAAGTAGTTTATTAAATATATTTATGCACATATTATGAGCACTTTTTTTTCTGAGTACGAGCTTGTGACTTGTTGGTAATGCTAGCCTGTGCCGTCTATGTAACCTAGTTGTTTCCTTTTCTTCGATAAAGGTAAATAATTCCGAATGGAGCTTTACAAATATAGCTATTTCGTATAATATGTATAGACAAGGCAAGGATAGCAAATTATGTATTATGAATAAAGGCTTACAGGATTCTCGTCTATGTACTCCACAAAGAGTAGGTACATAGAGAGAGAGAGGAGGAAGAAAATAATGACAAAATATGTCAGTGTCATCAAACTACTCCATCCGAAAAGCATCTCTACCGTTCAAGGCGGAAGATTCCAATTAAAATGATAGTTTTAATAAAGGCGGCCACATTAAATAATCTCATGATCTCAACCATACCAATCCTATCGTATAATATACTAAGATACCTGCAACATTTATATATTTTAATGATATTTATTTGTTTGTTTTCGAAAACGGCTTTAATTATTAAGATTTTAGTTGCAATTGGGGCGAATAACCGAGCTAGCTAGTTCTCATTTCCGGGCTTTACTCTTAACTAACGGGCTAACTCGTAAAAACCAGATAAATGCGAAAAATGCCGAATAAACACTTGGTCTCCCAAGGACTATCTTATCAAGAGTTCAAGACGGGTTGGTTGAGATGAGACAGGCAAACCTCCTTGCACTTTTCTGAAGCGGGCCGAAGGGAAACACCTATTATAAAGAGGAAAAGTCTGTGAGAGCTATAGTTAGTTTATAAGTTTGTAAGGGTAATCTCGGGAACTACTTATCCGATTTCAAAAACTCTTTCACCTGCGTAAAGAATGAACTTTCCGGATGCACATGGCTATGTTTTATCCCGCGATTTAGCCTGCGTTCTTTGTAATACGCGGGCGAAGCCGTGCGGGCAGCTAGTATATTATAATTTAAAAAAAGACCGAGTTGCACTCCGAGAGTGCCGGCAGAAGTGAACACTCAATGACATTGTAACAGTTTTTCGAACAGGTCACGTGTCCGTCTAAAGAATTTTCAATCTGTCGAGTTTAACATTTTTTCCCCATCACAAAAAGTGCACAGCGCCGCTAAAGAAGTTTTCACTTCAAAAATGTGTTTCGCGCTCTCTAAAACGCAAGAACGAGCATGAACCATCTTGAAGTCAAATTGGAATGTGAATGTCACTTTCAGATGTACCCCCTCATTTGTGCAGCAAAATATATTGCACGTTATCCGGAAACAAATGTCGGAATAAGTAGCGCAGCGCATAAATACTTAAATCGCAAGTTCTCAGCAAACAATCCCGCAACGACTGCTACGATTTGCTGAGAACGAATTGTTCTTGCATAGCTTGTATCCTTTACATAAATAAGTGGCACTTTACCGTCTTGCAATTTGACGGAACGTTTACATTTTGAAGAATTTATATTGTTTCTAATGAATGGTATAGAGGTTAGGGCAAACAGCTTTGAAAATTAGGCCACCAATGGTTTAGACGTGGGTTTTGAGTCTGAGGCTCTAGTATAAGTATTACCGAAACAAAACGTTACGATCGCGTTTGCGTTTTACCTCCAATTTGTATGGGATTTGACAGCTAAACGCAAACGCGGTCGTAACGTTTTGTTTCGGTAAAACTTATACTAGAGCCTCTGGTTTCAAAGCTCTTCTCCGTGTGTGTCTACGTAAAACCTCTAGTTAATGGAGAAATTATGCAATTACATTTGCTAACTGCGTGGAATGCGTTGCCAACAATTAAGGACATAGCAATTTATCAGCATTGCAGACTCTAGAAGATCTGCTCAATCGGCTGCGTTGCCAACTTGTAGGTATGTTACACACACACACACACACGCACACAAGTGTGGCAAAACATCTAAGTAGATGTTTTGCCAAATAGAAGACGTGATTTTGATATACAACCTGCAATAACTGTGCCAGACAGTTTTGATCGATATTTGGTAAGCCAATCAATCGGTTTAGAATCTTGAATTTACACAGTATATCTGTATAACACCAAACATTTTATTATCTTATTAATTAAATAACAAATCGCCTTTACGTTCGCTAAAACTTGTAACATTTTGACATATATTTTATTGTTACGATTTTATCAAAATGCGTCTTTGTATGCATACACAACACTGAGTCCCATGTAGCTGGTGATGGCGAAGGACACGTAGAAAGCAGCTTCATCTAGGCAATGTGGTATTTTCGTCAGATAACCCACAGCGGCGATGAATCTCGCGACGGCAAACGCTCGGAAAAGACCCAGTGCAATTTCTTTGTCAGGGGAAATAGTCGTGTAGAAAGCTGCTATAAGCCAAAAAGGAGTGAGTTGCTTGAGGTCACTCAAGTTTACACGACGCACGTTAACGGAATTGCACATCAAAATAGAAGCTAGAGGTGACAGAGTCATCAACTTTAAAGCCAATAACGCGGAGTATAAGAAGTAGCTCTGCATCAGAGAAGAATTATTCTGGGCGCTGGGAGAACCCATAGTTACCGTGTGTTATGTACGTATTTTTAAGGGAAACACAATGCACTGAGTTGTTTTTATATAAGTATTTGAAACAATTAATGGTCAATTGGCAATTTTGAATATATTTTGGTGTCAGCCTGACAGTTTACAAAAAATGGTGCGTTATTTTTTAATGGCATAGATCAATGAGGATGCATTCGAGAACTACAAGATTGCTGTTGTCTATGAATCATGAATATTTCATGAAAACCAATGAAGACCATGAGGTGCAGTCAGCCGCGTACTCGTACATGTAGTAGCTGCTAAAGTAACCATAGTAACACATCCTTACTCTGTACCAAAATATTTGGCTACTTTGGCTTTTTAACCGACTTCAAAAAAGGAGGAGGTTTCTCAATTCGACCGTATATATATATATTTTTTTATGTATGTCCGCGGATAACTTCGTCGTTTATGAACCGATTTTGATTATTCTTTTTTTGTTGGAAAGGGAGTATCCCATGGTAAGGAAACCAGGATCTGATGGTGGAATCCTGAAGAAATTGAGGGAAACTCTCGAAAAAATTGTCTTTCCGACTAGTGTGTTCCTTAATATTATTCAATATAAAGAATTTTAAAGCCCTATTATTTTCCCTAATAATCAACGCATTTGCTCTCGGAAATCAGTTCATGTGGTAAATTGGAAAATAAATGTGGAAATGTTCTCGTGGCTTGGCGGAGTACTAAATTGAAGTCGGTTAAAACTTTGTTTTTAAAGTAAATTATTGCACTAACAATACGATGCTAACTGTACACTAATTATAATCATATTGTCCATCATCCAGTCAGCCCCACTCGTTCTTATTGCATTAAACTTACGTGTAGGTAATTTTCTTGGCGTAGGTAGAAGTGCTGTATGTACTTACGTACACAAAAATATGTTATCTTAAACATATTAAAATGCATTACTGCTACGAGCAGTTGCAAGCATTTTATTATTTATTATTCTCAAACGCAAGTGTACCTTAACGCCGGCACTTCACTTGGCGTTGCGTGTTCGCTTTGCGTGGTTGCCTCTCTTTCATTTGCCGTAGCAAGTAAAAAGATGCAACACGAATATCTTGGCAAATACCGCGAAGAGAAGTGCCAGTGTAACGCGCGGCTGGGTTCGCCCCGGTAGTGGTTCCGAAGATATAATGTAATAAAAAAAAACTTTAGCTGGAATGCAGGCATTCCTCAGTCAGTGCAATAAGGCTTGTTAGTCGACGTTATATTTAATAGATGTATATGCTTAAATATAGCATAGAAAGCACCGAAGACTCACATATTTTCCCTTATAAAAATTTTGTCCCACAAACGGGCATTGAGATTGAGACACCAGACGACGAGTAGGACGTTTATAGTTGACATTTTCTAAACTAAGCTCATGAATGGCCATTGTACTGAGCTAATGAATGCCTTTGTTTGTGGTCCGAACAAAGGCTATTCAAGAAGCGCGCGTACCAAATTTGCAAAAAAAATTAGCACCACATAAAATGTTCTTTGAATAATGAACTCTATCTCGTGATCGAACCCAGGACTCTACACAGACTTTACTCATGTAAATATCTCTCTCAAGAGTCGCAAGCCATTTACTGTAAATACTTAAGTATTTTCATATACTTAGGCTGATTACCAAGCGTAGTGTTAGCGAGCTGAAAACACCAGGTGTGTGTGGCTCACAATGCCTGCCTGGACTTTGCACCATTATTTATGTAAGTAACTATTACTAACCTGCATTCACATTTAGGTAGGTTGTTTTTATGAAAGCTCTTAGGCGGTTATCACACTGCCCGTCGCATCCCGCTGCGGTGAGCGGTGCGACGGTTTTCTGGTTCTATGCAACTACCTCAGTACTACGCAGTACTTTTAACATCCGCACGGTAGGTACCACACACTGCACTGCCCCTCCGTGCGGCAAAATACGTACGCAGCTCCTCACACTGCAGTGCCGACCGCCATGACCGCCGTGTGTTTTGTGTCAAAACGTGCCATGTTCATATTGTTAATTGAGGTCTTTCGTCGGGGATGCGGCCAGCGGTAGACGCCTTGCTTCTTAAGCGGATCTTCTGACACTGATTGCATTATTGGCGATTGACCAAACTACCGAACAACGTCGCTTTATAAGCAAACGTGACATTATATTGATTTAAACTTTCACGATTCTCACACATTATTTATACTAAACGGGGGGGTTGGGTTGTCCCGTGACCATGGATGTTGCAACACATCCGAAACGTCGGGAGACCTCAGTGAGGTAAATAAATAATTTAATTATACGCGATTAAGTCCCGTTTAGTATAAATAAAACGTGACATTGGCGAAATTATCTTAACTTAGATAGAAGCCATTATTTAAAAGAAGAACTTCTTTCTCGGTTAAATTGACATATATTTTCCAATTCGCCAGCACAGAGACTTTTCAGGGTCAGGTCACAAGTCGAAGCGAGCGATCTCAAGTAGTTAGGCAAAAACATGAACTTATTCCGTAAGATTCAAGGACGCTGTTGGTTGTCACAGTACTTAAAAATGTCATTCAGGCCAAAACAGTGACCTTTAAATGTCCCTGTATTAGGTGGGTAATCTATTCAGACTCGTTAAAACAAATATTCATCTTATTGCATCCATTAAATAATTTAGTACTCCGCTAAGCCATGAGAACATTTCCACATTTATTTTCCAATTTACCACATGAACTGATTTCCGAGAGCAAATGCGTTGATTATTAGGGGAAAAAACCCAATCGCTGTATATGAGCCGATAATATTTGAGGACTTCCGTTGATTCCACAAGGATCACCTTTGGCACTTTATTAGTTGCTATTTCAACGGAATCTTATCAGAATCTGTGACGTACATTTGTACTTTCAAAAAATCAAAATCACTACACGCGTGCCTAATATAATTGAAGAGTTCCCTCAATTCCTCATGGATCCCATCATCCAATTGAATTTTTGAAAAAAATGGGACCCATGCACCTGGAACTACCTACTTACGAACAAAAAAAAATTACAAATCGGCTCATTAATGACGAAGTCCTGAGGTAACAAACATTAAACATAATAAAAAAAATATACAACCGAATTGAGAACCTCCTCCTTTTTTTTGAAGTCGGTTAAAAAGCCCTTTGCTGCGAATATATAATTTGAGCTAGTGCTAAAATATGAGCATTCAGCTCAATCCCCAACCCTCAAAATTGTGTCACGCCCGTTCAATAATGTTGGTTCGTTATCCTCTTCTACTAATACTAATAATAAAGTTTGGATGTTTGGATGTTTAGATGTTTGTTACTCAATCACGCTTAAACGGCTCAACCGATTCGAATTTTTGGTTGCTTATTTTTAGGCTTTCTAAAACCGCCTTTTATGACACCGCTGGGATGGGACATACGCCATAAATGGATTCAGCAAATGTGGACGGTAATCCCTAGTTGTGGTTAGGATTAGGACGGGCTATTATCAAAGTTTATTTCAGTTTTATTGCTTTGAATCAGACACTCAAAAGTCACCTTGTTAGTGGCATGTGACCTTTATCCCTTTAACGGGCTTGGTTTTTCATAGAATTGAACCCTATCACAGAGAAATAAGGTTCATTCATGGTGCGAATATAATATAGTTCCCTCTGCTTTATAAACGGTCAAATGTCGCACATAATTAGATTAAATAAATAAAAAATATTAGTGGACAATCTTACACAAATCGTCCTAGTCCCAAACTAAGCTAAGTGTACTATGGGTACTAGATGACGATAAACATATTTATATAGATAAATAGATACTTAAATATATAGAAAACATCCATGACTCAGAAACAAATATTCGTGCTCATCACACAAAGAAATGCCCTTACCGGGATTCGAACCCAGGACCTCTTGCTTCGTAGGCAGGGTCACTACCAACTAAGCTAAATCGGTCGTCAAGATTAGCATAGTAAGTTGACTCTTCGAGGGCTTTATATTGGAAACCATCTCTGAGCTACTTGCCGATATCCGAATGAACTTTCCCTATAGTCTGTAACTTGTTTTATACTCATCTCACCCATCACCCACGAATATATCTTGAAGCCGCGATTCTTTTTAACTAAGCGTTATATTGGGCTGTTATATATTAAAGTCCGGAGAGATGTATTAAAATGTTTATTGTCTTAAAATCCTAAAATTACAAATGTTATAAAGATATGTTAGAAAGATGTTGAAAATGTTAAATGTTAATGTTCGAATGCACCCGGTCGCGATAGAGCCGAAAAGTACACTAAATCGAGGTTAATATAAATTATTGCTCAATGCGTCTTTTGCTGACGGGACGCACGAGGCTAAACCACGTGTTAGGTGCATTGCACCGAACATCTTGGCGGGGGCAAACGATGAGATGAGATGAAAATTTAATATGAGTAATACAAGTTACACAAGATGATCAACAATGTTGGTTTTTTACAACTAGGTAACTAGTCCTTAAACGATAACTTTCTAAACACCGGCGAGGTGCCTCTGTCCACTTGATTCAACTCAATGTTTTCGTTTTCACTACACTTTTTCTCTTTACTCGCACTTGCACTACGCTTATCACTAACACTGCAATGGCGCGCCAGCCCGCGGCTCCCGCGGGGGCTGGGCACTCGCACGGCTGGGGACGGTTCCGTCGCCTGGCTCTGCTCGATTGCTGCATGCGTCTCCACGTTCGTGGGTGAGGGTGCTGCTCTGGCCTTCCACTGGCAGCGTGTCCTTCTACTCGCATACATTATTATTCCGATGATCACTACACCCCATAGGCAATATATAGCTGTATAGTGATGTATATCGTTCGTAGAAAAGTTTTCCAAAATTGTTTCGCTTTGTTTCATAATGTTTATTTTGTCTCTTATGTTCTTTAATCCCATAAGTGGTATCCAGGGTATTATTTCCGAAATTGTGTAAAGTTATGTTTATGATATGGTTTATGGGATCTATTTTCGGTGTTTGTATGTTAAATGACAAGTCGATCTTGCTTTCCATGTTTTGATGCGTGTGAATAGTAAAGTTCTCGGTTTTTACAACGCAATTATCGTCTATGTTTATAATATTTGTCTGGACTACTGTCTGGGACGTAACCTGATTCCCACATAGCGCGCGTAACTGACACGCGTCGCAACAAAAATAAAGGTACTGATTTACTTTAGATAGATTAATCCATTTGTTTTGACAAACGACTGAGTTTGTTTTGCATTGATGATTCTCATCTTTAATGCACAGATCTTTGTCGGAGTTCATTTTGAATACAGGAGTTTTTAAGTAGCACATGTATGTTAAGGCGTCTCGATTCACGCAGTGTTCTATCTCTTTCTCAGTTATAGGCAAATAGGCATCCTTTCGTAAGTTTATGGCTACGTGTTTCTCTATGGGACTAATAGATATCATATTTCTTCCAGCGCTGTGTTGTATAGGTATAATGTTGTATTAAATCGTAATTGTCTCGGCTTACAAGTGGAATACGAATCCCTATTATCATGTATTGGTCAGTTATCTTGGCTTTAATCTTTAAAAGATGATAGATGGTTTGTAAATTGATTTGAATGTTATCTATTGGTAGGGATAGGTCGCTTACAAGTTGTCCAGAAATAATGTTTAGTTCTCGTTGAAGTTGTCGAGGGTCGATGATATGAATATTCATTTTTCCATTATATATATTTGTAAGGGTGTCTAGTAAGGTATTCTGAATATTTCTTAAATTACTTAATAAGTTGTTGGCCGCCATAGCAACAACGGTGAATTGCGCCATGCACTCAGCGGTGCTTACTTCCTTTTGTAAGTCGGATATGCCCTGGTCTAAGCTAATCAAATGAGCGTGTATCATTTTATGTTGTTTTTCGATGGTAACTTTGTTTCTTATTAACATGTTATACTCGGCCTCGATTATAGACGTCTGGTTTTTCCACAGTTTGACTAGGTGCTTTTCGTTGCTTCGTATGAGTCCGATGTCCTTTTTATATTGTTCCGCGAATCTGTCATCCAGAACCCGAAACAAAGTACTTGCGATGTTTCCGATACCATTAATAAGGCCACGACGTTTCCGCGCTTCATGATTAAATTGCTGATTCGACAGAATGCGGTTATAATGCTCTAATTCGTCATAAGAATGACGTAGTTGCAGAATGATAATATCACAGTGTGATAATGTTTTAACCTGTTTACAAATGTTCTCAAGTTGTGTATTATATTTTCTATAGGCCGTTATTCCTTCCCAGTACGGATTTAGGTCCTGGTAGGCGACCAACTTCCATTCATCTTTTATAAGCAGCATGTTGCCAATATTGTCGAAGTATGGGCCTTGATTTTCATTGACACGAGTCACTTGTACGCAGCATCCCATTGTTAGTAATGACATGAAGTATATGTAGGCCATTATAATTGCAGTGGCGCATCCGAGTTTCTTGTTCGGCTTGTTTCTTGTGCGGTTATCTGTTTGTTGTTTTTCCGTTTGTTCGGATCCTTTTGGTAATGGTAATTTCGAGAGTTTTATTACTGGCCGCTTCAAGATTCCATTTTTTGTTTTAAGTGTGACGACTCGGACATAGCCGTCTTGTCCAGGGTGAACGTCGATAACTCTTCCAAGGGCCCACTTTCCCGCGGGAAGGTTATCGTCGTGTATTACTACCATATCATCCTTTTCAAGGTTTGTTTGAGCTGTGTTCCACTTCGGCCTGACGGACAGTTGGCTTAAATATTCGACTTTCCATTTCTTCCAAATATCACTGAATATTTTTTGGGTAAGGTGCCATCTCGTTCTAGCGTCCTCTTCTGTTTCTATCACTGTTCCTCCAGCCCGGCCCGTTAGGAAATGCGATGGAGTAAGGAAATCAAGGTCGTCTATGTCTTCAGTCAACGGGCATAATGGGCGTGAATTTAAGCAAACTTCTAGTTGGGCTAAGATTGTAGCGTATTCTTCGTAAGTAAGTTTTTGTTCTCCTATCACTCTCTTCAAATGATGTTTAAGACTCCGTACCGCTCTCTCCCAGAGACCTCCTGCACTGGGCCACGCAGGGGCATTAAAATGCCATTCGATCTCCATCTCTGTGATTTCCGTTAGGAAACTGTCTTTAAAAATGTTACGTAAGTCTTGCCATTGTCTCTGTAATATGTTATTGGACCCGATGAAGTTTGTTCCCTGGTCTGAGTACAAATGACGTGGTGTTCCCTTTCTTGCTGCCATTCTTCGTAAAGCAGCTAAGAATGCGGAGCTGGTGAGTTCAGTTACCAACTCCAAGTGCACGGCCTTGGTCACCATGCATACAAAGATGGCAATATAGCCTTATGTTCAATAAACAATCTAGCATCCCCTCCATATCCCAGGCGCACCTCGCCGCGCTTACCTAATGACAATGACAGACAGATGACCCTTTGCTTGCATTAAAATAAGGCGTATGTCGCTCCACCTATGACGTCACATACCGAGTCTATCCCGCGTGTGAATTCGTGTGTGTGCCTGTGAATGGCTGTGACTCCTGAACCCTGGACTGCGCATCTATCTACGGTATGTAAGCAAATGGCCTAAAGACACCTAGTTCTCAGTGTTAATTCCCATTTTATACATTTGGTAGCAGAGCGTGGTTTCATAGCCTCTGTTGAAATTACTATTTAAGTTTAACCTTTTCGTAAACAAGACTCAAGCATCCCCCAATTGTATTTGCGCCGTGTAGTTTAAACCCCCATAGTTTTATTACCTAAAGATTTTAACCATTAAAAATGAAAATTGTTTACCAAGTGACAGACATCCGAGCCGGTTTATCGTAATTTGTGCTTTATCTGTATACCTGGACGGTCTAAATTAGCTATTAGAAGATCTCCCCCCTAATCACCTTCAACCCCTTCACACCATACAGGACATCGAAAACCTTCAAACAGTAGCGGTCCTCGGAGTTCAGTTTAACCCTGTGGCGGATGCCTTTACCTATACGGCCTGTGTAGACTCTGACAACTTCCCAACCAAACGAAAAGTTCTGTCCCTTATAGCCTGTACTTTTGACCCAGTGGTTGGATCTCGTCTATTGTATTCCAGGCTAAGGTCTTTATACAGCGCCTGTGGCTTTCGGGCCTTCAGTGGGACGAACCACTTACCCCAGAACTAGCTGCCGAGTGGTTGACCTTTACCAGTGAACTGACAAACACTATACATAAGATTCATATACCCAGACGTATTCTTCCCCCCACACCCCAGTCTTATACTTTACATGGTTTCAGTGACGCCTCAGAAGCTGGATTCGCTGCAGTAATCTATCTCCGTGCTGTAGACAAGCTGAATAATTGCTCCGTCCATTTGTTAATGTCCAAAACTAAGGTTGCCCCAGTCCGGACCCGTTTGACAATTCCAAAATTGGAATTACAGGGAGCTGCGCTCCTTTCTAAATTAGTCCAACACCTTGTCTCCTGTCTGCAGAAGTCAATAGTGTTGGACGCCATCTATACTTGGACGGATAGCCAAATTGTTCTCTCCTGGCTCAATACTTCACCCCACGAACTTCAAACTTTTGAAGCCAATCGGGTCTCCCAATTAAAAATGCAGAGATATTCTCTATTTGGCGACATGTTCCTGGCAATCTCAATCCTGCCGACTGCGCGTCCCGCGGTTTATCCCCTCGGGCGCTTCTCTACCACCAACTCTGGTGGCGCCCAAAGTGGCTGTTGCAGCCTCCATCTAGTTGGCCAACCGACAAATCATCACAGATTGCACAACTTCCTGGACTACGTTGCCTCTTAGTCACCAGTGCAAGTTGCGTTCCAAGCCCTGAGTTCCTCTTAAATCGGTTTAGCTCCTTCCAAAAACTTATTGGCGTGACTGGCTTCATATTACGTTTCGTTAATAATGCCCGTTTGCGCAATCAACGTGAGACATCTCCCTTTCTTTCTGTGACTGAACGGAAAACCGCCCTTAACTTCCTTATCAAACTGGTTCAAAAGCTTTTGTTCTCTGAGGATATTGATTACCTTAAACGTGGACTAGCAGTGCGTTCTTCCATTCGAAAATTGAACCCATTCCTTGACACTACCGGTTTAACGAGGGTTGGGGGTCGTATAAGACATTCGGATTTGCCCTTTGATGCCCGCCACCCTATACTCTTACCGAAACATGGAAATTTCGTGAAATTATTAATAACCCACTACCATGAGGTCAACTCCTATGCCTCACCTGGTGCCTTACACGCCATGTTATCCCGCGAATTTTGGATCCTATCCGTGCGTAGATTAATTAACAACGTTATATTTAAATGCCTACCCTGTTATCGTTTGAATGCTGTTGCAAGGCAACCCTTTATGGGCGATCTCCCAAAAGACCGAATCACTGCTACACGTGCGTTTAAGGGAGTAGGTACAGATTTTGCGGGCCCATTCTACACAAAAATTCAAGCCGCTCGAAACCGAAAACTAGTTAAAACCTACCTCTGCGTCTTTGTGTGTCTGGCGACCAAGGCGGTCCACCTGGAGGTAGTGTCAGACCTCACTACAGAAGCGTTCCTCGCCGCCCTTACTCGTTTTGCCTCTCGTCGTGGCACCCCTTCACTTATTCGGTCGGACTGTTGGCGTAATTATGTGGGTGCGGATAACCACCTTATAGAGGTCCATAATTTCCTCAACTTAAATAAGTATACCCTAGGCTCGGAAATGGCAAAGCGAAATATCACTTGGATTTTTGATCCTCCTACTACCCCACACTGGGGCGGGCTTTTCGAGGCGGCTGTAAAGTCAGCAAAGACCCACATAAAACGTGTTGTCGGAGACACCCCCCTCACCTATGAAGAACTAACGACAGTCTTTACTAAAATTGAGGCAGTCCTCAATTCGCGTCCGTTGTGCCCCTTGTCGTCGGATCCTAACGACCTCGAAGTCCTGACACCAGGCCATCTCATTATTGGACAGCCTTTAACTGCGATTCCCGAATACCCGTTGCACGATATTAAAACGAATAAACTCACCCGATTTCAACTTGTACAACAGATGCTTCAACACTTTTGGTCACGATGGCAAACCCAATATTTATCGACGTTGCAAACAAGGCCTAAATGGGCAGCCTATACTGAGCCTCCCACAGTGGGTGATTTGGTCCTCCTTAGAGAGGATAATGTCCCTCCCTTGGAATGGCGACGTGCTTGCATCATATCAGTATTTCCCGGGAAAGATGGCGTCGTGCGTGTAGTACAAGTTAGGACGGCTACGGGTGTTCTGACAAGACCTACCAACCGGATTATTAGATTGCCCTTGGAGAATCCCTTATAGTAACATAATTATTTAATTTTCTTTTTTCTCTTTTTTCGTAAACATAGTCATGTTTAGGGCGGGGGTATGTTCAATAAACAATCTAGCATCCCCTCCATATCCCGGGCGCACCTCGCCGCGCTTACCTAATGACAATGACAGACAGATGACCCTTTGCTTGCATTAAAATAAGGCGTATGTCGCTCCACCTGTGACGTCACATACCGAGTCTATCCCGCGTGTGAATTCGTGTGTGTGCCTGTGAATGGCTGTGACTCCTGAACCCTGGACTGCGCATCTATCTATGGTATGTAAGCAAATGACCTAAAGACACCTAGTTCTCAGTGTTAATTCCCATTTTATACACCTTTTAATGTTTTTATGCCACGGCCTTTGTTGGCTTTGATGTCCACGAATCCTGTATAGTCGACACCTGTATGATGGAATGGTTTGGCTTCATTCACTCTAGCTGCAGGTAAGGCACCCATTATCTGGTGTTGTTTTCTTCCTTCAACTTTCTTGCATCTGACGCATTTTGCAACTTGTTTCTTCACCGTGTTCATTCCACCCATAACCCAATACTGTTCTCTAAGTTTAGCCATAGTAAGCCGGGCACCACCATGGAATGACATAAGGGTTGTTCAATCAACAATGTTGTGAAGCGTGTATTTTTTGGGATCATTTTCGGGTACTTCATCTCGTATGGAATGTTCGCTTCATTCAATCTTCCTCCTACTCTCAGAGTACTATTCTCGTCAATAAAAGGTTTTAATTTTAAAATGTTACTCTTTGTTTCAACTCGTTTATGTTTGCGCAAGTACTCTATGTCCGTTCCCATTTCTTCCAATTGCACAAATTTTATAATTGTCAATTTAGCTTTATGCAACTCCGGTAACGTGAGATATGTAGGTAATGTGGCACGCGTCGGTGTCAATGCCCGTAATATCCATGCGACGATCCTTATTATTTTTTCAAGTGAGCTATACTTGTGTAATAGGTAATTTATAATGTTTTCTGATTTAACCGATTGCGTCACACAAAGAAGGGTACTGTTATTCGTGTTATCTTGGTTCGAGTTTTTTGAGCGGGATGTTTTCTCTTCTTCGTGAGTAGTGTATTGCGCATTTGCGGGAGTTGGTTGGAAAGTTAATAACCAGGATGGAGCTTGCCACCACAAAGTATGGTTTTTCAATTGAGATGCTGTGAGACCTCTGCTCGCTGCGTCTGCCGGATTATCAGATGACTTAACATATCTCCTCCATCTCTCCTGGTCTTCGGGCATCACTTGTTTTATTTGTCCTGTTCTATTGGCCACAAAGGGTTTCCAGCAGTTTGGGTTACCTTGTAACCATCCGAGGACTATTTGGGAGTCAGTCCATCCAAATGTTGTAATTTCACGTTGATGTAAAGAATGTTTTATCTTTTTCATTAATCGTGTTAGTAAATGTGCTCCGCTCAGTTCAAGTCTGGGAAGCGTTAAAGTTTTCTTATATGGCACAAGCTTTGTTTTAGCTGCCACGAGCACTACCTTGGATAGACGCGGTATTTTGGCATATACTACGCAAGCGTACGCTTAGCTGCATCACAGAACCAATGAAGTTGAATGACGTCATCTTCTTCGCATAGTAACCACCGTGGTATCTTGCATTCGTTCAGTTGTTCGATATCCATATTTGCTCGTGACCATTCTGTGTATAGTTTGTCGGAGACGTACTGGTCCCATCCCGTCTGTTCTTTCCATACTTTCGAAAAAAATATTTTTAGTTTTGTTACGAATGGTGCGAGCCACCCTAATGGGTCGTATAATTTGGATATTTCGGATAGAAGTGTTCTTTTTGTCGGTTTTCCTGTTATTTGGGGTATCTTACATTTGAATGTGAAAGTATCTTCGGCAGGGTTCCAGCATAATACTAATGTTTTTGTTATGTTATCGACTTTAAAGTTAAAAATCATATCTATTTCATGTTCTTCGATTATGTTTCCCAAAATACCTTCATGGTTTAAATTCAAATTCAAATTCAAAAATTCAAAAACTGAACTGGTTTGACGACCATTTCCGTAAATTGAAACCCCCTGCTCTCAAAAGATTATTCAGATTCGAAATCAATTTCTTCCCCTGTTCGAGTGTGTGTGCTCCATGTAACAAGTCGTCCATATAGAACGGCTCCACTACTTATGCTGCTTCTGGGAAGTTTTCTCTTTCGTCTTCTGCTAGTCGTTTCAAGGTCATCATGCTTAAAAACGGCGCCGATTTGGTTCCATAACTTACGGTCGTCAGTTGGAATGTTTGTAAAGGTTTTTCAGGTCTGTCACGCCAAATGATTTTTTCTAACTGTTGGTCAGTCTCATTCACGAGGATCTGACGGTACATTTTTTCGATGTCCGCAGTGAATGCGTACTGATACTGTCTCCATTTTCCAATAAAAGTACTTGCAAATCTTGTTGTAAATTCGGTCCCGTATACATCAAATCATTTAGAGAACACCCTGTTGATGTTTTTATTGATGCATTGAAAACTACTCTGTACCTTGTTATTGCTGACTCAGCACGTTCCACAATGTGATGCGGCAAGTACGACTCTAGTCCTGAAGTCATTCTGGCTAGTTTCATATGTCCTAGTTCATGGTATTCATCCATAAAGGCTTTGTAAGCTTCAACCAACCTTTCTTGTTTTTCGAGCTTTCTTTCCATATTTCTAAATTGCGCAATTGCTCTTGTTTTTGTTTCCCCGAGTTCTTCTTTGTATTGTGGTTTCATTGGCAGGCGCACTTCAGGATTCCTCCTTGTATTCTCCTGATAGTGTTTAATGCATTCCTGATCCTCTTGAGATAAATCTCCCTCTTTAGAAATGTCTTCAACCTCCCAAAAGTGTCTTATATCTTCTAAATTGTTTATAACGACGTTACAGTGGTAGGTACGAGCAGTACCACATAGCAGCCAACCCAGGGTTTGTTGTGCCAGGGGTTGAGCAGCATCGTCTCCTCTAACTATTCCGTTCAGAAGAATTAGTTGATAAATGTCAGCTCCCAGCAATAAGTCAATAGGTCGGCTAACATAGAACTCGGGATCAGCAAGGCTTATGTTTTGTATAATGGACCATGATGGCTTAGAAAACGTTTTATTCGGTAAGTTTTTAATGAGACTGTTCATAATGATAACCTCCGCATGGAAATCAAAATTGTTGTAAGTGGAAGTACATTTTATGTTTAATTTTCCCTTGCAGCTATTTTGTTTCTGTCCTACACCGTAAACAATACCACTACATTTCTCTCTTTTCAAATTTAATAACTGTGCGGCCTGTTGGGATATAAGGGAAATCTGACTACCTTGATCTATCAAAGCTCTGAGAGTCAGATAGGTTCCATCAGCAGCTTTAACCTTTACTTGAGCTGTTGCCAGCAAAATCTCAGCATCTTCTGTCTTAGGTAATTGCGAAATGTTAGTCAGTTCATTATTTTCAGTAATAGTCGCATTTGCTGATGACGTTGAGGTCAATGGTTCCGGTGCTGATGCTACTGTTTTTACGCACGCCTCGTGTATCAACGTGTTATGTCAGCCGGTGCATTTGTGGCACGTTTTCGCCGAGTTGCATTTATTGCCGTGGTGACTAAATAGACAGTTAATACATAGCGCCAGTTTTTTAACTGTTCGAAAACGTTTTTCGATTGGCATTTGTAGAAATTGTCGGCAGTTGTAAATGCCATGTTGATTGTTACACAGCGGGCATTTGATGCCTGAAACATGAAATGTTTTCACCTCCGTTAAAGTTCCATGACTTCGATTGACTCCGTTGTTTGCGTAGTTGTTGTTAGGGTACTGCCGATAATTATGTTGTGCCTGGAAGGGTTTTCGCTGGGTTGTACTCGATGAGTTTGTTGGGAGATATGTTTTTGGAATGACAGATTCCTGTTTACGGCGAGAGCTTTCTAGGTTCGTAAATTTGCCTTCCATGAATTCCATGAATTCTTTTAGGACTGGTAGTGCTCTAGAGTTGCTCAGCGACTACATAGTCCATATGAGTTTCGGAATCAAGTTTTTGCGTCAAAATATGTACTATTATTGGGTCCCAGGTACTTATATCGACACCTAGGTTCTTAATTGCGTGTAGAAATTCGTTGGCCGTATCATGCATTTTCTTTAATTGTGTCACCGATTGTTGTTGCATGCTTGATAGACCTAATAAAATATTCATGTGAAGTGAATATTAGCTTAGTATTGTTATAACGATTGTTTAAAATATCCCAGCAGACTATGTAGTTATCAGAACTTATTTGTAGGTGTTGGATGAGTCTTTCCGCTTCTCCCTTCACTTTAGCTTTTAGAAACTGCATTTTCTGAGCGTTGGATAATGCAGAGTTCTTATGAATGGCCTCACTGAATAAATCTTTAAATGAGACCCAAGTGCTATAGTATCCATGGAAAGTCGGTATTTCTAATGTAGGTGTGGATTTTTCACGATGTGCCCATGACCATATCTGTTTGTTAATAGTTTTCTTCAAACTGTTAAATGTTTCCTCAGGTCTCGTATTCCACATTTGTTTTAGTTCCCTCACTCTCTAATTCCCAATGGAGTGCATCTATTGCGTTCCAACGAGCCTGTAAGGACTTAAGTGCATCTTCTAACTCCCACTTATCTGTTAGCGTGTTCACGTCTATACTTTTTACGGTTCTAACGAAAGCCTTCATGTTTGCCGTTTGTTTGCGATACATTTCGTCATGTTTACTCGACGTTCCAGCATCTATTTTAAGTAGTTGGCTTTTTATTTGAGCGCCTGGGGCATGCTCAGACTCTCTTGGTGTTTCTCCTTCTTTAAGATTTGAACCTCCATGGATTCGTTTTTTTCGAATATCTTCGTCCGTGGTCTCCGACGATGTTCTGGCTGATTCTTTTACCGTTGTAGTTGATGTTGTCCCTGCCTCGAGCGCCTGGTAGCCCGTCTTCAAACCAGAACTAAGAACCAAGTAAGTTTGCTTCGTACTTTCGTAAGTGCGGTTAGTGAAGTACGGGTGAGTCTGACTCTCTATCATCCCTATCTGTTCGTGATTGAATTCAAATTCTTGCCATAGTAGACTCAATTCGTCTAAGCGCCTCTCGAAATACTCGGCTTTCTTTTTCCTTTCAGCACTATCCTTCTTAAAGTTAGTAAGCATAGACTCGATAGAGCGCTGAATCTCCTCTTGACGGATAACGCTCGCCATCTTGATGTTTTGTTAGTAAAAAGGAAAGATCTTACTTGTATGCCTTCTGTGTCGTTACCGAACACTTCTATTTCGCTGCTGCAGCTGTTGGTTACGCTTCTCCTTCAATGCAGCTCACCACCCACAGATGTTCACCAGTTCAAGTACCTCACTCACTATTAAATTGAAATTAATTCAAACACGCGCGAGGTCCACGGTTCGAAGGACCAATATTCGGGTGCGTATGAGCTTGAATGTTAGAAAGTCCGGAGAAACGTATTAAAATGTTTATTGTCTTAAAATCCTAAAATTACAAATGTTATAAAGATATGTTAGAAAGATGTTGAAAATGTTAAATGTTAATGTTCGAATGCACCCGGTCGCGATAGAGCCGAAAAGTACACTAAATCGAGGTTAAAATAAATTATTGCTCAATGCGTCTTTTGCTGACGGGACGCACGAGGCTAAACCACGTGTTAGGTGCATTGCACCGAACATATTTATTTATTTATTTATTTATTTATTGACCTCAAAAAAATAATACTTAAAATGTAAGGTACAGATTTTACCTCGCCAAACTGTTATTTGTGAGTGAGCGTTGAGGTGAGCTTAAAAGAAGTTACAGAATAGCGGGGAGTCAAGTTTCGTTAGGTTAGGTTAGGATGAGGTGAAGTTAAAGCAGGTTACAGAATAGTGGTTCTTATGTACGTTCGGTGACAACGCAAAATGATGGTACCTACCACCGAGCTGATCTAATGATAGCGACAGAAGGTGGTCATAGGAACTCCTACTTCTTCTTGGGCTCATTGGAACCCAATTACTTAATAGATGTTTGTGCAAAATAAACGCACTACTGAAAGTGTGTCTGTCTGTCTGTTAACTCTTCACGCTTAAGCCGCTGAAACGATTAGGATGAAATTTGATCCCGGGGAAGGACATAGGATACTTTTTATCCCCGAAAACATAGGCCAAGTTGGCTCAGTTTGGGTTGCACAGGGTGGTTCCACAACGCTATGGGAGGTCAAATACCGCGAGCCATCCGGCTGCCTCTCGGACATTGAGACTACGCGTCATTGCTTTAACTACAAGATCACTGTGATTCAGGCTTTATGGATTACTAGCTTCTGCCCGCGACTCCGTCCGCGTAGAACTCGTTTATATCGTAGCTTCATACAAACTTTCAACCCCATTTCCCCCCTTAGGGACTGATTTCCGGGATAAAAACTATCCTACGTCCTTCTCCGGGATTCAAACGATCGTTATACAAAAGCCATCACAATTAACTGACCACCTTTATTAAAGTAGAACCTTATTACAATGCACATAAAATGCTCGGATGGTCTGTTAGCTGTGTTGTCGATAGTACTAAACATTTAAATCGGTTAAGCGAATTGGAAATTATTGCGTACTTTGAAACGCCGTTCAGACTAGATTAAGAAACAATAAATTCTTATAGTCAAAAAATTCTTGACTATATGATTGTTTATCTGATTTAATCGATACATGATTGCCTATTTCCTCTATAGAAAAAAAAACCAAAGTCGGGTCTTCATTTTCCTTTTTTTACTCAGCCTACTCAATTTTTACATTATTTTACGACACAATCAAGTTAATACCATAGCATTTTATCTCATCTAAAATCTCAGTTAATGAAATATAAATAAAACTTCACTAAGTTAAAAGGTATTTCTCGTAATTTGTCCAAAAAAGCCATTCCCGAAGAGTGTTGCATCTCTTTTTCTCGTGCGCGGAAGGCATAAGCGTGTCTCTGTCAAGGGGGCTTGTTCGACTCGAATCAAGGCATCCCCTTAAGCCTGAAGAGGTAACAGACAGACAGATAGACAGACAGACAAACACACTTTCGCATTTATATTATTAGTATGGATTATTTCGGAAGGCGACTGAGCGATCTTTGACACCTAGCTGGTAAGCATGCGAGGTGTCACCAATATGAAGACACATCTTTGCACATCGCTGGTGGATATTCACCCTTAATGGCTGGCATGTTTAGACAGCGTGGCGTCGGGTATAGTTCACGAGTTACGGGTCAACAGACAGATTCGTCTTGCCCAGACGACGTTTATAGACCTTAGGGCTCTTAATTAAGTTTGGTTATTTGTTACTGTCGAACTTTGGTAAGAATTTGTTACCTACACTGTGAAACTTCATTTTCGATTGTTGCACTTAATAGTCAATTTAAGCACTTTAGTGAAAGTTTTGACAGACAATTTACAACGACATATTGTACGAATCCATGTTTTAATCTTATTTAATACGAGCTTGCGAACGCCACATCGTCTTCGTGGACCCGGGATGAAAACTATGCTATATTTGAATCCAGACTGTAAACTACCATCGTGCAATATTTCATCCAAATCGGTTGAGTCGTTTAAGCGTGATGAGTAACAAACATCCAAACTTTCGCATTTATAATATTAGGAGCATATAAAAAATCAACAACACAAACAAGCTGGTACAGTCGCCACACATACATCTGAGCGGTCAAGATGTTCACAAATATCTGAACACGACTTTATTGTCAAAGCCATAGAGTGCTTGTTCAGATATTTTAGAACACCCTGAAGAGTACAGATGTATGTGACGCTGACGGTACCAAAGCCATGCTTATCGTGTACAATGCTGTTCATCTGGCGTTGAAAGGGTTTGAGACACGGCGAGGCCGATGGTTTTCAGTCTTAATTCTAATGCTAATTAAGTCATTTCGCTGTCAAAGAGAGAAGTTAATAATGCAATTTTAAAAAGAAGTAATTCAAGTAATGTATAATTAAGGAAGATATTTCAGTATTACATGACAATAAGCTCTTATTTATCCTACTATCCTACTAATATTATAAATACGAAAGTTTAGATGTTTGGATGTTTGTTACTCAATCACGCTTAAACGGCTGAACTGATTTGAATGAAATTTTGCACGAAGATAGTTTATAGCCTGAATTAAAATATAGGATAGTTTTTATCCCGGTTCCACGCGGAAGAAGTCGCGGGCGGAAGCTAGTTGGTGGTGACAATGCCGGCCCAGCAACATAAACCGACCCGCCGCAGAGCGCGGAGAAATCCCGTTAACTGATAACGACGCGCCGGCGATGCGACAGCGACCGCCGGGCGACACTTCACCTCGCGCACCGCTTCGTGCTCACCCGCACTAATATTTGTACGCGCCGCGACCCGCGACTATTGTAGAATTGGTTAACACGTTCACTGCGGCTCAAAATATTGCCAACTTTCAACTATTGCTGTAAGAGGTCTTTACGCCTTAACTGTGCCATTTCACCGGTGCGGTTAGGGGCCTTAAGACCACTCAAGGAACAAGAATATTAAAATGCTTTTTTTCTCATGAAATTCCCAAATTTGTGAATGATACTTATATAAAGCTGTTGCTAAAGGACTGTTTTGTCTTGTTTTGGCTTCGCCCGAAGTTCTGATGTCAGAATATGGAATAATGCCAAAAAATAATTTGGAGGCTTTTAGACCTCTTACAGCACTGAATTTGAGGTACATTTGTATTTACTTCTAGTGAAGTTCCTAATAAAAATGCATTTTATCGATAAATCAAAAAACTTTATTATATACTGTAAGTGCAGAATCACATGTGACTGTTATAGCAACATTTAAGACACAGTGGCTTGTGTGTGAGAAACACGGCAATCGTCTACAGGCTGCGGTGTCCGCTTACCATCAGGCGGGCCGTACGCTTGTTTGCCATCGTCGTTGTATATAAAAAAGTATAAGTATTATTTAATTTACGTGCCGGTGCAGTTGTACCGTTTATCGGTACTCGAGTTACAGACAAACAAACAAAGCCGCATACATACGTATGAACTTTAAATCATATAAATATAGAACGACGACGCCGTCCCCCTGAATAATAAAACTCACTCGCTTCGCTCGCTCAGTCAATTAAAAACAGGGTGTTTACCTTGTATGTTGGTTATTTTGGCCCTAATAACCAATCAACCAACCAACCAACCAACATACATGGTAAATACCCCTTTGATAGTAGTTATAATGTTAGCTTAAAATCATAAATAATAAATAAAGAAAAGCTTAAGAAATAAATAAACAAAAAAACCTTACCGTCATTGGATGTGTTTTTTAGTAAATCCTTCAATAACTGATTCCAAAAATATCTTTTTTGGCATTTTAGTCTGCATGTTGAACACCACCCGCGTAAAGCAGTACCAAATAAGAGCTCCATCATAAGTATCATAACTTTTCGGAACCATTTCAAGCCTCATTGTAGTGAAGTATAATAGGTCGATATTTGGTCTCTGTAATCTATTCCTTTTTTATTGTCATTATACGTAACAACGCATTTGGGTTTTTTATATCGACCCGTGCACATCACTGGGTCATAGTTCGAGTATCACAGACACAGACAGGTGCGGGAAGGGGCGGATAAGCCCGTACTACCTATATGAGGTCTTTAGACCCCCTATCCGCACTGGACTCACACTTTTCACTCTCAGTGCGATTAGAGGCCTTAAGACCTCCTGCGTGTTTTAAAGTGTCAAAAAATTCTACGTTATAATAGAAATCGAACCATATATTGGACTCTTTTCTACCTATACAATTCTATAAGCTACGAGGTCCGCACCAGAGCGAAACCACAATATTTTTGCCCGCACAGCCGGGGAGTACTGGCAGGGGGTCTTTAGACCTTCTATCGCAGTGAACGTGTTAATTATTATAAGTGTTTACAGTCCGCTCAGTATTTCTTTGTAGTCTAGATATCCCTCTACTTATAAACTAGGGCACTAGTCTCAACATATGGTCCTTAACTCGCCGAAATAAACGACCAATTTCTACGCGAAATCGCGGTATTCAACACCTTCCATTTGCACCCGCCTTGGAGTACTCATCCGTCATCAAGTGGATTACGCAGCACGACGAGGTGCCGGGTGCTGGTTATATAGCAGCGCAACCTCCGAACCCCGTCTTCAGTGGACTTCGGGTGTGGCCGCCTATGCAAAAGTCTTCGAGTACACTCAACTTCGTATTGCAAGCAACGGCTGTACCACCACAGAGGAAGAGCGGCATAGCAACAGGCAGACTTAACGCGAGAACGGAGTCAACATTGCATAAAACATCATAATTCTCACGCAACATATTCCCAGGAAAAGGAACAGTACGAGAATTTCCGAAAACATCGAACAATCAAACAGACTGGGATACCATTAAAGACAGTGAGACCATCCAATTATTTTATAATTCAACAATTTATTATTTATAATCATAATTTAAATTCATCATTATTTCCTTGCGTAATCGTAAGAAAATAACATTTTAATTGTGTTTAAGATAGCTTCATTGTTAGGTAAATACCATATACTACATGTTTATTTACAATCTCTTAAACTAGGAATTCATTGTTTATATACTATTTACACATTTATCCTAATAATCCAATCGAATAAAATATACTTAAACGCAATTTCAATCAATTACAACATGTTTGTTACCATATATTGCAATTTTAATAATTATAATCATAATCATTAACAATAATTAATTTACACATTGAGTGGCATACTTATTAAGTTATTATAATCAAAAACAATATACACAATCAGACAATCATACATAACAACTAACACGCAAGACATTCATTCTAGTCATCAGTCAAACCATAAAAACATAATACTACAATATTAGTTACTAATTCATTAAGTACACCGGTGCATAACAAGTTCACACAAATAATAAGTGGGTATACATAATATCGTGTTTCTATGACCACATTTGCACTCCTTACGAAATAAATTAGCACATTCTCACATTCAGTTGAGGAAATTGTAGCGCCTGGTGAAATATTAAGAGCACCGAATTTTACGTCAATCGGAATCTTTGCTAATTTATTCTTGTAGTGACGTTACGTAGTTACTTTACAATACTTACACTGTAGTAAACAGTAGTGGTGATTTGTTTATCTTGTTTTTATTTTTTTTAAATCGCGCATAATGGCTAACGAGCCTAGAATCAAGGAGTTAGTAAAGAAGCGAGCCACTATTAAAACAAAACTCACACAATTTACTTCATACATGGCTACAGCAAAATCTTGTGACCAGTTAAGCGATTTGCAACTGGTGGAACTAGACATGCGTGTAAAAAAATTGGATCTTTCGTATGAATCATTTGATTCCTACCAGAGCGAATTGGAGATTCTAACCGAGGACCCGTCCGCGCAGTACGAGGAACGGGAGCAATTCGAGCGTTCTTACTACCAGGAGCTAGCGGCTGCTCGCGAGCTTATCGATAGGCACCGCGCCAAGCGCGACAAAGATGCTCGATCCGAGGTAAGCTCCAATGAATGCCAAACAGCTATCTATCATAAACAGCATAACGTCAGGTTGCCCAAAATCAATTTGCCTCACTTCAGCGGTGGCTATCAGAATTGGTTGGAGTTTAAGGATATTTATGTTTCTTTGATTCATTCGGAGGTAAGTATAGACCAAATAAATAAATTTCATTACCTGCGTGCTTCTCTTCATGGAAGCGCAGCGTTAGTGATTAGAAGCTTGGATTTTAAGGGCGATAATTACGACTCTGCCTGGAAGCTTCTGTGCGACAGGTACGACAACAAACAGCTGCTTATCAACAATCATGTCCAGGCACTTTTTAATGTAGAACCCGTCAATAAAGAATCAAGTCAAGGCCTGCGACAAATTGTTGATACCACAAATAAAAATCTAAGAGCTTTATCGACACTTGACCAACCAACTGAACACTGGGGCACACTGATCATTCATATGATGGCATCCAAGTTAGATCCTATTACAAGCAGGCATTGGGAGGAACATAGGAACTCATTGAAGGAATACCCTAGTCTGAACGACTTCATAACTTTCTTGAGCAACAGGTGCAATCTTCTCGAAACATTGGAAGAGGGTAAACATAATAAAGTTAAGTCGGACACTTCATTTAGCAAGCCCAAGAGCTTCCTAGTGTCCTCGAATAGCGAGACTCAAAAGTCTAAAACATATAATACAACATGTCCACTTTGTCACAAACAGCATTACGTCTTTAACTGCGAAGCCTTTAGGTCCTTGCCGGTTGAGCAACGCAACGTTAAGGCAAAGGAATTTAAAGTGTGCATGAATTGCTTACGCCCAGGACACACAGACAGCAAATGTAGGCTCAGTCATTGCAAATATTGTAAGGACAAACACAACACCTTACTTCACATTCATAATGAGCCCACAAGAATTCCCGAGCACGTAGCGTTGACGGCAAAGGATCAAACCGTCAATAACTTATCACAGCATGTACTTCTTTCAACAGCCGTGGTCAGGGTGTGCGACAGTGAGGGACAGTTGCACAACGCCAGGGTCTTATTGGATAATGGCAGTACGGCCAGTTTCATAGCGCAGGACTTACTGGGTAAGCTTCACTTACCCACTCGATCTGTCAGCTCAAAGGTAACTGGGATTAACAATCAGGAATCCAGTAGTGCACAATCTTGCTCTCTTAAATTGGAGTCTTACGATGGCAGCTACAAGACCGAAATTGATTGCTTAGTATTGCCGAAAATTACATCTTCAATACCTAATAAATACTTACAGGTCGAAAACATACCAATTCCGTCGGGAATTTGCCTAGCCGATCCTTCATTTCATGAGCCGTCTTCTGTCGACATTCTTCTCGGCGCATCGGTCTTTTGGAGCGTCATCGGCACCAACCGCATAGATCTAGGCAAGCATCATCCGACTCTCTTTGAAACCAAGCTTGGCTGGCTCTTGTCAGGCGTCTTGTATCAGCCAAGCTCGGTTAAGCCCGTTTGTTTGTTCCTAAATGATGAGCAAACGGATGCATCATTAACACGATTTTGGGAACTAGATACCATATCCCAAAAACACAATCTATCGGTAGAGGAGAATGCGTGTGAAGACAATTTCGTCAATACCACAACAAGGAACGACCAAGGGCGATTTGTGGTACGAATGCCCTTAAAAGAGTCACCTGAAGCGTTAGGGGGTTCCTACGAAATGGCCAAGCGCAGGTTCTTATCGCTCGAACGTAGGCTAGATAGAGACCCCCAACTTAAGGAACGTTACGTTGCATTCATGGAGGAGTACGAGGCACTAGGTCATATGAGTGAAATAGTTCCACGTTCTTCTCTGCCATCGTATTTCCTGCCACATCACGGAGTTTTTAGGGAGTCGAGCACCACTACAAAGCTCCGTGCGGTGTTCGATGCATCCGCAGTTACAACCTCGGGTAAATCCTTAAATGATATCCAGTTGGTAGGGCCCAGGGTACAGGATGACTTATTTTCCATCCTGCTTCGGTTTCGCCAGCATAGGTATGTCGTATCGGCAGATATCGAAAAGATGTACCGACAAATTTTAATTGATGAAAATCAACGCCCTTTACAGCAGATCTTATGGCGATCAGAGCCATCAAAATCACTCAAAATATTTTCCCTCAATACTTTGACATATGGCACGTCTTCTGCTCCGTTTTTGAGTACACGATGCCTCTTACAGCTGTCGCAGGAATCACTAGACATACAGACACAAAACGCAATCGCCAGAGACTTTTATGTCGATGACTTCCTATCTGGCTCAACTTCCATAAATGACACAGTTGCACTGTGTCGTAAGGTGTCAAACATTCTTAAATCTGCATGCTTCAATTTACGGAAATGGCAGTCCAATAGTTTAGAAATAATTAGGGCCATTTCTGATAATGTTTCTAATGAAGATTCGGTAAACTTAAGTGAGAACGAATTGTCTCAAACGCTAGGCCTTAAATGGCAGTGCATTCGTGACAAACTTACCTTCCAAATAAAATTAACTTCACCATCCGTGGTCACCAAACGTCACGTCCTTTCGGCAATTGCACAAATCTTCGACCCACTTGGTCTAGTAATGCCTTGCGTAGTGCAAGCTAAAATTATAATGCAGAAATTGTGGGTCGATAAATGTTCGTGGGACGAGCCACTCACAGGAGATATATTGGCGTCATGGAATAGTTTTGTTAGCACGCTTCCTAGCCTTAATCACGTCAATATACCCAGATGGGTCTTATGCGAGTCGCCGGTGACCATAGAATTTCACGTCTTCACAGATGCTTCCGAGAGAGCTTACGGAGCTTGTCTGTACGTCCGCTCCGTGGCAGGGGATGGCTCTGTGCGCGTTAGACTTCTTGCTTCCAAGAGTAAAGTAGCGCCAATCAAGGCCACCACAATTCCTCGTCTTGAACTTTGTGGAGTCTTGTTAGGGGCAAGATTGTGCACTAAGGTTCTTGATTCTCTTAGTCAAAAACCCGATCGTTGCATCTTCTGGTGCGATTCGATGGTAGTGATGGGTTGGCTATCATCGAATCCAGCTCTTCTACGACCTTTTGTTAAAAATCGCATCTCCGAGATACAAGAAGGCTACAGTCATGATTCTTTCCATTATGTGCCTTCAAAGGAAAACCCTGCGGACCTTGTATCTCGTGGACTTACTGGTGATCTCATCTTAAACAATGAGTTATGGTGGACAGGACCGGCATTCCTGAAACAGGACCTGTCGCTCTGGCCGAACCCTCCACTTCCTGATAGGATTACTCCGTTGCCAGAGACTGCTACCAATAGGGCCTTGGCTTTGTGCTCTGACTCATCACCTGAAACGTCCTCATCAAATCCATTGCATACATTAATTAAAACCAAATCCAGTTACTCTAAATTGCAAAGAACAGTAGCATATATATACAGATTCATTCATAATTGTAGAAACCCTGACCGCAGGCTGGCAGGATTTCTGTCATCTACTGAACTGGCATCTGCTTCTATCTACCTCATCCGCACATCTCAAAGGGAGTCGTTCCCCGAAGAGTACAACCTGCTTGAGTTAGGTAAAGGCTTACCAGGTAAGGGACGGCTTTGTTCGCTTTCACCTTTTTTCGACTCTGGACTTATCAGAGTTGGAGGCAGGCTAGGGAATTCCTTCTATGATTACGGTGTTAAGCATCCCATTGTTATCTGTAGTAAACACCCAGTTGTCAAGCTGCTCTTTAGAATGTACCACAAAATAACGTGTCATGCAGGTCCACAGTTGTTGTTGAGTACGCTTAAGCACAGTTACTGGCCCTTAGGAGGAAAAAACCTAGCGAAACATGTTGTCCGCACTTGCCTCCGATGCCTCAAACTTAAGGGCGAAACGGTGCAGCCGATTATGGGCAACTTACCTATAGAAAGACTACACCTAGAATATCCGTTTTATGAAACTGGCACAGACTACGCTGGACCAATTCTGCTAGCCGATCGCAAGGGTAGAGGGTGTAGGCTCGTAAAGGCATACATCTGCATTTTTGTGTGTTTAGCTTCAAAGGCACTTCACTTGGAGCTCGTCTCGGACTTGACTAAGGAAGCATTCATCGCAGCTCTTCACCGATTTGTAGCTCGTCGTGGTAAGCCTAGAACCATCTTCTCCGATAACGGCACCACATTCGTTGGCACCTTCAATGAGCTCTCTAAAATACTGCAGCAAGATTTTGCTGTAAACATGGCCAACGAAGGTATTAACTTTTCATTCATACCTGCGTACACACCTCACTTCGGAGGCCTTTGGGAATCGGCTGTCAAATCGGTAAAGCATCACTTGCGGCGAACCTTAGGCCTCACACATCTTACGTACGAGGAGATGTCTACTTGCTTAATCCAGATCGAAGCCATCTTAAACTCACGTCCTCTTACGCCTCTTTCTGATGATCCTTCTGATCTCGCGCCATTGACTCCAAGTCACATTTTAATTGGTAGGTCTCTTGTGTCTGTACCACACCCCCAAATCACCGACCAGAAGATCACATCCCTTCAGAGATTCCAGCGCGTGGAGTTCCTCAAGCAACACTTTTGGGCAAGATTCTCCAATGAATACATCTGGACTTCAGCAGAGAACCAAGTGGCGCAGCTCCAAGGGACAGTTGAAGGTCGGGACCATGGTAGTAATCAAGGAGAAGAATCTACCTCCTCTGATGTGGCTCCTGGGACGCATCGTACATCTCCTGCCTGGTAGAGATGGCGTAGCTAGAGTGGCCGACATCAGGACAAGGAAAGGCATCATCCGTCGGGCCTTTAACACCATCTGCCCACTTCCTATTCTTACTGTTGAAGACTCAAGCTCTTCAACGCCGGGAGTATATGGTGGTGACAATGCCGGCCCAGCAACATAAACCGACCCGCCGCAGAGCGCGGAGAAATCCCGTTAACTGATAACGACGCGCCGGCGATGCGACAGCGACTGCCGGGCGACACTTCACCTCGCGCACCGCTTCGTGCTCACCCGCACTAATATTTGTACGCGCCGCGACCCGCGACTATTGTAGAATTGGTTAATTATTATAAGTGTTTACAGTCCGCTCAGTATTTCTTTGTAGTCTAGATATCCCTCTACTTATAAACTAGGGCACTAGTCTCAACACTACCTATAGTAATATTATAAATGCGAAAGTTTAGATGTTTGGATGTTTGGATGTTTGTTACTCAATCACGCTTAAACGGCTGAACCGATTTGAATGAAATTTTGTACGAAGATAGTTTATAGCCTGGATTAAAATAAAGGATAGTTTTTCTCCCGAGTCCACGCAGACGAAGTCGCGGGCGGAAGCTAGTTTATTATAAAATTCAGACGGCGCGCGAGCTCTCTCGATTTTTCTCGCACTATATTATATTCTAAGTTTTCTAATAAGAGAGAGACGGATAGTGCGAGAAAAATCTAGAGCGCGCGCCGTCTTGTGATAGCCGTGCTGCATAGATTTATTTTTTGATTCTGGTGACATTACTGTGAGGCTTTCTTTGCTTCTATACTAATATTATAAAGAGGTAAAGTTTGTGAGTATGTGTTAATCACAAGAATTTCAAAAAAATCTTACAACGGTGTATAAAATAAACGTACGACGGTGTATAAAATAAATTTTACAACGGTGTATAAAATAAACCATACAACGGTGTATAAAATAAACCTTACAACGGTGTATAAAAAAATCTTACAACGGTGTATAAAATAAATCTTACAACGGTGTATAAAATAACACACATATGACATATGACAGGATATGCTATATTTTGTCCTGTACAGCACAGAATAATTAATAATACCTAACGGTATAGAAGGTCCACTGCCTAAGTGTTGACTTTAGGTGTATTTTTTTTGCAATGTACAATCATAGAGTGAGATAAGGTTGGTATCGTACCACATAAGTCATAACTGAACATCCAAAATTATAACTATTTTATTTCCTACGTTTTTTATCGAAATGATCCTTAAATTCTGGATTTTTTTATGATATGATAATAAAGTAATACAATAGCCAGGAGTCAGGATTAATGAAAACAATACATGAATGCGTTGCGCTTCACTTGGCTCGTCTTGGCGGGGGCACTGCCGTGCCCCCAGATAAACGTAACTATTTTTTTGCAACCCCTCCCACGCCCTTCCCAAGGTTCGTTGAGCAGGACCGCAGTTCATTGCCAAACCTTATTATACGTTACGATAATGTTACTTTCCTCACTTCTATTAAGGTAGAACGGATCTTTTACAATAAACTTTTATCTGAAAGAGATAGTGTGGGTGCCTACTACTAACAAGACATTATCACAGCGATGAAAAAGTTGTTAAGACTGCTTATAAAGGTTGGATTAGGAGTCAAAGTTGGTGTTAGGGGGAAAGATAATGCTTTTAACAGAGCAGGAAAGGATTTAGATTTTGCTTGACCTACAAAACTATACGTATAGGACAGTTTTACACAATTTGACCTGCAACTTCACCTACAATTTTGGAGGTGAAGTGTCGGTCGACGACGGGATATAAAACTCATGTGTACAGTTCAGTATTTATTATACTACGTACAATACCGACGGCAAACAGTAAAACTAGTATTACCTATATATTTCTCGGACATAAAGATTGCTTACTAAGCTCTAAGCTCACCACAAAATTATCCTCTACATTGTTGGTCGAACATAATTTAGAAGATGTTTTTCATGTATTAAATTTTTATTAAGTCAATAACCGACACAAAAACGATGACCTACACCATATGTATGCCCTGGATAAGCCCTTGTACATTTTATTAACTTTCTAAACATTTCACCATTGGCCGCCGCGCCGCTAGCAAAGTTTGAATTGATACCGGCCGCTGCCCGCCACCAGTGAGTGACGAGAGCGTGGCGGATCAAACAGATGTCGACATGACGGCTACCTCGTTTTTCTTAAAGTGATTCAGATTCATCAACAATGCCAAAATAAAAATTCTTTTTTGACACCTGCTTTTTAGAAAGGATAGTCATTGCTGCTCTCAAATGAGAGATTAAAGTTGAACTTTTCTTCTCTGTTCCTGCTATTTAGAAATCCCTATCCCTATAGGATTCTAATTTTCCTCGTAGATGTGAACAGCAGTATGTGTCATTAGTTATTAAAACTAATCTCGTCGTGGGCGTAAACACTTGAATCTCTCGTTTAGGTCCAGCTTCTACTTTAATCTTTCGCTCCACTCAGGACTCAATATACCACCCTCACTATAATTGTAATTTTGCTCCCTTGAGACACAATCTACTATTGTATTTAAAGTTTTTCCCACAAAACAAATTAATGTACGGTCGATTTCAAACATATGTGTACACTTTGCACATTATTTCTTTGTAATAGGGCGAAAAATGTATCCATATCCTTGACGTCGACTGTACAAGTGGCTTGCATCACGCTTGCTATTGTGTCAGTTAGTAGGTATATGCCACCAGAAACGAAGATTGACGAGTGACATTAAGGAAATTGAAGCACTGTACCCTGTACCTCATTATCGTGAGAAATTCAAGTATTTTTCGCTTTGTTCCTCAAATGGCCACTGTCATTTACACTGAACGGTAGGGAGATGGCGCACAAAAATATGAGATTACGTAGTTCATTTAATAAAGAGAAGAATCTCGCTGTTTTATCTGCACAAAAAACACTGTTTGTTGCTGTGTAATTTTGAATAAAATAATTCATGAATGCGTTTATTCTTGATGAGCTCAGCATCAAAACGAGGCTCTTTCGACTTCAACACCAATTGCACCTAACGTGTCCTCAGCTTCTTCGTCCATCTGGTCAAGCCTGGACCAGAGAGACTGGAAAAGCTTTTAACCACTGGCCCTGAAGAGACGGATGCCTATGCGTAATATGGCGGACACGGTTAACATCAGCGACGAGAGCCGCCCCACAGCCTAGCATGCACCAACCCCAAGACCGACCTTGAAGAGTGATGGTGAAGAGTGCCCTTTTTTTACGTTGGGGAAATGCTGGCGAAGTGTGCCTACCGTGAGAGCCGTCTCGTGCCTCGGCCAAAGAAGAATTTATGTATATCAGTATATCCTCTCACGGATCAAGTCAACACGACTATCCCAGGGAACGAAAAAACCATAGAATGCGAGCACCTTACAAATTTCTATCCAAACGCGTGCCTAAAACCCGGTATGCGCATGTTCGAACTAAACGGCTGCCTGGCATCGTTTTGATACCCCGCCCCCATCCCAGCAATGGAACCCATTCTGTGGGGCCATTTTGCGCCGCTACTTAGACTTCTATGGTGTTTTTATTCGCTGGACTATCCCCTCTTTACCAGGTCATCAGTCCACCTTGTGAGGGGCCTACCCACTCTGCGCCTTTCTGGATGCGGGTGGCGCAGGACCGGTCATTGTGGCACTCTTTGGGGGAGGCCTATGTCCAGCAGTGGACGTCTTTCGGCTGATATGATGATGATGATGATCCCCTCTTTGCGAGCAACATATCTCGAGCTTTGGTCATATATTATGAGGAGGGGCGTCGAAATCATGGCTAGATTAATCCGATCCGGCTGTTCACCTGCACGATGGACTGACCAGCTTAGAGAGATTTCATAATGCGAGGACCGCGATGGACCAAAGTCGAGAAGTCGAGAGAGGGCCCACATTCGTGCTCAAATTAAAATCACCAAATCATCAGTCAGGATGGGCACGGCAAATTAAATTAAAATTAAATTAAATAGTCATTTATTTCAGATTTCATCCATACACACATTTAAATTGCATTAAATAATATTAAGTTACTTAAAATAAAATCAATAAAAATAAAAACATGTCAAGTTAGAATTCGGAATACAAGTCACAAATTAAAATTCATTAACATATATAGGTGTCAGTAACATTATAATATTACATCTAGTGTTAGTAGGTACTTAAACATTGAAATTATGATGAAGCTTAGTGCAGTGGTTTAGGTAGGCCCCATCCCACCTGCCTGCAAACATTGCTGGGATGCTCTTGGTGCTGGCCCTCACCCTGCCAAGTAGCGAGGCGGCTCGCTTGCGCATGATGGCAGAGAAGCTATCGACGCGCGCCTCCGCGAACATTGTTAACGCACTGCAGTAGCGAGGCAGCCTCATCAGCACCCTAAATGCATTGTTGTACTGCACTCGTAAGGCGCTGTACTGTTTTTGCGTATAGTCCGCCCTATAGGCCCCCGTATAGGCCGCCGCGGCAAAGAAGACAATATTGTTTTCTAACTATCTAATAATAATTTTCTCAAGGTCGATAGGACGCGCGACTCTCCATACAAACGTAATTTGGTTCTCATTTTAAAACGCCATGCTAGAATAACACGAGACAATGGGAACCGCCATATCTAGGTCGGAAACTAGTAACTATAATTTACTTTAAAAAAAAGTTTTAACCGACTTCAATTTAGTACTCCGCCAAGCCACGAGAACATTTCCACATTTCTTTTCCAATTTACCACGTGAACTGATTTCCGAGAGCAAATGCGTTGATTATTAGAGGAAAAAACCCAATCGCTGTAATATTATGGCTGGCTGACCCGATAATATTTGAGGACTTCCGTCGATTCGACAAGGATCACCTTTGACACTTCATTAGTGGCTATTTCAATGGAATCTTATCAGAATCTGTGACGTACTTTTGTACTTTTAAGTACATAATTGAGGAATTCCGTAGGTCATCTGTGGTCTTCATCATCAATTCCAACAGCCTTTGGAAACTCGCTTATAATGAAAAAATGTACGGGGACGAAGTCCCATTGCAGCCAACCTAACAAAACACAGAATACATGGACCTAATATACCGGGTGTACAATCCAAATGGGTCAGTATGGAGAAGTCGGAAACTATGAGAGATAGCGCGATCTGTTCTTAGGAACCATGTCAATTTTTTCTTTTTTTTTAAATCAATTTTATCACTTTTAAAATAGACTTCCAATAAATCTAACTTTTCTTCATTCGTTAAACGCATTTTATAAACAGTACACAACACATAACACAATAATAATGTGAAAGTTATCAAAAATCAACACGAGGCGGTTATGAAAGCCGTGTTTCATTTGAAGTTAATTCCAAAAACAGTATTCCATTTTCAAATTTTTAATGAATTGGTACGCCCGCTGAACAAAATTTTATGCGTTCTAATTTTAAATAAACGCTATTTTTAATGAATAATACCGATGCAGATAATCTTATCTGCATCGGTATTATTCATTAAAAACCACTTATGCATATCTATGCATAAGTGGTCTCTTCAGATAATTGATGATCGATTCATATTATTCACGACTTTTTGCAAATTAATAAAACTGTGGGAATTTTAGTCTAATTTACTGTCGGTTGTGTTTACACAAGATTTCATAGCCAAATTTGGTCCTTTTTACTTAACGCGGTTACAAAAATATTGACCAGGTTCGATTCCCGGTTATGTATGAGAGTTAATAAAAAAGTTTGAATGTAATTATTATTAAATCTAAAATTGACGTCATGGTTCCTAAGAATAGATCTCGCTATGTCTCATAGTTTCCGACTTCTCCATACTGACCCATTTGGATTGTACACCCGGTATATTCTAATACAGAATATAATTTATTGGCAATATTTTATTTACGTTGGTAGTAGACACAAGAGAATCTTTAAACAATGTATGAAGTTCCGCCTCTTAAAACGTAGTGGTTATCAGGGGTCGGAACCGGTTTTTTGCAAAAACGTCGATATAACCACATATCTCGAACTATTTTATACTTCATATATGTAGGACTCAGTTGTGTTTTGAGGTAACGACTGCGTATTATTAGATTGCCCAATTAGAAATGAAATAATTAACAAAGAACGAAAAAATAACGTTTTCGTTCCCATACAAAAAATACCGGTTTCCGATCCCTGGTGGTTATATTCTCTTTGAATTCCACTCGACCAAATTTATGATTTCCGGGTGTAAATACACGATTAATAATAGAAAATATCAAAATCACTACACGCGTGCCTCATAATTGAGGAGTTACTTATCTCAATTCCTCATGGATCCAATCAACCAACTAAATTAAAAAAATATATACAAATCGGCTCATCAATGAAGGAGTTCGGAGGTAACAAACATTGAAAAAAAAAGATTAAAAAAACAGCCGAATTGAGAACCTCCTTTTTTTTGAAGTCGAGAAGAAAGTTTTTCATACAGTCTCTAAACATTCAATGTTTGTTTATTATATTCATATTACAATTTACGTCACCAGAAACTGCAACGTTATTCCAGTATGCCGTTTTAAAATGAGAACCAATCTACAGTCGTATATAGAGTAGACTCGAGTCGACCGTGCTAATTTAATATATTGATAAAATCTATTCAAGAATAATAGTCGAAGATACATTAATTAGTGAATTTAATGACTATCTGCAGACTGTAGAATTATTAGGCGAAGATATATTAAAACTATATCATAACCTCCCCAATATTGCAGCAAATCCCGCTATTGTGCATGGTATTAAATAACCCGCCAGCGGTTAATAAAATAAGGCTTTCATGACCCGACGGCTGTTAGGTCAGAGATTACTTTAATCCTGTAAAATATTGAGTTACTCTTGTCAAATATGTTTGAAACTATAACGCGCAGGCATACATTGCTACAATAGTTTATATTAAGCCAATAGGAATATGCTCTTTTTGAATCGCGTAGATACTTGCCTCATTAACTATATGAATAGTAAACCATCAAATTATTACAATGAAGTATAAATTGTAAAATATAATTAACATTTTTAAAAGATAAAGACTTCAAAGTTAAAAAAAACATGTTTTTTATTTATCAGCCATGAGCACCCAAAACTAGAAGATAATGCCGTGACGTCATAATACTGTCAATTCGTATGAGTCGTTTCGACTGTCACCAGCGAGGTCCACTTTGACCCTCTTTCTTGTCTTTTTACATGCTCTAATTGTAGCCATTTCGACTGTCGCCAGCGAGGGTCACTTTGACTCTCTTTTTTCTTTTTACGTGCTCTTATTGTAGCTAGTTCCATAAAAACATTTAATCCACTTAGAAAAATGGTCCAAATGGCACTGTAAAAAAATAGTCAAGAAGCCTATTGTATTTAAAAAGAGATGTACTTACCAACTCAGGAAGAGCGAGTCTATGTAGACACCTGTCTCTTGAGACAGGTGTCTACGTATACAGTCGCCATCAGATATATCGGAGCGGCCAAAGTGCTCACAAATATCTGAACACGTCTCTAATGCCTCGACAATAGAGACGTGTTCAGATGTTTGTGAGCACTTTGGCCGCTCCGATATATCTGATGGCGACTGTACGTAATAGGAGGTCTCTTTTGTAACTATTGTTAAGTTGTTTCACGAAATAAATTATTGTATTATTATCTGCCACTACGTCCTTTAAAGTAAGGTTTTAAGTATAACTATCCGACAAACCATGCATGCTTACCACATTTGGTTATCAAGATTAAACATTAAACATATTTAAATGTTAGATTAGCAAGATTAAACATTAAAAAAAGGATGGTATTTTGTCTAATTTTAACTATGTACAAACCTGCAGACGCCTCCACGTCGTATTATGTATACATATAGCCACATCCTTTAATTAAAATTTCACGCAGTGGTTTCTAGGGAATCCAGACCAAGATTCCCTGACAATCGATGCGGAATATACCCTTTTGTTCTTCGTAAAGGCCGTTTCTGCATCGAGAAGCTTAACATTGTTACTTGAAGGCAAGGCAATGGCATGCAATTATAAAGGAAATCTTGAATTCCTTGGACACATCGGCGAGTCTTGCCATTTAGGTAGGACTTGACAAATTAGTGATGAGACAAGTTTTCAGTGTGTTATCAGATAAGATAAAATGTTAGTTTCTTATTACTACTAAGCTTCCGCCCGCGACTTCGTCTGCGTGGACCCGTGATAAAAACTATCCTATATTTTAATTTAGGCTATGAACTATCTTCGTGCATAATTTCATCCAAATCGGTTGAGCCGTTTAAGCGTGATTGAGTAACAAACATCTAAACATTCAAACATCCAAACTTTCGAACTTATAATATTAGTAGGATTAGGTACAGTCAAGTGCAGAAATATGTATCGATTTAACCCGTTCATAAATATGCACCGAAACCCTAATCTATATTAATCTAAAAAATATGAGTAAGTTGTACATGCATCAATATTTTTTCACGTCACTGCACCTGCTTAAAAGTAAAAAGTCTCTTTCATACTAAAATACATCCCAAAGGTAAACGCGTTTATCAAAAGCTGAAAATGTCAAACTTATGTCAAAACTAGCTGATGCCCGCGGCTTATAGGAAATGTAACATATTGAATCCCATGGGAATTAGATGTTTTCCCGCCGGAAAAAGTAGCCTATGTCACTCTTCAGCCTCTAAACTATCTCCATACAAATAAAACACATTAATACGTGCTCCGTTGCGACGTGAAAGAAGGAAAAACAAACGCACACACTTTCGCATTTATAATATTCGTAAGGATAATAGAGGTGAACAATATGTGTCGACTATTCGGCATTAAGGTGTCGAGCATTGGAAAATTTACCTTATGGGAGTCTGTGGCATTGTACTATCGACAACACAGCTAACTGACCATCGGTGCACCTTAAGTGCATTGTAATAAGGTTCTATATAAACACAGGATGGTCAGTTAGCAGTGTTGTCGTTTCTACTGCCCAAACGGATAATCCGATTTCAGTGTATTTACATTATGTTCACTTTTTTAAAATCTCTGCCTGCTAACTAATTTTGTTTTATTTCTCTGCCGACTAACTAAATCTTTGGGTATGCTTTCTTGTAGGAACTGTGTCACCTAGCTCCCTAGGCGTAATACAATGACTAATTAAGTTATGAATGATTAAGCTATTTTGTGCTTTGGTTTGGGCCAAGCATTTCTTTCAGTTAGATAAGTCCTCAAGTATATACTTGTGGTTTATACAATGTTTATTTAGAAACGTAAACGTAAGCCTCAGATAACGCGTTTTTACTGGTAACCTTGACTTGGATGCTAGAGTATCTGGCTGCTGGCCTTAAGAGTCCGCAGTAAGCTCGATTCTCCATACAAACGTAGTTACGCTCTCATTTTAAAACTACGTGTTGGAGTGTAACGAAACTTTGCATGTACAATAATTACAACTTAGAAAAGTTGAAAAACCCCCGACATTTTCATTTCAAAGTCCAATATCTCAAAAGCGGCTAAACAGATTTTCATAAAACATAGCTAAGAACATTCGGGATCACATCAGCTTTCGAATAAAAATAACCGCATTCAAATCGGTCCATCCGTTTGGGAGCTACGATACCACAGACAGATACACAGATACACAGACACGTTAAACTTATAATACCCCTCTATTTGCGTCGGGGGTTAATGAAATGAGGTATATCTATGTCTGTAATTAGTTTATGTAGCTTCAGATACCATAGTAAAAAAAATACAGCGAATTTAAGTTTTTCATACAAAACTTGTTTTTGCTGTATTTCGTTTGTTTTATACACTGGAACCATATGAACTAATTACAGACATAGATATACCTCATGTTAATGTATATGCAAAGTTTCGCCACAATCCAACACGTAGTTTTAAAATGAGAGCGTAACTACGTTTGTATGGGAAGGTGAAATTCGGCCGAGCTTTACTGACGACTTAAGATTCGGTTAAGTCTATTAAGTCCGTGAATACACTTTTATCGCGGAAGCAAAACAGAATAACCAGTTACGCTTTGAATACAATTACAGTTTACGAATATTATTGCATTTTGTATTGAATTCTTTTTTTATTACGTCGACTGGAATCATTTTGGAGTCTAGAACAGGCGCATTTCAAGTCTTATTGGGCGGAGTTCGGGAATATAGACATCCTTAATAGTAATTTTATTCAGGTTCGTGCTAAAAAACTTGAGGGATTATATGAAATCCGCTTACCAAGTTACTGGTTAATTTTACTTGTCTAAATTTCTTCTTTGAGTAATTTAGCTAATATTATAGAGAGGCGGTAAGAAGCTTAGGCTTTTATCCGTCACCGTCACCTACTCGGTGTTATGTGCACTAAGGTGAAGTGAGGTTCCGCACTCATACCTACATCAATTCCGTATTAATATTCTAGGCTGTAGAACAGGGACACATAGTATTTGTTCTGAATATTATAATATTTATTTATAGTAAACTAGCTTCCGCCCGCGACTTCGTCTGCGTGGTCCCGGAATAAAAACTATCTTATATTTTAATCCAGGCTATAAACTATCTTGGTTCAAAATTTCAACCAAATCGGTTGAGCCGTTTCAGCGTGATTGAGTAACAAACATCCAAACATCTAAACATCCAAACTTTTGCATTTATAATATTAGTAGGATATGTGTAAAATAACATAATTGGAAGTGTTCATGTACCATTTTTTTATCATTTCGACCTACGCTTGTAAAATCCTTCGGGTTAGTCTCGGGCACCGTATATCTAATACTATCGGCTGATGATGAATAATGTTGAATTTCAAACTTTAATTCTTGTTCTGAATGCGGCTATTTCAGACTGCTGAGCCTTTGTATTGCAACCATTCCTGATGTTTTGTGATCAACTCTTCCTACAATTCTCGATCAAGTCCTGCTATTTCAAAAAACTTCAAATCAATGCATCCTGCGCCACGCTACGCTCATAGCGCTACGCCGTAGGCCGTACGTAGCAGCAACATTCACTGCCAAGGATCGCTACGCACGTAGCCGATCCCGTGGTTTTCCCGCTAAGTAGAAGATTAGATGTTTGTTACTCAATATCGCTTAAACGGCTCAGCCGATTTAGATGAAATTTTGCACGAAGATAGTTTATAGCCTGGATCAAAATATAGGATAGTTTTCGGGTCCACGTAGACGAAGTTGCGGGCGGAAGCTGGTGTCCATATATGCTTGGAGCATCGCAAATAAACTTCACTTCAACAACAGCAAATGCCAAATAATGACCTTTACTCGACGCCAACATCCTACTAAATATAACTATACAATGGACTGTCAGAGTTTGAGTCATGTAGTTTCTGTAAAAGACCTCGGAGTGAAGTTTGATCGCGAGCTGACATTCCGCGAGCATATTACGAGCCTCGCCAAAGAGTCGTATAAGAGGTTAGGCTTCGTGTTGAGAAACGTTAGGGACTTCAACAAATCCGGCGTCATCAAGCTCCTCTATACGGCCCTAGTACGAAGTAAACTAGAGTCTAGTGCCTGTGTTTGGAGTCCAAATGAGGCCAAGTACAAGCTTATGTTGGAAAAGGTCCAAAAAGCATTTCTCCGCTTCCTCTATAAAAAACTATATGGTTACTATCCATTCATGTACCCGACTAAGTTTTTGCTTGGCGCCTTGGGCTTCAACTCCCTAGAAGTACGAAGGAGCAATGAGAGGATGGTTACTGCGTGTAAGGTGCTCCGTAATAAAATCAATAGCACCGAACTTCACAACACACTAAACTGCGTTGTCGTGCCCCTAAATAAGTCATGCCGGCGCGCGTACTTAAAACTGTCGGACGGCACTGGATCGCGCGCGACATGACCAGCTCGCTCGACGGGCTCCTGTGCACTGATCCAAAAGTGGATCTCTTTGTGGACAGCCTGCCCATACTCGCATCCAGGTGCCTCTCTTATTGTGAGAATGCATGAGTAATGACTGAGATGATTAATGATTACTGAATACGTACTTAATCCCTATATTTAAGAATCTTTTGCACAAGTGTAATTGGTATTAACCGTTCTTGTGAAATAAATAAATAAATAAATAGCGAAAAGCGCCCGTACCGCTCTCATTTTGGACGTGATTGGCGTGGAACGGGTTAATATAAAACCTGTGGGCAAATGTTGTGTGTTCAAATTCGATGTCGGACGCGTAAGAGGGGTGTTATAATTTTGAAATGTCTGTGGGTCTGTGGCATCGTAGCTTCTAAACGAATGACCCGATTTTAATAATATATATAAACTAGCTGATGCCCGCGGCTTCGCCCGCGTGGTTATAGGAAAATGTAACATATTGAATTTTCCCGTGGTAATTATATGTTTTCCCGCAGGAAAAAGTAGTCTATGACACTCTCCAGCCTCTGAACTAACTCCATACAAAAAATCACATTAAGAAGATGAATATACATTTTTAAGATGAATTTGAAGAAGTTGTGGCTTTCCAATGACTTGTGAATTGGTTGAATATAGTATTTATTTATTTATTGTATATTTGCGATATATATAGTGTGTATTATATTTTATACTGTATATTTATATATGTATTGGCATGTTTTTATGTGTCTAGAATTAATACCTATTAGGTTTTGTTTTCATTTTCTCTGTGTTTTTGTACACGGTATAAGTTTGCCTATCTCGGTCTACCTACCTTCCTCTCAATTGCTCAAAGGTTAGCTGGAAGAGATCCCTTATAGGGATAAGTTCGCCTTTGTACTTTGATCTATTGTGTGACATGTATATTCTTTAACCTGTTATTGTGTACAATAAAGTGCTTACATACATACATACACATTAATACGATGCTCCTTTGCAACGTGAAAGAAGGACAAACAAACACACACACACACTTTCGCATTTATAATATTAGTAAAGAATGTCTCCTGTAACGTACTACTTTAGATCTATTAGGCATACTTCTTTTTTTTCGGATAATATAAAATTTAAAATGAATTAAATTCATCTATCTATCTGATGTGCTTTTTTTGTCGGAAAGCTGACGTGATCGAAATGGTTCTTAGCTACATTTGCAACAAAATCGGTTCAACCGGTTCTGAGATATTTAACTTTGAAATGAAAACGTCGTGAGTTTCGTCGAATTTTCCAAGTTGTTAAAGTCTGATAAGTTTCTTTTTGACCCTATCCATGTTGCAGATTTTGGGAGTGAAAATTTCTTTAGCGGCGCTGTGCACATTTTGAGATGGGGAAAAATTGTTAAACTCGCCACAGGTCACGTGACCGTGAGATTCGTAAGACGTGAGATTCGAGACGGACACGTGAGCTGATCGAAAAACTGTTACAATGTTATTGAGTTTTCATTTCTGCCGGCACTCCCGGAGTGCAACCCGGTCTTTTTTTATTACAGAATAGTGAGCTGCTTATAAAAAGAAATTAAGTCCCTACAAGAATATTACGGTAAGGCGAATGTCGCTCATATCATATCCATATAGGATCCATAGGTCATTGACACACTTTAGATAACGAACCCCAAATATTAAGTACGTGTAGTGGCAGCCCTGACTCCCAACCTAAATTAGGCGCCAGTATGTAACAATAACAAAGGTGCTTTTCAAGGATTCAATGGACCCGATTCTACAGTGGCCTCTTTTCCTAATTTTATTTAGGTGTCGCTAAAACACTTTGCTATTCTATGAGCAGCTGACATAATCAAATGACAGCGCTAATTTCAATCTGACGTTTCTTATTTTAGGCGGTCTATACAACTTACTTAGCTGCCTAAATGCTATTCTAAATATGTCGTCTTTAATCTGCCGCCTACATTATGTGTTAAAACTAAACAATTTAGTTTTAGGCTATATTTAAGCCATTTGCACGTAGAATCTGGTCCAATAGGTACCTACAGAGTGTACCAAAAATGGGGTGTGAACCGATCAAGGGCATAACAGGTATCGTGTTCTGATAAGAAAAAGCAAGAGGAAATTTATTTTACGCGATTTTTTTGCATTTGTATGGAGCGTTGGCCGACTGGGGCGACCTGGTCCATACAAATGTAAACAAAAGTCGCGTGAAAAAATCTTTTAGTTTTTTCTTATCAGAACACGATACCTGTTCTTGATCGGTTCACACCCCATTTTTGGTACACTCTGTATAGCAGCGCACAATGCTACCTCACGGCAAGAGCAGCTTCAAGCCTTAGTTCACAATTTAACATTAGCGCCGCGCCGGTCCTCTTCAGGTTAGTTGTTTATCCCTCTACAGGTCGCATTTCTCAACCGATTCTCGTGAAATTTTGTGAGCCCGAAAGACATCCACTGCTGGACATAGGCCTCCCCCAAAGAGCGCCACAATGACCGAGTCTGCGCCACCCGCATCCAGCGGCCTCCCGCGACCTTTACCAGGTCATCAGTCCACCTTGCTACCCACGCTGCGCCTTCTGGTACGTTCGGTCGTTAATTAGGTATATACATTTTCTTGTCGAGCTACTTCTTGTGTTTAAATGATCGAAATACTTAATAATAGTACAGGAATTTGTGCGTTAAAATGCTAATGCTATCTTGATTGAGGTATTATAGGCCTGCTGTAGTAACGTCGAATGGTTTCACCGTACGCAGAGAGGCTGTCCCGTTTTATAAACTTGAACGCATAATTCCCGTCCCTTGTTAACTGTTTGTGGGTTCCACCGAGAACCTCGCCTGGGAGTTCGCCCTAAAACGTTCCATTTATCTTATCAAATTCCATCTCACGTTTTTTACCGCGAAATAAAAATTAAATTAACGCCGGCTTTGTCCTAATTTATTGAGGCCTTTTTTAACCTTTATTATCAATTTTATCTTATTAGACTTCGAAGATTTACAGTTTTTATGAAGGATTTATTGGATCGTTATCGTAATGGGTTTAATTTAAGTAATTAAAGGTTGCGTTTTATACTTTTTTACCAACCATTAATTTCAAATACTTTCCTTAGGTTCCGTTCATATTGTTATTATGTATCGATGTCGCAAGTAAGATAGTTATAGAGTCTGATATACCTACCTCATCATATCAGCCGTCGACGTCCACTGCTGGACATAGAGAGCGGCTGATCGAGCCGCAGCGAGCGGACGTGTCTAACGGAGCTCCGTGCTTCGTTTGCACTCGTACCTTAACTGTGTTATTTTGTTATTTCGCCTGCGCATCGTGCCCCCATGAGTGCGCAGCAAATAGTGAACATTGCACCGCTTATATCATTATAAATGGTGAAAAATGGACACGGAAGATACGGAAAGCGTCATAAACCTGTCAACAAGTGAACATAGTGCTATCAATAGTACTAAAAGCGTAATTGAACCCGCGAACAATATGAATAAGTGCAAAGTGAATAACAAAGCTGTGGGGTCTATCTTAAAAGACTCTGAGAGTAGATTTCCGGTTGAATGCTGGCACTGCTCGAAAATAAACAATGTAAAAAACTTTTACCAGTGGCATAGTGACCAAACTAATATAAAACAACTAAAGTGCAGTGAATGCCGTAAAGAAACTAGTGTAAAGTGCTTTTTGGAACTTGTTCCCAATATACAAAAAGAGGAATTAAATGGTTGTGGCCACATTATCAGAATCATCTCATGCAATTCGGCCACATGCCAAGTAAACAATAAAAACTGCCGGGAGTGTAATAAGCAGTTCCACATCAAAATGATTCCCAATCTGGCCTTTATCAGCAAAGAACGTGTGATCTGCGAGTGTAAAATAGTAAATGATTTTATGATCTACCCACAAAATGAGATCAATAAAATTAAACAACGAAAGTCGCGCGGTAAAAATACTGAGTCAGATACAATAAGTACCATGCCCGCGCGCCGCGAAACTTCACGGAACCGGCCGCCGCATGCATCAACGACGATGACGGACTACACTCGTCCACAGATCCCCACCACTAATCGTTTTAACATATTACCACGAGCCGATGATCAAAGTGCGTTAGATGCACAGGAATCGAGCGATGGGTGGATTCAACAGCGTAACAAGAGAGCCAAGCGCGCTCGGATAGATCATAACGACGAGCGATTCAAAACATCCGACTCAAACACAGGGGACGGAAAAGTTTCCACCTCCAACACAAACGCAACTGCTACGCCTGATTCTGACCAGCAAAGACTAACACATATACCGATGATCCGGATCACTGACCGTGAACTGATTGAAAACGCAGAGCCAGTTAAGAAAATAAGATACCTCGCGATTTCACTGGGCTGCTGCTACTCCATCACTCAAAATAAAAAACAAATCCATATAAAACCGAGAAACGGAGAATCTCGAACAAAAGTGATCGAAGCTCTCCGCGCGCTAAATGAAGAATTGAGATTTGTAGCTCCCGTTCCCAAAGGGGAGCAACATCGTGCAACGAGAGTCATTCTCCGCAATAACACGTACGATGAGCCACTCGAAGTGCAACTTGATGAGATGGAGAGGTGCATCGGTATTCGCCCACTTAACATCATAAAAATAAAGGACCACTTGCAACTGGTGATATTTGATCCAACACATAGCTTCGAAGACGTAGCAAGACTAATAAGGAACACCTCGGACCATTTCTTTGGAGCACCTAGAATGAAACCGGAGCCATACAAGAAGGACCCTAAGCGAGTGGTGCAGTGTAAAAATTGCTATCTCTTTAATCATTCAACATCGGCGTGTCATGGTCGCAAATGTCCCGAAACAATAACCATGCTCAATCAAGAAAACATGGAGATTGATGTGTGCCATGCTTGCCACAAACCAGGCCACGGAGCGAACCAAGTAATATGTGAGCGGTTTCAGGCAGAAATAAAAAGGCAAACGGACCAGCACGCTGCACGAGAAGCAAAGAACGCCAGACCGACAATCGCAGCCAAAAGAACAATCACAAAGAAAGCTAGTGTCAGACACGGCATTTCATTTGCAAACGTAACCGCAACAGAAATAAACAATGATGCTGAATTCCAACAGCCCTTACAACAAACACAGCCGACTGCAAACTCTTCAATTGTTAGACCAATTGACAAAAAGATGATGCTCATCGATGCCATGAGAAAACTATGTAACATACTACTAGAGCTCACAAATGGCGACCTTTGGTAGTGACAAAAGTTTTAGGAAACTACGTATTTTACACGTCAATGCACAAGGATTGAGAAAAAAATTCGAGGAAATGAAAGCGCTGACGAGTAAACATAGACCGCACATCATCGTGGTCAATGAATGCAAGCTAGACTTTGATAAAGTCAAATATAACATTAAAGATTATGACAAAATCACGGACTCGAAAGCAGACCATCTCACTACTGCAATGTATATAGCAAGAGGACTTAGATGGGCCCAAACCCATCTTACAACGAACTGGCAGGACGACGATAGAAGGATAGAGGGCGTTTCTATCAGCCTTGTTATTAACCATACGACTGGAGAATCAATTAATATCAAGGGTATCTACATTCCGATCCCAAACCAACATCACGCACGCGATGAATTTGAGGACATTCTCTTGGAAAGTAGTGCTGTTGTGATTGGAGACATGAATCTTCAAATGAGAATACTGGGTCACACGAGAGATAGAAGCCTTGGTACACTGGTTAAACGACTGATTCAAGAAAATGTCTGCTCTTTATCCAACACTGGTGTGCCGTCAAGACCAAATAGTCAAGGTAATGGTATACTAGACACTGCCATTCTCACGCACGAGTCACAAAATATTGACAGAGTCTCGGCGAAAGGCGTCGAATCTATCGGTTCTGATCATTTGCCATGGTTGCTTGACCTACATATCGACGTGGATCGAGAACGGAAGCTGGTACGAAATATGAGAGCAATCTACGAAGACGAAGAGCTCTCTAGGAGATACGAGAGTATTTTCATCGAAAGCATGGGACCTCTCGGTGACATCAACAGCAATGTAGACTGCGACAATTTCATAGAACGACTGGAAAAGTCACTAACTGCAGCGTTAAACGAAATTGCTCCGCTAAAAGAAGACCGTAGACGAGATCACCTACCAGCGGACATCGAGCAACTTATTGTAGACCGAAACGCTGCGCGTAACAAGGCTTGGCGTTTTAGGCACAACCATTTACGTCGACCAGCTCTACGCCAAGAGTACAATAGGCTAAAACACGAAGTGTCTAATGCACTGTGTACACTTCGAGAGGAATCTTGGCTGAAAATTATTGAAGACCCGAGAGACAATCGTACTCAGATGTGGCGCATCCAGCGCAGTATGAAAACACAACCACAAAAACTCCCACAGATCCCGAATTGTATCACTGAAAAAGACACAATTGATACACTGGTCGACGCGGCTATCGTCAAAGAAGCAATTGTCTCGCCGGAAGATGAAGGAACGGAGAAGACAACACCGTTTCGGCCGCTCGACCTAACCTCAACTGACGAAATAAAAAAATCTCTACGCCGTTTTAAAAACAAAAAAGCACCCGGTCCGGACCAATTGCGAGCGGATGCTCTAAAACTTGGAGGCAAAGCATTCCTTGGAGCGTTTAAAAGAGTTGCGGACTACGTTCTTACCACCGGCTACTTTCCGCGTCGTTGGAAGCAAGGGGAGTGTATCTTCCTACACAAAGCAGGAAAGAACTATCGAGAGGCAAAATCGTATAGACCCATTACCCTACTTAACATCATGGGTAAACTGTGCGAAAGATTAATACTGGCAAGATTGTGGGAGACTAGCCATCGACTACAACCCCCGTTTCAACATGGATTCACGCAAGCAAGAGGGACTGGCACTCAGATCCTTCGTACTGGGAAATTCATCACAGACGCGCTTGATGCTAAAGACAGTGTTGCAATGATTTCCACTGATCTGAGTAAAGCCTTCGACTCTATCAATCATCGCGGCCTAATCAAGAAATTACAAAACAAAAATGTTGATAATAACATAATTAAAATAGTAGAGAACTATTTGATGGACCGCACAGTACGAGGCAAGTTTCGTACTACTATAGGAGAAGAAATGATTGTCCCACACGGGGTTCCACAAGGCTCCATACTTGGACCCGTTGTGTTCAACCTGTATGTTCATGATATTTGGGACGAGCATGACAGACTACAAGGCATCAAGCTGTCTCAGTACGCAGATGATCTTTGTGTATTAAACAGAGCGGCTCGTCCAGATCAAGCGACAACTAGAGCAAAGTGGGCAGCGGAGACTGTTATCGACTACTATAAACGATGGGGACTAAAGTGCAATGTCGATAAGACGGAGTGCACCTTGTTTACCAAAAAAAGGGGTTACAAGCCAACAGTTAAACTGAAAGACCAAACACTGCCGTTTAAAAAAGAGACAAAATACCTCGGAGTTATCTTCGATAAGACGATGACAATGGGACCACACACAAACCTGGTAACGACGAAAGCGAAAAGAGTTCGTGGAGCCCTCAGCCCGATCATCGGTTACTACGCAAAAACGGACCTCCAAGTGAAACTTGCGATCATTCAGGCGTGTCTGTTGCCAGTACTTGATTATGGAACCATACAACTCCTGCCGCGGTATAGTAAAACAAACTTGCTAAAAATAGAAAGGCAATACCGTATGGCTTTAAAAGCAGCAGCACAATTCCCGCAACGCATACCTACCGAAATGCTGTGGGACACTCTAGATTGGGACCCATGGCACATCCGTGTCCATGATTTACATCAAGACATGCTGGAGAGACTAAAGCAACTGAATATAGCGGACCTTGATACCCCTGGCGATGCATATCTCGGCTACGGTCAATTTAATCCACTGCTCTCGAACCATAGAATAGGAGATATTCCGTACATTGAAAATAGGAAAGACCGCAGGTTACCGCTTAGTAAACGAGCAGTAGCCCCTAGGCCACATAGATTGTAAGTTAGTCGTAATTAGTAGTAAGAACACAACCAGGAACAAAACATGATAGTTGTCTTTATATAAAGTAACTAACATAAATCACAACACACCACACTTGCACTGATCTCACGTAGACTTAAGCGAGCCGTTACAACCCTGTGATCCGAATGGAGCCAGGAATATTTTGTATATAAATTTAACTAAGAAATAAACGATTTTCTGATTCTGATTCTGATTCTGCTGGACATACGCATCCCCCAAAGAGTGCCAAAGTGACCGGTCTTGCGCCACGCAGGTGGATCCAGCGGATTCCAGCCACCTTTACCAGGTCATCAGTCCACCTTGTCCCCACAAGGTCCTACCCACGCCGCGCCTTCCGGTACGTGATACCTATCTATAATTGTATAACTGACCGGAAGATTGTAGATATAGAGTATCTTACAAATTACTAGGAATATAGCTATAATGAACATAATCTATTGATATAGCAGTATCGCCAGACTAGTCTTATAAATGCCGCGAACAGGCTATTGGAACTCGTACGCAATGAATGCCAAGGGCGATCCTGCGACACCACCCTTGACAAGGCCCCACCCGGATGTCGTTGGTGGTTTTAGACGGTAGTCCAGCTTCGGTTAGTCCGTCTTACCCGTCCTGCCTCCCCGGATGGGACGGGATGCGTAAACGCATTTCCCCAACGTTAAAAAAAGGCTATCGAGACTCCAATTCACATCAACAATGTTACTCCAGATCATGATCTGATACAGACTCGAATGAGGTGCCTTCTCATTTCAGTATCTACGTAATACAATTTTTATATATTTTTATTGTAGCTATTCCTCGCCCTAATAAAGATAGATTCGACTCTACTGTCAGATTTTATTACAATTACGTTTTCCCAGTGAAAATATGAACGAACGCCAAAAACAGACCTAACATTGTTTCCCGCCTTTTTCAACGCCACGCGTTGTGACGTTCGTAAACCGTTAAAATGTCAACAAAATATATTATATTCTTAAAACGTGTAAGTACATCGCTACTGGAATTTCAAGCTTTGATATTGCAATTTTGGTTCAAATTTCGCTTCTCATCATGCATAAAGGCATTAAGCTTCTTCAAATGCATGGCACTTTAACCGAGGACCAAGTGTCCTTACCTAAAGCAATTTCTCGTGTAATGAAGATGGTAGGAAAATGCCCCGTTGCCGTTGCCGCTGGCGAACATTTGCAAGTCTAATACCGCGGCTGCCTACGAATTATTTGAAGCCTAATTGATGTGACGTCACGGTATTAAGCTTTATTTGATAAGGTTTAGAACTGGGTCAAATAAAAGTATGAATCGTATTAATACGTTTCTGTCAACAATTTAGTTTTTGATAGATATAATTTTTTATTGCCGGTTGTTTTTGCACATACATCAACTACTCGTGAGAGGGTTCCAATTAAATGTGCCTAATGTTTGGATTTATTTCGGGAATTGCTATGACTACCTACCTACCTACTGTCTTCATCATCAGATCAGCTCGATGGTGTCATAATAACGCATTTTAACCAAACATACTTATGTACTTATGCCAAACAGTGCAATCGGATACAGGCAACTGGCTGAAAAGTGGTTTTTAAAATTATGGAAAACAACTTAGGTACATCTTTATTTGCAAACGAACAATGCGAGGCAAACAAAAGCAAGTAGTGTAAAAACACTGTGATGGAACTGTTTCGTGGCAATGTTGTTTTCTCTTTTGTATGCTGATTTATGTGCATGTATGTGTTGCTGTCATAAATAAATGTTATCCTATTCTATTCTATTCTAAAAAAGGTATCTAAAACTTAGATTGTAATAACTTTTCGCAAATATGCTTTTTTTCCATTAGGGGAATGCTTTTAAGCACCGTCCGCCCGTTCGAAAGGGGGGACTGGACTGATGTGTGGGACAGAAGGCCAAGACTACCCACTAAACCACCAACGATTGTCCTGCCTTGTCGCTTACAGGAATGGCCAAAGGTTTGCTAGACGCATTCGCGGGACAATTTCGGAGCCTATCATTATTTATTTTTATTATTTCATTTTTATTTATTTATTTATTAACAACTAAAATTAGACATGAATAGTAATATACATTGCTCCACAAAACTTCATCAATAGTTTGACTGTGGAGTCAAAATTACAGTCTCTTTTCTCTTTAACATAATATAGTAGTGTCTTAAATATCTACTAATTTCTACTATCTACTATTTAAAAACTCTTATTCGCAAGCTGCCACAATATCATGATCATGAACAATCAAAGCGGCATAAGTAAGGCTAACATTGTTTTTTGTATTCTATTCCTATCTCCGTGTTTAGAATCGATATTGCGTATTATTTAAGTAAATTTGAAATTTTCTAAACTAAGCTCATGATTGGCCATTGTACTGAGCTCATGAATGCCTAAGGTTTGCGGTCCGAACAAAAGGTATACGCGCGCGTACCAAATTTGCAAAAAAAAATTAGCGCCACATAAAATGTTCATTGTATAATGAACTCTATCCTCTTATTCAATAGATTCCAAATTACCATAGCGCCTTGTACCTGGCTCGGGTACAAGGCGCTAGGTAGGAGCGGGTTTTTGGTTTAGTGGTTGGTTTGGACCTCGCAAGGTTAAAGCCCGCGGGGGCCGAGCCATTAGCTATAGTGATACATAGCTGCGTAGTAGACGGGAATTTGTATGGACAAGTGCTTTTGGACGACGAGTTGGACGAAGGGCGTGCCAGCTTGCAGCAAGGTCATACACACACACACACTTACACAAAACATTAACTCATTCTTGCTGGCAGTTGGGCCGAAAAGGTTCGAGAAAGAAGGTTTGCAGTTATTTAGTTTTAAGTTAGAATAAGTTCAGCGGAGCGAAACGCGTCCGATTTGCTTTCGTCAGGGGACTGTTTGTATGGGAGGTCATTCTATGGGCCCGTGACACTCCCCGGGGTCCTGGTGAGAACACTCCGTATAAGACTAGACTAAGTTTAGACTGGTTTCGACCTTTTCTAGGCTTTCTATTTTCGTGTAGCGAGTAACCCTTCCTTACTTCATTTTAATGAAAAATAATGTTCTCAATTTGGAACTCGGATAAAGTTGGTATTGTTACGAAACAATGGATATAAATCTTTATCCAGACAATCTAAATTCATTGAAGCAAAATAGGTTGCCAACTTCAAAGGGGTAACCACTGTTTTTGCTGAAGTGAAGAATGAATATAAAACATATTCTAGGGCCCTGTCACGTAGCCTGTTGATGTATTGACGGAATAATTTACTAGAATATTTGCTGCGTGACGAATCGTTTATAAATAGAGATCGTTTTGTTACCTTATCTCTCAAAAGAAGCAATAGCTTTGAGAAGTTTTTGCTTTTTTTGAGCTACTAGTAAGTATTACTTTACTTATATCTTTTTCATGTGCTTTTAAAAAAACAAATGCTTAAAATTATGCACAGTCTCATCCAAGTATTGATTGACTTTTCTTCTGACGCGGATAATTTCAATAAAAATTCTAAACTGTGAAGTGAAGATACAATAGTTAGCTGCAGTGTTGTTGTTTGGCGCAAGTGCTTGTATTGAAAACCGAGTTAGCGAAGGATTGTAAAGGTCTCCACCCACCGAACTCGTGTCGTGCGCGGCGCGTGTCGGGCGCGGTTGAAGCGGAATATTCACATCCGTAATATATAATATTCACCCGCATTTGGACCGCGTTCGGTGTGTGTTTGAAGTGTAGTTTCAATGCTTTACAACTTGCGCGGGCCCGCGCAGCACACGCGCCGTCCACGACACGCGTTCGGTGGGTGGAGGCCTTAAGATTGAACCATGAACGAAACGAATTTCTCTTTCTTTCTTCTCTCTAATCTTAGGCACGAGACGCCAAACAACTTTGCTGCTGAGCGAAACACACAACTTTTCACCTCCGCGAGGAAAATTGTAAATTTAATGAAAGTCATTTGGACCTTTTACTCATTTTCAATAAAGGTTTCTTTACTTCTCATCAAGATTGAAGCATGTAATTATTAAATGCAACAAACATTTTTTTATCTTTAAATAACTCGACACTTACTTACCTAAATTAAATAAGTCAAAGTATTGTTGGGTACCTACTCAAGGCTCAAATACGCATATTTTACTTTTTCTGCTAACTTAGCAGGCATTAAAATTCATATTTATATCTTCTGCACTAAAATCTATAAATAACTTACATTATTTTGATTTTACTGGGGCTTTAGGACAAAACATTTTTTTTTTAATGCATATGAGTTTTTTCTTTCATTAACTTTTTAAACGGTGCGTTCGAAATATGCACAAAGCAGCTACTAGACTAGACTAGCTACATGTTAAAATTATTTATTTGTATTGTATCCTTATAAGTCAGTCTATTTATTAATATTTCATATATAATTAAGAAATATAATTATTAAATAATTGAAAATCAAAATTATAATAATGAATTATTGGCATAACACATAAGTTTCTTAACCTCTCATTCTGTATAGAAAAAAGTTGGATCTCGCAATTGACCGTCACGTTCCAAATTCAAAACATCTTTCTACGCTAGCGGATATAATGGACTCTGGGCGCAGATTTTGAGCAGTGAGCAAAAGCTGCAGTGAGATAAAGCAAGCATTTTCGAGCCAGTGCGGTGAAAATTCATTTGACTTGGACGTTTTCAGGGTTTTTGAGTGTAGGTCATTCAAGTGCAGGCCGATCATATAATGCATTGTACGCGCGTCAGGTGCGCGTCAAAATGACGGTTCAGTTATCCTAACGTGCGTTCTATAAGTTACGTGATCAACCCTCTGGTCCTGACACCATCCATAATTCCATAGCGAACGCTTGCGTACATTGGTATCATTCGCTTCGTTCTTATTCCTAATCATTTCAATCCCCGAAGCCACAGCATGGCTGCATGTTTCTTAAGGCGCAGTTGAAACTCTGATCCATTGCTATAATCCGATTCACTCTAGTCGGTTGACAAAACAAAAAACAAACAAAATTTATTTGCAGAAAAAGGGTAAGTTTACATGTCTTAGAGTAAATACATTATTGTTTCGCCTGACAATGCGAAATTAATAAATAATAAAACAATTGTGTAAAAACAATAAACTTAAGTCTCAATATTATAATAAGGACTTTTAGCCTTTTTAACCCCCGACGCAAAGAGAGGGGTGTTATGAGTTTAACGTGTCTTGTGTATCTGTGGTCCTGTGTATCTGTATTGCTCCCAAACAGATGGACCGATTTGAATGCGTTTTTATTCGAAAGCTGATGTGTTCTTAGCCATGTTTCATGAAAATCTGTTCAGCCGTTTTTGAGATATTGGACTTTGAAATGAAAATGTCGGGGGTTTTTCAACTTTTCTAAGTTGTAGTTATAATAAGGTAACGAGCTCCGAGAGTCTAGGGTGCTGAATATAACTAGGCTTGGGGGCTAAAGAGCTTTATAGTTTTTTAGCCCTCTAGGCGTCAAAATTGAAGCCAGCCTTTAAAGAAAGAGCTAAAAGGCTCGAGTCCTTTGGAACACTAGGTGCAATACAATGGTTTTTCTGGATACATTTTTAAACTTGTCAAGTTGTATTCATATTTGCTCTTATGAATCTTTAGATGAGGTAAAATACCGTAATTTTCAACTTGATTATGTAGTAGGGAAGTAGTATACAGGGTGAAACATAAGTCGTAAACAGAAATGTATGCTTCTATCGCAGTATTTTAAGGGAAATTCATTGCATTAACTATAGAAGCAAACAATTAAACTTTATTGATAATAATTTTAAATTGCAAAAACACCAACCTTATGGTCACCCTATTCGACAAGACATGAGACTCAAAATACTTTTATTCAAATTAAACAACGTTTACATATTTTTTGCCTGTTGTCACGTCCACATATTTATACTAAAGTTAAATAGTAAGAAGCACATATTTCTGTTCACGACTTAGGATTCTCCCATAATGTAGTGTGATAAAAAAAATAAGCAACCGTGATTTGGCTTACCTATATTTAATCCCAAAATATAACTATGCATAAAAAAGCTTTTATTTTTCCTAATCAAGCAGACTACGAAGATAATATGGGTTACATTCGAACTAAGGGTTTTTTTCTTCATTCGAATTTAAGCCATGTTCACTTTGACATAGAGTGCCCACACCACAGGCAAATATTGTACACCCGAAATGGGTAACCGTTGGGGCCTTGTAATATTTTATACCATCTATGTAACACGGTTAAACAATAAAATTCTATTCTATTCTATTCTATTCTATTCACCATATACTAGTACAGCGGGAAGCACTCGGACGTTTAAAGCTTACACAGCAAGTCATCTCTTTTCATTAATTTTATGAAACACAACGTATCCAAGTCTATTGGAATGATAACGTAAAATTTTCTTCTAAAGTACTTAATCTAGTAATTAGCCCTTATAGGGACTGGACAAAGCTATTGCATCCAGTGCCATATATACGAGGGCCTACTCGTAATTTTCAATTATTGGTTGCTATAATGGAGCTATCTTGAAAGGATGCTCAGAACTCTCAGCGACCGCAATTCTTGTCACACAAACACACAAACTGACAATGTCGAAATTATAACCAAACGGAGACGCGGCTGCTAGACTCATTTGTAAAGGATTGGCCAGAGGCTGCTGAGAACGAAGGGGAGGCCTTTCCCAGCCACTGCTGGGTGTCCCACTGGACACAGGCTCCCAATAAAATGAATTAAAAACTGGTTTAATTCCAGAACCCGCTACGGCTCAGTTACTTTTCCATCTTTACCTATTTTTGCAGATTTTCAGCTACTGACTACGCGGATAGCAAAAGATAGTTTGGTAACGTAACATCTGACTACTATAATTGTTATAATTGTTGTTACTTGAAATAGTTTCTGCTTTAAATTTATACGAGGCTATAAATCCGCTGCATCTGAGGGCCACAATAATCCACGCCATTTCCCTGAAAACAAGAAGCACAGTTGAAATCAGCTGTTCGCTATGTAGCAACATTAATCGCTAAGCACCAGTGATCTCGCAAAGAGTTCACAATTTGTTTTAAGCTAAAAATCTAAAGCACCTACCACCTGTATTGTTCTTTCAAGGTGCTCACTGACAGAGACAACCCTGCAACTTCATAGGCTATCCTTTTTCCGAGATATAAATAAAGAAAAGGACAACATTTCTGTCTAGGGTTGTCCAGCACACAAGTCCAATATTCCGTACGTTGTGCCAGAATAAATGTGAAACAATAAGTCTTCTCGGACGGTACAAATATTTATACCCCAATACGGCTGGAGTCTATAAATAACATGGAGCAAAGCCCTGAGTTTACATATTAAATGTTCGTAAGAATTCGAATGTGATTTCTGAAGTGGTACCTAACGGTAAGGTAAGTTTTACAAGGGTTATGTTGAACTTAGAAACTGAACCTTGTACTATATACATATTCAGCTTGTTTAGTACGAACGGTAAAGGGTTTTTGAACTTAATGTTAAGTCCCTCGAGATTGGCGTTGTGTTACTTCGGTTGCTTTCTGTTTGATATTTGAATTCGTATATTAAGGGGATATACACTCGCGGTGGAAAATAAACTCACGGTTAAAGTGTTTGGGTCACCCTAAATTAAATAACCACAATAGGTTATTTTTAAGAGTCCGCAGTAAGCTCGATTCTCCATAGAAACGCAGTTACTCTCTCATTTTAAAGCTACGTGTTGGATTGTAACGAAACTTTGCATATACAATGACATGAGGTAGTATCTATGTCTGTAATTAGTTTATGTAGCTTCAGATACCATAGTAAAAAATACAGCGAATTTAAGTTTTTCATACAAAACTTGTTTTTGCTGTTTTGTTTGTTTTATAAACTGGAACCATATAAACTAATTACAGACACAGATATACCTCACAATCCGTTTCGTCACAATCCAACACGTACTCGTAGTCTTAACATGAGAGCGTACCTAACTACGTTTGTATCGGAAGGTGAAATTCGGCCGAGCTTACTGCGGACTCTTAATATTGAACACTAGTTTTATTTACATAATATACTATTATTTATAATACCCTACTGTATTAGCAATTTCCGGGATCCTATCATGAAAATCCAAAAATGACGATTGTTACGATATCTCTCTCCGTTTTAAACCTGGTAACGTTATGTTTTACTGTTACTTTTGCAATTTAGATGTAAAATTAAATAAAGATCATGACAATATTAAGAAAACTGTACCCCCTTGCACTATTTTAGGAAATATGACGGCATTTTACCGACCCGTATTTACAACAACCGTATAGGGTAAAATAAAGTAAGCTCAGACGTTCTACTTATCGTGCGTGCTTGTTATTAATAATTTCTCTTGAAGTAATAATTTATGTAAACCAGTGCCTTAGAAATATTTATATAATAGAAACAAACAAATAGGTACCTGATGGTTACAAAACTGGAACAACCTTCTCTGAACATAATTAAATTGAGATAAGATTCTCACATTTCTCAAACAATCTCCGCCGCTAAGCTTCCTGTGAAGCTTCCAAATGTGACACTTCCTATTTCAACACGCTTACTAAACAAACCCTCATTACGAGTATTTCTACCTATGGAATTCAAACACTAGTCCATGATTTGTACGAGCAACACGAAAACGTGCGTAAACAATTAACTGTGCCGTTTAATTGAGGCTTCAGTTCCGTAAACAACATCGACGGTCTATAGTGTAGCGTAAATAAGTGAGAAAGGTCTGGTTTATTAAAAGCGACGCACCATAAACGTTCACACCAGCACGTCTAGCACACGACGGACGCGACATACTCTCGATTTTTATCGCACTATACTTCTTCTTCTAAGTGTTCTAATGAGAGAGAGACGGATAGTGCGAGAAAAATCGAGAGAGCTCGCGCGCCGTCGCTTGCTAGCCGTGCTGGGCTGTTGTTATGTTATATGCGACAATAGTCGGCAGATGTCGACAGATTTCGGAAGCGGCGCCATACATTTTAGTCAGTCGCACACGATCGATCGCGCAGCTGCGATGCACGGAATTACACTTTATTATAAACCTCTGCCCCGCTATTCTGGAACTTGTTTTTATGCTCATCTCACCGTTCATCCAACAATATTTTTTTTCGCGTCACGATGCGTATTAACTAATTGTAGGTCTCTACCTAGGGCTCTCCCTAGTTTTGTTAGGCGTGACGGCTGAGGTGAGGCGCATTCAGAGCGCGTTCCGAATAACAGTCCTGTATACGTAAACCATAAGAGTCCGCAGTAAGCTCGGCCAAATTTCACCTTCCCATACAAACGTAGTTACGCTCTCATTTTAAAACTACGTGTTGGATTATAACGAAACTTTGCATATATAATGACATGAGGTATATCTATGTCTGTAATTAGTTTATATGGTTTCAGTTGATAAAACAAATGAAATACAGCGCAAAAACAAGTTATGTATGAAAAACTTAAATTAGCTGTATTTTTTTTTACTATGGTATCTGAAGCTACATAAACTAATTACGGAGTTGGATATACCTCATGTCATTGTACATGCAAAGTTTCGTTAAAATACAACACGTAGTTTTAAAATGAGAGCGTAACTACGTTTGTATGGAGAATCGAGCTTACTGCGGACTCTTAAGCAACGTCGTCTATGTTTCTGCAGGTGCGGCTCAACACTCCGTGATTTCGTCGCGCCGCCACAGAATAAGTTAATAGTGGGCCGCTACGAGTGCGCCCTACCGGCCCCAGCCGGTATGTTAGCGCTGCTACGGCACGCACGCTTTCTATCGCAGCGCGTTGCATGGGATAGAAAGGGATGGCCACGTTTAGGCTCGTTCGGCGTACCTAAACAGGCTTTCTGTGGTTTCTGTTCCAACGCGTGTGTCGCGCCGTTGAACGGCATTGATATGGATCATGATATGGAGCAGTGAATGTGTTATAAGCGTTGTATATGGATACAACGCTTATAACACATTCACTGCCAAAGGTTTCGTAACGTAACGCTCTTAGCGGATAATATGGGAAAAACAGTTAGTAGAAGCACATAAAAGCAAAGCCACCTAGAGGGTTCCAGGCGCGGAAAGTGCAGATTGATTTCACGCGAGATATTAAGGTTCTTTGGGCATCTCAATACGTAATTAATCAGTATTATGTCCACTTGATCTTCATTTGGTTTCACTATTCATCGCGTTATTCTGTAGCAGGACTTAGCGCGTAATATACATAGTGTCACATGCACAAGTAAGCTGCAGAGAAACGGAACACAAGAATTTTGCGTGCAGGGGGACAGGTATCTGTGCTGCTGACTATACGTAGATGTAACTACTAGAAGACACGTAATGCATACAAGTCAAGGGCGTTGAGTATAAACTCCTTATAAAATTTACCTCATGTTCACTATGTTAACCCTTTGGCCGCCAAGATGAGAGAAGAAGCAGATGTCCTATCATTACGGTCGACAACAACTTTTACCGAAATTCAATTTTTCTGCATTGGTTATCTGCGCATCGGCACCCAAATCGCAAATAATTGTTAAGGATTTTATTGTGATTATATTATCACATTTAATTGTATATATACTTTTTAAAATTATTATTACTATTGTAATGGGTTTATTGCCTGAAATAAAGTAGCATTCTATTCTTTTCTATTATATTCTATTCTATTACTCCTCTATATTTCTGATAAAATGTTTCTCTTTTCAGAAGAAACTATTTCGAACAAATAAAGGAGAAAGTTAAGGTCAGCGAGTAAAGGAAATGGCAGAGAACAGAAACGGCTGGCGAATGCTCCACCGCCAGGAGTGTCTTAAGTTAAAGAAGGATTAATTCTCCAGGAACAAATGTTGACGTGTAGGTGTCATTGTGAGTTAAAAGCTGGCATTCTCACGCCGGGAATACGGTCTCTAAATCATAGACTCATCCCTGTCCGATGCACTCTAAGTATGTAGCTCCTAGATTCGCCACCTTCCCTAAAATATGGTTGAGGGAGGCGATGGCTGAGATATGCGTCATACTCGTGATCGGGTGCTGTTTGTGGAGTCCTGTTCATGCTTGCAAGGGCATAGTACATAGTTAACTACTTACATACTAGTGTTATTATTATTATTATCGTATTGACGAAGAAATCATTCTGATCTTGACACGTTTTATTGTTATTGACCCTATACATCTCTGACAATATTACATTAATGTTCCTTTTTTGTTTTGACGCTTCGAGACCGTTTACATCTCTTAGAATATTAGAAAATTATTAATTGTGTTTGGACGCTCAGTGACCTTATATATGTACACCTCTGGAATACTGAATTAATATCATTTACTTCTTGTTAATGCTGATAAAGATCTTATATCGAATGTAATGGTCATATTTTGCAATTTTGTTTTGTTTACATTAACTTAGTGACATTTAGTTTGTTAACCTTTTATATATAATTTTAAATTATTATTGTGTAAGATTATTATTATTTTATTGTAAATTACCGTTTGACATGTAAAAGTGCCCTTGTGGCCTATTTGCAGTATAAATAATTGATTTTGATTTTGATTGATTACTTCAAAATCTATGACGGGCGAGCAGCTGCTCACGTGTTAATGTTGCCGCCGTAATGGATTGCTTTAAGATTATAGATAGATTTGCTAACGTTACGGGTAGAATTTTAGTATTTTAGTTTACGGGGATCAAGTGTTTCTGATACTGAGACACAAGAATCACTGATTTTGCGATTGGGTCAATATTTATTTATTTAAACTTTATTGCACAAAAGAAAACTTATCGTACAAAAGGCGGACTTAATGCCAAATGGCATTCTCTACCAGTCAAACCTTAAGGCAAAGCGGAAAAGATTGTGGGCAGTGCAAATAACAAATAAAAATAATAATAACATTACGGTAGTCCTATATACAACATATTTACACAAATACATATACATAAATAAAATAAATACTTACATACACAAATAAATATATACTACATGCATACTTACAAGCGAAATTTCAAATATGTAATCTTCAGTCTACTCGGATCTGCCAGCAAAGAAATCACGCACAGATTTCTTAAAAACGAATTTGCTCGGGGCTTTCCTGATCGTGGGGGGAAGGCCGTTCCAAAGACGAACCACCTGCACACTGAAAGAATTGGACATAAAGCCAGTTCGGTGAAGAGGGATAGATAAAGAAAGATTGCCAGAAGAGCGAAATTGACGGTCACGAGAAGCACCATGAAAGTGAAAGAAAGATTTGAGATATTCAGGGGAATGTGGATCATTGAGAATACAAAATAAAGTGCAAAACATGCGAGTATTTCGCCGTTGACGGATAGGAAGCCAGCCGAGCCGAGCCCCAAGAGAGGAGACGTGGTCGTATTTCCGCAGACAGAAAATGAAACGGATACAGTTATTGAGAATTTGATCCAGCTTATCGAGAAGTTCTTCATTTAGATCCGGATAGCACACATCACCGTAGTCGATTATGGGTAAAATCAGCATGTTTACAAGCAAAACCTTCAATATCATCAATGACAACTGACCAAGTGCGTGTCGGGCAGTGTAGGTTTCCGTAGTTGCGTCTGTCTCTATTAAACCGGCACGCGCACGTCAACTAAGGGAGCGACCACACCGGTGCTACGCTGCGTATACGCGTTGACGTGTCGTATGCGTCACGTATTCTTCATACATTTTGCTGCGTTTTACGGTGCGTTAGCGTATTTTGAGCAGCGGTGTGGTCGCACCTCAAACGTTGCAGTTACGTCGCCTGAATTTGTACGAAAGTTGGTCTTTCCAAGTACATTTGTTAAGTTGATTGATTATTTCTCGTCTAACTAGTTATGCCCATACTTAGGCGTGATAGTTTTCCTTTAAATTCATTATAATGTACTACGGCCATGTTTTTTTTCACATACCCAGTAGTAACCATTTATCCGGCAGAGGGGAGACCACACTTGACTCTTAAAAATACAACCCAACCCAAGCTCAAGCATAGAACTTCGGTCGCTTCGCTCTCTCATTCGATAGCTTGTTATGGGTTTCTTAAAAACGTTTTTCAACTTAGTTATGGGTTTGCGAGATATTGGGCTTTAAAGTCCTCATTTTTGTTCTAGTCACGTGTCCCCGCCTCGTGAACGGTAAGGCACGTAACTTTTAATCTGGAGGACGTGGGTTCGAACCCCGGAATCACTGCCACTTCACCAACATCAATGAAACTTTCTTTACAAAATATCATTTGATTTTGGCATGGAAAAGTGGTCGCTTACTATGGGCCTCATAAGAAGGCTCAAAGTCACCCAAAGGGCAATGGAGAGGGCTATGTTGGGAGTTTCTCTGCGCGATCGCATCAGAAATGAGGCTATCCGCAGCAGAACCAAGGTAACCGATATAGCCCTCCGAATCGCTAAACTTAAGTGGCAGTGGGCGGGTCACATTGCACGTAGAACTGATGGCCGTTGGGGCGGAAAGGTTCTCGAGTGGCGACCACGTACCGGAAGGCGCAGCGTGGGTAGCCCCCCCACAAGGTGGACTGATGACCTGGTAAAGGTCGCGGGAGTCCGCTGGATGCGGGTGGCGCAGGACCGGTCATTGTGGCACTCTTTGGGGGAGGCCTATGTCCAGCAGTGGATGTCTTTCGGCTGATATGATGATGATGATGATGATGATGAATATTATAAATGCGAAAGTTTAGATGTTTGGATGTTTGGATGTTTGTTACTCAATCAAGCTTAAACGGCTGAACCGATTTGAATGAAATTTTGCACGATGATAGTTTATAGCCTGGATTCAAATATAGGATAGTTTTTATCCCGGGTCCACGCGGACGAAGTCGCGGGCGGAAGCTAGTCATAAATATATTATTAATATTGTAGCTACTCTAACATAGCAACTCTCAATTCCCAGAATAACATCATAAAATGGTTTCCTTAAATCCGTTTACCGATTTCGGTACAAAACTAATACGAAGGAATTGAGTTTCTTCTAAGAAACCCGACAATGCACAGCTCTAGTTAAAGCTCCTCCCCAATATACTCGTATCTCTGCAAATCGTTTTAACATTTTCTATTGAACATATTATTTTCTACTTTCCTGTTACGTCTTGCTCAGGTAGATCTTAGGAGAAAGGTTCTAAATGGTTTCTTGCTGATACCGCTACATTTTTTGACATAATAAGTTAAGGAAAGATCTAAGGGCGGGCGGGTTGCACCAAACCGTATGTAATCTAAGCGGTGTTCGTTGAAATCTGAATGTATGAAAAGTCAGGCAAGTTTCTATGGATTGACAGCTGCCGACGCCATATTTAACGTTGATCGGTCTGTAATCGTAAGTTGGTGCAAGCCGCCCTGTCAATACGGGCGGCATGTTTCGAACTCTTCGAGAATTCTTCTTCAAGATAAGTTTTTTAAGATAATTTGTAAGATAGCCTGATTTCTGATGCGATCACGCAGAGAAACTCCCAACATAGCCACTCTATTCAGTTCTTCTTTATTGGTTACTCTCTCTCTCCAGCTAATTTTCTCTATTCGCCTCCAACACCCTATCTCGAACGCTTCTAATATCTTCGCACCTTTCAGGGTCAAGGTCCATGTTTCACTTCCGTATAATGCTATGCTCCAAATGTATGATTTAATAAATGTTATCTTTGCTTCTTTCGATATTTTATGGTATTTCTGATAAAATTTTGCACGGAGCTAATTTATAGACTGGATTAAAACATAGAATAGTTTTTATCCCGGGTCCAAAATGAACTTATTCACATTTAATTAAATAAATAATACAGTCATTATATGTTTTCAGACAAACAAATGAACATAGTTTTCAAACCTGTGTGGCGTGATACATCGAGGTGTACTGTTTAAAATGTACCAAATTATGCAGAATCAATATAACTATTTAAAAAAAAATGCTAAAAAAGAACAGAAACTCCTAATCTCTAATAATAGCCTCTGCCTCTTGCTCAAACTCTTCACATTTATTTAAACAGCTTAGACCTTTGCAACTTTTACACATAGTGATACAGCGCAGGCCAATTTTAAAACAGCTGCATCTTTTCCCGCAGTCCTGTTTACAAGCACATGACATAATCTTAAGTATTGAAGCGGGAGCTGGCACTTCGGTTGGAAATATGGGGTTCAGAAAAGCGTCAGTTTTAGTCCAGCCCCATTCTTCTGGGCTTAAAACATTTCCCAGCCATACCTCTACTTGCAGATAGACCCGCCTTGAATGCTGATGTGCCGCGGATGAAGTAGGTGGGACTTTTGATAGTACAGCTGCGCTGTTAGCTTGCACTACCTTATTTTCGGTTCTGAAAGCATCGCAGTTCTAACCCGACATAACCTACATTTCTGGTAGCTGTTCGGTTCTTAGCCTAACCTACTTTTCTGCTAGCAGTTGGAAAAAATATTTTCACTAATAAGCGTCTTACCATATAGTATATGAATGACAGAAGAATTCCCTTACTTCAAAAATTACTTGTATACTTCCAACCCCTTTTAACCACCTTAGAGGATGAATCTTAAGAAATGCGGTATATAGTTTTCTAGTCTTTAACCGAAGTTACAGTTCCCTTACTTTACAATTGTCTCGTTTTCCCCGTAAAAACTTCCAACTCCTTTTACCCCATCATCAATGAATCAATTTCAAACAGTCCAAAACAGAAGTTAAAAATCAGGGTTGCATTTCAAAAAACACTGAATTTTGTTTTCTAGTTTTTAAACAGTCTAAACCCGAAGTTATAAAGCGCTTACTTGAAAATTACTTTTCTCTCCATACAAAAGTTTGAACCCCCTGTAATCTATGGGGATGAATTTAAAAAAAAACTGAAATCTGTTTTGTAGTCTTTTAACATACAGACTAAGACCAAAGTCACAAAACTCGTACTATAATATTTTCTTGCTCTCCATATAAACATTGAATCCCGTGCTAACTCTCTTAGGGGCAGAATTTTTCCAAAATGCAGAAAGTACCTAGTTTTTTATTCTAATAAGTAATATTTCTGCAACGTTTCAAGTCTCTAGTTTAAAAAAAGGGTTTTTCATAGGAACTTTGCACCCCTATTTAACCCCCTTAGGGGTGGAATTTTCTAAAACGCTGACAGTTCTTTTTTGTATTCTAATAAGTAATCTTTCTACAAAGTTTCAAGTTTCTAGCACAAAACTAAAGTTCCATCCATACCAACTTTGCACCCCTATTTAAACCCATTAGGGGTGGAATTTTCTAAAACGCAGAAACTACTTTTTTGTATTCTAATAAGTAATCTTCCTACAAAGTTTCAAAACTCTAGTTAAAAAAAAGTTTCCCCATACAAACTTTGCACCCGCATTTAACCCATGACGACACATATGCGTCAGACCGCCGTAGTCGCTTTCCGCTACATACGGGGAAAACCACGGGATCGGCTACGAGCGTAGCGCGTAGCGATTCTGGGCAATGAATGTGTTAACCCCCTTAGGGATGGAATTTCCAAAAATTCCGTCTTATCCCTTGCCTACGTCATAAAAGGAAGTTCTGGTGTAAATTTCAAGTTTCTAGTCCCAGTAGTTTCGGCTGTGCGTTGATGAATCAGTCAGGAAGTCTTCTTTTATATATATAGATAATATCAACTGCCATGTTCAACGCGCTTTACATTACCTTGCAGGTGCTATGTTTATGTGATTTACTATGGCATGCGTACCGTATGTAATAATATTGCCATATTCGAGCGATGTCAACGGGTTTTAGATTAGATTACATTCATTCATTTCATTTTGAAAATGTATATGTAACTTTTACATTAGCATCAAATATAAATAATAAATAAATAATAAATATTAGGGGACAATCTTACACAAATCGAGCTAGCCCCATAGTAAGCTCAATAAGGCTTGTGTTACGGGTACTAGACGACGATATATTTAATAGATAGATAATATACTTAAATACATAGAAAACATTCAAGACTCAGAAACAAATATTTGCCCTTACCGGGATTCGAACCCAGGACCTTTAGCTTCGTAGGCAGCGTCACTACCCACTAGGCTAACCGGTCGTCAAATATGAGTATACTAGCTTCCGCCCGCGACTTCGTCCGCGTGGACCCGGGATAAAAACTATCCTATATTTTAATCCAGGCTATAAACTATCTTCGTGCAAAATTTCATTCAAATCGGTTCAACCGTTTAAGCGTGATTGAGTAACAAACATCCAAACATCTAAACTTTCGCATTTATAATATTATAGTAGGATAACGGCTCCCCCGTGCCCCAAAAACTAGCTAGTATGATCAAGTTTATGTAGGATAAAAAGCATTCGTCACTTACTATCAAGCGTGTTAGTGTGAGAGGGACAAATGTTTTATGCCCGTCATTTAAACGCGAATTTGCTCACTAGGCTAATCCAGTACAATTCCTTACCTTTGTGATATAACTTAAAGCAGCAATAAATTCAACGGATATTTGTGCATCGGGGCATATGACACAAACGCGTATAATGTTCCACGTAAACTGAAAACTATGAAGAAGGTTTAGCTTCAAGTTTTGAACAACATCGTTGTCTCACAAAGTCCATGATTAATTATAGTACTTAAGTTATTGAGCATTTTGCACAAGAAGAGTTTAGAGAGTTCTCCAAGTTCACGAGCTGGTAGACATTAACACGATTTATTCATAAAACTTCACGAAGAGCGCGTATTGCGTGAAGTATTTAATTAAATGAATAATTACTCATAATTTGAATAAAACCCATTATGTTGTCTAAGTATATAAAACAGTACGGCATAAAAGTCTGGAAATTAAAGTGTAGAGACAAAACTTTTAAATTATGTTTACGGCAGTTAGGTACAATACAATTTTTAAAGGTTTTTGCCAAAATGGCGGAAACAGAAACCTTATTATTCTCTTCATGTCCATTTGCCTGTGTGTCTGTCTGCCTCTGACCGTATGTCACAGGCATTTTGCTCGAAAACTATGAGGTGTACCTAAATTTGCGTATAGTCAGCAGTAAAAGTAGCTAAGCGGGCCAAATGCTCAATATGACCTACACACGACTCTCATGCCAAGAGGATTATTGTATGGGAATGACAGTTCATTTATTTAAACAGTCGTTCGAAAACCTAACAAAAATGACCCCTCTGGTCTTTTAAATTCTATCCCGTACAATGAAATTAGTTTATATTAGTTAAGTATATCAATATTGTATTATCTAGTGGCAATAAAATATTTGAAGTTTGAAGTTATAATTATAAGTTTGATGAAGTTTAAACTCTGTCTTTGCCATCTTCCTTTTAATTAAAAACTTTACCAAGATTATTTATATAATACCATGAAGACGGAGATAGTAAAAAACCGCCAAGTGCGAGGTGGATTCGCGCAAGTAGGGCTCCGTACCATTATCTATAAAAACGGCAAAATGTTAGTATTTATTGTTATAACGGCAACAGAAATACATCATCTGTGAAAATGTTAATTGTCTAACTATCACGGTTCATGAGATAGAGCCTGGTGGCAGACGGACAGACAGACAGACAGACAGACAGACAGACAGACAGGCAGACAGACAGACAGACAGACAGACAGACAGACAGACATGCAGACAGACAGACAGACAGACGGACGGACAGCGGAGTCTTAGTGATAGGGTCCCGTTTTACCCGTTGGGTACGGAACCCTAAAAATTGATTCAAACTTCGATATTTTTATATACATATGCACTTCAGTGGTGGCAAACAAGCATAGTGCCTGCTCGATGGAAAGCACCTTGGCCTATGGAGGTTCACAACTCCAATGGAGCTTCGAACACGTTTCCGATCCTTTATTTAGGGTTCGTTGTATTGACAGCTATTCTGTGACTAGTTTTAAGCTCACCTCAACGCTCACCCACACATATATCTTGACACCGCGATGCGTAGTAACTAAAGCTACTGTTACATATGCTCTAGAATAGCATGCTAAAAAGCGTGCTAATGGTACAGACAGACGTGCTCATTACTAGCACGAAAGCATGCCACTATTGAGCAATTGCTCATTAGTAAGCACGCGTGTGCATTGCTAGTAATGAGCGTGCTTATTTAGAGCGTGCTCAAAAATCAATCGACGTTTGATTTTCAAGCAAGCTACCTGAGTTGCGGGTGGAAGGGGGCGTGCTCCGAGCGCGTCTGAACAGTCCGTACGTTTGCTTTGAGCATGCTTATTTATGAGTATTTTTAAAACAAGCATGCTTATTGCTGCCAAATGTGAACAGTTGCAGAGCTTGCTAATTTTAAGCAAGCTATAAGCATGCTTTTTTTTAGCACTTCTGTCTGTAGCTGAACAGTATGCTTAATATGTGCATGCTTATTAATAGTTTACATTTGCTAGCAATAAGCCTGCTAATTTTAAGTACGCTCCTGAATAAGCATGCTCAAAGCAAACACTCCAATACACATGCCAGTTGATAGCGGAGAGCACGCTGTCAGTATGTGCCAGTTCGAACATGGAAAATCAAACAGCCATCCGCATGGAGCTGAATAAAATAATCCTTTTGCTGGCGATCCAATGCATCCGAAAACTTCTCTCAGCTCGAAATGGAAAAAAAAGGAACAGGAAGACTTTGGAGCAAGTATATAAAAATCACAAATTTTAACGTTTTTTCATCGCCCCAGTGAGTCATTTTTAGAGCGAAATCTTGCACGTGCACCTGCTGCGAACGAGTAAGTATACTAGCATGATCAATAAGCAAACCTGAGGCTCTAGTATAAGTTTTACCGAAACAAAACGTTACGATTGCGTTTGCGTTTTACCCTCAATTTGTATGGGATTTGACAGCTAAACGCAAACGCGGTCGTTACGTTTTGTTTCGGTAAAACTTATACTAGAGGCTCTGTTCGCACGTGCTTAAAAGAACGTCCTATATATGAAATCTACACTTATTGAAGTCTAACAATGCACGAGAGATTACATTTTTCAACTCATTTCCACGAAAGTTGCGTCCAAAAAACTGTTTTTTTTGACTTAAAATTGCCAAAATCTGGTAAACTGTGAGTTTTGTAGTAAAGGAATACTTAAGTCATTGGCAGCTAGGAGCCTCTTTTAGTACATTACGTACCTAGGGCGATGAATTCGTGAATGGCCCAGATCGCAGTTGTTTGTGGCCCGAACCGAAGATGAGGGCCAATAAATGTGCGATCTGGGGGCTTTACGAATTACCGCCCGTGGTAAGTACAAAATTTTACGTCTTCATCTGGCCACAATGCGAGTTTTACCGTACGCGCAGCGTGCAGTAAAACTCGCATTATGGTCAGGTGTGACGTAAAGGTTTTTTATTTCAATTTTCCCGGATGCGCTGCTCCGAATATGAGCAAGATGACATGACAGTCCGCTGTATATAGTACCCAAGGTCTGTAAAGGACAAATCTATACTAATATTCTAAAGAGGAAAAGTCTGCGATATTGTTGCTTTTTAAGTTTGTATGTAATGGGTAAATAAAGCTGTGATTGAAACTCAATTGTTTACCTTAAAAGCTTTGTTGAGCTTACTAAATATGGCGCTTGTGCGGTTTGTGTAAAATTGATACGTAATATTATTTATTTAACTTAGGTATCCTAAATACCTTTTTAATATAACGTTGACGATAACCGTTTTTAATCATTCTGCCCACTAATATTTCATCAAGTCGAGATAATGTTTACCATGTCAACATTATTATCGCCCTAGGGGGTAAGAAAATACTGAGCTAAGTTTTTCCTGATCAAAATTCCGACAAAATTATTATGGTACCTACTTATTTGTGTTTTTTTGTATTGGCTTAAATGTTTACTGATGATCATACTTACTGTACGTTATTAAAAAAATACCTAATCTTTATTGCCTTTGGTCTGGGATGAATGAACTTAAAGAAGGTTAAACTTTGTCTATCATCTTTAAAGAAGTATGTCATGTTAATAAATAACTAAACTTAAACATTTTAATAACCCCCGACTCAATCAACATAGCTGAGAGCCATCCCGACAGGCAAAACTTTGTATTAAAAAACCGGCCAAGTGCGAGTCGGACTCGCGCACGAAGGGTTCCGTACCATTATCTATAAAAACAGTAAAAAAAAGTTTGTTGTATGGGAGGCCCCCTTAAATATAGATTTTATTTTGTTTTTAGTATTTGTTGTTACAGCGGCAACAGAAATACATAATTTGTGAAAATTTCAACTGTCTAGCTATCGCGGTTCTTGAGATACAGCCTGAAAAAACGTTTGTTGTATGGGAGCCCCCCTTAAATATTAATTTTATTTTGTTTTTAGTATTTGTTGTTATAGCCGCATCAGAAATACATAATCTGTGAAAATTTCAACTGTCTAGCTATCGCGGTTCTTGAGATTACAGCCTGGTGACAGACAGACGGACGGACAGCGAAGTCTTAATAGGGTCCCGTTTTTACCCTTTGGGTACGGAAACCTAAAAAATACCCTGTGTGGGTACACATGTCAAACTTATATAACACCCCTCTACACCGGGGGTTAAAAAGAATACAATGTGTAACAAAAATATCGATGATCAATTTAAGGGCATAACAGGTATCGTGTTCTGATAAGAAAAAACAGATTTTTATTTAAACGAATCATCGTTATTTTTGTTACACCTTGTATATCCGAATTTGTAATTCATAAATGGTCAACAAATCTATTGTAGCTAAAATGCCGCTAAAATACGTTTCTTTATCTGTCACATTGACATTTGTGTTCGTCAGAAAGGGACAATTCGCATTTTATTTAATCAGAGGCATTTTAAATTTTATGAATAAGGGGGTAGATCTGCAGGACGGACATAAGCTTAATAAGTTAATAGTGATGGTAGTTCGATTGAGTATATATTGAGTATGATAGCTAATGTCTGGGAAAATTCATTTTCACCGTATTGTCTATTTTCGTTCGAGCAGAGCTCGGTCGCCCAGGGACTACAACAGTTTATGGAAGATTCCATAATAGTACATTGTGATACAAGTGAGGTATGTTGATAATTACATCAGAGGCGGAATTGTAATGCAGAGCCGAGGATTGTAATTATCAAAGCTCACGCGTTTCATACGACGTTTTTCAACACATTTTGCGAGGAAAAAATCCTTTTCATAAGATGAAAATTGATAGGCCTGTCAAGTTATTTTCTTTACTTATTGATGTCAACAGGTTTTTACTCACATGTATACATCGTCAAGAATTTCTAGTGGCGTCCATTCTTTTTTTCACTTTTCTAGTCACCACGAATCAACATTTTTGTTAATAACCCACACGCATTATCACACACACACACACATTTTAGGTTATTTCACACAAATATCTGTGAAATAACCTAAAATGGCGCGCATCAATTTTTTTTGGGAAGTTTGCGCAGTGCGCGCGTATTAGATGAAATCTCTAAACAGCCAATACAAAAGGAAATAAATAATTTCGTTTTAAAATGTTATCTTTATTAATTCTTGTAAAATGTTATCAAAAGTGAATAGTTTTACTAAATTAACCGTTTCTATATCATATCCAAAAAGAAACAGTCAATTAATTAACAAAAAGGATTTAATTTGTTTAGTCGGGTAAGAATCCATTTGCCGCGAATTAAAAAAAAAAGCTGTACATTCTGTACAACCCGGTTAGTTTAAGAATGCACCGTGTGCATGCATACATCTTGCTGCAAGGTGCCAACGTGACTTAATCGGGATATAACCATAACACACAAGTATCGTAATGTTATTAAACACGCGTTTAATATCCAGGATTATTAGCCTAAAAGCGACACAATAAGAGGTATGTTACGAGCAATTGTGTTGAAAAATAACTATTTTTAGTAATAATAATAATTTGCAAGCCTGGCAGGGTGGCTGTGGTACTTACTATAATTTATTTGTAACAACTGTAATACCATGGCGTGCAATAAAGAGTTATTTTTATTATTATTACTTCTTGTACCTATTACCTAATAGAAACAGGTCTCACCAACCTATAATGTCCGTTTCATCTACGATTTTTCTTTTAGAAGAAAATGCCTTTAAAAAAGTATTCTTATCCCGGTAGTGGGATTACAATAAAAAAATATTATCTTGAAATTGAAGAAATAACTCAAGTAAACAGGCTAGCCCTGAGACTAGGCTTTTTAGTAATTATCACAAAAAAAAAATAGGATTAGCGAACCCAATTTACCAACTTTGTAATTCATGAAATAGGTACTGGCCAAATAAATAATACAATAGTAAAAAAATCAGTTTCGAAGCGCCTGTTATAGGAGGATAAACCTCTTATAAGTTGATGACTAAGCAAGTGACATAATAGTTCAAAATTTCATCGAAATCGTTAGAGCCGTTTCCGAGAACGTGATAGCAAGTATAGGTATATATACAAATATAGCTCGTTTAATAGGTAGTATAGGATAATGTTTCGATTTTCTTTGGTTTGACACGTTTGGGTGACTTCCTAATGAAGTGTCATGTTAGATTACATAATTTCGTTAATTAGTACATGTTCATCAGAGAAAAAGGGAAACCAGAGTACAAGTTATCTTTTAAGTGAAATTGTATATTGTGAGAAAATAAATCACATCATATTTCAGTAATTGTTTCAATTACCTATGTAATAACGTATTATCAATCGATTTTCCAATTAACAAAATACAATATCGAAGCTAAATCGAGGCTGAATTAATGATCAAAGGCAAAATTTCTATAATTATCGTGTATTATGTACTGGAGTAAATTAACTAAACGCAAATTCAGTTGTTGTTGAATAATATTGTTTAATTATGCAGCATAAAGGCCTGACCACGCCGCTGCTCATAATATGCCAACTGCGTCATGCGTCACGTTTTTAACCCCCGACGCAAAGAGAGGGGTGTTATACGTTTAACGTGTCTGTGTATCTGTGTATCTGTCTGTGGTATCGAAGCTCCCAAACGGATGGACCGATTTGAATGCGGTTTTTTTATTCGAAAGCTGATGTGATCCCGAGTGTTCTTAGTAATGTTTCATGAAAATCTGTTCAGCCGTTTTGAGATATTGGACTTTGAAATGAAAATGTCGGGGTTTTCCAACTTTTCTAATTAACGCGTGCTCCCCACACCGGAACTCTAATAAATCCGAAGCTGCTTTAGACTCACTTTTTCGAGCTACTATGTGGAGAGTCAAGTTCTTGCGTTTACGGTGCGTCAGCGTACAGCGTACAGTACAGCAGTGGTGTGATCAAAACTTTATGCGGCATAATTAGCAGGTATATATGAACAACCGCCGAACAAATTATCCAAATTAATTAAGGAGGAACGTGACCAGCTATAGTAGCATAATGGGCATAGTCTTCATTGAATAGTAACGGTTATTGAGATCATTCAACCTAATAGCTATTATGCTAATGCACCTCTTAATAGTTAGTGGTCCGTGTAGAAGTTTATGAAGGGAGACTTAATGTCTGATCGTCAAAGGTAATAGCCGATAACAGTGTAGCCGATAACGCCTAATTCTGCATTTGGATTAGTTTATGGACAATCGTGTTCGGTGGTGCAAGATGCGTGTAAATCGCGCTATGGACACGCTCCAACGTGTACTTTTACACTAAGGGCCTATGCAGACCGTGTATTTTAAGCGCGCCTACGACACGCGATTGTGTCGGTTTATACGAATTATACGTGACAGGCAACGCTATAATGTTTGTTCGCGTGTGTATCGACGCGGGCCCTGCGTTGCCGATCGCCCTGCCCCCCCTATTCTGTAACTTGTTTTAAGCGCACCTCAACGCTCACCCACAAATATATCTTGATACCGCGATGCGTAGTCACTAAGCGTAGGTAGAGGTCTAGTTTCGTGACGGGTGACCAGCGGGGTGAGCCGCATTAGCGCGTAGCGAATAACAGCCCAGAGCTGGCGCGTACCTTTCACAAAGGATCGCTCTTGCGGTCCAAAGGGGAAATGCCGCCAGCGTAATGAAGTGTTTTTTTTAATTAGTTTTTATTATTCCGTTTGCAGTACTTATTGTTGTACATTGATTTAATATAGGTCGGTTTGTTTTTACAATTAAAATATTAATCATAATAAAATAACAGTAGCTGCCCGCGCGGCATCTCAAGAACCCAAGCAGAGCAATGGGATAAAACATTTCCATACACTGTTGAAAGGAAAGATTTTCCGAAATCGGAAGAGAGGTTTGGGAGGTAATTCTCTATATACAAACTAACCAAGTCGTAGACTTACTATTCACAGACAATAAATGCCTCTAGATTTATTGCATTTCTGTGTACCTACGTATGACTCATATGCCCAATAATTGCTTCCCAAGCCGCACTCTAGTAGCTGTGGGGTCGTAAAAGAAATGCGTGATTAATTTAGGCAATAAATGGTCTAGACGCTGCTGACCTGTTATGTACGAAAGTTACTTTAGTACCTAGATTTATCACTTCAATATCAAATGTTCGGGTGTGAAACTGTTTATTCATGTGGAGCGCCCTCGCTAAGTTGAACAGGCACAGCTACGGATGTAACACCCTTTTAATCGACTTAAAAAAAGAAGGAAGTCCTTGAACATCATCATATCAGCCGAAAAACGTCCACTGCAGGACATAGGCCTCCCCAAAGAGTGCCACAATGACCGGTCCTACGCCACCCGCATCCAGTTGACTCCCACGACCTTTACCAGGTCATCAGTCCACCTTGTGGGGGGCCTACCCACGTTGCGCCTTCCGGTACGTGCTGGTCGCCACTCGAGAACCTATCCACCCCAACGGCCATCGGTTCTACATGCAATGTGCCCTGTGCCCACTGCCACTTAAGTTTAGCGATTCGAAGGGCTATCGGTTACCTTGGTTCTGCTGCGGATATCCTAATTTCTGATGCGATCGCGCAGAGAAACTCCCAACATAGCCCTCTCCATTGCTCTTTGGGTGACTTTGAGCCTTCTTATGAGGCCCATAGTAAGCGACCACGTTTCCATGCCAAAATCAAATGATATTTTGTAAATAAAGTTTCATTGATGTTGGTGAAGTGGCAGTGGTTCCGGGGTTCGAACCCACGTCCTCCAGATTAAAAGTTACGTGCCTTACCGTTCACGAGGCGGGGACACGTGACTAGAACAAAAATGAGGACTTTAAAGCCCAATATCTCGCAAACCCATAACTAAGTTGAAAAACGTTTTTAAGAAACCCATAACAAGCTATCGAATGAGAGAGCGAAGCGACCGAAGTTCTATGCTTGAGCTTGGGCCGAAAATCGTTTGTCTGTCCGGTGTCTGTCCCGCAGTTCTCCTCTACGGGTCGCATTTCTCAACCGATTCTCGTGAAATTTCATGAGCTGGTTCGTTAATTATTATATAATCTTTTTAGAAAGTCAATTTAAACACATCGACATTAAAACAAAATGTTATGAAAAAAGCCAGGCTCGCGATTTCTACAGCTCACAGTCACTAGTAATAGGTATTAGTAGGAAGAGGAAGGACGAGCAGGATAATATTGGCACTCTAGTATTATTTATTTGTCACTACGGGAAACGTGTTTCGGACCCTTCCGAAGCTCTTCTTGAGGCTTTATTTATTTAAACTTTATTGCACATAAAAAAATAACAAAAGGCGAACTTAATGCTTCAAGGCATTCTCTACCAGTCAACCATAGGGCCAAACAGAGACTTTCAAACGGTGGGTGCAAGAGAAATACTAACAAAATAAAATGAACAATATCCACGACCTTAACCACGACCGTACTTAGGTTACCGTTATCATAAGTTTTTATTTAAAACTAAATCAGAGCCTTTAATTTAAATGATTTACTTTACAAATACGTCTAGCACAACTCGCCGTTCAGTCGCTTCACGCGCGACTTAGCGTCTCCTGTCTCACTCGCAACGTGCAAATTAGAAAGAGGAGGGTAGATCTCTCTCGACTCGCGTCGCGGCGCGCCGTTGGTTGTGCTAGCCCCGCAGGGAGGGGACTCATTAAAATAACCATATCTTCCTCGCATAATTATATGATACCTCCTAATTACGATTGTCTTCTCCTCCCCTATTTTATTTTAGAGAAAATAAAATAGGATTTTATCTTTAGCGTAAGGGAGTTGGTGTTACAGGGTTTCTCGAACATCTGGTGGGTTCTTTCATTAAAAATGGAGTAAGTCATCTTTACGATCCCTTATTAAGGAAGCATCGTAAAGCATCCTCGTTACGTACGCAATTTAAGTGAATTGTTTAATTACCGGGCTAGCAGAACTACAAAACATGCCTCCGGCACAGTTAATTGGCCGTGGGGCCCGCGTGGGGCGTTTGCGTTATTGACTGCACTGAGACTCGCACTTGGCCGGTTTTTTGTTTCGCGTGTCTCCTGGCGCTGCCCTCTTTTCGTTTCTCTTTCCAACGGTAGTTACAACTGCTAAAAATAAGGGGGGGAGGGGGGCATAGTACAAGCTTTGCTTACTTTGGGATTAGGTTGATTTGTGTAAGATTGTCCCCTAATATTTATTATTTACTAGCATCCGCCCGCGACTTCGTACGCGTGACCCGGGATAAAAACTATCCTATATTTTAATCCAGGCTATAAACTATTTTCGTGTAAAATTTCATTCAAGTCGGTTCAGCCGTTTAAACGTGATTGAGTAACAAACATCCAAACATCTAAAAAAAATCTGTGAGATTGTCGCTTAGTAAGTTTATAAGTTTGTATGTTTTGGGTTATCCACGGAGCCTCTGTAGAAAGGACTTTCTTGGTGGTTATAGGCTATATCCCGCGGGGTTGCCTGCGTTCTTTGGAACACTGTGCAGTACCTCAGGCGAATGCACGTACATTTTATTTTAATCATCACGAAGTTTCTTTCACCGAATTCGATACTCCCCAAATCAATCTCACAACTTTTCGTCGGCTAAATAGATCACCTGATTCCATTCAATCGCTCACGTGCCGGCGAAACTCAATACGTGGCGGTTTTTGTGCCCATGTTCCCCTATGAATAGATTGATTACTTTTCTTGGAGGATATTTATAGGTAAATCGGTACCTTCATAAAGCCACGGGTCAGGAGCGGGTAAAACTTAGGCTTTTATAAACGCGCTGCGGACGCGCGTTTGTATCGAATCACAGCGCGTTTGTATTGCTGGTTTGTATCGAATCACGTGTAATCCGACACAAACGCGCGTCGACGGCGCGTTTATAAACGCTGTGTGCGTAGGCATAATCATTTATAGAAGAATGTGGATAATGTTTTTCTTCGAAATCACTAGAACTCAGTGTTTTCAGAGAAATTATAAATCAGACTGTTCGGCTTGGTAAGTAGATAGGTACATTAAACAAGTTTCTGTCAAAAAAATCATTTTTGGATCAAGCTTTTATTGCCGACTGTACTTTTCTGTATACCATCATCAACTACTCATTGAGACAATTCTAACGAGCCCAAACTAAACGGGGTTATGTCAGTTAAGTACTGAATGCCCATGGCCACCTTCTGTCTCCATCATCAGATCAGCTCGATGGTACCATAATATTGAAAAAGGTAAAAACTTCATTAAATAGAGAATAAAAATACGATTACGTAGATTCGTTTTGTTCCACAGTTTTACCGTCGTTAATTTATTCAGACCTATCCAGCGACCGAAAAACCCATAGAACACGAGCTCCTCACAAACTACCCAAACACGTGCCTAAAACCCGGTATGCGCATGTTCGAACTAAACGGCTGCCTGGCACGTTTTGACACCCCGACCCCATCCCGCATAATGGCAATGGCACCCATGATGTGGGGCCATTTTGCGGCGCTACTTAGACTTCTATGGTTTTTTCGTTCGCTGGACCTATCCCACTCGCATTTTCTCGACTTTACTCCTGCCCCCTGGATATTAACGCAGTTGCGGCTTATGTAATTTGAAATAAATGTTATTTCCTTGTATATATCCCTTACTCCTACCTTAAGAACGATATACGATATTTTTTAAATGACATTCTTACACAAATTGATCTAGTCCCACAGTCAGCTGTGGTCAGCTCAATAAGGCTTGTGCGGTATATTTAATAGATATAGTTATGTAAATATTTAAATACATAAAATAACACCATCACTCAGAAATAATCATGCACGTCATACAACTATTTGCCCTTACCGGGATTCAAAAACCCTAGACGTAGGTACAGCTTCGTAGGTAGCGTCACTATCCACTAGACTAAAATGGTCGTAATGCCATTACAGGATGCCTAGATTTACTCCCAGCAAATAGTCCAGTCAATGAATTGACAGCATGTATGGAAAAAATGTCAATTTTGGAAATAATTTATAATAGCTTATTTTTTATGTGTAACGGATATATTATCAATTAAATAGTTACCCAGCGACAAAATCCGACAAAATTTCAGACATCAATAAAATGATAAATGAACTAGCTTCTGAAACGTCAGAAAAAATATTAATAAATATTTTTGGCTTTACTTTGGTTCATTTACATCTTCTCTATAATATTCAAGATAAATCGTACAAAAAAAGACAATGCATGATTTATTGAAATCTACATAATTACTTCCGGGTGGAAAGTTTGTCGGATTCTTGAATAAATAATCTTAGAATAACATTTTAAAATGAAATCACCAAAAAAAACGCTATTATAAATTAATGTTTTTCAAAACCGTATTTTGCCTGGAGTAAAACCCACACTAATTCAGCAATTAGGCTCCAACGGAACTCCATTGCAATGGAGATTTGGGTCGGATTAGTAACCCAACGCGTTAGTGGGCAAAAACAATTCACGTAGCGATGCTTGTGGACCTAAATCTGTGCTGTTGTCAGCCACACGCCTAGCGTGGTTTGGTTTCACTGGCAGCAGTCTTATACCAAAATTAAGCCAAACGATTTGATGGCTGCAATAGCGTTTAGTAAGTCGTTGCAGTAGGCAAAGGATCTTTTACTATGATGTCAAATGCGCGAGACTAACATTTTAAATTCTGGCTGTGTTCCGTGGTGCAGAAGATGGGTTATTTGGGGATGAAGTGGGAAGAAGTAACCCAAACTACCAGACCGAAGCAAATGAAGGGAGTTTATACGAGTCCTACACCACAGGAGGGAGTTATAGGATTTAGAAGAAGAAGACCGAGCGATGATTTAGGTTGTGTCAAAGGGTGCGTATTCACTAGAGCTTTGAAAGGTAGCGAGGAAAAAACACCAACAGATACACCACCAATTGGTTGTCTCGCTTACGCATGCATCATATTGGTGGTTTTTTTCGCACACCACTTCGCTCAAGTTAGATTAAAGTGGCTAGTTTCACCGCTGGCAGAAGGACTGACGCCTACACACTTAACCTAACTAAGCCTAACCTAGTTACTGATATATTACCGAAGTTTTCTTGGCAGATTTTAACGTCCCACACATTTTTTCCCAAAAACGAATTCGCCAAATAGTCATTTGCGAACTTAACGTTTACCATAAACATCTTTTGCAAGAAATGTTTAGGCATTAACCCATCAAGCGCGCTAGTAACACACGTGTGTTCATAACCGACAATAGTAAAGGGTTTATTCCACTTACCTGAATTTAGCATCCTAATTAGGGAGCGGAGTTGAGTCATAAGCCCTTTACATCATTGTTCTACAGACGACGCGCGTTCGTCGGGTTAAGTAACTATCCAAACAAAAACATAAATGTGAAATGAGAGCCAAGTCCAATATTATGATATAATATGCCTCGGTAGTTGACTCCAACGACAAAAGAAGTGAGATCTAAATGGGTGCCAAGTTCAAAGGTCAGTCCTGAAATCTATTTATACCAACATAAAATATTTTATAACAACTTACGATATAATTTCTCCTTATAACTTAGGATAATATATTTAAGCCTAAGGTCTTACTTGGCTAGTTCTTTTGTACAGAAATTATAAGTCGGTACTTATTCATAATAAAATTAATACCAATTGGTTTTTGTTAAACCAAGTACTGTATTTTCCTACGCTTACGTGTTATAATTGACTTTTTGTGTTATTTTCAATATTTTCTTGTACCTTTGAAATGTTCAAGTGAATTGCCCATTTAGTATCAGGTTTTTTTTTTATAAAAGAGCAGAAATACTTGTTCGCAACAAAAATATTGTAAGTTTTATCCTACGACGATCTAAATACCTAACACAATAAACAACGAAATGTATGTTATGCCAACTAAAACATTATACAACATGAAAGTAGGCGTTTTGAAAAATTACATTATAAAGCACAGACCACATGTTGAGTTGGTAACTGTTAAGTTGGCAAATAAAACAAATAAATTTGTTAAGTTGGGAAATTAACGTTCGGCGAAACAAAATTACGCGAAACGTGAGTTGAGAAGTGATAATCGGCCATACAATTTTCGGCGATAAATAAGAGAACCCGTGCAACTGTCTTGGCTTGTTACTACACCCATTCTAAAAGTTGGCCGTTTTTTTGCCTCATATTTACAGTTAATTCCTCATAACAAAATAGATCTTTCCATAAATTTGGAGCACTAAGGGATCCTTAAACATTTAAAGACATCAGACGACGTCAAGTTTTCGATCGGCGACAGTTGTCTCACTGGAGGCAGATGGAGCAGATCGCCAAACAACACTATATGAATCTTGCCGAACCATCCGTCGTCAGCGTCACCGATATCATATATTTCTGTTAAGCGAAGATGGATGTACATTAAAGTTATATTGGAATTCATAGACACTTCATCAATTATTAAAAGTACTACATCTTTTAAGACATCTTAAAACTTTTAGTACTTGGTCTGATAAGGAAGTGTACTTGGGACAATTTCCGTGCTCTACAGGCAGCTGTAGGAGCCTATGTATTGTTAGACCGTTTACATTAAAAGCGGCAATACCAGTGGGTGCAGCTACTGCAACTAACTTATTCATTCGCTTCTTAATCCATTTTTTAATTGTATTGATTAAATAACTTTTTCCCGTGCCGCCTGTAACTCTGTAATTCTATTGTACGACTCATTGTACAATATAAGAAGTAATAAGATATTTATTTAAGATGATTACGGAACGAATTACATATTATCTAGTGAATTCCCAATAATAAAAAACACTGTCAAAAATTTCATTTTTGGTACAAGCTTTTATTGCCGACTGTACTTTTCTTGTATACCATCATCAACTACTCATTGAGAAGATTCTAACGAGCCCAAACTCAACGGGGTTACGTCGGTTAAGTACTGAATTCCCATGGCCACCTTCTGTCTCCATCATCAGATCAGCTCGATGGTACCATAATATTGAATTGTCATCCAAACTATACTTATATAGAAATTTTCAGCTCAATCGTAACGTAACGTCATCGTAGCATCTATTTTTAATAAATATTAAGTAAGTTACGAGTAAGTGTTCCTAATAGAATCAATTAATTGAAAAATTATAATAAAATGATTAAAATTTACTAGTTTCTGATTTTGTACTTTGTATTCACCCAACTACCTATCTGGCTGCCAAATTTGAACTTTCTAGGTCATCTGGAACTGGGTTAGAGTTTTGATCTATCCCAGTTTTGATCTATAGGTAGGTCAGTAATAAAAATGATGATTTTTGGACGTTAATATCTAAATAACCATTTCAGGTGTGTTCATGAAATTTGGAGCACATATGTATCTCGCAAGTCTTAATATATGGGCCAAATTTGACATGTTTATGTGAAACAGTTTTTGATTTATGAGGGGGTCAAAAGTGGCTCCAAATGGTTCGTGTAATATTACACACGGTGCTGCTCGCCAGTTCTGTTAGCTTGAACTTGGCTTGACACGCTGCCGCGTGTCTAGATGACTTTTGTTTTGTTTTTTTATTTATTGCGAGAACATAGTTACATAAGATGGCAAAATAAATACAGTGTTGCTTATGTTCTACCAGAAAAGGCATGCAAATGAACAATTTCATAATATTCAAACAGTTCAAAGCTTTTTTATGTCAGACTATTAAAATAATAATTACAATATTTAATGTCAAAACGATGAGAATAATTAAAGCTAAACAGAAGGTAACACAGATCGAACAGTTTAAAAAAATACATAAAAAAGTTAGTCCTAGATATTTTGCTTGTATGTAGGCAAGATAGTCTTTGACAGAATTCTTTGCCAGAAAACATTTATCTAGTAGCCATTCAGTAAGCATTCCTTAAACCTATTTGTGGGACACTCTTTAATGAATGTTGGACATAATTTAGTATTTTTTTTATTTTCACGATGTAGTCAAATTCCAAAACATACAACACACAAAATATAATTTACTTTAAAAACAAAGTTTTAACCGACTTCAATTTAGTACTCCGCCAAGCCAAGAAAACATTTCCACATTTATTTTCCAATTTACCACATGAACTGATTTCCGAGAGCAAATGCGTTGATTATTAGGGAAAATAATAGGGCTTTAAAATTCTTTATATTGAATAATATTAAGGAACACACTAGACGGAAAGACAATTTTTTCGAGAGTTTCCTTGGTATACTCCCTTTCCAACATAAAAAGAATAATCAAAATCGGTTCGTAAACGACGAAGTTATCCGCGGACATACATAAAAAAAAAAAAAATATATACGGTCGAATTGAGAAACCTCCTCCTTTTTTGAAGTCGGTTAAAAATATAGCAAACATAATGCTTTGCAAATACATGTTTAGACATTAATTTATTTAGTCATAGTTTATATGCAAGTATGTATATTACTAAAAAAAATCGGTTCAGTCAAGCGCTTCGCCGGCCGCTGCGGTGGACACGGTACGGGGTGCTCCGAGTCGGTTTTCTGTAGAAAGATTTGTATGATTTTTATCCTTAAATGAATTCACATTTTGCAATCTTATTATGGTGTTTGGCCTTTATAAATATAAATATTTAGATATTTAAAATATTTGGAAACAATCTTACACTATTCGACCTAAGTCCTAAACTAAGCAAAGCTTGTACTATGGGTACTAGACGACTGCATATACATAAATAAATAGAAAACATCCATGACTCAGGAACAAATATTCGTGCTCAGCACACAAATAAATGCCCTTACCGGGATTCGAAACCGGGACCTCCAGCTTCGTAGGCAGGGTCACTACCAACTAGGCTACAGACAGAGGTCATCATGATAATTGTGAGACATAAATGTTGTCCAAATGAAGCCTATGGGTACCATTTATTTGAGCAAACATATTTCGACTAATCATTTATTTGCCTTAATACATTCACTGCCAAGAATCGCTATGCGCTACGCTTGTAAACGGTCCTGTGGGTTTCCTCTTATGTAGCGGAAAGCGACTACGGCGTAAGCACCCGCTAGGCGCTAGGTTAATAATACTTTGCCTAAATAACGCATTTGGTGGAAGTACCAGTGTCTTTTTTTAAAATTGTTGTAATAGTATTTTGACAAACGATCATTTGACTGAATCAGGATTTGGCAAATATGTAAGTATTTGCAAAAAAATTCAATAGAAATAAATCGGCTGACAAAGTTTGGTTCGGAAATGAAAGGCCAAAATTATTTCGGTAAAATAATAGGCTCCCACTAGAACCGCATACCTAATACCGTATTTCAGAATGACGAATCCTATCCTATCCTACTTATTAATATTATATATTATCTTACTAATACCTATTATAAATGCGAAAGTTTGGATGTTTAGATGTTTTGATGTTTGGTACTCAATCACGCTTCAACGGCTCAACCGATTTTGGCGAAGTTTTGCAAGAACGTATTTTATAGCCTGGATTATATGGGATAGTTTTATCTCGGGTCCACGCAGACGAAGTCGCGGGCGGATAATAATTACTATTGATGGCCAGTTAATTGTAGTGTCTGTTGATATATTGCTGAATATGTGGATAAATACAGATGTTTCATGTAATACAGTTATAAGTTTTGCCAAGTTTTACGCTGTTAATGTTATATCAATGGTATTTATTATCAGTCTCAACGCTCATTATATTTTCATAAAAGAGAGAACATGGTTTATACATAATACGATATTCAATTTAATTTTTTATTGCATTTAAGTATGTTGAAATATTCATTTTGTGAATTTAATTAATTGATTCAACAGAAGTCGCTGAATGGAGTTAAATCGCGTTATTGAATATGTTGATTAAAATTTGTCAAGTGCTGCTGATTCAGTCCATTTTCAATTGAGTTTATCTTGATGGGAAATAGTAACCGAATATAATATGTAGTGGTTAATATTAGCATCAGTCGCATCTGATAAAGAAGGACATTCAGCTACAGAAAACATAAATGAAACGTAGTAGTGACTACTAGCGGTTGTTCTGACACGTCAGTGGGTCAAGCTCCTGGAAGGCCTGTACTGTCAAGCTGATCTAGATGACAAACATTCAGATGGACATACTCTTTGAGGAATATTTATAAAATAATAATAAATACTACTATCCTACTAATATTATAAATGCGAAAGTTTAGATGTTTGGATGTTTAGATGTTTGGATGTTTGTTACTCAATCACGCTTAAACGTCTTAACCGATTTGGATGAAATTTTGCAATAAGATAGTTTATAGCCTGGATTAAAATATAGGATAGTTTTTATCCCGGGTCCACGCAGACGAAGTCGCGGGCGGTTGCTATTAGATCAATAACTATTGAAATACATAGAAAACATCCATGACTCGGGAACAAATATTCGTGCTCATCACACACTAAGTAGCGGTTTATAATTGCATCCACGGTAGTGATATCCACGGCTGTCCAGAGTGAGATATAATAATGAGAATGTTCCATTCAATTTGGGGAATTGCTGTATTTTTTAGACACCCGTTTATTTACTATTGTACAGTTAAGTGCAAAAATATGTTATCTATAAGGAATTTAAAAAAGAGACAAATTATTCAATGTCAAGACACCCTACTAGAAAATAAATAATGATAATAATAATGTCAACAGTTCTAGAGAGTTATCATTTTTTTTCCTTAAATTCCTCTATTGAATATTTTAGTAAATAAGCCTTCATTCGTTTTAAACACATTTATATTTAAGATTTCCTTTAACGACGGGTAATCGATTGAAGTCCTATAGCCTGATAACCAGCAGAGTTCTTCAATTTTCATATCTTTCTTGACGGTTCAGAACGTTGCTCCCAGATATTGCGCTCCAACAAAGGTCTTGGTTCGTTATTACATTACCGAAACAAACAAAGGGTTGTTAATTTATTCTATTAAATGAAACCAAATAAGGCAATGTTTTCAGTACATTAATTACAAACAAAGGAAATACGGCGTTTTACTAACGTTTAAAACGTCATATTTGACATAACTCATTTATTACAAAAACTCCTATTAATTACTGTGCAGTTCGATTATACCAGGTTTTTTTTAAATAACACGATGGTGACAGTGGCATGCAAACATGCGGCTTGCCTGATGGTATGAAGACACCGTAGCCCAAGGGCATACAGTATTGGTTCACCAAGAAAGAGAAGTCACAAGTGCGATGACGATCGTTTGTTAATCTAAAGGATTCGTTATGTTGACAGATAGAGACAAATAGATACCTCACTCTCAAAAAACCCTCGGGAACTCTGGCCTGGAGGTTGCAAGGCCGCACCACTAGGAACGCAAAACCACATACTGCTGTATCTAGAGTAAATCGGTTTGCCTATCAGTAGATGAATCATGGCTGTTGGAGCTGGCGCGCACCCTGCGCGTCAGAGATGTGCATCGCTTACGCATGCAGGTGTAGAAACAGTCTACCCTGGCTTCAGCAAACATTCCAGACGCGCTACAGTACCGTGGCAGACCCATCAGCGCCCTGAAGGCATTGTTTGTACACAAAGGGCGCTGTATTGTTGTAATGACAGCGGGAACGGTCTTGTCAGGGTAGAGGTCATTCCCCAGTTGGGCTGCATAATCCTAGTATTCTGCGGTACAATTAGACAAACGATCGATTTGAAGTAAATGTCAATCGCTTAACAGACTACATTCAATCCACGATCGATATTACATCGTTTAATACACGCGCTTTAAAATACAACGGCCCAAAGATGTGCGTAGATATTTCAAGTTATCCACACTAATAATTAGTGTGGATAACTTGAAGGTGGGAGGGAACTTTTAAAAATGCTCGAAAGATTTGCCAAAGCGTGGCTGTCTGTCATGTTACACCCGATTGATTCGATCACATAATTTTACAATGGACAACATTTCAAAATGCTTACATTATTATGATTATGGTCCTGGAACTATTGTTTACGATGCCAAAAATTCAGTATAATTAATTACTCAGTAGTAGAATAAAGAAAGTACATATTAAGATCTACAATTGTAATTGCGTTGCGTCATGAATAAACAAATACGCATTAATAAAATGAAATGCCAGTAATTTGACGTCGGCAAACAGATAATATTATCGTAAGCGATATTAACACAGATTGTTAAAAATACGGGATTAAATGTCGTTTCAATTCGACTGTTCCAAATGTTTGTTACGCTCATTTGTGATTCCACCCATCACTTTGAATTATGTCTGATCAACATAAATTCAAATTTTTCGAATTAATAATTTTGTTCACCGCGGGCTTGTGCACATGGGAACTTTCTAGGGACCGGAATAAATTTTCTTTGAGTGTTGTAACCACCATAAGACTATTACATATTAAGCCTTTCCAAATTCCTGACAGCAATTGACTGTTATCATCCTCCATCATATTCCCGGTTGTGCCTTAAAGGAGCCCGGGGTCCGCCTTGACACCTTATCCAAAGATTTTGCATGGGCACTAGTTTTACGAAAGCGACTGTCATCTGACCTACCCACCCAGAGAGAAAACTAGATCTTATTGGGATAAGAACGGTTAACTGACGATGTTTTCCTCCAGCGAAAAGCTAACGGTACCTAAATATTCCGTACATAAGCTCCGTAAAACTCATTGGTACGAGCTGGGATTCGAACCCACGACTGCCTGAACCACTAGGCCACCGTACCTTCTAGCAATGGCCTGACAGCAATTGACTGTATCATCATAATATTCATTGTATACAATTATCACAATCATACTCCCCTTGCTATTACTATCCATGTGTGTACTTGGACAAACAATCAAGCGCTCAAGTGGAATATAGCGGATTGGTTTTGTGAACAAAAGATTCTCATGCGGCGATATTTTTCCAGGGGTAAAAAGTTTTCGGGTCCCCGCATAGTCTAAGTACCAAAAAGGTTACCTTTTGTAATAATATCAACAATAACTATACTAGCCTAAAAACAATACAAACACAGTACGAGTAAAGCCGGGTCCGCTGCGCCGTGTTTTCGATGTTTTTAAAAATCTAACATGTTTAGCCAATCAAAACAATACCCTATTTGTTTGCCGAAACTGGCGGAAGACATGTTAGATGTTTAAAAACATCGAAAACACGGCGCTGCGGATCCGGCGTAAGAGTTACAGGTACAGATAGGGATAAGTTCGCCTTTGTACTTTGATCTATTGTGTGACATGTATATTCTTTAACCTGTTATTGTGTACAATAAAGTGCTTACATACATACATACATACAGAAAATAGTCCGCACTGTCACAAGAAAGACATACCTAGGTTATAGGTTTTATTTTTAAGGCTTTTATACGCGCTAAAGTCCTTGAGCGTATGGGCAGAGCCTCGACCCTCTCCCCGCGCAAGTCGCACAACCCGCCGTCGTTTATTAAGCGTTACATAGATTAAGTTACAGACGCGTCATCGCGCATCGTTACCAATGCAAGGGTGGACGTGGGTGGGTGACATTCGTCATGCTTAATTGAAACGTGCTATTTGTCATACATAAATTACATAATTGATTAAGTTCAAAATGTATGTCCCTACTATTATAATACTATTTACTTACGATTAGTGTAGTTCCGTCAGCACGGCTAGCACGAGACGGCCGCGACATACACTCGATTTTTCTCGCACTATCGGTCTCTCTCTTAAAAAATATAAAGAAAGTGCGAAAAAAATATAAAGGTAATAATAATAACCAATACCTACTGTTGCCCTTAGGCCATTTTTTAATGTCGCTATTAATAGGGGCCCATCTAGCAGTTAGCGAGTCACCGTCTGCCAGAGATAAAATGTGAAACAGTTTTATTGGGCAGGCGTCCGATGTTTCATCCAATAGCCCAGCTACTAGTCCATCATTTTCACCCAATAACCCGTTTTATTTAAATTCCATAAACTAGCAATAGACTCTTACACCCCAGCGGGTGCTGTTTCTGTGTGCGTCCCATGACACGGGCAGAGACAGCATTCGCTTGGTGTACTCCTTGCATTTCATTAAATTGTCAAAAGGGCCTCTACGTGTTGGCTCAGAGCTCCACGCACGCCTCCCAAAGGTCCGGGACATCATTGTCCCGTGAGCGGGAAAGACATACAATCCATACTATCCATACTCCATACTAATATTATAAATGCGAAAGTGTGTCTGTCTGTCCGTTACCTTTTGTGTAAGTGTAAGGTTGTTAAGTTTTAAACTAATTTTCGGTATATTTATTACGTTCTACTTCCTTGATTTGATGATGATGGCGTGTACAGTCAGCATCAGATAGTTAGTAGCATCCAAAGTAGCCAAATATATCGTAACACATTACTTACTCCTACTTATAGTAACAAAGACTATTTCGATGAATGTACGTTCCGATATATTTGGCTAACTTGGCTGCTACTAACTATATTATGCTGACTGTACAGAAATCGACCTCGGGTAAATATATACTTATAGATTAGTTGTACGTTAACCATACTTTGTTTCATATCAAATAATAACTCTGTATCGAACTTGGAGTTGGCATGCAACCCATAGGTAGGTACTTACAATATTTGCCAAGCCCACTATTTTTATTAGAACTTATTCTATTAACACTTGACAGTCATTAATACGAGCAGATAAAACAATATTGTTTCTATAATTGTTCATGCTCCTAAGCAATAGATATTGTAAATATATTTACTAATAAAATGTCTGGTTTTAGCGATTTCCCAATTTTGATACTGTTTAGATATTTGATACTTTGATAGAATAGGTATTTACTTGTGCATTCTTTTTCCTCTTCTCTTGTAAAATTTCTTGATATTACGTATTTTCCTCCTGCGCTTATTTAACCCCAAAGACCCAAAATAATTATTTAAAAAATTTGTGAGACCTAAGCTAAGACGTACTAACTCTAGTATCGTAAGTTTGTATGTTACTAACAATCTATGGGCAAACTGGCCTGAAATAAAGAATTTATTATTATTATTATTTCCCATCTTGAACTAAAAACAAAATCTAAACTATACCTACGTAAATGTTAATTAGGTACAAACGCCAACACAGTTAACTGACCATCCTGTATTTATACAAGAACCTTATTATAATGCACATAAAGTGCACGGATGGTCAGTCAGCTGTCTTGTCTATAGTACCTACTACTTTACAAACCACGAAATAGATTGTCCACTCTATGCAACAAAATTATCTGTCACTAAAAACTAAACTATACGCAAATGTTTATTAGTTACCTACTATACGAATCACAAAACGGATTGTCCACTCTATGCAACGCATATAGTCCACAATTTCCACAAATATTTAAAAATTTCGGCGCAGCGCAAATTGACACAGGTCCTTCATGCAACGTGTCTCGTCCCGCACTGACCGTATGGACGAAAACGGGGAGGCGTAGGAACTTTGGCGGAATATTTCAGAAAACGAGATAAATTTTTAAGAAAATTAATAAAGTAAGAAAATGATGCCCTTGTTCATTATTGTATGAAGAAAGTTATAAAATTTCATATTATTCTGATAAACAATGGAGCAGTAAAATGGTTACAAGTGAAAAAATAGGGGTGACTTTAGATTTCTTTTTCTCTATTTTTTATTGTTAAAATGGATTTCTACGAAAACTATGACCCGTCGCATATCTTGCAGATTATGATATATTTTCCGACTGCTAAAATGTTACGTTATAATGTATAAAGCGGTTACAAAACAACTCATTTTCACGAAAATTTCGAATGTGGAGCCTTAATTAGGCTTGGACGTACGCAATTACGCATACTCTCGAGTTCAACAGTTTAGAACTTCATCCATTAATACATGAGCTAAACCTGTAGGAGCCCGCCAAAAAAAATTAAAATTTAAAAAAACAAAGTGTGCAAGATGTCTGACATCAGTTTTTAGGGGTCTGTTTTCATAATCGTCAAGAGGTAGCCAATGAAACGGTCCCTCAATTTGCGTGCCCCAAATGTGGAGGCAAATGTCGACCCCGGTTTGGCTCACGCTTAAATCATCTGTCAATATGTATAAGGCCTTATGATGATCATCCAATGTAACAAATTCCAGAAGAATTTCATCAGACTGAAACGAAAATCAATAGATTTTAACTCGACTACTTTGAGACCCTAAAGCAACGTTAATCAAGATACGACTCGACGTTAAACAACGTTAATCAAGAGGCGTATGCAATGCGTGGATCGATGATAGCTGCATACCCTTATTTAAAAAGCTAAACATACTTCCATTACCCTACTTATATATAAGAGATGTATGTGTCTTTGTCTGCAACAACCGCTCATACTTCAAAAAGCGTGCGGAAATCATGCAGATCAGACCAAAAATTATGAATCTGTTGCGTAAACTTCGTGCTCGTATGTACGGCAAAAAAGTGTTTAACAATGTGTATAAAACTGTTTAGTATCTTACCTGACGAAATAAAGTTAGTACAGGGTAATCGTTTTAAACACAAGTTATCCACTTGGCTTCTGGACAAGTGCTTCTACAGCGTAAAAAGTTACTTAAATCAAAGGTGACATCGAATTTTTAATTATGACTACGTGGTTATTTTGACATATATTATTACAAACTTGTGAATTCTACTATTTTGTTATTGTTTTCTTTACTTATTTATTAAAGTTGACATATTGTTATACATAATGTTATCGTAACGTAGCACTCGGAAATGTTTGCATGCCTGCATGCAGGCTGGATACATGGAACTATATTTTAATTTATAAAACCTATTTTTACCTACTATATTCCAGCAAATAAACGATTTGATTGGTTGATTGATTGATACGCTCTACGCGCTACGAAGATACTGTATTGTACTGTACCGTTGACGCAATAAGTATCGTATCCTAATACCTAATACGACTGATCGCAAAAAAAATGTGCATTAAGACTAATGAAAAATCTACTATACTCGTAGCTTCAACGATTTCAAACCACATCGAATAATGACCACAATTTAAAATCAAATCATCATCATTTACACAAGTATTTTTAATATTTTTTTACGGACATTTAAGCATTGGTTGCGTGTCGTTTCTGTGACATCATGTTTACTCGTTTAATTAATACAATCTTAGAAGCATCGCATCGTTGTAGCGAGTTCTAGTCCTGTGGGCGCAGGCACACAATCAATGGATCAATTTCCCTGGGGAGATACTGTCCAAGAAATTTCAAACTACAATCTCACCACTAGATATATCCGAGAGGACACCTTTGCAGTCTCTAAGCCAATTGCAATGATTGGGTGTTTGGTATTTTTGTTCAGTATTTTTGATGATTTTGTAACAATGAATAGAATTTAAAAAGACTTACGACAATACATTTGCCAGTTATGTGCATGTGCAAATATGCTACGGAGATTAATATGTCCATAATAATTTTGTGAAGTCATTTCCGTACCTATTTGTCGGTGCGGGCTCGATACGATATCAGCCCCGCTATTCTGTAACTTGTTTTTAGCTGAGCTCAACGCTCACCCACAAATATACCTAGACGCCGCTTTTCGTAGTAACAAAGCGTAGCTAGGGTAGAGGTCTACTTTCGTTAGGCGTGACGGGTGGTGTGGGGCGCATGAGCGCGTAAAGTATAACAGCCCAGTAAGCTGTCAGCTGTCAGTCAAGTTAGGACGGATTCTTTACTGCGCGCCTACATTTAAACGAGTTCTTCCTGGCGCATGCAGTACTATCGACAACGCAGCTAACTGACCATCCGTCCATAGTATTACTACTGCGCAAATGTTATTCTGACATTGTAGCCACAAGTAAGGGAGTCGGCCCTTCCAAACGACCGCTTTAGCCTAGTTGGTATAGTTGAAATTTTCTAAGCTAAGCTCATGAATCGCGATTGTCCTGAGCTCATGCCTTTGTTTGCGGTCGGAACAATGGGTATTCAAGATGAGCGCGTAACAAATTTGCAAAAAAAAATTAGCGCCACTTAAAATGTTCTTTGAATAATGAACTCTATCTTCTTTTACAAAACATTCAAAATGGACTAAAAGATAACAAAAACCCGCTCCCAGCGAGCCAGGTACAAGGCGCTGTGGTAATTTGGACGGCAAAAAAGTGTTTAACAATGTGTATAAAACTGTTTAGTATCTTACCTGACGAAATAAAGTTAGTACAGGGTAATCGTTTTAAACACAAGTTATCCACTTGGCTTCTGGACAAGTGCTTCTACAGCGTAAAAAGTTACTTAAATCAAAGGTGACATCGAATTTTTAATTATGACTACGTGGTTATTTTGACATATATTATTACAAACTTGTGAATTCTACTATTTTGTTATTGTTTTCTTTACTTATTTATTAAAGTTGACATATTGTTATACATAATGTTATCGTAACGTAGCACTCGGAAATGTTTGCATGCCTGCATGCAGGCTGGATACATGGAACTATATTTTAATTTATAAAACCTATTTTTACCTACTATATTCCAGCAAATAAACGATTTGATTGGTTGATTGATTGATACGCTCTACGCGCTACGAAGATACTGTATTGTACTGTACCGTTGACGCAATAAGTATCGTATCCTAATACCTAATACGACTGATCGCAAAAAAAATGTGCATTAAGACTAATGAAAAATCTACTATACTCGTAGCTTCAACGATTTCAAACCACATCGAATAATGACCACAATTTAAAATCAAATCATCATCATTTACACAAGTATTTTTAATATTTTTTTACGGACATTTAAGCATTGGTTGCGTGTCGTTTCTGTGACATCATGTTTACTCGTTTAATTAATACAATCTTAGAAGCATCGCATCGTTGTAGCGAGTTCTAGTCCTGTGGGCGCAGGCACACAATCAATGGATCAATTTCCCTGGGGAGATACTGTCCAAGAAATTTCAAACTACAATCTCACCACTAGATATATCCGAGAGGACACCTTTGCAGTCTCTAAGCCAATTGCAATGATTGGGTGTTTGGTATTTTTGTTCAGTATTTTTGATGATTTTGTAACAATGAATAGAATTTAAAAAGACTTACGACAATACATTTGCCAGTTATGTGCATGTGCAAATATGCTACGGAGATTAATATGTCCATAATAATTTTGTGAAGTCATTTCCGTACCTATTTGTCGGTGCGGGCTCGATACGATATCAGCCCCGCTATTCTGTAACTTGTTTTTAGCTGAGCTCAACGCTCACCCACAAATATACCTAGACGCCGCTTTTCGTAGTAACAAAGCGTAGCTAGGGTAGAGGTCTACTTTCGTTAGGCGTGACGGGTGGTGTGGGGCGCATGAGCGCGTAAAGTATAACAGCCCAGTAAGCTGTCAGCTGTCAGTCAAGTTAGGACGGATTCTTTACTGCGCGCCTACATTTAAACGAGTTCTTCCTGGCGCATGCAGTACTATCGACAACGCAGCTAACTGACCATCCGTCCATAGTATTACTACTGCGCAAATGTTATTCTGACATTGTAGCCACAAGTAAGGGAGTCGGCCCTTCCAAACGACCGCTTTAGCCTAGTTGGTATAGTTGAAATTTTCTAAGCTAAGCTCATGAATGGCGATTGTCCTGAGCTCATGCCTTTGTTTGCGGTCGGAACAATGGGTATTCAAGATGAGCGCGTAACAAATTTGCAAAAAAAAATTAGCGCCACTTAAAATGTTCTTTGAATAATGAACTCTATCTTCTTTTACAAAACATTCAAAATGGACTAAAAGATAACAAAAACCCGCTCCCAGCGAGCCAGGTACAAGGCGCTGTGGTAATTTGGAATCTATGTTGGAATAAGTGTTGTTGTTGAGTCGTGGATGTTTTCTATGTATTTAAATTCTAAATATTTATTTATGTATATATATATATCTATGTTTATCGTCGTCTAGTACCCATAGCATAGCTTAGTGTGGGACTAGGTTGATTTGTGAAAGATGGTCCGTAAATATTTATGTATTTAAATACGGAAGTGGTCTAAGAGTGATGGTCATTTTGCTCGCAGCAAAAGCACTTTAACTTCATAAACTTGATGTAATCATAAAGCGACTCGAGTAAACCAAACTTTCTCCACCGAGGGTGTCAAAACATCAATTATGGCTTATCCTGGGTTGTCCAAGACCAAGTTTCTGCACTGTGATCGTAAATCTAAGGGGAATTCCAAACTCATTAGGCTATCACATTCTTGCATCTAGACACTAACGTATGGGCGAAATACATGGATTAGACACACACACTTATGGAACGTATGTAGTAGGCAAGGCTTGATATGTTGTAGTTTTTTTTTAATTACAATCATCGTGTTCTTAAGAGGATTGTAAACAAGTCGCATCGTTTGTATAGTGGCTCAAGGTCCGGCTTTCTGCTATTTCCTCCTCCCTGTCATGCCTTGAGGCTATTTCCTCATCCATTAGATAAGTGTTGTTGATTGTAGATTCCATATAGTCTGAGCTCAATTTGGTAAGATCATTATGCGGTACGCACTGGCAGCCTGCAGATCCGATTATTAGGCATCCACCAGTGTTTTCATTACGAAATAAACAACTAACGATTGCATTTCAATTACTTTGCAATTTCGTTCCAACAGCAACGCGCCTCATACATTCAGCTATGCGCTAAGCTACACCAATAAAAGTCATTATATCATTTCAATATCTACGTCAATAACGCTTTCCGACAATGGACCCCTTTGCGAACTAGAAATTTACGGACAAAACACGAGCTTATGCTTATAAATCCTTCTTTGAATCCTCTCCGCTGATGCATTTTAGCTGTTTTCCTTCTAAAAATATCAAACGTCGTCAAATTTAAACTCTTTCATGCCGAAACAGTACTCCGCCAGAAAGTCTTAGACATGTTCGTGTCTCAAGAGTTTAAAATTGAGTTTTGTAGTGTGCCCCGAACTTGGTTCAAGTTAGGTCCGTGTAGGTAATGGCCCTTGTATTATAAACTCCTGACTTCACAGTAAGGTGTCATTAGGCACGATCGGGAAAGTTTAGATATAGCTTGGAAAAACAACGTCGCATGAGCTTAACGACTTCATCGCCTCTGGAGACGGTTCTAGGAGCACGTTATTGATTTGAAATTCGAATATTACCTATACTTGAAAGGAATCAATCAGTTTATGCTTCTTATTGCTGTTGTAGGTTTAAACATATAAATAAACTAGTGGTCCTGTGCGGTAGACCTCGCGAGTTTTTTTTTTATTCTTCAATATATGTGTGTGTATTCTAATGTCTATCCATAGACACAATCGACATAAAAAACCGGTCAAGTGCGAATCGGACTCGCGCACCGAGGGTTCCGTAAAATTTACGGTTTTCGCAATTTTTCCTTTATATGTGCTATAAGACGTTGCTTCGTAGCAAATTTCAAGATTCTGAGTTCACGGGAAGTACCCTGTAGGTTTTGATTCCCTTGCGAGTTTCGAAAATTTGCGGCATAAACGGCTGTATCTTTTGATTGCGTTGGCTTAGAAGTTTGATTTTTTCACAGCTCCAAGGGACAATAGATCTAAGTATTTGGTATAAATTTTAACTTGATAACTCCACGCGTTCCTGAGAAAAAGGGTCTTGACAGACGGATGGACGGGCAATAAAGTGATCCTATAAGGGTTCAGTTTTTTCCTTTTGAGGTACGGAACCCTAAAAACTATATAATACCTGTTCAAAATTTCACGATAATCGGTTGAGTAATGCGACCTGTGCAGGAGAACAGCTGGACAGCCGGAGCTACGAAATAATTATTGCCCAAGCTCAAACAGAGAACTTCGTTCGTATCGCTAGCTCGTTTAATAAGTTCTTGTATTTTCGTTCGTATCGCTAGTTCGTTCAATAAGTTCTAGTATTTTTTTCGTCTCAGGTCACTTTAAGGCACTGGTCCCACCGCCGGCGCACCCATCGCGCATAAATGAGTAGAACTAGAAACTAGAAACGAGTGGGCGAGCGGCGAGAAGCGAGTGTGTAGCTTTGATAGTTTTGTCGCTCGGCTATAAGCGAGTGTTCGAGTGCGACGGGCGATTACTCGCACCACTCGCTCAGTTGGACGGTAGAATGATCGCTCTGATCGCCAAGCGTTCATCGCCGAGTATCACTGAGCGAGTTTTATCGTTGATAGATGCGATCAACTAGTGAAGAGAGAGTCCTAGCCGGCAGTGTGAACAGCCAGCGATGAACTATAAATATATCTCTCTCTTTTATTTACACGGGAGCGATTATCTCTTGTTCGTTTCTTGGGCGAGAAAATCGCTGATAGCTCATTGCTTACTCGCCGGCGGTGGGACCAGTGCCTAAAGGTCTCAAGTGGTTAGTTATTCAAAACAATATTACTAAGTGATCGAAACTAAACGTTCTCTTAATATAATTTTACACCCACTTTACAATTTTGTTCTTTGAATATTTATACCTTTTACAAAATAAAATTTAATAACGTCAAAACGTTAAACATTTTTAAAGCCGAGTGAAATACAACGTGATAGCTTCGTTCTTGGTCGAAATTCAGTAAATTATTCAAAGCGTTTGTCTTTTTAAACAAAATTGAGTAAGTGTTTGGCAATGACATTAAACGTTTTATTGAATTAGTGGAATAAGAATACTTATGCTGGATAATTATGAATCTAAAACCCATCATCATATTGGATACGGAGCCCGGGGTCCTTTTTGACACCTAATCCTTAGATTTGGCATAAGTTTTACGAAACCTTCTAATTTACAGGGAAAACTATTAATGCAATACAATATTAAACTTTAAATTAATACATCATGTTGTTGGTCTGATGACCAATAAAAACCAAACAGTATTACGTCTTTCAGCTTAATATTTTCAAACAGCTGTTAAAACTATTTTGCATTGAAGACAATGCTGTGTTGAAACTAGATTTTTATGGAGGACAAAACTTTTTTACGGATATGGTGTCTATAAAGTTGCTCTCAGTTCGGCGGAGTAGGTAACCCACAAGTCGATGTTTTTATGAGTAAAAGTTGCAGTGTTTCACGTGAAGTTAGGCACGTGATAAATTCTCAGGCATAAGTCGTAAAAATATTGAAAGTATAGTCTGAGCATAAAGGACGCTGTGTAGCAACTTATTATATGGAAGAATCTTTTTCTGAAAAAGTTTTTATCTTGGGAGTTTAGAGCTCCGTATGTACAATGTACGAATAAAGGAACGCGTTACCTTATTGGCATAAGGCCACTGCCGCACTTGTTGGTGCGGGTTTGGCGTGATATCAGTAAGATGACAGCTGTAAGTGTCAACTGTCAGTCAAGTCAGTAGATTCTTTAAGCCCTCTCACAGACTGACATAAAAATTGACATTTTGATCTGGGTACCTAACGTACGTACGTACTATCTAATGCCTTACGTGATAGACCTGCTGGCCGCGGAGGTCAGTAGTAAACTTGTCATTATCTGTCAAATTTACTACTGACCGCCGCCGCAGTCCGCGCCAGTGTCCTTAAGACCTTGCGTGTGTCTACTTTTTAATGAATGCTTCCTTATTGGCGTGGGATATGCGGAAATGGGGCGATACGAATGCAGTATACTGCATGCGGCACAAACCGCATTCGCGCAATATAATTGCTATGCGCAAATTTAATCTTGACGACATACCGGCCAGTAAGGAAATATGGACGATATCAGCACATCAAAAAGCTCTCGGTAAAGTACAAATTATATACCGCATACCGACTCCGCCCCGCCAAACGCAGAAGTGGCCTAATTTGAGATTGTGATTTAATAGATTTTAGTTTTACTGGTTGCAAGTAGGCAAAAGCCTTACACGAACGTGATACTGAACCTTCATATTTTATGCTTAGCCATATTTTACACTACATAACATCCGAAAATCTTACCACTTTAAGCGAAAAGTTGTTAGTTCTTTGTTGGCGGAGTTGTTATTCGAAATATAACGTTAAAAGGTTTTTGCTTCTAAAAAATGCGGTCACTTATGTAGAAATTTAAGATATTCCCATATTAATGACGACTGCCGCCCGTCTCTCAGTTCGTAAAAACCTTTTAAACTGCATTACCTATTATTTATATATATAAACGTAAAAGTCCTGACTGCCTGACTCACTCACTCACTCAGCCTAAACCGTTGAACCTAGAAAGCTGTTTTTTTTCACAATATGTAGTTTATATAACGATAGTAAGGATAGATTTTTGAAAATTCCACCCTCATGGGGGTAAAAAGAGGGTTGAAAGTTTGTATAGGGATGGAGTAAAAGTTTAAGTGAGACACCTGCAACTTTGACGACTGCTTTAGCCTAATTGGTAGTGACCCTGCCTGCGAAGCAACGGGATCCGGGTTCGAATCCCGGTAAGGACATTTATTTGTGTGATGAGCAGGAATATTTGTTTCTGAGTCATGGATGTTTTCTATGTATTTAAGTATTTATTTATCTGCGTCAGTACTAAATCACGAACAACTTTTTCACGAATAAACTATATCACGAAAACTATCACGAAAATTTTATCACTTAAGACTTTATCACGAAAACTTAATCACGAATAGACTATATCACGAATAGACTTTATCACGAAAAATCTCAATCACGAAAACTTTATCCACGAAAATACTATATCACGAAAAATCTCAATCACGAAAACTTTACCACGAAAAGACTACCTATATCAAAGAAACTTTAATTCTAGATATTAAAATTCTATCCGTGCGACTACATTACTCGACTAGAAATACAGAGAAGTGGGAACAGGGACTTAATGACAAAACGGTTAGTCGAGGTCGGTTATTTTTTTAAATAAAAGAGCGGAAAAGCCTCTGCTCATTGAAGTATTTTATTTAGACTCATCTTGTTTCGCATCATAGCTCATTAAGATTTTTCGTGATAAAGTCTATTCGTGATAAAGTCTTTTCGTGATAAAGTTTTCGTGATTTCGATTTTTCGTGATAGTCTTTTCGTGATAAAGTCTTTAGTGGTAAAGTTTTCGTGAAAAAGTCTTTCGTGATAAAGTCTATTCGTGGTAAAATTTCACGTGGTAAAGTTTTCGTGATAAAGTCGTTCGTGATATAGTCTTTCGTGATAAAATACTAGCGCCTATTTATCTATTTAAGTATTTTTATCGTCGTCTAGTACCCATAGTACAAGCTTTGCCTAGTTTGTCCCGTAATATTTATTTTATTTATATATTTATTTGTGTATGGACTCCTTATCACAATACAAGAAAAGCAATTTCAGGGTTTTGGAAAAACAAACCCCGAAACGGGCTAAATAGGTGTGCAAAGTTTGTATGGGGGAAACTCTTTTTTTGAGTCCCGGGGAAGGACATACTGAGGATAGTTTTTAACCCGGAAATCATTCCCTAAGGGGATGTAATGGGGGGCTGTAAGTTTAAGAACGACGTTAAAGAACGAACAGAACGACAGAAGCTAGTATAGTATAACATTTACAAATACTGAACATAATACAGTATATCATTTGAAATGAATAAAAAAACGCGCTGGACTAAAACAAAATTGAATTACATGAAATTGCTTTTATTGATTTAGGTACTCAAATGAAACATTCTAATGTTAAATTAGTGGTGGGTCTGATATACAGGATGTAATTTAATTCGTTATACAAGATAGCAAAATGTGAATCTATCCATGATTTTGAACAAAATTTACTTTGGGACCGACTTTGTGTTATGTAAAAACAAAACACCCATTTTCGTCAGTCTAAACTGAGCAAAGTTAATGAAATAGTTGTTTTTTTTGGCATAACACAAAGTTGGTCCAATAGTAAAAGTTGTTCAGAATCATGGATAGATTCATATTTAGCTATTTTGTATCACCAATTAAGTTACACCCTGTATACTACCTAATAATTGACGCTCATAGTGACCTTGATTTGAATAACTTTTTGAATTCCATCCGTGAGGTGAAACCATACAAATGCATGCTATGCTTTTTTAATCGATGTAAAGTACTTGCAGTTTTATAATATGTAAGAATATACATATAATATAGGTACTACATAGGCAGTAAGTATCATATTATGCTAGAAATTACTATGAATGCCATGTTGAAAATACTTGAAACAGCCCGTAACAGACGGCAATTTTTGGCTCCCATCCAATTTCATTTGGCATTTAGTATTCCAGCTGCGTTTAGGCTCACCTGCTGTTTTAATAGCGGGAAAATCCTAGATTTTTTAATAAAAAGTTTTCTTCTTCATTTGCGGGGGCGCTCATTTTGCACGGACAGTAATAATACAATTAAAATAAATGCGCCATTTTAATTAATTTTTCCTCGTCGTTAGAACGAAACATTCTTATTTTGTTTTACTCAAGTACCTGAATGTACCTGAATTTACTAGTAGGTTATCAAAAAGGTTTTGTGCAAACTACTTTGTGATTTTCATTTTAAAATTTTATAAAACTTAATTTAAAGAAAACACAAAAATGGTGGAGCCGGATTCGAACCGGTGATTTGAATCCGGCTTGGAGCATGAAGTTCAAAAATTTTCCTTTCTTAACTTGAAAATAACAAGCATAGTATTAGGTAAGAAACAATTTCGACATACAACACCATATCGGTCGTTTTCGCGTCAGGGGTTTAAATATAATCTCGATCGTAGCTTTCAACCTGTGACTACAAATTCCACAACCTTAACACATGACACGCGATAACCTTGTTACGGTAGGAACCTGCGCCGATATGTAAATGTAATTAATAATGTAATTAAGGCCAGTCCACCCCCACTAATTCCGACCTAAGGCCCAAACAAATGGATAATATACGTGGCACTATCGACATCTGTTTATGTTGGGGCAACCGGTGAAAGCTCAGTGTTTATGCAACGGCCTTATTTTAGCATAAGCAGCGCTAAGTCTACATACCCGTTGACGGTTTGTCCGTTATATTTGGTCAGTAAATAAATAAGCAGTGCGTGATGATCACTCGTGGATAGTTTTATTTCATGATGGTTTTGGTCGTTCGCACTGGTTCACTATTGGTGCGAAATCGTTCAGAATCAGGCACTAGGTTCAGTGTTCATCTTCTAGACGACGCAAAATAGATTGTTTGAAATATCGTAAATTAGCTGTTTTGTTGACTGATAAAGTTTGGACTACTGAACGTCGAACAAACGGTTTAGAATCTTCATACATTAGTAAACTTTTTAGGAACTCCGCACGAACTATTTTTGATTCCGTCCTTTATGCTAATAAACGTACTCGTAAATCTGTAAAAGGTATAGTCGGTAAATACATAAATATTGACATTTTCGGCATCGAATGACCCCGTATGTAAAACAGCGTATAAAGATTTTGTAAACGTTTTATTATTACCTACTAATAAACATTCTATTAATAAATAGCTGGCCACCGTTCTTTTTTATTGCTCAACCTCATGGTCTTGAACTAGTTAAATAGATAGCATAAAATATGTATGGTCTGTGCCTCGTGGTTATACATTTCTCATAACGACTGTTTTAGCAAAGGCTATGTTTACTTTTTCCAGTAAACTTGTCAAAAATACATACATTTCTCTACGGTCACGAAACAGTGTGGGTTTGGCTGAGCGAATTTATTGCTGTTTTATGTTGGCTGTGTGTCTTTATTGGTAAATGAATGGTTATAGTTTATTTGTAATGGATTACTTATGCAAAATCTGAATATAACATGGATCAGGTCATTTCGCAGGAAGCCAGTCCTGTCAAGCTGCAGGTCGATCAGCTATAAAGCCCTTTTGGCCGACGCAACCGCACCGCACGTCGATGTAACTAAGACAGACAGGAAACTACGGAACCCTATACTGCGCATGGCCCGACACTCTCTTGGCCAGTTTTTGTTTTATTTATTCATTTGTTAGTTCCGTTTTGCTTATAACACGTCGTATCACCGATAGCGTCCCCATAATCCATATCCAACCCAGCACATATCTGTATAAGTACTAAAACATAAATCCACCCATTCACAACAACATCGGCCCAATCGGGAACTGGCCGAGGGACGGAGCGAAACATACTTTCAATCTGTATGCAAATGGTGCTCTGTTTATGCGATAGCCTTGTACAGAGTAAAGATGGTATATTTATGACACAAATCCCCGTCAATGGACGGCTTGAGAACTTTGCTATTGTTTCTTTCGCGGGCTGGAGGGATAATACCTACGGTAAAGTTGATCCTGCATTGCAGGAGCAAATTCGACGAAATTAGGGAACTTATGAAAATGGTCACGGATAATTTCGGCAAGAGTGCGTATGTACCAGTAAAGCTGTCTAGGCTATGCTACTCTATACATTACCTCATGCTATATATAATGTGTTTTTTATACTTTATGAGCAAGTCACAAAATAAAATCAAACTGATAAACACTGTCTTTTCTTTTCAATTCAAATCTATCGTGATTTTTGAGGCACCCCATATCTTGGAGTTGCAAGTGCCCATATATTACAGTATCCGCTACTATCAGGCTGTGCGCTGGTTTTCACCATCACGGTGTAAAATAGTAAAGATTATCTTAAATATACAACGCTTAAGAAAAGTCTCCCGGCTATCTTCAATTATTATTGGATTCATATCATTATCATGATCAAAGGTAACAGTTAGAATAAGTAAGTAAGTAATTAATGTAAAAACCAAGTCATCACTTTACTTATATAAAAGTATGGATTGTACATACATGCTTTTATCTTGGTAATGTTTTGTTGGACAAGTAATGAGATAATGACAGTAGTTCTTAATATCTAAGTAGAATAAGTAATCTAAACCATACATCTCAGTGTGGTTTATTAATCTTAAGTATTCCGTACATTTAACTCTGTTTGTTCACCTAATAAATAAAATAAAATAAACATAAAGTACTCCCGTTTCCGTTTTATCACTTCTCGCTGTGGATAAGACATTACGTTCTGAAAAGTATGCGAGTGCGCGAGTGACGAATATCTTATCCACAACAATAAGTGATAAGATTTCAACCGTCTTAGGCCCGCTGAATTACATTTCTCGCCCATTTTTATTACGTAATCAACAAGCGTGAACTCAAACATTCGTCATGAAAGCTCTGTCGCATAAATCTGACAATCGGATTTGAACAAGTGAATCATTTGAATAAGGGTCAGTATCCACCAGAGCTTTGCGAGGCAGCTGAACAGTGTTTGAGGGGAAAACCCACCAATGGAAAGAGATAGATGAGGAGGCTGACAATGCTATTAGTGGTTTTGATTCTCGCACACCGCTCCGGTGCTTCGGAGAGTTCTGGTAGATACTCACCCCCATATTCTACCATACAGCATGTTATAGATATATCCACAGAGATATAAACGGAAAGATATCCTAAAGTCGCCGTCAATGGAATTTGCTAACTATGTTTGTTTACATAGTCAGCAAATTCTATTGACGGCCACTTTAAGGATATATACTGTATCATTAAGTCTAATGGAATAGCGGCCCTTATTAAGCTTTTCAAATGACGAGGAGAGGCGAGGCGGAGTCGGAGTTTCATACTATCAGCGAAATCTGGTAAATTGCCTGCAATTAAAAAAAATGCGGACAACCCTACACAAACCGACCGAGTCCCCAACGAAGTAAAGATTATTCTATGGGTACTAGACGACGATAAATACTTAAATATAATAGAAAACATCCATGACTCCGACCAATAATCTTGCTCAGCACACAAATAAATGCCTTTACCGGGATTCAGACCCAGGACCAGTTTGTATTTTTTTTTTGTACCTGACTGTTGCTATAATAGGACGGACCCAATATAGCGGTCATATTGCGTGGTTGGAGGGTAGCCTGGGGAAAATCCAGGGTAAGCCTCCGGCACGAAGTACCTTCATAATCATGCCGTGTCAGTGAAAGATTTATTTATTGACTTTTCTCATACAATAGAAAAACTAGTTACGTAAAAGGAAACAAACTTAATGTCATTCGCAATTCTCTACCATAAAAATCATTCCAATTGCGCACCATACGTACACCATGGTCACTATTTACAAAAATGTAAACAAACACCTTTATTGAAAGCTGACATTTTGTCCTGTAGAAAGAAATACGTCATTTCCCAAGTATTTTCATTTCCAATATCCAGTTCCAGTTTCCATTGCCGTTTTAAAATTGAAAACGCAACGCAGCGCAGCTCAATATAAAAAGATTTGTCGCACGACAGGCCGGGATTTTATTTGGATCTGAGAGAAATTGTTTTTTATTGGGCAGTAGTTGTCAAAAAACAAAGTCAAATCAAAATTTTGCAAGCAAATTAGTACCCTCTTGTAAATTTTGTAATTCTGAGTCACATAAATTATTCAAATGCACAAAATTTGAAGCCTTGTCCCCTCAGGAAAGGGTTGAATTTACAACCACCAATAATTTATGCAAGATATGCTTAGGAATGCACAGGAGCAAGTGTCACTTTCACTTCAAGTGTTCCCGGTGCAGTAGCAAGGAGCACAATACCTTATTACACTGTGAACAAAACAAAACAAAAGCTTCATTGCACAGTGGTGTTAATAATACAGTTTTACTGCCAACAATAAAGGCAAAGATCCTCAGCCAAGATGGAAAGTCACACATAATTGCTCGGGGGCTGGTCGACTCTGGTAGTCAAGTAAACTTTTTAACATCCGATCTGGCCAATTCATTACAGTTGAAGCTTTTCAATAATGATCTAAACATAACTGCTTTATGCAATCAAACAAACACAACTTCAAAATCAGCTGTTGTCAATTTTATGTCACTCAACAATGACTATGAGTGTCAAGTGACATGTTCCATTGTGAACCAAATCACAACACAGTTGCCTCAGCAGACAATTAACTTGCAGAAAGTGGTCATTCCGGACTCTGCGGTACTCGCAGACAATGATTTTCATACTCCGGGTGACATTTCCTTTTTGCTATCTGCTGATGTGTTTTTTAAAATACTGCTACCTAACAAAGTCAAGCTCCAAAATAGTGATCTCTATTTAATGGACACAGAGTTTGGCTCAATATTGTCAGGTGAAATAAAAACAAAAAGCTCATCTTTCAAAAGCAATCTTGTAGCAATGCATGCTGCTTCAAGTAGTACCGAGGATAATGTTGATCGCCTCCTACAAAAGTTTTGGGAAACTGAATTAGTTCCTAAACGAAATCGGAGGTTACAGTAAAGCAGGCCGTCTGTGAAGCCGAATTTAAAAAATCGGTACAGCTCAGCAGTGAGTTTCAGGTGTCCCTTCCGCTTCAATTACCAATAGATCAGCTTAACTTAGGCAACACATTTCCCATTGCATCAAAAGTATTATGCTGTATAGAAAAAAGATTAGCTAAGGATGAGCAACTAAATAAACAATATAAAGACTTCTTAAATCAATATATTGAGCTAGGTCATGCAAAGGTCATACCCCTAAAGGATGCCGATACTGAAAAGATGTATTTCATGCAGCATTTACCCGTCATAAAAAATGATAGAAAAACAAATAAAGTCAGAATTGTTTTCAATGGCAATACTAAAGCAAGCTCTCATCATAACAGCTTAAATGAAGTTCTCTTAAATGGACCCAAAGTGCAAAAAGACCTGTTTGACATATTAATTTTATTCAGGTCCCACAAATATGTACTTATAACGGATATAATGCATATGTACAGGGCTATAAAGATTGATCCATCTCATAGGCATCTGCAAAACATATTATGGAAAGATGAGTGTAACCAAAAGATTATTCTCCAATTACAGACTTTGACATACGGGCTCAAAAGTTCCAGTTACCAAGCCACCAGGTGCCTCGAGGAGCTAGCAGAGCGTAATGAAACTGAGATGCCGTTAGCAGCAGATGTAATCCGCACAGCCATGTATGTAGACGATGCTCTTTTTGGAGCCCAAACAATTGAAAAAGCACTTGAGGTAAGAGATCAATTTATATTGTTGCTTGATAAAGCCAACTTTCATTTGCACAAATGGGCTGCAAATGATCACAGGCTATTAGCAGGCATACCAGCTGATAAGCAGTACTTCGAAGAACGCACACTTTGCCAAGAAAATTTAACAATGAAAGCTTTAGGATTGTCCTATGATGTTAGCAATGATGTTTTAAAGGTAAGCAGTCCTGCAAGGCACGTAGAGTCATGGAACAAGAGGACCATCCTCAGTGTTATAGGGTCTTTCTTCGATCCTCTAGGGCTGGCAGGACCCGTTATAGTTCGGGCTAAGGAATTTTTACAAAAAGTATGGAAAGAAAGCCTTAAATGGGATTCCCCCATACCAGCACAATTGCTTAAAGCATGGCAAGCCTTTTATATGAACTTGATATCAATGCCGGATATATCAGTCAACAGAAATTTAAACATATGTAATGCACAATGCATAGAAATATTTGGGTACTGTGATGCATCCAATATTGCATATGGATGTTGCATTTATATAAGAGTTATTCATAATGACAATGTAACAGTTACACTATTGTGCTCAAAGTCTAGAATTTCACCTGTAAAAAAAAACTTGACTGCCCCAAAACTCGAACTTAATGCGGCATTATTGTTAGCAAAGTTGTACAATAGAGTAATGGCTGTGTATTCGAAAATCAAATTTCATGGAAAATACTTGTTTTCAGACTCACAAGTAGTCTTATGTTGGATAAAGTCGAAAAGAAATATCATCCCTGTTTATGTCAAAAATAGAGTGAATGTTATCAACTCTATTACATCAGATAGTGACTGGTTTGAGAGCATCCAACTCTGCTGACTGCTTATCTCGGGGCTGCGATCCTGCTGATCTGCTAAAAAACAACTTATGGTGGTGCGGGCCTCCTCAGATTTCTTGCCTAATTATAAGCCGCTGCCATTTTCGGTTTCATGCAATCATATGCTATGTGAGGAACAGCCAACCACGCCTGAGCAAGCAGCATACTTGGGTGTCATTGAACCATCATTATTTAAGCAATATTCATCATGGTTCAAAATGCAAAGAATATTTGCTTGGATATTGCGTTTTAAATATAACTGTAAAAACAGAAGCAATAAACTCACGGGTAAACTGTCTTCAAAAGAATTAGAAAATGCTCGATTTAAAATAATATCTGTCATTCAGAATATATATTTCCATGAGGAAATAAAAAATGTAAAAAATAATTTACCTATTAAATCGAACTTAAAAAGCTTAGCTCCATTCATAGATGGCAATGGTGTAATGAGAGTAAGTGGTCGCTTGCAAAACTCGTCAATACCGTATTCTCAGAAATATCCGGTCATTCTACCAAAAAAAATATCATGTAACAAATATAGTTATACAAGACGAGCACTTAAACTCAATGCATGCTGGGTTAAAATTAATGATGTGCAACTTGGCCCAAAAATATTGGATTGTTAATTGCAACAGAGAAGTCAAAAGAATAATAAACAAATGCATTAAATGTTACAGATTTAAAGCCAAGTGCGCTTCTCAGTTAATGGGCTCATTACCTTCTGATAGGGTAAACGAAGCCAAAATATTTAGTATAGTCGGCATAGATTACTGTGGCGCCTTTCAAATAAAGCAATCGTCATTGCGACGAACTGTCATCACCAAAGGCTATGTTGCTGTGTTTGTGTGCTTCGTCACCAAAGCGGTTCACTTAGAACTTGTGTCTGACATGACGTCTCAATGTTTCCTTGCAGCATTAAAACGATTTATCGCACGGCGCGGAGTGCCCAATACAATATATTGCGATAATGCTAAAACGTTTAAAGGAGCTGACAATATATTAAAAGATTTGTACTTGCTTAACAAGTCAAATGAACATATAACCTTAATAAATAATTTTGCTACGTCCAAAGGTATTAACTTTCAATATATACCCAGCTATTCCCCGACCTTCGGAGGGATTTGGGAAAGTTCAGTGAAAAGCTTCAAGTATCATTTCAAAAGAATAGTAGGACTTAGTTTATTCACATATGAAGAATTTAATACGATTATAATTAGCATAGAAGGCATTCTAGTGGATACTAGTTTATTGAGTGTTCGTTGCGAACAGTAGTCTTTATAATTATAAATTATAATCGTCTAAATTCGGAGAAACAAATTGGAATAACTACTTTCGATAGCGATATAAAATCAGTGTTACTGGGCACTGATTTTATATCGTTATCGAAATGTTAATAAAAAAATAATTAATAGTGATTTCCTTTATTTCAAGCAACATTAGCAATTCATTAAATAAGTACAATATAATTAATGTAAAAGAATCATCAAAATAATACAAAACATTTATGAAATCACAAAAAATCTCAAAAGATATTTCAATTCAATAAATTAGGTTCAAAGCTTTATTCGGTAGCGTGCTTCAAAACATGTACCTATCACCGAATTAGGCCTATCACCAAATAATGCGAGTTTACCCTAACCACTAGTGCCACGTCGAAGACTAAGACATTTACCTTAGATATGGATGAGTATAGTTTAAAGGAATAAAATTATTTTATTTCGTATTTTTTTAATCCTGTTCATTTAACGTAGCTTTAATATCCTGCTTGTTAGCATGCCTAAGTGTGTGTAGTAAGTGTGACTGATAAATTAAATAATAAGTTTGGCATTTTTTAATATTTAGAACAAGCTTTTATTGCCAACAATACTTTTCTGTATACCGCCATCAACTTCACACTATGGCGACTCTAACAAGCCCTAACTCAACGGGGTTACGTCGGTTAAGTACTTAATTCGCATGGCCACCTTCTAGGTACAAACTATCCCTTTCCCGAAATTTCAGCTCAATCGGTCACCGGGAAGTTAGTCAAATTTAATTTGCAAGATTTGTCCCATAATAACAAACAAACGAACAGGTCAAGTTAATAAAGCTTATACAAACATGGAAATGGAATTTACTCGACATTTTACCTTAAGGGGATATCGTCTTTGCTGGGCCTTTGTATCCAAAAAAATGTTTAATCAATTTGATGACGTAGAAATATTACGGCAAAGATTGAACAAAAACTCAGCCCGCGCCCTATTACTCTCTCCAGATCGAATTAGATGACTCCTATTGTCGAGCTGATTGCATTTTCCGGCCGTGTCTTTATTGGATAAAAGGATTAAATTCTTTATATTGTGCAGTTTTCAATCATTGTACTCTATTTGATTTTGGACTTATCGAGATGATCTATATATAGGTACTCAATCAGCACGACATATACCTAAAACCCCCTCACTTGACATCGGATTTAAAAAATAAAACCTTCAATTGCTTTTAATATCCAAAAAAACACCTACTCGGCATGGTAACTAAAGTTTCCATTATCGTTTTGGGGGATGCAAAGTTAGCTCGTCCAGAGGCTCTAGTATAAGTTTTACCGAAACAAAACGTTACGACCGCGTTCGCGTTTAGCTGTCAAATCCCATACAAATTGAAGGTAAAACGCAAACGCGATCGTAAAGTTTTGTTTCGGTAAAACTTATACTAGAGCTTCTGAAGGGTAAACACGTAACGTTTTGAACGCGAGTTAGGACAGCTTTACTGTTATTTTCCCGAGGATGCGTTATGTTGAGAACGAGGGAATTTGTTCCTTCAGCTGTCGACATGGCGAATCCTCAAACATATCAAGGGTCGGCAACGCCCATGTTACTCCTTTGGAGTTGCATGCGTCTATAGGCTGCGGTGTCCGCTTACCATCAGACGGGCCGTACGCTTGTTTGCCACCGTCGCTGTATAAAAAAAAGTGATATTTAGATCTACCTGACGCCGGACGCGCGTACAATGCGTTATAACGTGATAGCCGAACAGCTGATTGCCGAAATCAAGTGAGTGGATATGGATATACAATATAAAGTTAAGTCATGCTAGGCCCCCGTAAATGGTTTTAAGATTATAATTTTTCCTCAAAAACCATTTCTTTCGGCATTATCAAAACCATTCCGTTAAAAGGACCAAAAAGGTCGGTACTTATTTATAAAGGGCCTGTAGCCGTTTGATATGATTTATGGTTAAAAGGTAGTCTCTATTAAGGCTATAATTTAGCTTATATCCGTAAATAAGAAGAAAGGTGTACAATAAAAGTGATAAACAACCAATAACACAGTTCACTCTTCCTGTTTTGTACGCAAGTTTTCTTTGATTACAAACTAGAATGTTATTACGTGCACGTACAGTCAGCGACATATAGTTAGTAGCAGCCAAGGTAGCCAAATATTTCGGTACACGTCTTTATTACTGTAAGAATAAGGGTGTGTTACGAAAAAACAGGAAGTAATTTATTGTACACCTTTCTTCTTTATGGCGCTGACTGTAGGATGATTGTGAGCGTAGGATGAAAACATGTAAATGGGTCATACACAGCGTTTAAGACAAAATTCCTCTTTCCTGTGGTAAATAAGAGCTTACGTGCATATAAATAATGTTTTACCGCATAATAATGTTTAAGAGGAGATGCTGTTTATTTAAGTCCAACGAAAAATTAGGCTTTGCAGCCCTTAAGTCTGACAACGTCCATATAAACGTCGCGTACCTAAATCTGGTGTGACTCAAATGTTGACTTACTCGTAGGTACGCCATGAAACAGGTAGTTTAAATTATTGAATTTTTGTAAAGTAGAAATAAGGTTTGGATCGTCAAAAATTCCATTAATTAGACAATGACAATTATGCAACTTACCGTTTCATATTCATTTTCCCCTCACTGCCTCGGAAAGCCGTCTTTTATCCTTTAACACTTTCGCTACCAAGAATCGCTACGCGCAACGCTCGTAGCCGATCCTGTGGTTTTCCTCGTATGTAGCGGAAAAGCGACTACGGCGTAGGCGCCCGCTAGGCGGGTTCTTGGTTGCGAAAGTGTTAAGACAAGCGGGTAAAAACGCATCTACGTTTGTTGTGAATAATGTGATAAATAATTATGAAAGCGGGAATTGCACGTCGACGTTCGTCCATTGCCGAGTACAAATGAAGACTGATTTGTAATCTTAATTAGTTAATTACAATTTTAAATAATGTTATACTATATTGATGATGATTATAATTAACCTGGTGATGATTATAATGTGTACAAATGAAGACTTATTTTTTATGAGCTGTTTTTTTACATGTTGCTGTTTCCTCGCTACAGTGAGATGAAAACTCTTGTGTTACACACAGATGCCAATGTATTTTACTTCTCGTGTATTGAAACACTCGTTATACTCAGGATATATAATCAAGTAATACCTAGACAAAAACAATTTGAAAATTGTGACATCGCAATTCCAAGAAAAGTTTTCATGAAAAACAAAACAATTGCCAGCATCTAATAACTTGAAGGTACAACTACAGCACTTTCCAGGCTCTTCTTCTATGCAATAAAAGCATAGGTATATCACCAAAAAGTACAACTTATGACTTGTTATGAACATCCATTACTTCACGAAGCTTACTAGGTATTGTCGGCCAGCGAGGCAAGCTCTCATTGAAATGCAAGGAGCTGCTCTGTATGCAAATAGGCATAAACGCTAGTCTTGGTCAAACATTATGGTAAATATTGAGGTTTATTCAATGCCGCAGCTGTTAGCCTCGCGTAATGTTCTGAGAAACTAAGCCAAAAGTAGTATACATATTTAATTACTAGCTTCCACCAGCGACTCCGTCTGCGTGGAACCGGGATAAAATATATCCTATATTTTAACCCAGCCCCGGTTAAACTATCTTCGTGCAAAATGTCGTCAAAATCGGTCGAGCCGTTTAAGCATAATTGATTAAGAAACATCCAAACTTTCGCATTTATAATATTATTTGTAGGATAACTGCATGGCCGCGCGGTTTTGCTCGCGCAACGCAATACAGAAACCCCAGGCGAAGGCGTTGAATGAAATAAAGTTTATGTCCATCCTGAAGTCTATTATATTATATACTATATTATTATAATATATATATATATATATATACTACAAACTGGTGACAGAGTTTTCGAAATCAGATTACTAGTTCCAGAGATTAAGAGTCCGCAGTAAGCTCGACGGAATTTCACCTTCCCATAAAAACGGAGTTTCGTTCTCATTTTAAAACTACGTGTTGGATTGTGACGAAACCTTGCATATATAATGACATGAGGTATATCTATGTCTGTTATTGGTTTATATGGTTCCAGTTTATAAAATAAACGAAATACAGCAAAAACAAGTTTTGTATAAAAAACTTAAAATCGCTGTATTTTTGTTACTATGGTATCTGAAGCTACATAAACTAATTAAAGACCTGGATAAACCTCATGTCATTATACATGCAAAGTTTCGTTACAATCCAACACGTAGTTTTAAAATGAGAGCGTAACTACGTTTGTATGGAGAATCGAGCTTACTGCGGACTCTTAACCCATATACCTACATACGAACTAAACACCTCACAGACTTTTTCTCTTTATAATATACTATATAATATACTATATGTACATAGATATCTGTTAATTGTTCTGCAATAAGAAAGGGGAGGTCGATTGACGACTGGTTTAGCTGAGTCGGTAGTGAGCCTGCCCGCAAAGCGGACGGTCCTGGGTTCAAATTCCGGTAAGGGCAACCATTCTTGAACGAGCGAGCGCAGCGAACGAAGTTATCTGTTTCAGTTTGGGCGAAAAATCTTTCGTATGTCCGTCTGTCCGGCTGTTGTTCTCTACATCGCATTTCTCAACTGATTCTCGCGTAATTTAGTGAGTGGGTTCAAAAATTATTTGAAAGTTTTGACATTGCCGTTTTTCAAAATTCATAAAATAAAATTAAAAAAAAGACAGGCTCACGAGATCTATAGCTCACAGCTCACTAGTTATAAGTACCTAGTTATAAAACTCTTTCTTCTCTTTTTTAACCGTTTGATATAATCGTGATCTGTGTCAATAAGCCGCAATATCCTCATACATAATGAATGAATGAATGAATGTATCTTTAAGATATGAGGTGTATTATTTATATTGATCTAGGCCTAGGTCTAGGCCTGTCATAATATTATATCAGCCGGCAGACGACTCCTACTGGACTTAGGTCAAGGAATGTGACAATAATTGACAACATTTCATATTTGCAAGTGGGTTATTTTAAGTTCTAGATCGATAGAAAACGAGTTTTTCACGTATACGTGTTTTTTTAATTTTCTTAAATCCAAATTTTCATCCTACAATATTAAATCTAAAAGTAGCTAATTCCTAAAGGTCGTAAGTAAATTATGACGTCATCATTATGGCTGTTACACAATATTACATTTGCCAATTTCTTTAAAAAAAATTGTAAAGCTGATTTTTTTCCACCGTAGGGGCGAGACGGGACGTCGCGAGGCAAGAATTGAAAATATGGCACTTACTATTTCCACCGAAGATGCACGAGGAGAGAATTGAAAATTTGCCTCGCCTCGCCCCTCCAGCTCCGGTGGAAAATCAGCACAAGGGGCTGCCACATTTGCAAGTTTGGGTTTATACTTGAGACAGCTGCCCGCGCGGCTCCGCCTGTTACAAAGAACCAAAGAGGAGCCACGGGGTAAAGGTAAAACATAGCCTATGTCAATAACTAAACTCCATTCTATACAGAGGTTTCACCCATGAATCGTTTCGGAGAAAACCTTAAACTTACATACAAACTTAAATTTTACAGACTTAATAATACTAATAATGAATAATATTATCGACATAATTATATAATATGTTCTATTTTCGCTGTAATCCATTTTTACCTGACTACCGAAGAAGAGGAGGGTTATGTTTTCAGCTTATATATGTATATATGTATGTGTGTATGTATTTATATATCTATGTATGTCTGTATGTAAATAATTATGTGTCTTATTCTTTAGCACGCCTTGCAGCCTAAACCGTTTGACGGATTAAGATATATGAGGTGTCGTTGGATTCCCCTAATCGTAGGAGTGACATATCCATACAAATAATTATCATAAATGGGAAAGTGTATGTGTGTGTTTGTTTGTCCGTCTTTCACGGTAACACGGAGCGACGAATTGACGTGTTTTTTTATGTGGAGATAGTTGAAGGGATGGAGAGTGACATAGGCTACTTTTTGTCACTTTCTAACTCCCCACTTCCCTAAAATGGGGGTGAAAGTTTGTATGGAGCTACGATATAAACTACTTCCACGCGGACGGAGTCGCGGGCAGAAGCTAGTGCTATAATATTTGTAAAAAAGCAGTCGGGTTTTTCGAAAATCTTTTGCTTTCACTTGTTAGATCCTCGAATGGCCGGGGTAGATGCAAAAAAAATGAATTATACATTTCTAACTAATTTGATCTAGCGCGACTAAACCACGACTTCGAGCCGCGGCGAAAGCGGCAGCGAGCGGTTTTTCCAATTCATTGCGTGTGATCCCAACTAACCACAGTGCGTTGCGCGTTTCGACCGCGCAATGAACATATAAAACGCTTGCGGCGCCGCAATTCGCGGAATGTCAATCTGGCAATGCAAGCAGCTTCATCATCATCATATCAGCCGAAAGACGTCCACTGCAGACCCCGTATCATGGTCACGTCGTCACAATCACGCGAAAAAAATAAAAAGAAATAAGATAAGAGCTTCGTCTCGTTCCATCAAACGGTGTCAGCCAGTGACCTATCCTGTCACTTATCGTGTGATAAAGACGACTATGATACGGGGTCTGGAGGGCGCGTAACGATGCGTCTGGACGCAGCGGTAAGCAGCTTAAGGCGATGCCTTGATTTGAGTCGAACACGCCCCCTAGACAGAAACACGCTGATACCTTCCGCGCACGAGGAAAAGAGATGTAGCACTCTTCGGGAATGGCTTTTTTGAACAAATTTCGATAAATACCTAACTTAGAGGCGTTTTATTTAAATTTCATAGTGAGATTTTAGATGAGGTAAAATACTATAGTATTAACTTGATTGTGTCGTAAAATAATGTATCGTTTGAGGAGGCTGAGTAAAAAAAGGAAAATACAGACCCAACTTTGGATTTTTTTTCTATCGAGGAAATTTTAAGCAATCATGTATCGATAAAATCAGATAAACAACCATATAGTCAAGAATCATATATCTGAAAATCAGACCTATTGTTTCTTAATCTAGTCAGAACGGCGTTTCAAAGCACGCGATAATTTCCAATGCACAGCCTTAACACAAATAAACATTATCAAGTTTAATGGAGATGTAACTTTTGCGTCACTGACTTTTTCAATCGCTCGTCTGCCGCGGTTCTTATTATGTGTAATATAGTACAAGTTTCCTCAGCAAAAAAGGGCAATATCTTATTAACGTCTTTTAGTCTCAGACACAAGTTTGCACAATATAACCCCGAATATTCCCCAGGATGAATAAGTTCCTTACTCAAACAGTGTAATGTTGCTTGCAATGTTGCCTTATTGTTGCCGGCTTAGTTACGGCGCTTACAGCGAAAGGATGGGTGGCGAGTTTATTCTCTAGCAGCCTAACAATCTTAAATAAAAAAAGAATCAGCGCGTATCGTACAAGACATTGCTTTGTCACACACGAAGGATCTCAGCTTGCCATGAAAGGAAAAATATGTTAATTTCTTTTTCTTGAAGTCTTTTGCTGTTACAACTGTCAGCTGTCAGTGACATCAAAATGGCGGGATTACCTTGTAAAAGAATAAATGATAACGGAATTAGTATCACCTGTAATAGGAAATAGAATATAATTTGTTTCGTTTTCAGACGAAACAGAATCAATGCGACTCTGTCACGCTAAATATATAAGATAAAACGGTATCTCAAGTAGCGTCGCTTAAGATCTTTCTACACCTGCGCTCCTTTTAAAACCAGTTCTACGAGGCGCACGGGCGGCACGCGGCCTAATCTACCGCCGACTACCCCGACTTGCACTTAAGTTCCCTGTATCAAAACGTTTCTGTGTGAGTGCGTCGCATCTGACGTTTGTACGGATTTGTTTGACTGCTTGTATCAGCTTGTTATCGCCTATTCATCGAAAGGAACTAATTATTGACGAAATGTTGCAAATTCATTGTTACGAACTCATTAACCTCAAGCCAATGTAGGCCACATTTGAACACGGAACAAGGTAGGTAATTCATAAACCCCGCCTAATTAGGCGTCTTGCAAGGCTCTGAAAGCCTGGTACTTACTGTTGTTAACGAGATGTATAATGGAATATCAGGCGCGGTTTAACTAAGTTTCTTGAAATATATTAAATCAAATCAAATCAAATAATTTATTTCAGGTTTGCACACATAAGTGTTAGTAATATACAATAAAATCTTAATCTATAGTTAGCGACAAAAAATAAATGTTGACGATATAGTAAGAGATTTCTAACTTCGATCTTAGCCTGTATGTTAGACTACAAAACGAATTTCAGAGCTTTTATAAATTCATCCCCTATAGGGGTTAAATAATAATAATCATAATCATTTACTTCGGATACTTGTCCATATTTGTAATAGTGAAAGAGCATTTGGCTGCTGGGAAGACGTTTGTTATGTGAGTGGCGAGTAAGTAACCGTTAAAGGATAAAAAACGTCCTTTTTAAACAAGGTACCTGGGCCGAATATGGCCAGCCCGAAAATATGGCCACACACACTACCTCTTCACGGCCAGACCTATAGCGCCATCTACAACTTTGATTATACGCATTAAAACATCTATGTGGGAGTAATGCTTAGGTGTCATTGCTACCTTCCCCCTGCCCTCGCCAGTCCCGCAATGGCAGTCAAAGTTAGACCACGTGTCGCGGGTACAATTATTCACTCGTAAGTATCTATGATTATTTATATTTAATTGTCTTGTACTTCAAAATAATTATTGTGTTTTGGTCATTAGTAATCGTAGATGATATGTCTATGCTTATTTTCGAGCTTTCTTTTGTGTATCTTGGGTCATGGTCCTTGAAGTGAAATACGAGAATGACTGAAAATATGGCCACTTCGTGGCGATATTTTCGGCACCTACTGGCCATATTAACTTTTCCTTGCAGATTATGGCGCCACGTTACGTCTCAAAACATATTTGAGGTAGTTCGACAGAATCTGACATGAAATCAGCAATAGCAGCTGTTAAAAATGGTGAAATGAAGGTTTCAACAGCTGCCAACCACTATAAAGTTCCCAGACGAACCCTTCGACGATATCTTTTAGAGAAAAAAGAAAATAAGGATAAGAATAAGAATTTATTTATTTAACACACAAAACACGGAAAAAAGAAATACAATCAAAAAGGTAACCTTATATACAGTGCTAAACAGGAGCCTCACTCAGCATGTTGTCACGGGGGCTGTGACGCTGGTATCTGGTAGCTGGTATAAATAAATCGAAGCTGGGAAGGAAACCACTTCTTACTACACATGAAGAAAAAGAGCTGGCATCTCGTATCGTTCGGCTGTGTGATGTTGGCTATCCTTTGACACCACGTGTGCATCGCTTTAATAACTTACGTAGAATATGTTTTGTTTTAAAGAAATGATTTTTTGTTCTTATTTCGCTGTAATAAATAAAATAGTGTTGATACAATAAAATCGTTTTGTTTACAACACTAAATCCCCTAAGAAATAGAGATTACCTCTGTGTTTAGTTCATACCGTTAATATGGCCATCATCTGGCCATATTCACACACTGTCGCACAGTGTGTTAAAAACCCCTATTTTGTCTCACCTAGTTTTTTTTTGAAAATCATATAGATTGCATGATTACAAACAGCAGACTAAAACTCCGACGTCGATACGGCTTGTAGTTTTTTATAAAAAAATCTCAAAGTTGCTCATTCTCGGGTCATGAATTTCACAAAATAAATATTTATTGAAAAACTAAATTACTTATTTAAGTTTTGTTTGTACCGATTTAACAGGCGTATAATGCCTTAGCTTTCCACAAGTTTTTGTATAGTTCCTATAATTAGATAAGAAGATATCAATTTATTTCTCATTTTTGATTTTGATTTTTTTATTCTTGAATAAAGCCGTATTAGCACGAAATTTAAATAGTAGATGGTACCTTATAAAAGCTATTACCAACAGTATTAAAATTACGTGATAATTCCGTGTTATTCAGAAGTTAGAAGTAATATGTTTTATCCGGATTTCTTGTGGTTAGGGTTGTCACTTCAGGTTTGCTATGCCCGGGTCTGATTGTTTTTAGTTTCGAACGTATAGATCTATTTATGAATGTGTGTACAGTTATTGCATTGTTATCCTTATGATTTGGAAAAATCTGCACTTATTTATCGTTCAAGAAAAAAAAGCTGTATTACTGACCAGTGTGACGTAAACTGTTGGAACATAATCCTACTAATGCGAAACTAATGCTAAATGCGAAAGTTTAGATGTTTGGATGTTTGTTACTCAATCACGCTTAAACGGCTGAACCGATTTGAATGAAATTTTGCACGAAGATAGTTTATAGCCTGGATTAAAGTATAGGATAGTTTTTATCCGGGGTCCACGCGGACGAAGTCGCGGGCGGATGCTAGTAACTAATAATCAGAGTGGCATCCAATGACAGTCACCATGCATAAGATCCTTGTTCATGGCGCTAAAATAATTGAATTGACGCCTGTTCCTATTGGGATGTTTCCGGAGCAAGGAGCAGAAGCCCGAAATAAATACTGGCGGTATGATATGGAGCACCATTGCAGGAAAATAAATCGTGTAGCAGCTATGTCCGATTTGTTTCATAGGGCACTGGTCACCTCAGACCCCGTAATCAGTGATTATGGACTTCATAAACGAAAAAATAAGTTAAAAAAGTATCCACTTCCGAAGCAAGCCATATCCTTATTAAAATCGGTAAATCATTCAGCCACGACGTCAAATGTGGACGATGGTGAAAATTTAATTTTAAGTAACAAAAAGTAGGTTACGTAAAGGTATGTAGGTAGAGTAGGTTACGTAAAAGGAGGTTTAAATATAATAAGTAGTGTTCGGAGTTTCGGTGGCCAATTTCACAGAGGTAAATGGATTCGCCTAACTATTTTTTTGATTAAAGGAATAACGATTAAATGATTAATTTTGCATAATACTCCTTATAAATTATCTTGCGAGCATTACCTACTTATACCACGATAACACAGGGCTACTTATAACACAAGTATGTAGGTAAACATTGTTTAATAATTTTATTTATTTTTACTTACCTATTACATATGTACATGTCGCCAAAACAGTCGGGACAGTATAATGTTTGTACCTGCCGCCAATTAATTTCATACTAAGTACTTCAGGTAAATGAATAATTTATTTATTCAAATCTTAAAGATCACAAAAACGACTCTATTATCCACTGTGTAAAATTTGCCACCGAAACTCCGAACACTAATAATAAGCAGTTATTTCATGTTAATAGATCTGGTTACACACTATTACTGGCATCCGGATAAAAGAGGTGATAACCCTGAAGACGAATTTAAATTCGTGATATCTTCTGAATAACACGGAATTAGCATGTAATTTTAATACTGTTGGTAATAGCTTTTATAAGCTACCATCTACTATTTAAATTTTGTGCTAATACGGCTTTATTCAAGAATTAAAAAATAAAAATCAAAAATGATAAATAAATTGATTTCTTCTTATCTAATTAGAGGAACTATACAAAAACTTGTGGAAAGCTAAGGCATTATACGCCTGTTAAATCGGTATAAACAAAAGTTAAATAAGTAATTTAGTTTTTCAATAATTATTTATTTTGTGAAATTCATGACCCGGGTATGAGCAAACTTTAAGATTTTTTTATAAAAAAACCACAAGCCATATCGCCGTCGGAGTTTTAGTCTGCTGTTTATAATCATGCGATCTATATGATTTAAAAAAAAAACTAGGTGAGACAAAATAGGGGTTTTTTAACACACTGTGTGTCGGAAATAAGTTATTTTTTTTATCACAAATCCTATTCTATTTCTTCGTGGGTTTTATGATAAAACCCACGAAGGAATATAATATATTTTTTTATAGTGCCTACAATAAGTTATTTAAATAAATACGGAAATGTAACTCCAACTGTTATACAGTGCGTTATAACTGGCGTTAAATCTTAACGTAGCCATATTCGACTCTTACTCTCTGTCACTGAGATACACTAGGATAACAATTAGATAATAAACACGTTATTTATCTTGTATTGTTATTTTAATATAACAATGACAGTCTTGTCATCACAACGAAAGCATATTAATAGAACAAGTAACTAATAATAAGGTTTGTTATTCCAACCAAGTCCTACCTATTTCTAGTAATAACGAAGTTTCACTCAGATTTTACCTTATGCGCTCTATCTTAGATCTTGGAAATTTTTGATTTTTTCCTGCTCAGAATTATGTGTAGGCACGTATATAAATAATTTCACCTTCCCATATAAACGGAGTTTCGTTCTCATTTTAAAACTTCGTGTTGGATTGTGACGAAACTGTGCATATACAATGACATAAGGTATATCTATGTCTGTAATTAGTTTATATGGTTCCAGTTCATAAAACAAACAAAATACAGCAAAAAAGAATTTGTATGAAAAATTTAAATTCGCTGTATTTTTTTTACTTTGGTATCTGAAGCTACATAAACGAATTACAGACCTGGATATACCTCATGTAATTGTATATGCAAAGTTTCGTTACAACCCAAGACGTAGTTTTTAAATGAGAGCGTAACTACGTTTGTATGGAGAATCGAGCTTACTGCGGACTTCGCTAATATATGCATCCTCATGGATTTCGATGGCGGCGACCCTAACAAATTATGGATTAGCCCTATTATGAGCTCTGATATGACTGGCTAGGCCAAGCTTGATCCTAACCTAACCTAACATAACCCTAAAAAACTGTTCGTACGAATCATATAGGACACTTAATAATTGCCTCTTAATTTTACATCATATTAATAAAGAAAACGAAACGCACTACACTATACTGTAACATATTTACTATAATTTTATTTATTTTTTACTTTATACCAACACAATGTAACCGAATTGTCCACTTCGGTGGACTGTTCGGATTCTACCTTTTAATAGATTGTAGCATTTAAAAAATACGTGTTGGTTATTATTTTACAAAAATGATTTATTTTCCTATTCTATGTATGTTTTCCATTTAGAATTAAAAGTATTAAAAAAATAGATAGAAATTAAACACACTTTTTGCATCATTGAATCTTGTCACAAGATTTTTTGACTTTCCGGTGGACATTATTTTCGATACTGACAAAAATCAAGTAAATGTCAAATGATGGAACGGAACGTAAAATTGAACGCATCCAATATCGCACTATCCCTGTCAGAGGCCATTTTGCCGTGACTCGTGCGCAGACGTTCTTGTGTTAAGAAAAATATTAAGTGGTGTCAAAGCTGAGTTGTTTTTCCGGTTACTGCTGTATTTTGGTAAGTCATCATCATCATCATCATATCAGCCGAAAGACGTCCACTGCTGGACATAGGCCTCCCCCAAATGATGAAATGATGTTTTGGTAAGTAAATCACTATAAAATCATCAAACATTCTTAATAACTAGTTAAACAATGAAACTTTATTAATATACCTTGGCTTTTGACATAACCTATAATCGGCGCATGATGTGAATGATTTTGCGAAAAAAGTCCATTCGGTGGACATCTTTTTGGTGGAATTTTTGTCCACCGAAACAACAGATGTCCACTGAGTGGAATGTTTTCTTGAATGAGGGTTATTTCGTTTTTATAACTTATAAAACTGCTTCTGATTATTGGTTTTTCTTATCAGTCAATGACTAATGATCTATTAGTTTTGTTTTCGCTTTATTTTTATGAGTATGTATGTTTTGAATCACCACTTCCTTCACACCTCTCTACATATTCTAAGTGAACTATGGTTGGTACCTGTAATGCATTTTTTACGGCATGGGATATAATATATTTTCATAAGCCCGTCCGTTTCCCTTATGCAAAACTTTTTACTAACAAAATCTCCTGTTCTTTCTTTGCACAGCTTTACCTTTGTTTCGTTTGTGTGCATTGCTTGTTGTTATTTTTCAGGGAATGGCGAAAACAAGAAGTAAACTAACCGATAACCAGAAAAAAAACGACGCCGTGAGCAAAACACACTAAGTATGAGGAAGGCGCGTGAAAAACTTTGGAAGAAAAGCGAAGAAAGGACAGAGAATATTATCATCGGAAGAAAGCCGAAGGGAAAATAAAAACTGTGGAAGATTTACCAGATGTGCAAAAAAAGCTTTTGAGGAAGAAATGGAGAGAGGATACAAGAAGACGAAGAGAAAAAGTCAAGATACAAAAAGAAGCTGAAAGTACATTGCACGTGAAACACCACCCTCGAGTCCAGTAACTTCAGTATCATCAAGAGCTGAAATGGGTGCACGTATTGCAGTGAGAAACAGAAGAAGGTTGAAAGTAGAGAATAAATTACTGAAAAAGAAGTTGATGAATTTAGAATGTAAACTTACTAAGTACAGAATGCGATTACACCGATTACAGAACAAGAAACGAAAGGATGCAAAGGAAACACAAAACAAGAAAAGGATTGAAGGTTCTAGGAAAGAAAAGGAATTGAGAGACAATATACAGCAATATTTGCTTAGCGATGAATCAAGTCGTCTTACATCTGGCAAAAAAGAGACAATAACACGCAATAAACAAAAGAAACAAATTAGATTTCTCAACGACTCCCTTATAAATCTGCACAAAAAATATATGGTTCAGACAAGCAAAACCGTATCCTACAAAACATTTTGCAGGCACAGACCATTTTGGGCATTAGATCCTAAAACTGCAGCACGCGAGACTTGTTTTGTGTGTCACTCATACTAACATGGATTATGTTGCAAAGGCACTTAGAAACGCGCGAGTAACTAATGAAAATACTGCTATGGCAATAAGCAAGTCGATTTGTTGCACAAACATGACTGAAAATTGTGTTCAATAACTACAACCCTAAAGACACAATAAAATCTGGGTCACTAAAAAGGTATGTGAAACAGTCAAAGGACAAAATAAAATGTGTCAGAAGACTGTTAAAGAAACAGTCTATACATCCAAACGTCAATTAGTTAACCATTTGCTGGATAATATAGAACGTTTTATGCAACATACTTGCAATGTACTGCATCAACATGCTGGTGTCAGAAACATTAAAGTTGCCATGTCTGAGAACGAGGGTTTACTGCATGTTGACTTCTCAGAAAATTATAATTGCAAGTATGCTACTGAGACTCAGCACATTTCAGTGGTTCAAAACCTCAGTTGTCACTGCATACAAGCGTTTTTTATTATGTGGACGTTACTACGGAGGAGAATCGACTCGTCGCGAAATCATTCTGTACCGTGAGTGAGAATAGGAATCACGATCCTATTTACATTTGTAATTTGAAGCCTATTATAGCCGCAATGAAGACCCTTGTTCCAAATTTGAAACGGATGCATATTTTAAGTGATGGACCTTCAACTCAATACAGAAACAAGACGATGTTTTACCTCATTGCTGCTTACTTGAGCGAGGAGACTAACGTATATGACATAATCTGGCATTACAGTGAGAGTGGACACGGCAAAGGAGCCCCTGATGGCGTGGGTGGTTGTCTTAGGCGTACGGCTGATAAGCACGTTGCTCAAGGAAACGATGTCCATAATTTGGATGCCTTCATGAAGTGTGTTCTTCAAAACTGTAAAGGTATTGAAGTCATTAGAGTAGATGTGACGCATGTGAAGTCCATTGAGAGTAACATAAAAAACTGCAATATTACGCCGTTTCGTGGAACCATGAAAGTCCATCAGGTTACTTGGAGTTGCCGTAAACCAACGGTTCTTCAGTTTCGTAGGTTGAGTTGTATGAAATGTAGTCCAGAAAATTCTTGTATACATTACGGTTTAGGTTGCAAGACACTTGACATAACACTATGTCCCAGACCACTCCAAAATAATGTCATCTCTATCAAGTCCAGTCTTGACGACTCCTCTGCAAAGTCCTACCCGGAACGACACACCAGCTCCCGCCGAGAGGGTGAATTCACAGAGTCCCACCTTGACTCCTATGCACAGTCCAGTGGCAAGCCGATGGTCCAGTCCAATTGCGAGTGGCTCGATGCAGCAACCATTGAAAGTTGGCGAGCGCAGTCCATTACTGCTGATTGGGGCTAATGTCCATAAGCGCATACAATTTTCGGACGTATATTCTGACAGCTCAGATACGTCAACGTCAAAACAAGAGGAGCTACCAATCCCCACTTTCCTGAGTGAACGGATTCAACGCTTCTGGTCTTCTGACGACGAAGACATATTTAACCACAGAAATGAATTATGTTTTCGGTAGTCAGACACAAAACATTTTTTATTTACTTTTTAAATGCTTTTAATTGACTGATTTGTTTGTGATAATGTGACGATAGTATTAACGTTAGATTTGTATAAGATGTTAATCACTTTTCGTTTTGTTTTTTGTCATTAATCAATATTTTAGTCCACTCGGTGGACATATTGGTATTTTCGGTGGAACCGAAACTTTGTTGTTTCCTTATAAATCGCCTTTTTCGAATTATTGATCTCAGACTTATACTCACTTTTGTTCTAATGTAAAGTAAGAGTCATAATATACCTTTCATTTTTATAAATCTCGTGTTTCATTTTTTCGCAAAAAAAAACCCAAGGCTTGACAATGACCCAAATACTCGACGCGTCTCGCTAACACCTTTACATTTAAAGCATTCTTCCATGATTCGGTAATGTAGGCTCTTATGAGACTTTTGTTTCACTTTTGTGTTGAATTTCATTTCTTGTTTCTCCCAAATAGGGACTATTGTTTTGTTGTTGACGATACCTCGCGCGAGATTCCGCATACAGATCGCAGTATTAATTAGAATTTAGAAGTTTGCGGTTAAATCAGCAGCCCTGATAGAATATTTCGTGTTCCATTGTGGGACGAGACAATACCGAGGAATTTTCCATTCTAAGCTCTGAGTTACTTGTGATATTTGAGCGATTTGAACGTACGAATAAATTCATAGAGGGGTACAATCCTTTTTAATGCTCTAGTCGATAGTCAAACGTGCGTGAATTGTGCGTGTTTCTGTATGGTTCAATCGGCCTTTTGAGTCGATAAATAATAAAATGTACGCCAGTAAAATTGTCAACAAACAGATTTTTCGGCCTTATGCAGTTTCCAGGAAAAAACAGAGTTCCGGTGAATTTTAGCCCCAAACATTTTATACGGTGGTTGAACGCACTGGAGCAAAGGCAGGCACTCTTTTGTAATGAGCACACTGATAATTTTTCCAAAAATATTATTCCTTACCAGTTACCAGTCATGCTGGCCGTATTAAAGCTCGCGGAATTCACATCATCAGTATAATTTTTGCCATATTGCTGGGTACATGCGTTTTCTGATGAAAGAAAGAATCTGAATCCGAATCTGTTGTACTTCGGTATTCACAATTACAATATGTACTTTCTCAAATGAGATCCGTTAGCCCTTAACAAACAGCAATACATCATGGAGTTTAGGGAGATGTAATGCAGCGATATGTAATAATTATAGACACATAATTTAATTGCGTTATCATGTGATAATAATTATCTGACAGCTAGTATGATTTAGTGCGGACATCCATCAAGACACGGGGTAATTATATATTAGGGTAATTAGTATTGAGATGAGATGAACAATGTGATTTAAAAAAAAAGATCATAATTCTTATAAAGTTTCATTCACAAACAAATTATTTAGAAAACCATATTATTGTTTTAATATGATTACAAGCATTGATAATAATATAACTGTCATTTAGCCTAAAGTTTATAAATAGAACTTATCACTTCACTTTATAACTAATTCGCAAATAACGAAAGTAATCATTTCTTACATTATTTTATATACTCATATCGCAAACTAGTAAGTAAATTAATGTTAATATGGGTTTTCATTGTTATATATACATATACATACCATAAACTATGTACCATCCTACTTAATTGAAAGCTTCAAACAATACAAATATACGGGCATAATGAATTTAATTAGTGTTTTTAATCCAATACTAAACAAACTAAAATTGCTTTGAATTTTTTGACGTATTTGATTCATTATAAATAAATAGCAATAGATATTTCAAAATATTACACTTAATTTTGTTTCCTGCAAGCAACCGCACCTTGGTTGTTTTCAAACGAATCTATCTAAACAAAAACAATTGTTGCATTAATTGTTGTTTAATTTAATTTCGTTAATGTTAGTTATCATCTTGTATATACAATTTGTTTATTAATAAAATTGCTATCTCAGTTATTATTTATGAAGTATTTTATTTATTTCTGCCAACAAACTGCCCTACAGTTTGGCAAAAGTTGAGAATTTGTAAAAAGTAATGTTTTTCGTGTTTTTTTTTTACAACACCCATAATATCTTCTAGCCCACCGCGAGCTGCTTATATTTCCCGTCACGTACAGCAATCACGGCCTGGAAGGACTCGCATGCACTGTTCTAAACTTCGCTTCTTTTATCGGTTAAAGGAATCGTAAAGGGTGCGTACTGTTAGATTGTAAGGGTCTGTTTAACTTTGCTGTTGAGTTTAGACGTGATATCTAAATCTTATACTTTATTTATGTCTAAATGGATGGGAGACAACTGACACTTAATCACGAAATAATCATAGAACAGACTTATGGAGGTAGCTCCTACGAAGCTGTAGGTCCTGGGTTCGAATCGCGGTAAGGGCAAATATTTGTGTGATGAGCATGAAATTCGTTTCTGACATGGCCCAAACCAGAGCCCAAAATAGCTTAATCATTCATAATTTAATAGTCCTTGTAGCACGTCTAGGGAGCTACGTGGCAAAGTTACTACAAGAAAGCATACCTAAGGATTTAGTTATAAGTTGCATTTCCATTCATTTAGTTTATTTTTAAATATCTGCCTTGTATTATGTGTAATACAGTTTCGGACATTCTTCTAGAACAACGCATTATGATAATTTCTTTTCTTCGTATTCAAATTAAGTTTTACTTATTTTAAGTAGGTTAAGTACTATCATTGTAATAAATAAGCTTTTCTTTGGCAAAAAATGACTGACTGTTCAGTTTGTTTCGGCGTTTCTAACAGTGGTCTTCTTTTGCAGAAACGCTAGTAGAACATTGACTTGTAATAGTGCCATTACGGCCTACTTGCAGAATAAATTTATACTATTTCATTTGAGTCACGACTCTCCACAACAACTCTTTGACAACATCCACGGATGTTGTCAAAGTATTCAAGCATTTATATCTATGAAATATACCGTTGTCTAATACAAGCCTTAATAAGCATAAGCTGCTTCGCCTCCCGCGCGTCATCCGCGCCCCGTTATCGTCCTACCCCCGCTCCCGCGCGCCGAGCAGGCGAGGACTAGGTATAGTGGTCTCTGCCTATAATGACAAGCTACATTTTAAAACAAATATTTATCGTATAGTGCTTTACTGAACGCGCTGCGTGTTCTAAGAATTAATTAGAAACAAATCTAAATCTAAAATCAAGAAATTACTGAACTTGCATTGCAGTTCACTATGAAACCCCGTCTCGCAGTGGGATTCAGAAATAATATTTTTGACGCTGATAAAATCACAGCAGTGGTACTGACACTGATGAGCCCCTATTTGATACGAAAATCGACATCATATAGAGGTAAAGTTTGTATGAGTGTGCAGGTAACGGGTAATCTCCGTAAACGTAATAAATTCTTCCACCATTGAAACACATAGGTTATATATTTTATCCTTTGGCTCCGCTTACGTTATATGTGCGCGGGCGGAGCCACGCAGGTAACTATAATACTTGATTAAACTATGCTAGTGACTCTGTCAGCTGTAGAACTCGCGAGACAGTCTTTAAAACAAACGATAAACTGAATTGACAAAAATAATCTATACACAAAATTTCACGAGAATCGTTTGAGAAATGCGACCTGTTAATGAGAACAACCGGCAGACGCGACATACGAAAGGTTTTTTGCCCAAGCTGAAATGGAGAACTTCGTTCGCTTCATAAGTGAAAAGGGTAGTATATATCGGTACGATTTGTCTGTAAGCTTCTTTGCCACGATCGTGGTACTAAACTTGGCAAAAATTGAATAAAATCGTGCCTTCAAGCCACAGGTGTGCTGTACAGAGCGCGAAAAATCGTTCCACAAACAAAAATAGGACTAAAAAATGAGTGCATTTAAAAATATATACACTGTCAAGTTTAGGGTCAAAATAAATACAGATTGAAGTAGTAATCCAGTAACCTTGTCGCCTGAAAGTACGGGGTACTTGGCGTCAAATGCGGTAGTTTTGTTTTTTTTGCACGTTTTTATGATGTTGGCCCAATGAATCCAAGTTTGAGACCTCGAGCGCCGAACGCAACTTGGTCAACAATCGAAAATACCGCGAAAACCCCAAAGGACTAGTTTTTGACAGTACCATCTCTGTGATATTTATATTCATTGCAGGAGCGTAGTGTGGCTAATGACTCTCGGGAAACATTTCAAAAAATCCGTAGTTGCTGCTGCTATGTTAATATTTTAGATAAATTAATGGGAAAGTTATTAAAAGTTGTTGCCTAAATGGTTCTCCGCAACACAGGCGAAGCCGAAGTTTTTTTTTAAATATTTATGTGTATTCTTGTGTTAACTTAACCTCTGTATTGACGCAACTGAAATCGATGAATTAATTTAGATTCTAGTGGCTCAGAGCTGTACAAATCGCGTACCTGTCTTATTTTCAAACTATATTTTTTTCAATGCTATAAATTACTTTAAAAAAAGTTTTAACCGATTGAAATTCAGTACTCTACCATGTGGCTACATCCAGGAACATTTCCTAAAAAAAATACCTAGTGTGCCTGTAAAATGTTGTGTTCCCTCAGTTTGTCCAGGACCCTATCATCAGATCACTTTGATGACCATGTGACCACCTGGGAACCCTGAGAACCCAGGTCTAATGCGGCTCACCCCGCCGGTCACCCGTCACGAAACTAGACCTCTACCTACGCATAGTTACTACGCATCGTCAATTGGTGAGCGTTGAGGTGAGCTTAAAACAAGTTACAGAATAGGGGTGCAGGCGTCTTTGAGTAATCGGGGAACATACTTTTTTTAAAGTCTGTTATAAAATTATATTTAGATCTACCTTACAGTTACGCAATCGACCTGCTGTTGTGGCTACACTGCAAATAATCCATACTACCATCTGTCTGTCTGTTACACTTAAACCGCTCAACCGATTTAGATGAAATTTAGTAAAGAGTAAAGTAGTATGAGTCTCGGGGAAGGACATTGGATAGTTTTTATCTGGGAAATAATCCAATAAGGGGCTGAAATGGGGGTGATAATTTGTATAAAGCAACGATATAAACGAGTTCCACGCAGACGAAGTCGCGGGCAGAAGCTGGTAATAAATATAGGATATTATTAATAAAGGCAAAGATTGCCAATTATAATTACTCTGGTTATCCCCATGGGCCTGGTGACAGCCAGTCGGAACAACATCGGTAGATAAATACGAGGACATCTATATTGGATTCATTAAACGACTCGTCGTTAACGAAGAAATATTTTCGTTGCTCCAATATTCGAGACAATATTGGTGAGTAAATAGGAATCTGTAGCCGTAGACAGGTTTTCTGATTTCTTGGTTTTTTGCCATTTATATTTTTCCATACTTAATTTGATAAATGAATGGTTATGTAAATCTTCATTCAAATAATTAGGTAAATATGGTAATTAACAACAGTAAAAATTTATTATTCTTACATTTATACCAATAACTGACAAAACTCACGAAAATACTCGGAAAACACCACGACTCGTTTTTGTTGTTTTAAAGATTTTTATAAACCTACATAAACTTTTAAATTGAACGTTGCCTAAATGTCTGGAGAATCAACTTTATACTGACGGCGTCTTTGACGTTCCATAAAAAGTTTTTTATTTGATTCAATCAATATCCCTATCATCATCATCCTCAGCCTGTAGTCGTTCACTGATGAACATAACCCTTTCCTAATGAACTCCACCATAGCACCATCAATATCCCTAGTGTTGTATATTCCTAACTGGATGAATGGTGGAAATAACTGTTTCTTTTTAAAATAATCCCTGAACATAATTTACAGGCTGGGAGATAAATGTAATCAGATATATTATTAGAATCACAATTGCGTATTTAAAACATTTCTTTTTAATACTAAATAAAAAATAATAAAACGAAAAAATAAAAACTAATTACAAAAAAAATAGTCCGTCCAAAAGTTCTGTCTGCGGCATGGACCCCATGACGCTGGCGGCATTTCCCCTTTGGACAGCAAAGGGCGATCCTTTGTGAAAGGTACGCGCCAGCTCAGGGGTCCCCTGAAGCGTGGACCAGCCGCGACGACAGGGTCTTCATGAAGGCCTTCATGTCGGCTGACCAGGGTCCCATCGTTTCGTAGTTCTGAACTAGAGAAGAGTATTTGCGGCGCTTAAGTAATTGGGCCTGATCAGCCGCAGCGCCGGCCTGAGACCGTGTTGCCTGTATGTGGGTCAGTGCGAACGTATCGACGCATGATGTTGCGTCCCACACCAGGGCCCTACCGAGTTTCCACGGTACCAAAGTTACTCCGTCCGGGCGCTTGCCATCGTCTCTCGTCATACCAGGAGGTTCTAGTGACGAAGGTATGGAGGCAGTGGCGAGCGCCCGACGCAGCAGGTCGTTTATGCTACCATGATAGGCCATGTCTACCCAGCTGGTCCACACCTTTGCCGCAGACACAAGTATGGGGAACACATATTTGGGATCCCAGCCTTAAACAGATAGCTATTATTATACCTGGGTCGAGAACTGTGCCTATGTTGCGTGAGGGAAGAGCGTTAAGCCAGTGGCCTGACTCATGTGAGGAGACAGCCAAGAGCCGGGCGCGTTCTGTGTCGTTTAGACTATTTTCGACTAAAGAAACGTGAATGGATTTGAGCCGAGGAATGTCCCATACTTTCTGGATGTGTTTCATGTCAGGGACGTCCGCTTCCGGGCACAAGTCGCACCAGGTTCTCTCGGCCTCCGCCAAGTTCGATGAATGGTTAGGTATTATATTCCTACTCTATTTTAATAAACTATTTTAACCGTAAACTTTACCAACGCCAGAGAGAATTATAAGCATTGTAAATTAAATTAATCGGCAGAACTAATCTTATTAGGGTTCCGTAGTCAACAAGGAACCATAACACTAACAAGACCATTGTCGGAATTGGACCCCCAAAGCAATCTAAGACGATGACGAAGTAACATTTAATGTTAGAAGAAGCTAGTCATTCTTCTAAAAATACATAGACGCCGTTTATTCTTGTTATATCTTGTCATTAGTTATCTTTTCATTAAAGTCTCTATGATCTACTTCGTGATTTTATAGTTAATTTAGCATCAAAAGTCAGAAAAAAGTAATTTATATATAGGTCTATTTTAGCCCAGTAACTTTATTCATCCGGAGCTTGCGTCTAATGCAGTTGTTCTGGTTTTTTGCACTTATTTATGATGTTCGCCCAATTAATAATGAGTAGTATTTAACCGAGTGACTGTAAATTAAAGTTTTAAGTGTCAAAAATAATTAATCTACCTTATAGTCAGTCGCGAGTGACGAGAAATCAACAGAACAGCAACTTACAAACATTAATTTGAGTTACTTAAAATACAAAATGAGAAGCTTCATAAAATTTGAGGGACCTAATATTTGTTTGAGTGTCAACGTTAAACCTGCATTTTTTCAATATTTGGCAAATGTTTTTTTTTATACTAAGTGGCATTTTATCTTGAATGAAGTGTTTCGAATACAAAAACCACTTTGAAAAATACTTAAATGAGCAGAGGTCTTTACGCTCTTTTATAAAAAAATAACCTCGAAGACGTCTTCTAACCTATCCGTGATCCGAGTCGGTTTTACCACTAAGTCCCCGTTCCCACTTCTCTGTATTTCTAGCCGCTCACTTAGTAATATAGTCGCACGGATAGAATTTTAATATCTGAAATGGATTAATCTCAACCCACTTTTTGTAAGCTCGTTCTCAATTTTATTAATGAGCGTTTCTCAAAAAAAATGCCACTATTATGAATTGTACTTCTAGGAATTTTATGTTAACCATTTCCACTCCGAATCAGGAGCTCTTTCGACCCTGGTAGGACAAAAAACTGTCCCAAAGATATTTTTCCTATTGTGTTACCATTTACCATACACTTTGTATGGTGGTAACACAATAGGAAAGTTGAAAAATGTATGAACATTTTGGGACACTTTTTTCTCCTAGTGGGATGGAAAGTCATGGTGATTTTGAGTAGAAATAACATAAAAGTTGCAGAAAATCTCCGAAAAAATGTAGTGGCATTTTTTTTGAGAAACGCTCTAATAATCAATATTCGCCGTTAGTTTAGTTAATTTTTCGCTTACTCAAATTCATACCACTCAAGTTATTAAAACAGAATTTTTTATTCGATGGTTTTATAATTCCTCATTAATAATCCAAGTTTGTGACTTCAAACGCCGAACGCAACTTTGCCAAAAATGGAAAATACCGTGAAAGTTTCAAGTTTATTATAAGGATAATTTATGTTTTTCTTTTCCAAATCTTAACTCAAAATTAGAACAAATCTACCGAAGGCTACCAAGGCTGTAAGTAAACGGATAGGGAAAACTGTTGAAACTACAACTTTGAATTAAGACCTATTACATAATACACAGTTAATACATTTATTCTTATTCTCAAAAAAGCGTGACGCATTTTTTTAAAAATCGTAACGAATATGAATTGGCATGGCCGTTGCATATGAATGAAATAGCAGAGTTTAACAAGCCATTCCAATCTTATCCATGTGCTTCTCTACCTTATTTAATGCCAACAAGAAAGAATATTCAACTGCAGAAAGTGTGAAAGTTCATCAACTAGTCTATGAAACACCCAGTGCACACGTTATTAAGACGTCGGAACTCGGAAGCGCTTTAAAATGCCAGGGTCTATTCAGTTGACCCAACATTCTTAAAACTAAAATTTCTCCCATTCAACGTCTACAATGGCCAAGGTACGCCTTTCAAGAATTCCGCTATAAATGGGAAGAATAAGTACCTACTTCCGACTGCGTTTTGGGGGTTACGATGTTAATTTTGTTGTTGAATTAGTGAACTAAGTAAATTATTCTTGAACTTCTACGAAATATAAGTCTGTAATTCAACTGAAACGGTGACAAATATTTTTTTGAGGTTTGTTCAACAATAATTCGATCATGCCATTTAATTCTTGGGAAAGTTGTAATTCTGGATGTTTCAGAGAATTTAAACGTAAAGCCACAAAAACCTAATCTGCAATTCACAATTCTTTCGCTGCACACAAATGAATAACTCACAACGAAACGGCTAGGTATAAATATTACGGACATAAGCTTCACTTACAAAACGTACTAAAGCAAATCCAACCAACTAAGTAATGCGATATTTATGTAAAAATCGCGCCGAACTACTTTAAAATTCAAAATGGATCGTAGCGGAGTTTTACTGCTAAAATATATCCTGGTTCTAGACCGGTTTAATGAAATTTCTCGTAGGCTATTGAATGCTTTCTTGCTTTGGTAGAAGAGTCTGAATAGAAAATAATACTTTATAATAATAATAATTTAATCATGAACGTTTGCGACGCCTCCCGATCGTGAGCGTTCGCAGAAGAAATAGCGGAGCGATTCGTAACATGTCGAGTAATACTTGACCTATATGACGTTAGTCACCTGTTTCATTGCAATACAATCCTGACAAACTGAATTTGTCCTACAATCTAAGTACTTACATCTTTTTCCTTTATTCGCAAGAGTAGTGGCTTTTTCTAGTGGCAGTTTGGTATTGGGATATAAAAACATAGACATCTCACAAACACCAAAAATACAGAAGCCAACAAACACATTACAACAGTTAGTGGTGGAGTACCCGGCCAGTGCAATGAGGAAACACTGGGACACTTTCCACATGGAGTCCAGAGGGGTGTTTACCAATCTATTATGATGTATGTATTTATGAATGATTTTCTAACATAGCGCCTGTGCCACTCTAACTGAAGTGCCGTTCCGAGAATATAACTGGGAATATTCCCCTATATAAATAGAGAATATTCTTGAAAACTACCTGAATGTTTCTTTCTGTGACGTCATAGTACCGCATTCACAATCCAATTGGCACCGTGAGCCTGCGACGTGCTGAGAATACAGTGAATCTGACTTTGTGGTACAAGTTACAATACGATATTTGGCGAGTGACGTTTGGAAGTTTGGAAAGTCTCATTTACAATACTGTAACAATATATCGCTATTAGTTAGGTACCATTTTCTTTTCATTCTCTTCTTTGTTTGTCGCTCACCTTCGCCAAATCTTGGGGTTAGGTGCCAAAGCGGACCCGAGGGGAATAGTGATTCGAACGCACGCTAAGGCAACTCAACTATCATTGTCCCATATAAAAAGTGATATTTAGGTCTACGTACAAAGCGTTACGTCATGGACATGAATGGTTCCTCGTTAGCTGGGTTACCACCGGGAAAAATGATGGATGGATGGTGACTGAGGTACCATTTTCCCCGTTCCATTTTAACTTTAACTGGTATATTAACTGCATATATCATATCATATACCAAGCAGTCAACCTTTAACATAAGTTACCGAAAGAGTTGAAGGTACTTTCGAGTAGGCTTATTAAAAATATAACTGAAAGCATTTTTGCTGCGGAAGTGTTTCTATACAGTTGAGGATTTTTTATAGTATTTATTTTTTATAGAATTAGGTTGATTTGATTAATAAAACAACATGGTTGACATTGTATACAGGGTGTATCAAAAATGGGGTGTGAACCGAGCAAGGGCATATTAGGTAGCGCATTGCATCGCCATTTTTAAACGTTATTATGACTCAGCATGGTGATTATTCTATAACAACTAAATTTGTAATATGTCTACATTATTTAAGTTACTAATAAGTGTCTCTATTGCATATATAAAATAATTTCAAGGGACTAATTTATTTTAGTCACCTTTATTTTAATACGTTGTTAGTATAAGTAATTGATGACCAAATCTACTATGATTGAACATGAAATGTACTTAATATTGTCATGAAAAATGGTCAATGATAGCTCTAATTCCATATAGTGGCCAATATTTTATACGTTTGCATAAGTAATTGACAACGGAATCTATTTCATTTGAACCTGATTTGAACATAAAATAAAAGTCAATCATAAATCTAATTTCAATAACTAATTTGCTTCTACTTTCCGCTTTGGGAAAAGGACAGAAGGTAACGAACGAACCTATCACTGGTAATTTTATTCTCTATTGTTTTCATACTAGACAAAAGTGGCCAAGCAAGTCAACGAAGCCCCGCTTTTGCGGGGCTCCTACTTTCTGCTCTGAGGGGCACAAGGTAACGAACGAACCTATACCTACCGGTTTTTATAGCCATACAACAATATCATAAAATTTGTGAGTTTGTGTAAGGGAAATTAAAATCAAACAATCACCCCGCGAGGTGTGTTGCTATACAAATTTTCAGTTGCTATGGAATTTTCAATAAAAATGGATACGATTTATTAATTTCGTAGTTAGATCATTATTTTTAGATTTAGATTTTATTAATACATAGATGTTGAATCTTTAAAATATATAAAATAGTTGACGTATAACATTAGTCGCCAAGTTATCAATTTAGAAGATAATATATATATTTTATCGGTTGCTGAGATATGTGAATTGTTGTTTCTGAATGGGCGCTGGATTTTTCATATTCTGTTGGGATAGTAAAGATGGCATATTACTTAGTTTAATAGAATGTTCTATTAACCCGTTGCTTGTACATAAAAAAAGACGATACGTTGCAGGTGCACTCTTTAGTCGCTGCACTTATACTTTCCCTTTTATTTTAGTTATCTTTTTTTATATAACTGTAGAAGTCACGGCAATAGAGAGATCTCTCAGGGACCGAAGTCCCAATGAGAGTTGTTTGGATTTTATATATATGCAAAGTGATCTATGAAACTTCTATAGCGCGATGCAGAACACGTCAGATTCGACAGCTGTCAGGAGTGACGCCACATCAGCCCTCCTTCGAGACCTCTGTCTCGAAGGGGGGCTCATCGTCGCTGACCCCTCTGGGTCAGCGACGATGTATGAGAAGAGTGCAGCTTGCCAGTGCTCAGAGCCAGCGTGGCGAGCGAGCGCTCAGAGCCAGGGTGGCGAGCGAGTAGGGAGAGAGAGAGAGAGTCTGGCTTGCTGAGAGAGTTGGGCGTCAGTCAGGATCCTCAGTTGCGCTTATGTCCATTGTCGGGGTCACCAATGTAGAAGTCACGGTAATAGAGAGATCTCTCAGGGACCGAAGTCCCAATGAGAGTTGTTTGAATGAAACTTCTATAGCGCGATGCAGAACACGTCAGATTCGACAGCTGACAGGAGTGACGCCACATAACTATATACAGGGTGTACCAAAAATGGGGTGTGAACCGATCAAGGGCATAACAGGTATCGTGTTCTGATAAGAAAAAAGTAAGAGATTTTTTTTACGTGTTTTTTTTTTAAGTAAAATCGCGTCAAAAAGAAATTTCTTTTAGTTTTTTTCTTATCAGACCACGATACCTGTTATGCCCTTGATCGGTTCACACCCCATTTTTAGTACACTGTATTGTTAATTTCGGAGTATTATTGTAAAAAAAAATCATCTCAAACATGTAGCCACTGTCACTATTTGAGCCTTTTGTGTGACTCGGCTGAGTCAGCAGCAGCACCAGCCTTCATTGAGGTCCAGGAAGGTGGGACGGCGCAAGGGTATCGACGCAAGTAGCGTCCCATTTATTTTCTTTTTTTTATTCAATATTGTTACGTTCTGCTACTGCATTCGTTTTTATTCATTTTGTCATTATGATTTCGAATGCAATGTATATTGTTTACTGGATAAATAACTATGATCTATAATATATGTAGATGAAAAATGCATTGCCTTCCGCCAGCTCAGGATAAAGTAGCCGATACATAAAACAATATATCAGCCTGCGAGCGATGTGCTTCCGAGGCGATTAATGATGCAGAAAAAATGTTTTCCGAGCCCTACGGCAAGTCCTAAGGCGAAGTGAAACGTAAAAGGAGAAATGCATATTTTATTAAGTCCGGTGATACTTGGCTCGTATAAAGGCTCTTATCTAGCCTTGGTCAAATTGGACATTAAGGCAGTGTCGTTACGAGGTTGACTACACAAAAACGTGAGATTCTTTGAGAGGTTCCATTAAGTTTGGGACATTTGGATGTCCAGTTTACCCGCATTAAGTACTTGGAGATTTGTTTTTTGGGCTACATAAATAAAATAATACGACGTTCTCTTTTCGGTTATCAAATTGTGTGTATAAAGCCAATTGCACGATTGTTCCATCTTGTAAAACTCTTTCGCGTGTATTGCGTACCTAAGTAAAGCCGACAGACTGACATGGTATGACATGGTACGTACCTAAATTATTTTGCTATGGAACTCTCAAAAGTAATCGTAATCTGAGGGGTAATCATTTAACGTTTCGAGCGCACGTTAGGACAATGCAGCTGTCATCGGCCAAGTGCGTGTTGGGCCACGCGTGCCTGTCTCTCTCTCTCTACATCGACACCCGCGCGCCAACTAAATGGTGCGGTTGCGTCGGCCGAATTGGTACGAATGTTGGCCTTTGTAAATACATTTTAAGTTAGTCGACTATTACTAGTTATGCCTACTTTCCCGTGATAGTTTTCCTTTTAAATTCATTATATGTGCTACTGCCACAATTTTTTCCACATCCCCTCAAGTAGTCATGTAGAGCCGGCACGGGAGGGGGCATGACTCGAACAAAATTTAGGGTTTTAAAGCGAAAAAATGTTAAACTCGCGTCAACTTTCTGTATTGACATTTTGAATATTATTTAATTTTTATTTCTTATTATTAATTATTGACGATCGTGATAAGGATTCTTATAATTTTGACATTGTATGCGAATCTATATTTTTTTATCTCGAAATAAATAAATCTAAATCTAAATCAGGTCACGTGACTGTCAGATGATGCGAGAGATTGAAAATTTTTAAGACAGACACGTGACTTGATCGAAAAACTGTTACAATGTCATTGAGTTTTCACTTCTGCCGGCACTCCCGGAGTGCTACCCGGTTTTTTTTTTCCAAATTTTATTCTTCTGTTTTGTCGGTGTGATTTATTTATAGTCCCATGCCGAATTACAGTTTTCTATTTGTAAGGGTTACTGAGCAAAACCGAAGACGGACAGACGGACGTCTGTCCGTCTGTCCGTCTTTGGTTTCGGTTAGATAGATCTCCAGTCCAGACGGACGGACATGGCGAAACTATAAGGGGTCCTTGTTACCCTAAAATTGGAAATTTAGATCTATCTAACGTACGTGCAAAGCGTTACGTGATCGACTTGCTGGTTAATTTTTAAGCATGTTACTCGTATCCATTATGTTTCATACGTTCTATTCCAGTGTACAAAATTATCCTATAGATTTTGTTGGGGATTGGGTGTATAGCAATGTATGCCCTGCTAACAATATAATTATCTCCGCATCGTAAGTGGACCCGTTAGCTCCATTAAGGGCTTATCTACATTCATTCATTTATATGCGCGATCACACGCGTTTGAGGCAAATTATTTGTTCAAGTAAAGTGGCAACACCCGTTACTCAATTTACGACGCGCCAACAGGATATTTTTTTCGAATTCTAATTTACCCTATTTTAATGGGTGTCCTGGAGAGTGCGTTCCGCACATATATATTCGTTTTTTATTTTTCTGTTCAACCTGCACAACACAAATAACGTATTCATCAATTTGGCATTTGTATAGCTTATTGAACAAGCGAGCGAAGCGGACGAAGTTCTCCGTTTTAGCCTCTACAGGTCGCATTTCTTAACCGATTCTCGTGAAAGTATGTAAGGGTTTAATATTTATATAGATTGTTTTGCACATTTAGTTTTTTTAATAAAACAGTCTCGCGAGTTCTACAGCTCACAGAGCCTAGTATGGATATTGTTATTAATTCTTGTATCTAATAAGGACCCCGACCCCGTGTGGTGTCGGGTAAGAATAGCACCACCGCCTTTCTTCCTATGGGTGTCGTAAGAGTCGCCTAAGGGTACAGGGTTGAAGTGTGTTGTGGGCGATGGGCTAGCAACCTGTCACTACGATATCACATTTTGTCGATCTTTTATACCCACATTGATGCTAAAAGTGGCATTGGACAAGTTTCATGTGCTCTGCTAATAAGTATTTAAACTTTATTGCACAAACAAATGTTTGTGCAATAAAGTTTAAATAAATACAAGCACATACAAGTGTGCTCCAGCGTTCCACGTTCTGATAAAAGTATGCGAGCGCGAGACTGACGGATGTTTTATCGACAACGATAGGTGATAAAACGGCAACAATCTTAGGCCCGCTGTTGTAGCCCAGCAGCGCAATCACAGGACTATCCGTCTTTTTCTAACTAGAATGGTTAGAAAGATACGGATAATCTTTGTCGCCGCAACACAGCTCGCGGGCCGTCTTGTGATAGCCGTGCTGATTCCTTTACGGCCGGGCACGGCGCCGTCGCCACCCACCTGTAGGTTTTTACGCCGTGCGCCGCGTATCACGGCGACGGCGCCGTGCCGTGGACATCTGGCCGGGCCCTTACGGGTAAATCGTAATAATTGTGGCGAGCTGACGGTGAGTGGCGACACCGCGGACCCCTAACCTCCAGAGGGCCCAAGTAATCTGGCCCTCGCCTCTGTGCTTGCCTTAACCGGCCAGCCAGAGTGGAGTCGCAAGAGCGGAACCTATGCTCCAGGTTGGAAGTGTAAAATGTCATAACGCTCGCGGCCCTTGAACGGATTACCGGGATCTGGCGCACCGCAGACTCACCTCTCGACAACCTCGCAGCCGCTCAGACGTGTTGCTCCATTGTCGCACTGTGCGTGCGACTGTTTGTGGGGCCCACTTAGCGAGTTGGCGAATCACCGCCTGCATTTCATAATTTTGAGACTAATTGTCACGGCAGGTGTCCGCTAGTCTCCTCCCATAACCCATTTTCCAGACCACCTACCATTCAACCCAATAACCCATGACCTTATTAGTCTCCATCGCAGCACAGTGTTAACACTGCAATAGTCTTGCACCTGGCTGGGACCATCACCGGGTGTATCATGTTGTGCGCTCGGAGATGGTATCCGCCATGTGTATCCCTCGCTTTATATTATATTTGTTTTAAAGGGCCTCTGCGCTGTTGGCTTCGGCCCCACGCATGCCTTTCAAAAGTCCGGGATCCCATGTTTCTGAGTTATGGTAGAAACATACTAATAATAATAATAACGTGTATTCCTCGCTTTATATTATTTTTGTTTTAAAGGGCCTCTGCGCTATTGGCTTCGGCCCCACGCATGGCTTCCAAAAGTCCGGGACCCCATGGTCCCGAGATATGGAAACAACATACAAATAATAACAATAATATACTTTATTGTGCACCACAGGGAAAAAAACTATAAACAAAACATAAAACGTAATGTTACAGGACTAAAGAAAGTGAAAGATTTTTCAAGTCGGATGAGTAGCTCTGCTACCCCTACAGATAAACTTACAAAGCAAAAAACGAAATTCAAATTCCGATAAAAGTAAATTTAAAAACGCGCGATGTTTGGTACGCAGATTGCACAGGTCGTGGATTCAAATCCAAAACGTGGCGATTAATTATTCTCTTTGATTTGAATGTGTAACTCACAAAGCTACCCATTTCGGGTTAAAGAATCACTTATTTCTTGAAAAGAAATATACATTTCACTTATATGAGAAACATTTCATTAAAAATTTACATATTATTATTATTATAAGCTGTTTTTCTAACGCTATATAAACATACTAGCTTGTGCCCGCGACTCTGTCCGCGTGGAACTTATTTATATCGTAGCTCGATACAAACTTTCATCCCCATTTCATCCCCTCAGGGAATGATTTCCGGGATAAAAACTATCCTATGTCCTTCCCCGGGATTCAAACTATCTCCACACCACATTTCATCTCAATCGGTTCAGCGGTTTAAGCGTGAAGAGGTAACAGACAGACAGACAGACACACTTTCGCATTTATAATATTATTATGGATATTAGTATGGATTCATTCCATCAAAAACATGCAATAGTAATTTAGAAATTATCTTATTTATATATCGAAGTCATTTTTTATACAATAAATAGGGTCAAAGATTATCTTTGATAGGGTAGACACAATGTATCAAGCATAGTTGCGCAAACAAGTAACACACAGTGGGAACAGTACAACAGTAGGCCAGTTCTAACAGAAGATTATAATATATTGCTTTAAGACATTGTTTTTAAGTTTGATTTTAAATAAAGTTAAGGAGTGTGCATTTTTAATATCGATTGGCAATTTGTTATATAACTGTACTCCTGTATAGTGATGTGCCGTTACCGTAAATTACGAGAACGGAGAGAATTTTGGGGTAACGTTCTCGGTAATGTTCTCTGCAACGGTAATTATCGAGAAAGTATTCAGTTTTTATTTTTTTCAAGTTTTTTCATCGTGATTCTATTACAATTAGTAATGAAAATCTACACACAAAAAAACTAAATAGTCATACTAAAGGAACCCGTATATTTCCAAAATTACCGTAAATTACCGGCGTAAATTACCGAGCATGTTCTCGGAGAACGTTCTCTGGTATTATTTCCGTTAGGAATCTCCATGTTTTCATTGAAACGGTTACGATGTAAGTGCTTGAATAAAAAATTGGTTAATTTTTTTTAAATTGGTCGATTTAAAATATATTTTTACTGCAAGAATAACATAATACACAGTTAAGTAAATTTGTAAATAGGTTTATTTTTTTATATATATTTATAAAGGTAGGTAATTTAAAACATACATATAATTAACAAATGCAATAATCATCTTAAAATTTATTAAATGTTATGTGATTGCTGCTAATTATCATAACATTTTTTATTTAATAATGTTATGATAATTGCAGATATGTATTGAACATGCAAAATAACTAGAAATATAATTATTTTCTGAAACAAGTTTAAAGCTTGACTTCACATCTTTTTTTTTAAATGTTGCTATATAATTCTGATTCTGATGATAAGTTGAGCAAAACACACTTACCTCATCAACAGCTGAATTATCGGGCCGTTCTGTGTGACGATTTTTGTAAACCCAGTTTTAACATCAGCAGGGCAAGTTTGGCAGTTCTTAACCAAATGTTAAGCGAAACTAGTAACATTTTTGGCGATATACACATGGTCACAAAACAAGCAATGGTATTTGATTCGTTCGTTTTCGGTAGTTTCTCTAAAATATTCTAAAACTTTACATTTTGGTCTCATTGTTCTACTGCCAGTAACACTCTTGTATTCACAACACAATTCACAATAGGTTACTTCAAGATAAACTAAACTGTAGCATGTAGCCAGTGCTATGGGCATACTTTCCCTACCACCGGCTAACTGATAAGGGTAAGGGCCAATCAGGAACCATTACAATTCAGGTATTCTGGGACCCAGGTTCCAATTTGTTGGCATAGCGTACTTAGATATTGCCCATTTAGTCATAATGGGTTCCTTTAATTACCTGCTAGAATACAATGCGACCCTAACTGATAAGCAATCTATTTGCTAAATAACGCTCAAACCTGAAATGAACACGAATTATAATAAAATATCTTAAAAACTCACGCGCTGTTAGCCATTTTCAAAGTCAACTTAATCTCACCAAAATTACTCGCGGAGAACTTTACCGAGAATTCTCGGTAATTTACGGAAATTTTACGCAATGAGAATTACCGTAAGGGCGTAATTTCTCGGCGGCACATCACTACTCCTGTATAACTTATTTATTTATTTATTTATTAAGAAAGAAACGATACAACATAAACAAGTACAGGGTCCCGCAAAACCGTTTGCACAGTTTGACTGTGGGATCGAGCAGTCTCTACTCTCTTCTATTTATAATATTTATCTATAAGTACTACGGTCTACAGGTACAATAAATTATTATAGTTTGTGTTTGACAAGGTAACTACGCAGCTGTTTACCAAGATAAGCTTTATTGGCTTCCTGCCTGATGTCAGAGGGCAGGCTGTTGAGTATGTAGGGTAGGCGTTTCCGGAGACACCTATCGCCGTAGTAATTAGTGACCCACGGCACGACAAACTTGCCCGCCGACATCGACCTGGTCTCACAAACATCATTACGGTGTAATTGTAATTGGGTATGCTCATGACTGCCATGATTATTTAATACTAGTAAATATTTATGCTTAAGGCTCACCGGTAGAATATTACAAATTTTGAACAAGTTTCTATAATCTTTTTTATTTTTATTTTTAGTTTTATTATTAACTAACAGTTTTAGGAATCTTACTTGCATACATTCTAATTTGTATATGTTAGTTTTATTCGTAATCCATGGCACTTATCACTCTCTTACCGTCTGCGGTTTTGGTCTGCGGCAACACTATGTGGTCTTTTCTTCGAATACTCCGTTTTATTATTTCGTGTCTCTGCACGTCTATCATGGGACAGCCGCGACATACTCTCGATTTTTCTCGTACGTATACCTCTTGTTCTAAGTGTTCTAATAAGAGAGAGACGGAGAGTGCGAGAAAAATAGAGAGAGCTCACGCGCTTTCGCGTGATAGCCGTGCTGTAATCGAGGCATTATTCTCTTTGAAACCTTTGTCGGAGTAATCTGTGTTAGCTATCTGTTTTAACAAAAATACTTATACCTATAGCAAAAACTTAATACGCAAAATGTATTAATTTAATTTGTAAAACAAATAACTCACGAAGCGAACGAAGTTATCGGTTTCAACTGAGGCCAAAATTCTTTCGTATGACCGGATGTCCAGATGTCCGGCTGTATTCGTAAATTACTGTGAGCAAGTTACTTACGCAATTTTTTGACGATTCAGTTTTTCGAAATAAGAAAAAAAAATTGAAACAATAACAGGCCTGCGAGTTCTTCAGCCCACAGAGCCGCTAGTAATATTACGATAGTTATATTCCCTTGAGGTACTCTAGGCACGTCTTCGAAAACAATCGCGGGACGATTACTTAAGCAAAAAATAATTGTTTACTCACGTCACTGTGAAAAAATTCAAACTGTAAATAAAGTGCCGCAAAATCGCTTGAAGCCAGAGACAATCAAATTAAAATACACGGCGCGTCGATTTCCGACGAGAATGAACAGTTTCCGGGCCAACGATTGCGACGAAGACTTACTTTAATGTAGCTCCTGAACTTAAGCGGAAAGCGGGCCAAGACCTCGACATCAGAAAATGTGCCATGTTTCTGAGTAGTTTTCTTAACGATCAAGCAAACCGTCAATTATATTATTTACCGGTTCTTTACACACATGTGTAAAGAATAGAACCACTTCAATTCGTCCCTTACTAGCAAGTATGTAAGTGCGAGAGGGACGAATGCCTTACGTCAGGGGTCGGCAACCTTTTAGCAACCAAGGGCCACATGGTAGCTAGCAAAAATGGCGCGGGCCGCAATTCTTATTTGTGACTTTATCAGGCAATTCCAAATTCAGAATTCAACGACTTTTACATGCAAAACAGCCAGGGAGGCTCGCGTGCCACAAGCAAAGGTCTCGCGGGCCGCCTGTTGCAGACCTTTTCGTCTGAAGAATAGCTAGGCTGGATTTGATTTGAGCACTTGGGCGGACATTTCAGTTCCTTGCCAGTTAATGCTTAAGCTGGGTGGCATGTTTCTTAGATTGTTGTATAAGTGGAATAGGATTGTAGATCGTGGTATAGGTATTATTTAGATATTATCCACGGGTGGATACATAAAATAGAGATACATGACCAGGTGCAGCTCTAGTGTTTCAGTCACAATTTACACTCGGAATTGGCACAAACCGTTCGCCGTAGCTGTGAGACGGTTTCGTACAAAGCTGTAGTACGTGTAGAGGTGGTAATTTAATTTAATTCAGGCTCAAAACAAAAATGCATGTTTATGAATGTATTTTCGTTGCTGTAGCCCGTTGAAGCGAACATAGTCTCCCTTTTTCACAGCTGAATCTACTTGCAACTGGTTTGGTATGAACAACCATAATAACTCATACTGTATCACTTGAAAGGTGAACCTTGTCTTCTCTTTAGACAGGGCTTAAATCTAGGAATATTGTTTCGTGCACTGATGAGTATTTCGAGGAGCGTATGCCACTTTGCAAAAGCGCTTCGTCGCTATTTCCGCACCAGGGTACGAGGGCCCACTTATCTCTAAGTACATGCATATTGCATTTAACTCAATTGAGCAATGCACAGCTTAGCAATAAAACGACAGTTTACGAAACCAGTGCAGTGACTAGAGTACTGATAGCAGTACTCTAGTCACTGCACTGGTTTCGTGTCACTTGACTGGTAAATCTTAAGACAATTTGTTATTTACAAATCAGGAATCATTTTGAAAAGTAAAATATCCTTTTTAGTTCGTGTGGCGTGTATGACTCTAGTAATTGAATTATGTATGATTTGTACTACCGCATTAAATACTTAGGTAAACTGGACGTGTATTTTGGTGGTATAAGTAAAGTACTTATACCAAGCAATTTGCCCAGATTATCGGGAATTACCTCTGCCCGTTCCGTCTCATCCATGAGAGGAGGCCTGTGCCCAGCAGTGGGACGTATGTAGGCCTGTTTTATTTTTAGATAGATAATGAAGACGTCCGCGCTGTATTTCTACTTATATTAATTATAAAGATAGACTGTCCAGTAATTTTAAGTCTGTGCACGCTACGTTGCCGCTCTAATGTAATTACTGGTTCGAGCTGCATCATGCTCCCTGCACTGTGGCTCGTAACTTCGGCATTTAACAGCTTGAAACGGAGACACTTTCGCAACCTAAGAAAATACAATTCCAATAAGAGCGGGTCTTGAATACGCAATATGCGGAAGAATTTTATGTGGATACGGGGCGGTAGCTACGGTAGCCTAGTGGTTCAGGCATGCGGCTGTCGAGCGGCAGTCGTGGGTTCGAAACCCGGTCGTACCAATGAGTTTTTCGGAACTTACGTACGGAAGCTTTTCGGTGAACAAAAACATCGTGAGGTCTGATCCCAATAAGGTCTAGTTTTCCCTCTGGGTTGGAAGGTCATATGGCAGTCGCTTTCATAAAACTAGTACCTACGCCAAATTAGGGATTAGGTGAGCCACCGGGAATAACGCTAGGACGATGAAGGGCACACGCAGTACTGCACCGCTTCGACGCATCACTCATTTAAATCTAGGCGTGCAGTAAAGAATCTGTACCAACTTGATTGACAGTTGATACTGACAGCTGACAGCTTACTGATACGGCACCGACTTCAAACCTAATCTGCGGAAGGAAAGAGTACGGTATAGCGGAATGGAAGGTTTTTTAAGTCAATTAAGTATTCCCTCCAATACTTAATTGACTTTAAAAACAAAGTATTAACCGACTTCAATTTAGTACTTTGCTTTATTTGAAGCTTACCCTCGATTTCTCCAAGATCCCATCATCGAATCTTGACCTGAACCAGGGGGGCACGAGGAAAGAAACCCTTTCAAACAAAAAAAAAACAAATTGGTCCAGCCGCCATCGATTAATCGGCGAACACGCATATAAAATAAAAGATTCCGACGAATTGAGACCCTCCTCCATTTATAAAGTCAAATAAAAAGTGGAAAACACCTTGTTATGCTTTGCCGGTTTTAAATCGCGAGTACAGTTATCTTTACAATATTATACGTCTGCTAATAATTAATGGAAGTTTAAAACAAAACATCCTTCGCAAACTTCGAAAAATTCCGTCGCGATGTCTGACTCTCCAAAAACTGCCGCGAAAATAAAAGAGCAATCTTCAATATTAATATTCCTTTTCAAAAACTAAATAGGAGAGAAAGTTCGAAAGGGCTGTCCCTCGTTGCCATTCTATAACCAAGTTATAATAGGAAGGGCTGAAAGTTAAGGGAAAACAACACCCTTGTCCCAACTTCAGAAAGTATAACGGGTGGCAAAGGTTTTCGCTGTAGAACCTGAAATGGTGCGTATATTGATGTTGTTTATGGCCGGTTTAGCCTAGCGGGTAGTGGCACTACCTGCGATGTGGTCCTGCTCGTCGATTGCGTACAGTCAGCAGCAGAAGTTGCTAAGCAGTTCTAGTGCTCAAAATAATCTAGACACGAACTCCAATGTCAAGGGCATAAGGATCTGTGTAGGTCATTTTGAGCGTGTTATTTTGCTTAGCTACTTCTGATGCTGACTGTACCTAAGGCATTATATCCATTTATGAATGGGAAAATTACAGTTGAATTGTCCTAACGGGTAAAGTTACGACGTTAGATGTATACCCCCCTCGTCCTGGCTTCAAGTACCCGTAAGGGCGAAAAGTCTTTTGTGATGAGCATGAATATTTGTTTACGTCACACCTGGCAATAATGCGAGTTTTACTACGTGCGTACGGTAAAACTCGCATTGTGGCCAGGTGAAGACGTAAAATTGTGTACGCAACACGGGCGGTAATTAGTAAAGCCCCAGATCGCATATTTATGGCCCTCAACTTCGGTTCGGGCCACAGACACCTATGATCTGGGCCATTCACGAATTCACCGCCCTAGTTATGTAATGTACTATTTTGCTTCGTTGGTGTTGAGAGTCCGCAGTAAGCTCGGCCGAATTTCACCTTCCCATACAAACGTAGTTACGCTCTCATTTTAAAACTACATGTTGGATTGTTACGAAACTTTGCATATACAATATCATGAGGTATATCTATGTCTGTAATTAGTTTATATGGTTCCAGTTTATAAAACAAACGAAATACAGCAAAAACAAGTTTTGCATGAAAAACTTAAATTCGCTGTATTTTTTACTATGGTATCTGAAGCTACATAAACTAATTACAGACATAGATATACCTCATGTCATTGTATATGCAAAGTTTCGTTACAATCCAACAAGTAGTTTTAAAATGAGAGCGTAACTACGTGTGTATGGAGAATCGAGCTTACTGCGGACTCTTAAGCGAAGCGAAATCTACCGCCCCGCATCCGCACATCTCGTGTCAATCAAGAAGCACTCATTGAAATGGAGGCGTGCAGTAAATAATCTTTACGTCACACCTAGCCATAATGTGAGTTTTACCGCACGCAGCGCGTACGGCAAAACTCGCATTATGGCCAGATGAAGACGTAAAATTGTGAACTCACCACGGGCAGTAAAAAAGAAAGCCCTCTATCGCATATTTACAATCCTCGCCTGCGGCTCGGGTCACAAATACCTGCTATTTCGGGCTTTCCTTCTTTTCACCCCTTGGTAAGTAATGTACTATTTCAACACATTTGCTCGTAACGTACCTCTTATTATGTCGCTTTTATGCTCATAATCCTAGGTATTTAACGCGCTTGTTTTATAACATTACGACATTCGTGTGTAACCATACGTGCATTCTTAAATTAACCGGGTTGTACAGAATGTACAGCTTTTTTTTAATTCTCGGCAAATGGATTCTTACTCGACTAAACAAATTAAATCTTTTTTGTTAATTAATTGTCAATTTCTTATTGGATATGATATAGAAACGTTTAATTTAGTAAACCTATTCACTTTTGATAACATTTTATAGGAATTAATAAAGATAAAATTTTAAAACGAAAATATTTATTTTATTTTGTACTACTGCCCGCGACTCCGTCCGCGTGGAACTCGTTTAAACCGTAGCTCCATACAAACTTTCACCCTCGATTTCACCCCCTTAGGGGAAGATTTCCGGGATAAAAACTATCCTATGTACTTCCCCGGGATTCAAGCTATCTCCATACCAAATTTCATTTCAATCGGTTCAGCGGTTTAAGCGTGAAGAGGTAACAGACAGACAGACAGACACACTTTCGCATTTATAATATTAGTGTAGGCGACGCAAATGTTTTAGAGTACGAATAAATTAGTATAGTTTCTCTGAAAAAGTATATTTTGATATATGTAATGCCATCTCGTGTCACATATAGATATTAAAGATTAATAAAAACGTTGGTGGGTAGCGAGCGTACGTCATGCGCAGCACATATAGTATACCGCGAGTCAGTGCATTTTCCAAAAACCGTTTTCGCCGCGTTGGCTACTCGCTCGCACCATAGTTTGCCTTGTATTTCCACAATTACGTGTTTTCTTTATCCCGTCACCTACAATAAAAGTGGTCTTCGAACCAAATCTTTACTAAAAGTGATGTACAGAACTCCGACGCAGCCTAAAACGCGTAAACAACATCGGGAATTCGAGCGCACGAAATTGCAAATGGCGAGCGCTTTTAACAACGCACCCGTGGAACCTATAGTTAAAATGCCAAACCTCGGCACCGATAGTGATAAACAGCTGAAGGATTTGGAACAAGTGAAAATGGAAACACCTAAATCTAAACATGGCTCAATTACGTCAGGAAAATCGAAGCGATCTACATCGACATCCATTGCCAGACGTAAGCAACTGGAATTTGAAGCCGCTCAAGCCAAGGCGCAGATTGAGCTGGCGCTCATTGATAAAAAGCTGGAAGCTGAACTAGCCCAAGTTGACGCCGAGGAGATGGAAAGTGAGCACGGCAGTGAAGTTAGTGCGGTGGCGCTTAGCAACCGAGCGCGATCTAACGTCGAACAATGGTTAAATCAAGGTCACGACGAAACTACTTACATGCCTCAGCCGCAAGTGCCGCATCTAGCACCACCAGTCAACAGTGGTTCCGTCAACGTAGTCCAGCACCCCAACCTTCCTAGTGACAGCATTCAACAACTGGCACTGACCTTGAAGTACATCATGACGGCGTCGTCAGGCCAGCGCGAGGACCGCCTACTCAGTCGCCTGTCTACACCGCGAGACTTACCAATTTTCAGCGGTGATAGTGTTGAATGGTTGCACTTTAAGAGGTCATACATGGAGTCTACCAGAGTGTGTGATTTCAGTGATTCTGAGAACCTGGAAAGACTACGCAAAGCACTGCGAGGCGACGCCAAGGACACGGTTACCGCCCTTCTCATCGGTAACACCCCGCCCGCAGATGTAATGAAAGCCCTCGAGTTAAGGTATGGCCGATCAGACGTTATCATCATGAACCTTACGACGCAGCTGAAGAAGCTACCATCGTTACCCACGTCGTACCAGAATGATCTCATTGATTTTTCACTAAAGGTAAACAACTGCGTAGCAACAATACGTGCCCTAAATCAGCACGATTATCTACGCAGCCCCGAGCTCGCATCAGCTGTTTTGAGCAAGTTACCGAGCACCCTAATTGGTAGATGGACTGATTTTGCCTACCAAAGGTTAGTCGAAAACCAACCTAAGTTGACCTTGATAGCAGCATTTCTCGAACAGGAAGCACAAATGTTATCATTAGTTGGAATAACACAGGAACGAGAACAAAATAAAACGAGCGATATAAAAACAACAGCAAAATATGCAAGTGATAACAAATTCCGACCTAATCGGCCTATATTTACTACTACTAGTGTCGCTGAGGAAAACAAGGTCTGCAAATTTTGTTCGAAAGGACTTCACCCGCTGCCCGAGTGCCGTGTGTTCAAACGTGCAATGCGCCGTGACAAATGGAGGTTCATAAAATCCCAAGGACTATGTTACTGTTGTCTAACGTCACGGCACGACAGAAATGCATGCCCGGCGCCCGTGTGCGACATAGATGGTTGTGGTCTCGCACACCACAAAATGCTACACTGGATGAAGCCTACGAGTACGTCATCACAATCAGCTGATCCTGACGCGGTCATCGACCCGACGCCCGAGCCGGCCCCGGCGCCGGCACCCTCGGCTCCCGATACCGTGGCACACGTCGCATCGGATCATAATAAAGTTTCATCCACGGACCACGTTATGTTAAAGGTAGCGTCGGTGCAGTTGCGAGGACCTAAAGGTGTTGTGAGTACTTACGCCCTTTTAGACGATGGAGCTTCGGTCTCAATCATAGACTCTGACCTAGCAACCGAGTTAGGTCTCAAATGTGAACAGTCGAGTGCTATAAAATTCATCGACGCTTTTGGACTCGAAGTGTATCAATCTGACGCGCCTACTGTCACCGCTCAGATAAGTGGACAAAATAACAATAACAACATTAGTTATGACATTAAGTTACGCAAAGTGTCTAAGTTAAATTTACCAGAACAAAATTTATCTGTTATTAACAGTTTGAATTGCCAGCATTTATCTCATGTTAAAAGTTATGTTTGTAAAAGTTGTGTAAAACCACGCATTCTTATTGGGGAAGATAATTATTTCTTAATTGCTCCGATCGAAATTATTAATGGTAATAAACATGAACCGTATGCATCTCGATGCAAGTTGGGCTGGTCAATACATGGTTATTGTGTTCGCACTCACTCTAACGCTGCCGGTGTGTTTCACCTCAGTCATACCGATGACAACAATATTAGCGAATTAAATAATTTAATTAAGCATTCTTTTTCCTTAGATTCTATAGGAATTTCAACCTTACGGCGTGAGAATAGTGATCATTTTAAAGCGTTGCAAATATTAGACGATACATCGCGCCTTATCGGAAATCAATGGGAGGTTGGCCTGCCGTTCAAGAACGACGTATGCGCTATGCCAGATACACGCGAAGCTGCCCTTACGCGACTCCAGTCTTTAATGCGAAAATTCGTTAAAGATGACGCGTACGCAGGTCGTTACCGACAAGAGGTAAATAAACTGTTTGCTTCTGGCTATGCACGTGAGTTAAGGGAAAATGAACTCTCAGCAGACCACATATGGTACATTCCACATTTTGGAGTTCAAAATCCGAACAAACCTGGTAAGTTGAGACTTGTATTTGATTTTTCGGCAAAGGTAAATGGAACATGTCTAAATAACTACTTATTAACGGGACCTGACTTATATAATTCGCTGTTGGGAATTATGCTCAGGTTTCGCGAAAATAAAATAGTTATCATTGGCGATATTAAGGACATGTTTTTAAGGGTGAAAATAAGGCAGCAAGATCAACACGTACTGCGTTTTTTATGGCAGGAATCGCCTGGCGCACCCATAAAAACATGTGTTATGCAAAGTTTACCGTTTGGCGGGACTTGTTCTCCATTTATTGCGCAATATATTAAAAACAGAAATGCGTCTAAGTATGATGATTTGTATCCCGAAGCTGTACAAGTGATTGTAAACAGTCATTATATGGATGATTGTTTATATTCTACTAACAGCGTGGAAAATGCAGTTAAGTTGATCGAACAAATAACACAAATCCACAAAAGCGGTGGATTTGAAATTCGAGGTTGGTCGAGTAACAGTAAGGAAGTATTAAAGAATATACCTATCGATGCGCTCGCGCAAACAGCTGTTCAGTTCAAGGACGGAGCCTTGAATACAACTGAACGCACATTAGGGTTAATGTTTCATCCTTCGGATGATACTTTTGGGTTCAAAATCTCTTTTCATCGGGTCCCACAAGAGATATTGAATGGAGCTGAGGCTCCTACTAAGGCAAAGATGTTGAGTCTTATCATGTCTATTTACGACATTCATGGTTTTTTGTCGCCTTTTATTATAAAGAGCAAAATAATATTCCAGAACGTGCATCGTAGTGGCGTGGACTGGAACTGCCGCATCCAACCGGGTGAACATGCGAGCTGGGTAAGGTGGCTCGACGAGCTTAAGCTTCTAGCATCGCTGCGCATACCACGACACTATGCTGATGCCGGCGCGTGGACGCGGTGTTATGATGACGCGACGGATGGGGTAAGCGACCCTATAATTATAAATACCGAACTGCACGCCTTTTGTGACTCGAGTAGTAAGGCCTTTGCGGCTGTCATCTATTGGCGTTTCACTCGCTCGGATGGAACCGTCAATGTGTGTTTTGTGGCAAGTAAGAGTCGAGTCACCCCACTTCGTCCGGTTTCGATACCGAGACTCGAACTTCAGGGAGCTTTACTTTCAGCACGCCTCGTTGCCACTTTGCAGCACGAACACAAAGACATTAAGGCAAATAAAAGGTATTTTTGGACGGATTCCAATACTGTACTCCAGTGGATACGTAGTGATCCTAGGGATTATAAGCCGTACGTCGCTCACCGGCTTGGTGAGATCGATGAGTTGACCACTGCGTCAGAGTGGCGGCACGTACCGTCCTCTCAAAATGCAGCCGATGTGGCAACTCGTGACGACGCACCGCCGCTGCAGTACGACAGTGTATGGTTCCAGGGGCCCAACTTTTTACGCGAGCGTGAAAGTGAGTGGCCGAGGGATATTAAGAGTTTTAAAAAACTCGATGAATCGATCTATGAGCGCAAGGTTGTTAACGTTTTATCGTCTGCTGACTGTACTAGCTCGTTGCCAGTACCTAACGAGAATAACTTCTCGTCGTGGATTCGATTGCTTATGACTACTTCACGGGTTTTGTTGTTTGTAAAAAAATGTAGACGGCAATGCAATCGACTCGACAGCGAGCTATTGAAGTCAGCAGAGGATTGTTGATCAAGAAATGTCAACATGGTTCCTTTCTCACAGATATTGAATGTTTACGACAAAATAAGCCATTAACAAAGGATAGCCGGCTACTTCAATTAACACCTTATCTTGACCATACGGGCTTGCTACGCGTAGGAGGCCGTATCGACAAGGCTGTCGGAATCGAGGAGTCTACCAAGAGACCCCTGATTCTCGATGGCAAACACAGGATCACGAGGCTGCTTGTGGAGTATTACCACAGACAAGCACTGCACGGGGCTCAAGAACTGGTAGTGAACGAATTAAGGCAGCGCTACTGGATTCTGAAACTGCGTCCTACCGTGCGCGCGGTTGCAGCACATTGCCTATTATGTAGGTATCGCCGCGCCGCACCGCAGCCGCAGCGCATGGCTGATTTGCCCCCGGCTCGGCTGCAGCACAACAGACGTCCGTTTTCTTTCACTGGAATCGATTTTTTTGGTCCAATGGAGGTGACAATAGGTCGTGGCAGGCAGAAACGTTACGGCATGCTATTTACGTGTTTGACAGTTCGTGCCATCCACATAGAAATAACGGAAAGCCTGACCACCGACGCCACCATCATGGGTCTAAGACGGATGATGGCCCGCAGAGGCGTCCCTAGTGTCATTTATTCGGACAACGGGACGAACCTGAGAGGTTCAGACACGGAACTTAAACGCAGCATTGCTGAATTAGACAACGAAGCACTACGTCAAGATGGGCTTTTGCGAGGTATTGAGTGGCGATTTATACCTCCCGGTGCACCAGAAATGGGTGGAGCGTGGGAGCGCATGGTGCGCACCGTGAAATCAGCCCTGCGAGCTGTACTGAAGGAACGCGCCCCCCGCCCCGAGACTCTGTCAACGTTGATAGCTGAGGTGGAGGCCCTTGTAAACAGCCTTCCAATCACATATGTATCGACAGACCCGAACTCCCCAGAAGCCCTGACGCCTAATCATTTCTTGATTGGCACGTCATCTAATGGACCAGCTTTTGGAAGGTATAGCAACGAAGATCTCCAGCTAAAACGGCAATGGCGGATAGCCCAACGTCTGACAGACATGTTTTGGTCGCGTTGGCTTAAGGAGTATTTGCCAACACTTATTCCACGGCAGAAATGGACCCGCGAACAGCGTAACTTACGGGTAGGAGATTTCGTTCTTTTAGTGGAACCTAACTTAGAGCGTGGCTCATGGCGGCACGGAGTAGTGAGTGCGACCCTCCCCGGGGGTGACGGCCGCGTCCGCGTAGTTGACGTGCGCACTCGCACGGGTACCCTTCGTCGACCGGTCACACGCGTCGCCTTACTTGCACCAGAGATTGCTCGTGATGACTAGTCATCACTAGGGGGGTGGAATTGTAGGCGACGCAAATGTTTTAGAGTACGAATAAATTAGTATAGTTTCTCTGAAAAAGTATATTTTGATATATGTAATGCCATCTCGTGTCACATATAGATATTAAAGATTAATAAAAACGTTGGTGGGTAGCGAGCGTACGTCATGCGCAGCACATATAGTATACCGCGAGTCAGTGCATTTTCCAAAAACCGTTTTCGCCGCGTTGGCTACTCGCTCGCACCATAGTTTGCCTTGTATTTCCACAATTACGTGTTTTCTTTATCCTGTCACCTACAATTAGTATGGATTGGTTGTTTAGAGATTTCATCTAAGTCTGGTTTAACACATGCGCGCGCACTGCGCAAACTTCACGAAAAAAACTGTTGCGCGCCATTATAGGTTATTTCACAATTATTTGTAAACATTGTTAATGCGTGTTTGGTTATTATCAAAAATGTTGACTAGAAAAGTAATAAATATAGAAAGCACGCCTCTGGAAATTCTTTTCGATGTACAATATGTGAGTACCCGTTGCCATCATTAAGTAAAAAAAAAATACTTGGCAGCCTATACAAACATTTTATGAAAAGGATTTTTTCCTCGCAAAATGTGTTGAAAAAAAACGTATGAAACGCGTGAGCTGTGATAATTACATACTCGGCTCTCTTATCACGCTCACCTGCGGCTCGCGTCAACAAAGAAACATTTTAGAAAAAGTCCACGGTGAATTGAGTCTGAAAATCAATATCACATCTATACAGTATTCAATCAACGAATGCTACAAATTCCGTTTTAGCGCCTCTGGTGTTATCATCAACATATTACCTCACTTGTATCATAATGTACTATTACTGACTACTGACGGCTTGCCGATATTACACCGATTCCCCACCGCGGAATGCGGAAGACAAGTGCACACAGTAAGCTTCAGGTAAAAACTTTGAACCGTAAATAATTTAAAGTAAATTTTCTTGAACTGTTTATTCTTGACTTGTAGTTCTAATACATTTGTCTTTAGCGACCTCATTAATTTCTTCCTTATTAAGTTCTCACTTTAATAATAAATGAAAGATACATCCCATTTGGCTGCGGGCGAGACAAGTGATTGAACTCATTACGAAGAGAAACGTGGTGCCTAACCAAATGAAGAAATGTCTGCAGAGAAGTACTAAGGTAATTTCGTGTACTTATACACTCGCGGGCAAAGAATACGGGTCGGTAAAATACCGTCATATTTCCTAAAATAGTGCGTAAGAGGTTGTACAGTTAATCCTGTCATGATCTTTATTTAATTTTACATATAAACTGCTAATAACAGTAAAAAATATTACGTTACCAGGTTTAAATCGGACTCGTAAAAACCCATGAAAAAAAACAACGTTAACGGAGCGAGATATCGCAAAAATCGTGATTTTTGGATATCGATATTTTTATGATAGGATCCAGGAAATTATTAGTACAGTTGGGTATTGTAAAGAATAGCATATTATGTAAATAAAACAAGTATTAAATATTTTAAAAAACCTATTGCAGTTATTTAATTTAGGGTGACCCGTATTCTTTGCCCGCGAGTGTAGGTAGGTACATGAATTGACAATATATTGAATATTAAGTATCTTTTTGTTTGATTCAGAAAATCCCAAAAATAAATAGTAAGTTATCAGCAGAGACCGGAATTCTCGTGGCACTTTCGAGCTATCATAGGGACTTCTCATTTATCGACTTCCCATATTCATATTATATCGATACATTTGACTCTAAAAGAACTAATTTACAACCAGATAATTTGGAAAAAATTAGGACTATATATTTCTTTTATAGAGAAACTAATGTTAAAATTCTTGTTAGCACTAAAACAGACTTTGAACATGATAAAACACTGAACTGAACTGATTAAGTGTGACAATGTTAACTTTCATTCTTTTTGTTTGGTTGCATATATATTTAGCGATAGGAACGCCTGTTGTTTACCTCTACTTTCAATCTTCTTTAATATGTTGTGTTATATAATTTATCGATATAATATGTATATCGGAAGTCGAGAAATGAGAAGTCCCTATGACAGCTCGTAAGTGCCACGAGAATTCCGGTCTCTGGTTATCAGTCAAAAACATAGCAAGATAATCTAACACATACACAACACATAACATAACATAGCGAGGTAATCTTGGAGCTCCATTATCAGACCAGCTACGTGACGTTGAATTGTCCTCGAACTTTCTAAGTTACAACTCAATAGGGTAGCAGAAACACACATACACTGAATATTTCGTAAAAATATGGATATTTAGTCTGGCCAGCGATAGATGAGCTTAGAAAAGAGCGATAAATAAAATAAAATAAAACGGCCAACTGCGAGTCGGACTCGCGCACGAAGGGTTCCGTACCATTATCTATAAAAACAGCAAAAAAAACGCAATTGTTGTATGGGAGCCCCCTTAAATATAAACTTTATTTTGTTTTTGGTATTTCTTGTTATTGCAGAAACATAAATACATAATTTGTGAAAATTTCAACTGTCTAGCTATCGTGATTCTTGAGATACAGCCTGGTGACACCCTACCTACCTAACCCCAACCCTAAAAACAGCGTGTTGTACACGGCGTATAACGCGATAAAATAAAAATGTTACTTGAACAATTGTTTTAGACTTAGTTTTCGACAATTCACACAATGCAACTGATCAATCAGAAGGAAGTAAAGTTATATGAAATTAAACTCTTTCACTTCATTCTACTTTATATTTATGAACCATTTTGACGGGAATAAATAATTAATTATATTCGATTAAGTCCCGTTTACTAAAAATAATGATAGTATTGTTGCCAAATAAAAAGTCTTAAATAAACGTCAGACTCATCATTCCCTGGCCTGGCTCTATTCAATTATTTACAACTGATACCCGGCCCGGCTTCGCACGGTTAGTGCGTAGGAATGAAGCATTTTCACGCGGTAAAAAGTAGCCTATGTTCATCAGGGGTAAGGGGTAATGTCGGCTTCTAATGGTAAAAGAATGTTTCAAATCGGTCCAGTAGTTTCGGAGCCTATTCAATACAAACAAACAAACAATCAAATCTTTCCTCTTTATAATATTAATTATTATACACGGTGTTCCCGGGAATTTCCGTAAACTTCGGCATATTGAAGAGTACATTCACAGAAACAAATAAGCATAATTATTACTTGAATTTTTCTTTTTTAAATAATTGAATTTAACTTTAACAGTGGTTAAAGCTGCCAATCTGATAAAAGTAAAATATTAAATATCTTGATAACAGTAAGGGTTAACATACTACTGTCTTGGAGAAATTAACTTTATTTGATCTAACCTATGCCCCCTTGCAATTAACGGAAATTGACAAAAACACGTAGTATAGGTATAGTGTAGATGTAGATTTCAAATGCTGTCAATTATGTGTTCACAATGCGGGTACTTCCCCTCGAGCTTGCGTCACCTACCCGCACCAACACTATATATAATTGAATCCGACTTCAAAAACGTGCCAAACCTAATTTGAACCGTATATTGGAAAATATTTGCCCAATTAATTTCAAACAACAACGAAACCTTTCGTACCGTGTTGTTTGATTCGGATGAAAGGCTCGGCTCAAATAATCGCGTATCTAATTGAGAAAACTTTTAATATGAATTATTCAAACTAATTTGAATTTAATGAACGAATAAAATGTGTTCATTGGCGCTCTTTTGATGGCTGATTTCAGACGGGAACTGTTGGCGAGACACTTAATTTGCCATTCATTCGTGTTTTCCTTTAAAGCTGTTAATGTAGGTACAGTAAAATCAAACTGACATATTAAATACCAACCACCTTCTCCAAAAATATAGTGTAGTTACATTAAACAGTCACAAAACATTTTCAAAGTAAATATTTATATTTGCTTAATTTATCTATTTTACCTTTATGTAGCCGTGTTTAAGGGTAGATTGGTTTCAAATGCAACATGTCTAAAGATAAAGATGTTTAACTATAACAATAACTATGTATAAAAAAAATCATGGTATTCCAGTACCTATGCCGTTTACAAATGAGAGCCAAACTACGTTTGCATGGAGAGCCGGCTTGAGTCGACCGTGCTGAGGACTCTGAATATCTAACTTAAGCGCGATTTCTCATGTGTTGGTAGTTGTTAATCATGACTGGTATTATATATATTATTTATACTAAGATTTTTAAGGATACACTTTCATAATCAGTAGGTAGCTAAATTCATGATCAACAGGAAACGTTCTCATTAACATACACTTCCTAGCAAATATCCATACTTGCATGTTTTTCAATAATTGATTGCAACAGGCGGCCCCATTTCAGAATCAATTGTGAGGTTACTACGTCGGACATTTATTTTATTTGAATCCCGGATTTCAATGTATTCTCTCGTTGCGAAAGTTTAATTGCAATTGGTGTCTCGAGTAATTCGAATGCACCAGTAAATTTCAATATATTTTTGAATACTCCTACAGCGTGGTTTCATGGGCTGTAGATATAAGTAGTGTAAAATGAATTAAACGATGCTTTGAATCATCACGAAAACAAAAAATGACCCTAATGTTCCTGACAGTTAAGGAAACTCAACAACTCAGCCTTATTTCGTGTTTGATGCCTGTATTCAAATTATTTATAGTGAGCCAATTCTCCAGTCCTGAACTATCAATGACTGAAATCACATATTCAAAGTATTAATAACAGCATCCGTATGCAGTACTAATTTACTTTTTACTAGAAATTACGTCTGGGTATATAACTAAATAGTTTTTTTTTGTTGCTCTTCATGCGTTTTTACTAGTATAGGTACCAATAGTTTTTATTCGTAAAGCATCAATAAAACAATAAGTTTGTTATAAAACATCAGTATGTAAAGTTTGTGGGCCATTTAAATTGACTAAAATGTAATTGGGTAAAGCAAATATCTGATTCTCGAATGTGTTCATTCAATAAGAAAAAATATACCAATTGCACAAATACAGTGTGTAACATTTAAACAAGTGTTGACTAAAACAACAAGCAATAGGTTTCCCGCATCCCTCATAATTAATTTTCCGTTTGCTGTGCCACACTACGATCAAAGCCATTATTCATCGGGGCATAAAAAGCGCTTGATGGCATAATTCAATACCATTCCAGAAACAGGAACATCGTGCCAATCTTGACTTTATTCACTGGACAATAGGGGAGCTTTCAGGTGAGCTTTCCAGGGAACTATCAGGTACTAGGTAAGTGCTGAAGTGGGCGAAGGAATTCCTATAAGGGTGGGTCACGCCGATGCAAAAATTGACGTTCCAGGCGAGCCTCGGCCGCAGGCCATAATACCGATTCAGTGTTCAGAAATTAGTGATTGTCTGTTCAGATCATTTTGGCGATAAAAAAATCCGGTAATTATTTTACGACTGTGTCGTTTCGATTAAACAAGAATGAAGTTTGTTTCATGATAGAAACTCAGATGATTCAGAATGATTAACCTCAGATGAATTCCTTATTCCTATTTGGTCGAATGTGATCGCCCGGTTCGGCTACGTCTTCGAGCGGAGGCGAGAGCGACAGCGGTGTGCCACATGTATGTAAAACATTCTAACGAGAAAATAACAACATCGTTTTACTACCATATTTTACGATGGCTCGACTACAAAATGCCCAAACCACTGTCAGTCTAAAGTTTTATCGATCTTTCATGGCTTTTATCATCAGATATTGACTAAATTTAAAACGAATCACGCTGCTGTTTGTAACTAAAAGTTCAAAAAACTGCAACCAGAATACGGAAAATAACTGAAAAAAATAACCGGCCAAGTTCGAGTCGCACTCGCGTACGAAGGGTTCCGTACCGTTATCTATAAAAACGGCAAAAATCACGTTTGTTGTATGGGAGCCCCCTTAAATAGTTGTTTTATTCTGGTTTATAAGTATTTGTTGTTATAGCGGCAACAGAAATACATCATCTGTGATAATTTCAACTGTCTAAGTATCACGGTTCATGAGATATGGTGACAGACGGACATACAGACAGACAGACGGACGGACAGTGGAGTCTTAGTAATAGGGTCCCGTTTTACCTTTTGGGTACGGAACCCTAAAAAACAAATAAAAGGTAGTATAGGCCACCCGGAGCATAATTTGGAATTGATTGACACCTCATTTATCAAAATCGGTTCAGAATTATAAATTTTACTATGCTAAAAACATAATGTATCCATTCCATTCGGCTCTACCGGAGTCGATCACATAAACACTACAAAACGCACAAAATACTAAAAGATATCGCTGAATCACTCCCAATATATACCTACTTAGACAAGACTACCCAGTTTGCGACAAAATTTTCCTTTTAACCTTTATCTGAAAGATAAAGCTACTCTCGATTCACTTAAAAAGTTGATTTTGCACAATCTGGACAGGTGAAAACCATGCCAGAGCTCGTGAACTTTATCTTTTTGCGGTGAGAAATGTTGCTAGGTGTGTTGCCAGGTGTAACCGTAGAATTTAAGTGCCTTCTATAGCTTCACTGGAAAAAACCAGCTGTTCCATACATTTTGGCGGCTGAGCTCACACCGTTTGTATGGAACAGCTGGTTTTTTGTTCGCGATTTGGATACAACTTATTTGGTCAATTTTGATAAAGGTGACCCACCGAATAACCTCCCAAAATTTGAACGGTGAATAATATTTCACCCTGTACAGGCTAATTTATTATTACTATGATTAAATAAAATGTAACAGGAATCGGAATTGTACATTAAAGAAGCGAAAGTTTTCACAACTGAATAACTTAATTACAAATTTCGTTTGAAAAGCTTTTGAAAACGGATTAACACGAGTATGCACACCCTATATTTGGTATTCATTAGTTATGGACAATGCAAGCGAGCCATAACGGTCTTTGTACTTAAATAGCCACGTAGACCCGCTTAACTAAGGGTGACTGTACCACACATAAAGGGTTTCTCTATAAGGGATAGTAATGGCAGTTAAGACTTTTGTATCCTAGTATGTTTTTGATATAATTTTGAACATGGGAACTGAAACAACAGGCGATTTAGTATGAGGGGAGTGTTAGTGTGAGTGACGTTAGTGTGAGGGCAATCACGCGCTCCAACAACATTAGTAACTGCACCGCATCAGCCGCATGCAAAGATGAGATGAATTATCTTTATTAGGTCTATACCCAAGCAGCAGGGCAGGAGTATGGCCGAAGTATGAGGTGGGACACAGATGGGCAATTGAGTGGAACGCAAATGAGCGTTCCCACCCCTGCAGGCTAATTGTGCAACTTTTCAGATGCGCCTTAGAAAGATACATAGCGATAAATAAGTTACTGTTATAAAAAACATTTTTGGTACAACTACTACTCATTGAGACGATTCTAACGAGCCTAAACTCAACGGGGTTACGTCGGTTAAGTACTGAATTCCCATGGCTTCTTTCTGTCTCCATCATCAGATCAACTCGATGGTACCATGATATTGAATTGTTTTTTTTGAAATACAATTCAATATCATGGTGTACCATCGAGTTGAAAATTAAAATAAAGTGACTGAATAATGGATTGAATGGCGGACAATTTACTTGCATACTTACATAAACACGAATAGTGCAAGTTAAATAAAAGCTTGAAAAAAAGTGACGCGCCATGAACGATCTTCATTGCCTCGAGAGATTCATTATTAACGTGAATTTTAGATGACGACTTGACCAAAGTAGCAAATATAGTTAAACAAGGTTAGGGTTGGTTTTAGGCTCAGAAAGGTTTAATGCTTTTGCCATCCCTTGAGCCAATTTGGATAACTATCTGCAAGTAGAGTCTGGTAACAGTAATCTCGTTCTCAAATGTGTCAAACGTCTTAAATTAGTATGATGTCGTAATCTTGATACTTGATATGGTAACTAAGAAACGAACTGTTCTATAGTAACTGGGACGGTTTTTGCCTTTTAAGAGAATGAAAGGGTGGCTTATCTAACTGCTGATGTTATTCACATTGAAGAATGTCATAAAAAGTTCAATTAATCTGTCTCATCAAAAATTAAAATTTTGTTGTTATTTTGATTATTCTTGTTAAATATAAAGAAGGAAGTAAAACAGTTTTATTTCATAAAACTTTACTTCCTTCTGCTTGATCAGTTGCATTTTGTGAAATGGAGAAAATCAATAATTTTTTAAGTATCATAATAATTTTATCGCATTATCAGCAGTGCTGCAAATCGCTGTTTTTTTTTTTAAAAAAAAGCGGCTCTTTTCTAGGTTTATCTTAACATGGCCAGAATCTAAATGAGGTATTTCGGAAATTGGCGTTTTTTTCACAGATATTATTTTGTTCGTAATTTATTCATTTCTATTGCAACTTCCAAAATTATTTATTATTTCAAATTAAAGCTTGAAAACCACCCTTTTCATGTGCTGCCGGTTCAAGTGTTTCAATTACATATAGTTTTATGATGCAAACAATTTTTAAGTAATCAAGATAAAGTAGCTTGAAAGTTCTCTAACTTCCTACCAAAATTTTGTTTGGTTTGAATTGGACATTGCTGAATAATCCGCAAAATTCAATGTATGTATGATAATCACAGTTTTCTAACTTACATAAAATTCTCCATACAAAACGCCAATTTCATAGGCAAGGACCTAATACAATGATCACCCTAGCTTTACCCTGTTTTTCAAATGGAGCCCGCACCATTATTTCGAGTTAATGTATAAAAACGAATACTAACCTTCCAATTCAGAACGGAAATTAATAGGTACCTAATCCCAAATCGCCTTGCTCACGGTTTTTCCCTGTTTAGCTGGCTGAGCAGCCAGGACAGATCTTAGGCTGGAAAACCAGTGCGCCTATAGGAAAAAAGGAGTAGAAATATAAAGAGTACAGTAGGAGAAAGAAACCAGAAAGAACAGAGAAAACAGGGCTTTCTCAGGTGACCTGGGCATCATAGTTTTTGTTTTGACAACTTTTGTTATGAACCCTTTTTAAGGTAAATAAATGATTATGTTTATAAAATTTGCCTGTTAGATGACCTCAAACCACTCATCATTATATCACCATTTCGATGGCATTTGAAAATCCAGGTACTGGCGTTGCTTAACCTCGTTAATAAACGACACTTTCTACGTGTTTCTTGATAACCGCCATTATTATTAGGTTATTATTAACTTTACAGGGTCATATTTTTTTATGTAGAGTTTTATAATGAAACAGCGTACTTTCAAAGATAATTTGGTTTGAGAAAAGGTGAAGGTTGCTTTATTACACTCGAGCAATACCGTTTACACACAATAAACACGAAACACCGCACCGAAACTTTCAAGCAAGTTATGCCAGAAAAAGGCAATGACTTTATTATCTCTTTGTTACACAAAAATGTGTAAAAAGCCCATTGGCCAAGTTACATGACAAGCAATTATTATGGAATGAAAATCTGGAGGCCATAAACGTTTGTGGTATTTTATTGAGCACAAAGCATTTTTAGAAACTCTTTTAATTGCACAATGCGCCGTCAGCGCGTTCGGGGTAAAGTACACAATGTAGGTAAAATATCCGCTCGTTTTTTTTTTTCAATTTTGAACGAGTTAAAAAAAAATTGAATTGTTTATTTCAATAAAAAAGAATAGGGGTTAAATTACCGTCTTAACTACTAATCTTAAATTTAAAAGATTTTTTGAGTTAAGGTTACGCTAACAAAAATCTGAATTTCGATAAAAGTGGAATATTGAGAAATTATTCGCCACGAGTGGGATTTGAACCCGCGACCTCTGGAATGAGACTAGCGGAGCCCACGGTAGATCAGTTGGATTAGAGCAATGATTGGTTTCTAGAGGTCGTAGGTTCAAATTCCGCTCGTTGCGAAGAATTTTTCCATTTTCCACTTTGATCGAAATCTATATAATATTTTCGTAAAAATATGAGAAAATAATTATATGTACAGTTTTTGGTCAGAAAACAAAAAACACGATTCCGCATTGAATTTCCTTTGTTTGTTGACACAGATGGTTTTTTGATCCCTGACTGATGATGATTTAGTAGGCCGATAAAGCGGTCAAACTACGTGGTTGGAGAGTAGCCTGGGGAAAGTCCAGGGAAAACCTGGAATAGTCTACGAGTTAGCGCTTTAGTGATATTGGTTGAACGGTTTCAACCTAATTATAATTTATATTTATTTATAACTCACGTATTAAATGTCACTACGGGTGACATGTTTCGAACTTACATGAATTCTTGCGCAATATGCAAAAAAATTAATAATTTTACATGTCATTATTAACATACGTCATTTTGGTTAACAATAATTAATTTCACTATAGGTTACATAAAATACATATTATTATGTGTCGTAATATTACAACTGATATAGGTTCTTTCGGTGACAAGCCCATGAGTTTTTTTATTATTATCGTCTACTTGGAGCACTCTGTTCTGTTCTCATTGCATTTTGAGAAGTCACCACTTGAACACACACAGTTTTTTCACATTAATCTCGGTAGCTATTTCAAAGATAATTATCGAGTAATGTAACCTTGCAGTTTATCAAGAAGTTAGAGCATTTCGTTCAATTTATTTATTTCTTAGAATCTCATCTTTAAGAAGGAGATAGAAGATAGATGTATTTTAAAACTATTCAAGCATAGAAAAGACAAATTATATATGTGACGTGTATATGAGCATTTCACATTATGGTGGTGCGTGTCTCTCTGCCTCGCAATTGTTTAATGGATTTGAAAATGGGATATACAATTAGAAAACTTATATATTAACTAAATTAAATGAAAGCTGGATTGAATAGTGTATTTGCCAAATGGAGGCCTTTATCACAATCCAAGTCAAGTCCAGTTATATGTAGCAGATAATGCACCATGCGTGCCAATCTCGACTGTTTCGAACCGCAAACAAGAAATAGAAATATAATTTAAAGAATGTAGCTGAGAGAAAACAAATGAAACTTCAATTCATTAAACAAAAGGAACTTCAATTCATTCAGCTCAAACGTTGTGTTAACAACAGTTACCGGTATGTTCTTTGTTTTAGGTTGTTTGGTCGGTATAAACAGAGGAAATACTAACACCGAAGTTTCCTCTGTTTATAAATCCTGATAAAGCTTTTGATTGTTGTTATTTGGGTAGCAATTTTTGCTGCTGACTGTACTTTCATATGCGTTAGACCGCCGTAGTCGCTTTCCGCTACATACGAGATCGGCTCCGAGCGTAGCGCGTAGCGATTCTTGGCCCTGAATGGGTGAACACTTTCGCTGCCAAGAATCGCTACGCGCTACGCTTGTAGCAGATCCCGTGGCTTTCCTCGTATGTAGCGGAAAGCGACTACGGCGTAGGCGGCCGCTAGACGGGTTCCTGGCAGTGAGAGTGTTAAGGTACAATCAGCAGCAAAAGTTTCTACGAGAGTCAAGTACCTACACACGACACTAATGTCAATAGGATAAGGACTGTCTAGATCAATTTGAGCGTATTAATTTGCGCAGCTGCTTTTCTGCTGCTGACTATACGAGTAATTTCCCTAGTGCCCGTAGCATTTATTACATTAGCATTTTAAAGTAATTTTACTCTAGATTAAAATATGAGAACAACTTCAAAAGAATCTCTTGACATGTGGAAATGCCCAAATTAAAATTGAAACTCGCGTTTTACAGATTTCAAAAAAAAAAATTGAATCTGAGACAAAAAGAACATTTCCCTCGGCAACTCGTACTTTAACTTAGTAAGGAGCTTGGAAGTGCTCACGTATGACCTACTGGGTAACTTTATGACTTTAGAGCACACAAAGTGCTCTTCCGTCCCACGGGGAATAACTCTTGTGCATTTACCTTGTCTATCTATCTATTTAATTGAGTTCATTACACATTCCTTTGATACTGACAGTATTAAAGCATTTTGATATGCTTCATTCCCTAACGTTTACTAAGACAACTTGATTTAATCTACATGTTGTATTGATTACTTTAATCAATATAATATATTTAACTTCTCCAATTTACAAAGATTCTACATTTTTTATAGGCCAAAATTTAAATGTACCTACTACTACTACTTAGAACTTTTGCCAATGTTTATTAATCTGAAAATCTGAATCTTCATTCATGTAATTGTATATGTTTTTTTTTGTTTTGTTACTCTTGATTTCACACATGTGCGAGCTGTGGTCACCTATAAGTGGCTAAGCATCTTACTTAGTTTTTTTGTATTTTATCCAAATGTATTGTTCAGTTGTGTTATCCGTTGGTGGTCCTTAAATAAATAAATAAATAACAATTAACCAATGTGGTGCCTGTTATTTTAGATTGAAGATCATGATATTTTAAATCATGATCACGATCTTGAGTAAGTATTGTAACAGACTCAATGGAACCAAACCTTAATTGTCTAGCTACTTCTACAAAACGTATGTCTTAATCACATATTAACACATTGAATGCAAGACCTCATTTCAAAACTGACGCTGAATGCTATAAAATACACATACCATTTTGGAATTGTAATATAATTTTATACTGATGCGGTACGTATGACGATAATGTGTTGTAACTAGATGTTTAGCATTTGCCAAATATATCTGTATATGGTTTCACTAATTGGTTTACCTAAAATCGCCGTCGTCACAGAATATTCACTCCGGTTTAGGAATGATTGGACCTTTAAAAAACAAGACTGAATTAGCCTGTACCGCATCACGAGGATAAGGCAAAGTGTGAATTTACGAGACATTTTTGACCAGTACCGCTCCCGCACCGTATGCTTTTTTACGAGTCAAATTGGACTCGTTTCGTACTGGTTAATTTGTAATTTTACGAGACACATTTGGCCGGTACCGCACCTAGTGATAATTTTGAATGTTTTTTGCAATCTAGTGCGGAGTGAGGTTGACTTGTATTCTATTAGATATAATATGGAGCAACATACTTAGAAATGTATCTTGACTCTTTTACACCTACAGGATTCCGTTACGAAACAACGTGTAAACTGGAATGTTATGCTATGATCAAGCTATCAATAATATCACTAAATAATATATTAATTGCAAACATGAAAATAACAGAATTGGTAAAACTACAGAAAATTTAAAATAAATATTTAAAATAAATATTACTTTAAAACTAAAATTAAAAAAAAACATAAAATAAAATAAATAACTAACTCAAATAATCTATAAGCTGCCGCGTCCCTCAGGAGCAAAGGTGCCCATCACGCTCGCGGCATTAACTCGTTGAATCGCGATGGACAACTTTTGCTTTTGGAATGACCCAGAGCGAGGGTCTAAGCTATTCCTAAAAAGTCGCCGCCCCAACTCCTTTAAGTAATGTCCTTGCCTCAGCACCCCAACACCCCGACGTTTCCACGGCTAGTGGGACAAACAAATGTGTCAGTGCATCTGGAAAGGTACCTAGTCACGACATCTAGTTACCGAGTTACATGAGTTTTTGTGGAAGCTGGTGAAAAAGTGCCAAAATGGGTTTGTGTTATAATTGGGTTATTTACACCCTAAGGAACACGTGTGTACAAGAATATCAGTAAAAATATGTTTTTTTAGTATATTTCTCCGACTATAAAGTTTAGTAGTCAGGGTACCTTGTCACGCCATGTCTTAAAAGCATTTTAAATTTTGAATAATTTTGACAATATTTCCATCGCGGGTAATCAACTACCTCTTTCTAAGATAAGGTATAGGATCGGTCTATTGCAAAATAATTTTTTGAACAAAAAAATACTTAATGTTTTTATATATATATATTTTTTATGAAAAATAATCAATGAAAAAAATTGGTAATTGAAAATTAGATAACGGTAAATTATATACTAATTATTTTAAGGAAGATTTAAATAAATTAGGTTTGGTGGAATTCTCTGAGAAGTTGCGCTATATTAAAAAAATCTAATAATTCTGTTATTACAGACATTACATTTACTGTTTTATTTTGTTTTGTACTAAAACAAAGTATTTTGATTTAAATAAACATTCCCGGAATATTTCACCAAGCCTATTTCATCGATATCCATACAGAATTGCACCTTCACTATCGTGTGTCGTGACGCGACCATGCTGAGGATAGATTGAGGGAAAATACCGATGAGGTATATGTCTCCTACTAAAACCATACCAAGGTCGCGTCATGAGTTGTTTCTGTATTAATAATAATTAATTTGTTGATCTCGAATTTAGTCAATGACAAATTGAGCTGTGATTTTAGTTGTTTGACGTATATAATTAGTAATATTGATTGAAAGACTGATAAATCATAAATTAGGTGCAGTTATGTGCACAATTGATTATTTTTTTCTAGTTACTCCATTTATGTAAGATAATGACCTAGCGTGACAAGGTACCCAGTTTAGTAAAATGCTAAACTTGATGTCTTACACGACTAAAACAGAAGTTTTTATAAATAAGAATACATTGATTTCCGCTATAATTATCCAAAATAACATTTTGTTACAGATATTTCTTGCATTATAGGTACTAAAATAGTGATCTTCGAGTTTAAGTTACTAAAGTTTAGTAAATGTCGTGACAAGGTACCATAGTTACGTTTCCATACAAAAGTTTCGACCGAGTCACTAAACTTTATTGTTAAAAAAAACTGCTTTAACACCATTTCTATTATACCATTGTGGTACACCACGCTAAATACTATTTGATCTTGTGATATAGCATGAATATACAGATTATTTTGTTGGTTTTTAATATTATAAGTGATCTTTTTTGTAACTATTAAAAATGCGGTAATTATTAAATTTCTTTATGATTATGGAGTTTTCTTTCATTAAATTGTCCCAAAATGCCATAGAATATGTAACTATGATGAGAAACTAACAGTTTTAATCTCGTTATTTTATGAATTGGGTATAATTAACACTTTCGTGTTTCTTCCACCCTGGCATGTTCAACCTAAGAAATCAGAATAATTAACATGTATTTTTAGACAATTCACCTTTATAATAATTCTTTAACATTCAAAGATTATGATTATACACTTCACTATGTAACTTCGAAGTAGAAGTGCCACTATAAACTTTAAATGCAATTTTCTCAACTTGTGCATTTCGGAAGTTGAAAATTCAAAAATTTATATAAAAATAGTGGTTCCACCTACAGTCATTATTCTTTTTTGTATTGATAGCAAATTTAATCTACTTTTTGGAACTATGCATAACTCAATACCTGAAATAAGGTACCTTTCCAGATGCACTGACACAAATAGTTGTTAAGTGACGAGCACCTTTCTCTCTTTCTCAAACCTGCCAACTCAGCCGCTGCTCCTGCCGTCCGCATAGTCCGACTAATGTGCAAAGCAGCAAAAGTACTCACGCATGTGGCGTCCCAGAGCAAGTACTTGCATGTGGCGTCCCAGAGCAAGTACTTGCCTTGTCTTCACTAAATTTCTACAGAAATTTAAAAAATACAATCCACATTTTGTTCACATCTTTTTATGGAGTAAGTATAGAGGGTACAAACTAAACAATGTATTTATAAGCTTGCATCAGAATCTGTTATTCAAAAAGATAACAGACTAGGAATACAGTGCATCGGAACAATTCCGACTACTTTCTAACGCATTTTTGTTTTAGAAACAATTTTGTGTCCTATATTAATTCTTATATTTTACAATATTTCCTGGATGGTTCCGGTCTCGGTAATAGTTACGGTCTTGCTACTTTTAGTGTAACTCACAATAGATTTCTATTCTTTAAACTTTTAATAGGAAAACTTGACTTGGTTAGGTAGAATGGAAGAGATAAGTAGGTACTTTAAAGATGTATGATCGCGTTTGCACAAATGTTTTTAATTACTTTCCATAGTCTGTTATATAATTTACGGTAGCCTAGTGGTTCAGGCACGCGGCTGTCAAGCGGCGGTCGTGGGTTCGAATCTGGACAATGAGTTTTTCGAACTATTTACCGATAACTTTTTGGTGAAGGAAAACATCGTGAGGACACCGGTGTAATCCCAATAAGGTCTTGTTTTTCCTAGGTTTTTTGCCAGATGGCAATCGCTTTCGTAAAACTAGTGCCTATGCCAAATCTTGGGATTAGGTGTCAAAGCGGACCACGGGTTCCTTTGGGATACCTACAACCGGCAAACCGGACGACGGTGACTCGGTCATGTATTTATTTTGTGCAGTAACGCACTACTAGTATTTCTTAAGTAAACACACATTTTCAATTCACCAAAGCAGCATGTTATTTAGAAACTGGCCGCAAATAAATATGAGCTCAGGATATATAACCCTGTTACTGCATTTACCCCGCTTGACTGTAATATTGTTTCATAACAAGCTAAGGAACGGCAAAGTGGCTTGAGAATGTGTTATTTAATAAAAGTTACATATAGCTAGAGATGCTCGTAACTTTGAACAAGTGAAAAACAGTTAACAAGATACTTCAGCGTTTGTGTTGGATTGCACCTACATTCTGCACAGTGCACTATCAAACTTGCACTCTTAGAGCAGTAGAACTATAATACAGTGGGCGTAGCATGGTTGGCATTTTATCACTTATCGTTGTGGTAAAGACGCCCATCACGCTCTGACAAGTATGCGAGTGCGAGAGTGACGGATGCCTTATCCACAACGATAAGTGATAAAATGGCAATCGTGCTACGTAGTTTTTACGGTGGGACTTGGATGCATTTATCATCATCATAATTATACTAACCACTTCCCTTTTTTAAAGCCATTTAGGGCCGGTATCTGTCAAAATTATCACTATCCTTTTCCCCAAAAATAAAAAAGGAAAGGACAGCTAACATTTATCTGACAGACATGTTTGATCTGTGGGCTGAAAAATCGGTCTTTAGGGTATCTGTTCTAAAATCCAAAATCAAGAGTTTGAGTTGGAATACTGGTTAAGTGTGGCGGATGTCGCTCAAAGTCACCCAAAGGGCAATGGAGAGGGCTATGTTGGGAGTTTCTCTGCGCGATCGCATCAGAAATGAGGCTATCCGCAGCAGAACCAAGGTAACCGATATAGCCCTCCGAATCGCTAAACTTAAGTGGCAGTGGGCGGGGCACATTGCACGTAGAACCGATGGCCATGGATGGAAAGGTTCTCGAGTGGCGACCACGTACCGGAAGGCGCAGCGTGGGTAGGCCCCCTACAAGGTGGACTGATGACCTGGTAAAGGTCGCGGGAGTCCGCTGGATGCGGGTGGCGCAGGACCGGTCATTGTGGCACTCTTTGGGGGAGGCCTATGTCCAGCAGTGGACGTCTGTCGGCTGATATGATGATGTGGCGGATGTAATTGTATAATAATTTTATTATTGTTTGACGAATAGAATATTTGATACGTCTTAAAGTTACGTAGATACACTGTCTCTCAAAATATACAACTACTAGCCTCGTATTGCGTACCTATTGCAAAGAACGCAGGCAAATCCGCGGGATAAAATTTATCCTAAAACCATCTAGAAATTCAAACTACATGCAACTGAAAAAAAAAACAAATTGGATAAGCCGTTCCGGAGTTTAGTTAGGTTTAATCTCACGGAGTTTTCCTCTTTATTATAATATTAGCAGTGAAAACCCAGACTGACTGGTAAATAAAATATAAACACTTCTTATGATCTGAATAAATGTTTTTACGAATGAGAAAATATACCGCCGCACGTTTAAAATAACAAATGTGAAAGTAGGTAACATTATTTCGACATGTTTTCTTTCTTTCTCTGACAGAACGGTACTCGCAAACGGTCTCTAAAAATTATTTGCAGGTGGAAGAAGAATGTATAACTTAATTAGATAGTAGCGACGCCACTAAGACCTATTTTCGCGGGCGTCTCATGATAGACGTGCTGTCGGTTCAATAGGTACCGAGATAAAGCTCTCCAAAAATTTGTTGTTAAGCCAACACTAAATATTTATAAATCTTACTGTTATTTTAACTAAAAAAATATTAAAAAGCCTAATAATGATTTTGAAATACCTATTTATCGGTACCCAACATGACATAGTTCATCGACTTGTTTTTTTTCTTCTTTTTCAATATGGCGTCTGGTGGCCGCCATTTTGAATATTGATTACTGTTATGTCGGGATCAGGGAGAAAAAGTCCAAATTTGAGGCCTCATTTGAAGCAAAACAATGACTCTTTTCTGAATAGCAGTTGTGTAATCTTATTTGTGCCCGCAATGCAATCTTAGCCCGCGACTTCGACTGCGTGGACCCGGAATAAAAACTATCAGGCTTTAAACTATCTTCGTGCAAAATTTCATTCAAATCAGTTAAGCCGTTTAAGCGTGATTGAGTAACAAACATCTAAACATCCAAACTTACGCATTTATAATATTAGTAGGATAATATATATATATATAGTTTGAGTAGGATTCACACGTGATACTAGTATCACATCACGTCAGTACTCTTAAGAAATAGAGTAGCATAAATCGAAGTGCGTAATTTGTGTTTAAATAGTCTATAGTAGCACTGAGTTCATGTTTGTCTTTAATAAAGCTTGATGGGATGTATGATAAATTTTCTTAAGACGATTTATACACGAGCAAACGTACTTTGTGGAAAGTGTGTGAAACCTTCTGTAGGAAGATTTCTTGATGGAAGTTAACCATGTTGAGACAGGGTATAATAATATACCTATCTTACAATTCTTACAGTACATTATGAGCTTGCTTGCGCAAATTTTTCATATGCATATAAGTAGGAACCTAACACACTTCGTTACTTTGATAACCGGGTATGGTATAAAATAAAGAGGAAATCTTAAAGTTTGTTACCGCAGTTACGAGTAAAATGAAAATTTAAGTTGACAGCCCTGACTGACGTTGAAACGGTCTATTCTAGAGGCTTATTAAAGGAGTGAGGCGCTCGACACTAGGGTCTGCAATGCTTGGGATAGGTGGAGAAGAGACGGAGTGACATTGCGCTCATCCTTTTTTGTTTCGACAAAAAAGGATGCAACAGGCATTGTTGAGTTGTCAGAAAGATGACATTCCCAAGTTGAAGACTTAGTTGGTGTCGCTGTGCACCAAGATTACATGCGACAGAATTACATAAAATTTCCGCCACTGTTAGCGCATGCCACAAATCTAATTTATCAATCCTACTAACTATATAAATGCGAAAGTTTGGGTGTTTGTTGGTAAATGACGCAAAAAAGGGTGAACGGATTAAGATGAATTTTACTAGAAAAATAGAGTATAGCCTGGATTAACATATAGGATCCTTTAATCTTAATAAAAGTCCAACAAAAGGAAGTCAACGCGAACGTAGTCGTGGGCAAATTCTAGTAGGCTATTATTCTCTAAACGTATCATTCGTCATCTGCGTCGTTCAATTACATCACTGAATATACCGATGCCTCTCAACACTAACTAACTCGTAAGTATATGATCGCCGCTCCACACAATGGGCCATCCTGACCCATCATACAGGACGCAACTATGCGTTAAAGGGAGTAAGACATATTTATGTCTCGTTCTACCGCATATCCGCGTCTCAGGTATCAGGAATGCAATCAGTTCGCAACCGTTTCTAACTAAACGATGCCATCAAAGATAGGAAACGGGCCGCTGGGGGAGTAAACTTGTACCTAAGTTATGCTAGCTGTCATGGACGGGGAGTTCGAAAGATAGTTATCGTTACGGTGGTTAGGTTGTGTTAAATATGTGCGCGAACGTTTGGAAACACAGGTGTATCGCTATCGATAGCAAAACATATTAAGTGGGAGAATTATATACATATATTTATGTACTCATGCCCGTATCCCATCGAGGCAGGCGAGATCAAACAACGCCAAATACTACGGTACCTACTAGGCGAATCGCCTATATGTATGGAATAAAAGTTTAAACTACGATGGTGGCAAGCAAGCATGCGGCCCGCCTGATTGTAACAGGACACCGGGACATGGCACCGGGATATAGCCAGATCTCAACATTTTCACTATCCGACCAAACTAAAAATAAAATTGCAAAAGAGATTTATTTCAGTGATTTGTTATAAATTATAATTACTAAATGGATGTTTACCAAAGTTTCTTTTCGAATTTCATTTGATTCATCCTTGAAATAAAGAGTTTGGAATGTCTGCACCTCCCATCCCGTTGTGCGTGTTTACGGGCCAGCGAGGGCGGGTAAGTTCCGTATGCGTATTATATAATACAGGGCCTAAGTAAAAAAAGTAGACGTTTTTATACGTAGTCTTTTTTCATTTTAGGAGTTTTTTTTACTTAGGTACCTTTATAATAGACATTTTTATTTGTCGTCAATATGCATTTGTATTTTAGACATTTATATATTATGGTTCTAGACATTTGTATAGTCTGATAGTTGTCATTTTTATATTCCGGCTCGACTAGACTCTAACGTTTTGAAGTATCGACTATCTAATACTCAAACTTTATTGTTTTTGAAAGTGGTCATTTTTATTTATCATCGCCATATTTCCTTATAGTCATTAGTCGCATAAACCCTTTTCAAGTGTTTGTGGCTAGTACACGTGACTCTGAAAGAGAGATTTTAATGCTTACAAGACAGGGTTATATCGGGCAATCGTGTGGACATTCTCCGAAATATCTGGCACGTCACTAACGCCTCTAAAAATACATAAAGTTTTGCTGGATATTTTTGTGTCTGTAACGGGGTCCCTTTGTTTCCCATAAACTTATTGTTCCGAATTTCGATAGATTAGAAATTGATATCCATATAATTTATGGACATAAACATCAATAGTCATTTTTTTTAAGTATAACGCTTTATAATTCTAATATTAATGACCTATTAAGTATTATAATCACAAAAGTCAAAAAAATTACTTCCACAAAGATCAAAGGTCTATCGATAATTATTCATAAATATTCTAAGGCATATATTTCAACGTGCTAATGGTTGTTATTCATATCGTTTTAATGCCTAAAGGGAATTACGTCTAAGAGACCAAATCTATAACATCCATAGTCATATATAGATAATTACTCAGAAACATTTCTAGACATACATTTGAAGGGGTGCGGTGTCATTATGGCATGTACTTCTTTATATTTTTATGACTGCGTTTCGTAAAGAATACGTTTAAATAAGCATTTTTGTTAGAATCTTTTTTCTCTGAAGTTAAAAATGGCCAAGATATTGGACCTCTAAGGCAGGTCGGTGTAGGTACGACGACGAGCGAAGCGAGGAGGAGTGTTAGCTGTACCGCGACCCTAAGCGCGCGAGCCGAGCGAGCGAAGTGAGCGTGCCGCGGTAGCGGCCGGCGAAGTGCCAGAACCAATAATGACACAACATTCATCGAATTTTTTACAAGTACAGATTTTTCCTAACTTTCGTTTCAACTATCTCGGCCGTTTTTGATTTTAGATAAACAAGTTTCAAGCGTGCGTTTGAGGAGTGTGTTTATAGGCTTTAACATTATGAACTGTGACACCACCATGGCATTGAATATTATGACTAACTAATCAGATGACTACCAATCATTATGACTTGCGAAAAAATACCTTACAACAATTATTATAAACTAGATTACTGCCTTGAACATTATGTAATTGCATACCAAATGTCCCGGCACATTGAATGTTATGGCTAACCAATTTTATGACTAACAATAATGATGACCTGCAAAAATCGGAACTGCAATTTATATTGTTAAATTTTATGTATTTCGACAATATGGCTAGAAAAAAATATGGTGGAAAACGTTATGGACTGAAAAAATCGGATCTTAAATTTTATGGGAAACAATAGAGACCCGTCTGAACCTCTCCTTTAAATTATCAACTATTAGTGCTGCAATATTATAACAACCCTACAAAAATGGGATTAACCCAAACAGGGTCTTATCATCATCTAATCGGTACAAGGTCCCTTTTGGGGGAGTTCAACCTTCATTGGAATATTCTGTATAATTGCGACCTCCTTTGCACTCCAAAGCTCGCTCCATCGACGAGGTATATAACCCAGAAAGGTTGATACACAAATCCCACTAATATTACAAATGCGAAAATGTGCTGTCTGTCTGTTACCTCCTTACGCTTAAACCGTTCAAGCGATTTAGATGAAATTTGGTATAGAGACAATTTGAATCCCGGGAAAGGACATACAATAGTTTTTGTATCCCTGAAATCATGCCCAAGGGGGTGAAATGGGGGTGAAAGTTCGTATCAATGATAAAAACGAATTCCACGCGGACGGAGTCTCGGGCAAAAGCTAGTTAGTATAAAGCTAGTTTTGATTCACAGAAACGATATCAAGAGGGCATTAAGTGGCACATATCTCATTCTGGCAGCACGAGACCATTAATCCTCCTCAACACCTGGCTAATCAATCTTCTGCTGATTGCCAACACCGCAGCGCGGGGACTCAGTAACAACAGTCTACATTCTAGTTTTGTTTACGAAAACAGCCCAGACAAGGGGGATATTTCCTAGTAACATTGGGAAAATACCTGGTAGCATTCCTATATTCCCAGTAACAAAGGGAATTTATTTAAAAAGTAAACCTGTGTTGATTTTTTGCATTTAATATTATGCTTTAGTTTTTGTTAACGTTTAATGCAAAAACGATATACATATGTTTACATTTACAAAAATTTTATATGTCCGTAAATTTCTGATTCTTGCTAATCAATGTTCTGCTGATTCGCAACGCCGCAGTGCTGGCATCCAGTGCCAACCCTACCAACAGTCTATAACAGTCGCTCTAAACTCTCGCGCTTTGTACACCATATTGAAATTATTGTTATTTACGGGTCTAACGCAATATTTATTTACCTTTATTTCTGACGTTTCAACGCGGGTTGCACTGGTCATGGTCGCAGATGAGTGTCGGCCCACCAGCAAGTTGTCAAAGCAGATATGAGTGCATAATAAAATAAAGGTAAATAAATATCGCGTTAGACCCGTCAATAACAATATTTAATTTAATGAACAGTCTAGTTCTTATAAAGGTAAATTCTAGTTCTTATACAGGTTGTTAAGGGTTACCTATCGCAATCAGTAAATTTCGAACAATACAGTTGGGAAATGAAGTTTAGTGATTGCGATAGGATACCGTTATTATTATTAAGTTAAACCTGACCAATTTTTTTTTCATGTCTATTTAGCGCCACGTTACTTCATTAAAGTTCAATGCGAGCTTTATATTTTTAACCCCATAAGCCTTCCATAGACTGGCGTGGCCTGCGGTGGCGGTCAATTGTCATTCCATAATATAGTCGACCGTTGCATAAATCTGGTGAGGTTTTACATAAGCTATATCGAACGGGACGGTTTGAAATACAAATCTGCATCATTTAATCATAGAAACTCACGATTGCCCTTCCCCTGAAAACATTTGGCAGAACATAGACCTTTCAGTTAGTTAGTTGTATTTTCTTGTAAATCCGAGAATTATTAAGTTCTCCAGTACAAGCAATCAAATCACTTGATTAAGCAAATTGGTTGCATGATTGCGCGGCGTACAGTTTCACTAATAATCAATATTGAGGTTCACCTGAGCTCATAACTGGAGATCGTCTAAGCAGAATCAAATTTAATATAATATCGTGGTGGTAGTAATTTAATCTTGAGCCATTGAAGCCGAGCGGTAAGGCTCACGCCTTGCAATCTGAACCCACAGCACATTTTCCTTTTCATGTATTTGTATCAATAAATACATTAGTCATCGACCCACATTTGAATGAGGTAATGTTTAGCTTCAATTATGAATTGACTCAATATCCAATAACATACGATTACCTACACATTCACTGTTCAGCCACTTGCTCAAACTCGTACGCGGCTCGCGCAAAAACAAGGTAATAGTGTTTTCACTTCTCATGCTCTAAAAGTTCGTCTTAATGCTGTGCGTAGGCGACATAAAGTAGCTTTTTATGCTCTAGAGCCTAAAGTAAAATCTTCGTCGAAGACCAAGGCAATCGCGGTCCAACAGCCACACGCGCAACTTTAACTTCATAGAATAAACTCTTTATTTTTTTGTTTCTTTCGTTAGTATTCTAAGACCAAGGCAAGGATACCAAAAGCCAAAGTACACAATAAAACTTCATGAAATAAACTAAGTTTTTAATTTTCATCATTTCCTCGCAATCGAAGTGAAAAGTAGTGTACAATCCGTCCATAAAACCCATTTTACGCGAGACGTTTATGCACTTGTTGTACAATCTACTATTTCGTTTGCGGCGCGATCGGCCACACGCTTAAATCGTGAGCACGTTAAAATAACAGACCCATGGCGGCTCGCCGCGGGCTGCTCGCGCACAGTGCGTGAGCGCGTAAGAATTTGAACAAAATAGGAGCGTGCGTGCTGTTGGATACTCTGTAAATGCAATACATCCTTACTCTATGGTAGCTGTTTATGTCAACAGCATTGTCTTTTCACTTTTGCCTCAGTGCTAGTCGAGTCCGCTGTACGCTCCTCTCCTGATCCCGAATACATTACATAACGAGCAACTTACTGTTTCCTTTGCACCCTAAACCCATCACGTGCCTCAACCCGAGGCTGCTCAAACTCATACGCACCTTATAATTAAGCGGCAAAATAAGGCCGCTGCTCAATACGCTGAAAACCCAACAAGATTTATGAAGAAAACGTGACGCATACGCCACGTCAACACGTATTAAGGGACGACAATGTATCTGGGACAAGCAGGGACAAACATTTTTATTTTGTCAGGTCATCACATCATCTTAAAAACGTTACAGTTCTGTGGAACGTGTGCTGTGGACTCGCTACGTTTGTTAAATTGACGCGGTAAATGGTGCGGAAGGCTTTGCAATGACTGAATCGTAATCGAGATTTCGTTGGTACGAGAACATTTCGTTACTAAGATTCATATTTGTGTCGACGGATATCCAAATTGCCTAAAATCTTAATGGAACATAGATTTAAACGATAACAATATTGTGTCGTGTGTATACACGACACAATATTTTTATCGTTTAAATCTAAAATAACTAATTATGTTTTGCGTGATCACAGGTCTACATTTGTTCGTCGCTTTGTGTCTCCAGAGGAATCACTGTTAGCGTCCATTACGATGTCTGTTTAACGTCAGTCAGTAAGCCGTATGCTTGCTTTAAGCAGACACCATAGCCTATGGACGCTTACGAATTCCGAATAATCACAAGCCCGTTTCCAAACCTTCATTGATTTGAAGACTCGTTGTGTTGGCAATGAGAGACAAATGGAGGTCCCTCCCGGCCCGGTCACGACTCGCGCGACTAGCGGTTGGGACCGCTGTGAGCGGCGGAGCATTCCAATTATTCCGAACAAAAGCACAGAGACGGTGCCGTCTTTGTGCATTTGTTTGGAATGCTCGCCGTTCATCACGGTCGCCGCCGCTAGTCACGGGCCGTCACTCCCGACGCAACAAAGCGCATCCTAGGGAACTACGGCGACCTTTCTCACCAACACGAACACAACACCACATATCTACAGAGCAATTAGTGGTGTTATTATGGCTACGGTCTTCTATAAAGTGGTGGTACTTCCCCAGTTGACATTCCGTTATGCTACATCTCCCACCTTTGTATGTGCTGAGGGTTTCTAAAGGCAAGCATTGTTCTTTTTTAAATATTGGGGCACTACAATTTTCATTTAACTAAATTATTCATCATCATTAGCCTTGTACATTCTATGACAAGATGGTTTTAGCAGCGTTTATGTTGTGGCGGTGCGACACTTACGTACAGAGGGGTAACGTTCCGAACGTTAGGACAAGCCAACTGTCATTTTTCTATATAACATGCCATGCCATTTAGAAGGGTAACCACGTAACGTTTCGAATGCGCGTTTGAACAATTTAACTGTAATTTTTCCATATAAATGTGACATTTAGATCTACCTGACGAGCGTACAATGCGTTACGTGATTGACTCGTAGATCTATCTAACGTGCATACAATGCGTTACGTGATTGACTCGTTTATCTATCTAACGTGCATACAATGCGTTATGTGATTGACTCGTAGGTCTATCTAACATACATACAATGCGTTACGTGATTTACTCGTTGATCTATCTAACGTGCATACAATGCGTTACGTGATTGACACGTAGATCTATCTAATGTGCATACAATGCGTTACGTAATTGACTCGTAGATCTATCTAACGTGCATACAATGCGTTACGTGATTGACTCGTAGATCTATCTAACGTGCATACAATGCGTTACGTGATTGACACGTAGATCTATCTAATGTGCATACAATGCGTTACGTAATTGACTCGTAGATCTATCTAACGTGCATACAATGCGTTACGTGATTGACTCGTAGATCTATCTAACGTGCATACAATGCGTTACGTGATTGACTCGTAGATCTATCTAACGTGCATACAATGCGTTACGTGATTGACTCGTAGATCTATCTAACGTGCATACAATGCGTTACGTGATTGACTCGTAGATCTATCTAACGTGCATACAATGCGTTACGTGATTGACTCGTAGATCTATCTAACGTGCATACAATGCGTTACGTGATTGACACGTAGATCTATCTAATGTGCATACAATGCGTTACGTAATTGACTCGTAGATCTATCTAACGTGCATACAATGCGTTACGTGATTGACTCGTAGATCTATCTAACGCGCATACAATGCGTTACGTGATTGACCACCAGAACTCGTAAGGCCGATACGGGAGTGACAGCTACGACCTACATACATAGCATGCCTACCTACCATACTTACGACCTAGCATACTGGACAAGCAACTGTTGTATGCAGCGCGCGGGTGTCTCAGTCCTCCCTAGAGCAACAAAACGAAATCATTATAAATATGACTAATAAGCAACTTAAAAAAAGGTTCTTCTTCAAGACAAATACGAGTACCTAGACTGTCAGATTAACCAACTAGGGCGTGAAGATGATATATTTACTTAGGAGTTACAAATAAGAACTTGGCTTAACTCTGGGACGGTGTTCACGAGGTTTTAGTCACATTCGTAACATGGCAGTAACAATAGCTAATTGATACATTGTCGATATCACAAAATCTACCATTGTATTGTGTCCCCTTCATCTATGATGTAACTAAAATGTTGTATTTTAGCAGCCAAAAATCTACATTGAAGTTAGCTGACGAGCGTTAGGTACGAGGACTACTTATTTATTTAATAACTAGCTTCTGCTCGCGACTCGGTTTGCGTGGAACTCGTTTATATTGTAGCTCCATACAAACTTTCACCCTCTATTTCACGATTATTTCCAAGATAAAAACTATCATATGTCCTTCCCCGGGACTTAAACAATCTCTATACTAAATTTCATTTAAATCGTCTCAGCTGATTAAGCGTGAAGTGGTAACAGACAGACAGACAGACAGACAGACACCCTTTTGCATTTATAATATACTAGCTTCTGCCCGCGACTCCGTCCGCGTGGAACTCGTTTATATCGTAGCTCGATACAAACTTTCATCCCCCATGTCACCCCCTCGGGGGATGATTTCCGGGATAAAAACTATTCTATGTCCTTTCCCGGGATTCAAACTATCACCATACCAAATTTCATCTCAATCGGTGCAGCGGTTTAAGTGTGAAGAGGTTAGGAGTGTTAAGACAGACAGACAGACACATATTAGTATGGATGTAATGGATTACAAATTACACACCGCACCGCTCGCCGTCGGCAGGGTATTATCCTCACACCCTGGAACCTAAATGGTCGCGTACCGTACGTTTTCTGAGAAATTTCCTCCCTCGAACGCTTCGGTTGTGGAATGTGCTCCCTGCCGAGGTTTTCCCGTGGGACAACAGTGTATGGGGTTCTTCAAAAAAGGAGTGTACAAATTCTTAAAGGGTCGGCAACGCGCATGTAACACCCCTGGAGTTGCAAGCGTCCATACGGCCACGGCAACCACTAACCATCAGGTGGGCCATGAGCTTGTTTGCCACCAAACTACCGTACGAATTGTGGTATCACGAAACGCGATGTGATTAGTTGTTATAAAGCGCCCCGTTTACGGTCCATATCTAATGTTTCACTCTGACACAGTTCGTTACGTTCAGCTCATTTCATTTTACTCGGATCGTCGACTTCAGGCTTGTGTCTTAAAACCATGTTAATACTCGTAGCTATATTTGCCCAAATGTAATGTTAAAGAAGAAGTTATGTGAAGTTTACATCAAGATTGTTTGTTTGTTTGTTTTTCACAAAGTAAGACCAATCAAATGATACAAGAAGATGAATGATACAAGCAACATATTTTCAAGACTCTTCAGCTGCCACAACATGATTGATGCTCATTCGTGTTTTGTGTGATGTCTAATGTTAGCTACTCTTACTTCTAATGCGGTTTCACATTAAATAAATGTATAATATTATTGTTGTCTAAATGTAAATTACTAAACCCATCCCAATTTGATCATGTTAACGGGCATCAATTAAAGCGGTTCTCGTATCTTAGATACTAAATGTGTTTGCTTTAATTCTTATTATCTTAACTTTAACGTACATTTTCGTGTAACTTTCATGTCAATGTAGCTAAAACTTTACCTGCGAAGAGGGTCACTGCCATGATTAAATTTCCCATACTAATATCTCATGAATAGAGAAGGCCTGAACCCGAAAAGCCTTTACGGTGACAAAGATATTCGGGCGTTTTCAGTACCCAATAAATATCAAGCGGAGTGTCTATTCGACAGTAGGATAACTTAATGCAAGGAGCCAAATAAAAAAAAAACTGATAAATTCGAAGGTAAGCAATACCTATTGTATCAAGAAAGAATTAACCTTATTTTAAAGAAAAATGTTTTACTTTGTCGGGAGGGAACATTTCTCCTGAACATTTTATGACCGGAATGAAAATTTGATGTTGGGGAATCAGTAGTTGTTACTTACTGGAAAAAGATAGCACTCATCTGACCGGCTTGGCAAATATTAATTCGGCACTATTTTAAGGACACAAATAATGTACGATAGGCCGCCCAGTTGGCACTGAATTCTGCCTTTTAAATTGTATGCTGTGTGGGGTATGGTGGCACGTAAAGTCTATTTTTCGGAGAGAAAAAATTGCCTATATACGTGTTTGTGGTTAGAAAATATGTTATTATTTGCATTGCAAGTTCAGATGTTATTGGGTGTTTACACAGTGTTGCGGCTACCTATTGATGATCAGGACACAATCAAGATAGGAATGAAGACTTCGTTTGGAAATCATATGAAAACTGAATACTTAAGTTAAATATTATTTCAGTCTCGATAATATTATTTCCATCCTCACAAAGGGTCTCGTAAGAGCGCGCCATATCCAAAGATTCCCTGCAAGATCAAATCAGAAACGAGGAACTCCGCAGAAAACCAAAGTCAGCGATATAGATCAAAGAATTGTCAGACTTAAGTGGCCGTACCATATTGGCCAAAGAACTGTCAACAATTAGCTAAGTCCACAAACGCTCTGGCGTTGTCCGTTCAACAAGGGCATGCATCATATACTGCTGTCATACTTAAATTCTTACTCAGACTGTGTGTGATAGCCCTATGACGCATGCCCTTGTTAAGCGGATAGCGCACTGCGGGCGTAGCACGGTTGCCATTTTATCACTTATCGTTCTTATGTTAATTTCATTTATATCCGTTCAGGGATTAAGCGTAAAAGGCAACAGTCCGATGAGTTCATTAGTTTAAATTCCTAAATTTAAATTAAAAACTCCGTTTTTACAAATCTTAAGGATCATTCATAGACGTTTCTGCTTAAATTGTATACTTTTTCATAATGTATTAAAGAAAGCTAATGCTAGCTGCATGGAGAATGCTGTAACGACAGAGGGCCAGGCCCTCTTAATATTGATGATGATGATAACTACATTACTGGACATTTTTGCCTACGGTTGTCCGAGCTACCTGTATAGTTTTGAAAGCAAACTTATCTAATGCTAAAAGACACATAACTTTCCATCTCCATCCGCCGTCCCCATTTGACGGTGTTAGAGAATAAATTATTTTGATTATCCAAAATGAACTTTTTAAATTCACAAAATAATCCGCAGGTTAAATTAAACATTACCTTCTTTTCGGTTCTGGGCTGGGAGCATCGCAGTTCTAACCTAACCTAACCTACATTTCTGGTAGCTGTTCAATCACGCTTAAACGGCTCAACTGATTTGAATATAAAGTAGATCCTTAGAGGATGTATGTTAAGAAACGCTGTAATTCGTTTCCTAGTCTTTAACCGCAGTTACCGATCCCTTACTTTAAAATTGTATTGTCCTCCTTCAAACATCCAATTCCTTTTAACCCATTTAGGGGATGAATGTTTTTACCCCTTATGGAATCAATTTCAAACAGTCTAAAACAGAAGTTACAGATCTCTTACTTTAAAAACGTCTTGCTCTCCGTTGAACCCTCTTTAACTCCTATAGAGGATGAATTTCAAAAAACTCTGAAATCAGGTTTATCGTCTTTTATCATACAAGCTAAGACCGAAGTTACAAATCTATGTCCAACTAAAAAACAAACTTTCTCCCATACAAACTTTTCACCCCTTTTCAACCCCCCTTAGGGGTGAATTTTCAAAAACTTATAGTTCTTTTTTGTATTCGAGTAAGTAATCTGTCTACAAAGTTTCAAGTTTCTAGCTCAAAACGAAAAGTTTCCCTCATACAAACTTTGCACCCTTATTTAATCCCTTTAGGGGTGGAATTTTTCAAACGCTGACAGTTCTTTTTTTGTATTCAAGTAAGTAATCTTTCTACAAAATTTCAAGTTTCTAGCTCAAGAAATAAAGTTCCCTCCACACAAACTTTGCACCCCTACTTAACCCCCTTAGGGGTAGAATTTTCTAAAACCCAGAAAGTGCTTTTTTTGTAATCTAATAAGTAATCTTTCTCCAAAGTTTCAAGTCTTTAGTTCAAAAAATAATGTTTCGCCCATACAAAGTTTGTACCCCTATTTAACCCCCTTAGGGATGGAATTTCCAAAACTCCCGTGTTATCCCTTGCCTATGTCATAAAAGGAAGTTCTGATGTAAATTTCAAGTTTCTAGTCCCAGCAGTTCCGGCTGTGCGTTGAAGAATCAGTCAGGAAGTCTTCTTTTATATATATAGATAGATATATATATACGAGTATATATATGTAAGTTTAGCGGTTTATAAACGAAATTAATTCTAACATATATGATGTTTTTGATGTTGCCTCTTTTGTCGTTATTTGGATCAATTACTTTGCAATCGACAAAATAGTAAATTACCCACTAGGACGGTAAAAGAAAGAATTACTAATTTTTCATTAATTATTACCGTCCATGGTGAGTAAAAATTGTGCGTCTCCCGTAGCCAGGGAGTTGTCACTTTATGCGTAAGCGTGTCGTAAAAAAAACCTTCCTTCGCTCTCGGGTCTATTATGGCATCACGGGTTCTGAGATAAAACATTGTTTTCATGAATGGTGGTGATGGTACACGTAGGTACAGTCGCCATCAGATATATCGGAGCTGCCAAACTGCTCACAAATATCTGAACACGTCTCTAATGCCTAAACAATAGAGACGTGTTCAGATATTTGTGAGCACTCTGGCCGCTCCGATATATCTGATGACGACTGTACTGAGTAAGGTGGATTTAATTTAAGATAATTAAGATTGAGGTGAATCTTTTTTATCACCATCCACGTTTACATACATTACATCTTCCTGACAGGGAGCGGGATTACCCAGTGTGCGGTAATTCGCACTTTACGTCTGCTGAAGGCAAATAATTAGCAAACAAACCTTGTTCGACATCGACTGGCAGCTTTCATTAGAGTCAGTTTGTTTATAAAACCCAGTGAGGTTAGCCAAGGACCTACTTAGTATTCTTTGAGAGTGCTTTTTCTTTTCACTCTATTGTTGATTGTACGTGCGTGAATGTATTTTCTATTGCGTATTCTTTATAGTTTAATAAATAATTCGCGAGTTTATTCCAATTGTTGAGCTATTCTATACAAGAGGAGATACTCGTAAATAAAAAATACTTGGTTACTATATATATTTCAATATTTCATGCATGTGCTGATGCATGAAATATATAGATTGTGAACCAGTTTTACTTTCCTGTGATTTACATCCGGGTTAATCGGTGGGTTGAAACGCAGGTATCTAAAATCATTGTCACCTCACGATTATTGCCGTAAAAGTTAGACAAGACGTCGTTTCATCAAACAAAACTCAACGCCGGTATTTTTATTCGTTTATAACAAAAGTTAATTCTGTTCATCATTTATGTTGACAATATTTGCTAAGATAACAATGATGAATAAAAACCGCTGAATATTCACCCACTTCACCCAGCCACGGTCGCAATCCCAGATATTATTATTATTATTATTAAATATTATATGCATTAGTGTTTTTTGACGGTTTTTTATGGTTTTGGCAGTTAGATGACGAATAAGTAATGATCGAATGTAATTGGAATTGCTTTATAATGGAGAATGATTCAACGTAATGTACGTTTTTGTGTGAAAGACAACTCGAACGAATAATGGTAAAGGTTTTGATTGTCTTAAAATAAGTTTATTTTAGAAGAAATGATGTTTTTTTCCTGTGCCACACATTACTTTTATTGTTAAAACACCATGGTTTAAATCTCGATCGCAGTATTTGTCGAAATTGACTGCAGCATGCGTACACGAAAAAGTAGTATAAATCGCCATCGTTCTCCTCGTGAACTTGCATAATTGTATAAGTTATCATTTCGGAGAAAAAAATTCGTGAAAAATACCTGAACAGCTGGACCGATAGCAAAATAGTACATTACTACAGAGACCGGGAAGCAAGGGGTTGCCGGCCGAGGTACATTATAGACAACCCCAATAGGCTGGCAACCCCTTTTCACACCGAGGTACAATGATGTAATAACACAGAGGTAGTAACGTCTAAACGAAATTCCCTGTTTTAAAATGGCCACCACATCTGACAGCTGAGACACGTTTATTTTATACGTGTCCATTGACGACGCGAAACTGAGTCAAGTTCGTGTAATTCACTCAGTTTTAGTGTGCCACTTTTGGAGCGCTTATAAACTATCTACCTCTTTTTTATATTACATCATTGCCGAGGTATGTACTTATATAGTGCATTTCTCAAACATGCAATGAAATAAATTAAAACAACTCCAAGAAATCAAACTTGAATTACTAGAGAATCTAAAAGTAAAATACAAAATGATTTTGTTTTAATTTTGCCACTAAAATTATGTACTTAAATAATACTTAAGTATGCGTTTTTTTTCGCGTTTTGAGTAGACATTTTTACCGCTAATATTTTGATGAAATATTTTAAATGTATTTAAGTTTGCAATTGAAAACGATTGGAATTTGTAAACAATAAATGTTATTTTTTATGTTTAAATGTCGTTTTCATACAAATAAAACTGCAAAATAAAGAAAACATTGTTTATCGTTTTTATTTATTTATATTGGCAGAATTTTAATGGCTGAACGCTGTGATGCTGTATCACAAATAAATGTGGAATGGAAATTAAACAAGACTATCTTGCAGGCCTATTTAGGATAGGCCTATTTTGCATGAAATTTCATTCTCTCGTCTCTCCGCACTTGAAACGTGATACTTCGCTGCCTATTATAAGGAATGTAACGTCTATATTTCAGTGCATGTTTAAGAAAAATACTTAATTTTATAATTATTTATTTTATTATAAGAGATAGAAGTTACGGTAGACTAGTGGTTCAGACATGCGGCGGTCAAGCGGCGGTCGTGGGTTCGAATCCCGGCTCGTACCAATGGGTTTTTCGGAACTTATGTATGGAATATTTACCGTTATGCCTGGGCCACACTTCGCCCGTATGTTGTTACCGTCGTATATAAATATAACATACGATAGACAGCGAAGCATAGATAGCGAAGTGTGGCCCAGGCATTAGGTTTTAGATGAAAGAAAACGTCGTGAGGAAACCGGTGTTATCCCATTAAGGTCTAGTTTTCCTTCCGGGTTGGAAGGTCATATGGCAGTCGCTTTCGTAAAACTAGTGCGACTTATGTAATTAAAATTACGTGAACTCCCTCCTAAGGCCCAGCATACAATACAAAATGGCATTGAAATTGGAATCGTGTTGTGTCGGAAAAAGAGTTGACTTTCGTTTATTTTAATAAAGTGCCCGAAACAAAACAAATTCAACTCTATTCCAGTTGAATATAATTTAAATTCCTTCGACAGAATAAGTCCGATGAGTAGGCCCATGGGCCTTAGGATGATTCATAAATTGATAAAAAACCATCCTTTTCGCCAATTAGGCAGGCAAAAATATTCAACTAACCCAAATCATAGAAATAAATAGCCTTGCATGTAATGCTGCAAATACAATATTGACAAAAGCAGCGTTGGAGTTACCAAAGAAACTCAAGCGCTTGGCTCATCGGAAGCGTAAACGAAACGGTTGAAAAACTAATATTACCTCATAATATCAACGCAAACTAGACGCTGAAGCCCCAAAGCGTCTTTAAACTCGAGGTTCTGGAAATTTCCTGCCAGGTCTGTAACTATACAATAAGCAAACCGCTTAATGGATCCTATACAGGTACAGAAACGTTTCCGCAGAAATATTACGGCTTTCTCATTTGCTTGCTTTAACGGAAACAGCGCGATACCTCGAGATAAACTTTCCCTTTTCACTACCCAAGAAATGTTATAATGGATTAATGCGATGGCGTCTGTAGGCTCTTTAATCCTCGTTTCTTTAAATTCCTTTGGATTGATTGTTTGGGACGCCATTTTTTATTCCGAACTTCTATCTGAATAACTTCGGCAGTAATCCAGTGCGGTGAAAAGAAAAAAGGTACGATAATACTTTAAGAGCTTTTTTATTTTTAAGGTGTGGCGAATATTTAAGGACTTTACTTTGTGTTATTATTACAACATTATTGCTTCAGTTTTAGAAAATAAGTTTTAATTTTGTATATCGAGACTAGCGCACTAATAACCAATTGAGTTGGATTTTTTCGTAAAAGTTAACTATATGAATGTAATTATGTAGTTGAAGAGTAGGTACAATATCATCTACATCTTTATGCATAAAGATACTAAAACTGACACCGAAAAAAGTTCAAGTGCTCTTACCAGCCCCTTTGGAGATAAGGGCGCGAATTTAAGTATTTATAATTTATGATGATAGAAAATTCAATACTTGTAAAGCTCAAAATGATATATTCATATTCATATTCATATCATTTATTGCACTCATGTAAGTTAAGTATACAGTTCAGTACATGTCAGCTCAGGTCTTAGTAAGATAGCTTCTTTTTTATAAAATACTGATCAGTGAATCACCCTAGACCAGGTGAGTCTATCCAGATGAGTCATGGTAAAGCGACGACAGAATCTAAGATGAAGCTCACTCGTTCAGTTATAGCTTGTTCACTCTTATTTTGAAGACATCTAGATCGTTTTCTTTTCCAGGAATTAACGATGAAGGGAGCGAATTTGCTGCATTTAGCAGTTCGCATTTGGAAAGACCGAATCGCTAAACTAAGTGGCAGTGGGCGGGCCCCATTGCACGTAGAACCGATGGCCGTTGGGGCGGAAAGGTTCTCGAGTGGCGACCACGTACCGGAAGGCGCAGCGTGGGTAGGTCCCCCACAAGGTGGACTGATGACCTGGTAAAGGTCGCAGGAGTCCGCTGGATGCGGGTGGCGCAGGATGCCACAATGACCGGTCATTGTGGCACTCTTTGGGGGAGGCCTATGTCCAGCAGTGGACGTCTTTCGGCTGATATGATGATTAGAAAAGACTAGGCAAATCGCTTCGTGCGAATATATGGTACGTTGACAACATACATGCATTCTTCCCACGCCTGCGGCGCTACCACGAAAATCGAAACTCGAAGTTCGTAAATATACATGCATCCCTGTCACTCGAGTATGATAATCGCGATAGAGATGGAGATACCCGAACTTCCAGTTTAGAAGTTAGTGGTCGTGGCCGCTGGTCGTTCGGTGATGGAACGAATCGAGCTCTTCGAAAATGGCAGCTATGGTTGACGAAATATAATATGCGCAGGTTCGCCATACAATGTGTTCGAGGACTCGGTAAAATAGTCGTTTATGCAACTGATACATAATCAGAGGCCTTAAAATACAAGTGTGGTTTTAATCATATAGGTCATAATAGGATCACACGAGTGTTTTAAGGCCAAATTATGTACAGTTTCATACACTACTTTATCTACACACACTACTCTGAGATGGGTTCAGAAGCCGTAGAAAAATGACATGCATTGTATTATAGTGCTACCTGTAAAATATCTTTGTTGCAATCGTGGCTGCATTAACGATATCCGGCGGAGTGTGTGCATATAGTTCTCGGAGTCCCTACTACTCATATTTTCAATTAAAATGTGAGTTACAAACATCTTTTCACAATTCTACTTTCGTAACAGCAAAAAACCAACAAAGAAATGACAACAGATAGAGTTCCAGAGGCCCTACTATCTGTATGAAAAGCTAAAAATCTCTCACGCGCTCGACTCACGCACCAGGCCATTGAGAAGCTGCACCAAACTAGTCGTGCCCAAGCATAAAACTGCGTTAGGGGGTGTGAGCGACGCAATTACAGTTTTTAAAACTACCTTTTCATTTATTTGTCAAAGCTGGGGGCGCGCGGAGAGAGCGAGATGCGCGGGAGGGGTGTAACCGTTACTTTACCTCATCGTAGCAAATTTAAACCAGTCGATATACGCTAATGCACTCGCCGCACGCTCCTCCAGCTAGTAATTTTGTCTATGTACCGACCTTTTCCAAAAATATAAGTTTGTCGCGAAATTTGCCTATTTTTCATCGTGAATTGAACCCTGAACGCTACAAAGTGGTCTTCGAGCCGGATCTTGATGTATTTCACGCCGCCGTCGAAAAATATGGTTAAAACACGCAGCACCGTAAGGAAAGAACAAGAAGAAAATAAAGTTACTGCTACTGATGTCGACCCAGGCAAGGCAAGTACAAGTGCAGCTCCAGATGTTGAAGAAAAAGTGCAACCTGACAAAACAATATTGATAGATGCCGGAAGTGTTAAATACGAGATGCCAAAACCGAATGAGCCTACCTTCCAAAAGTCTTTGTCAAGAAAATCTTCATCATCCTCCATCGTAGCACGCAAAAAGAAGCTGGTATTACAAGCGGCCGAGGCAAAAGCACGAATTGAAATGCAGCTTATCGATAAACGCTTAGAAGCGGACCTTGCTGAATTAGAAGAAGAATACAGTCCACAGTCTTCAGTTACCGATAAACAAAGTGATGTTGCTAGATGGGTAGAACGCAGCCAAATGGAATTGGAATCACAGCATGCCACAAAGCAGGAAGAAACTTCAGGCGTGCTGTGCCCGCCGGCGATCATGGACGCCGGCACTGATGGTCCAATTCAACAGTTAGCCTGTGTACTTAAGGATATGATAACTACCTCTGCATGCAACAGCAACAATAATAGTAATTTACTTACCCGCATCAGCACACCCAAGGATCTACCACTGTTTGCTGGTGACTCAATGGAATGGCTCCAGTTTAAAATGGCCTACGAAGAATCCACCCGATTGTGTCAATTTAGTGATTCGGAGAACCTGTGGCGTCTACGAAAGTGCCTTCGTGGCGCAGCCAAGGATGCTGTCCAGGCGTTACTTATCACGGCTACTTCTCCTGAAATACTTATATCCACGCTGGAATTGCAGTTCGGGAACCCAGATGGAATCTTGTCTCGTATAAGGCAAGAAATCAAGAAATTAAATCCAGTGTCTACAGAATATCACAAAGACATTATTGTGTTTTCAAATAAAATAAAAAATTACGTCGCCGCCGTGCGTGCCCTTGGCCGTGAAAATCACCTTGAAGATTCGAGTCTAATTACCATTGTGTTATCAAAACTGCCTACAATCTTGTTGTCTAAATGGGCTGACTACAGTTACTCACACAACACTGTAAGTACCACGACTAGACTCGACCAACTATCAGATTTCCTAAACCAAGAAGCCGTTAAAATATCTAAGTGCAGTGTCTCGTTAATAAACACACCAAAGGACAATTATAGGCGTAAATATGCTGACAATACTGCTAACTCACAAACAATCCTACTGCAAAGTCAACAAAGTTATTCAAAGTGCCGTTATTGTCATGGACTTAATCACAATCTATCCGACTGTAAAAAATTCAAGAAGTCATTAAGAAAAGATCGCTGGAGTTATGTTAAACGGTTCGGACTATGTTTTAAGTGCTTATTACGTCATCACGATAGACATCTGTGCCCGGCACCCGTGTGCGATATTGATAACTGCGGCCTGGCGCATCATCGCTTGTTACATTTCGTGCCTAGTGAAAGACAATACGAGAACAATAACAACAGTGCTGTCCAAGTGACAGAGATTGAGACTGAATCTGATCCCCAAGTAGTGGCCCACATGAAATCATCTTCGAAAGTTTTATTAAAAGTAGTGCCGGTAAATATCCACGGACCGCGCGGTGTTATTAGTACTAGTTGTCTCCTTGACGATGGGTCTTCTGTGACTGTAATAAGTGCCAAACTCGCAGAGCGGGTGGGGTTGCGCGGCCGCCGCGAGTGTATGCGTGTGCGTGGCGCATGGGACAACACTGAACTAGTGTGCGACTCCTACCTGGTCGATTTATCTTTATCTAACCGAGATGGACATATGTTTACGATTAATGCGCGAAGTGTTAATGAACTTAATTTACCCAGTCAAGGCCTGAACTTAGTGAACTGTGATAACTTTATGCACTTGCAAAGACTAAAAAATGACTTATGTTGTGAACAATTAAAACCCGAGATTTTGATAGGACAAGACAACTACCAACTACTGTTGCCTTTGGAAGTTGTTACTGGCAATCCTCACGAACCTTGTGCCACACGCTCGCCGCTTGGTTGGTCTTTGCACGGAAGGGCTCCTGTGCGTATGACGTCATCTGCGCACGCGCCTCAGCCTCACTCAACACTGTTTATCTGCGATAGTGACGTCAGCGATGACGTGGCTGAGAACAAACGATTGCTGCAAAATCTACATGAAGAAGTTCGTCGGTCCTTCACATTCGACTCATTGGGCGTCACTAGCAAGCCACGTGAGAACCACAACGACGTATGTGCCCTGGAAAAGTTAGACAAAACTTCTAAACTAGTTAATGGGCGATGGTACGTCGGATTACCCTGGAAGAATGACGACTGCGTGATGCCAGACTCATTTCCTCACGCACTGTCACGACTCAAATCAGTGGAGAGAAAGATGGAGAAATGCGAAGGATACAAAGACAGATACAACGATCGCGTCCAGCATTTGTTCGACAACGATTACGCACAGGAATTGCACGATACTGAGGCAACTAGCAAATCATGGTACCTCCCTCATTTTGGAGTTGATAATAAAAACAAGAAGCGCCTGCGTCTCGTATTTGATTGTTCTGCCCAAACTAACGGATTGTCGCTGAACGATTACATTCTCAAGGGCCCCGACCTACTGAGGTCACTGTTTGGAATAATGCTACGGTTCCGAGAGCAAAGAATTGGTGTAACCGGCGACATAAAAGATATGTTCCTGAGGGTGAAAATAAGAGAAGAGGACCGAGATGCGCTACGATTTTTATATAGAAGCGAACCTAAGGGGCCCGTGAAGACATACGTCATGACCTCTCTTATATTTGGAGCTACATGCAGTCCATTTGTAGCCCAATACATTAAAAATAAAAACGCTAAGCGTTTTGAACCAACGATGATGCCTGCATGTCAAGCTATATACAACCAACACTACGTTGATGATTATATAGACAGCGTCCCGGACGAGAAAACTGCAATCGAGTTGATAAGAGATATAAAAACAATTCATCAGCAAGGTGGCTTCGAATTACGTAACTGGACTTCTAATAGTAAACAAGTTCTCGAGTCTATGCCAAAAGAAACTCTCGGTGAAGCGGCTGTAAAGTTCAAAATCGGAGAGCAATATGAAAGCGAACGAACACTTGGGTTGATCTGGTTTCCACATGAAGATGCGCTGGGGTTCGATGTTTCTTTTAAGAAGATCCCTGAAAGCATAATTAACGGAACACAACGGCCGACAAAGAGAGACATGTTACGTGTTGTTATGTCCATATTTGACGTCTACGGGTTTTTATCTCCGTTTACTATTAATGGGAAAATTATTTTACAACAATGTTGGCAACAAAATATCGATTGGAACGACCAGATACCAGATTCATTATACGAAAAATGGTGCAAGTGGATAAGTTGTCTGAAATCATTACACAACATAAGGCTACCCCGATATTACTACAATGCAGCGAACACGGGAGTGAACGAGCCCGATTCGAACCCGGCGGCCGCCACCTCCAGTCAGCGAGATAACGCGCCCGCGCCGATGCGCCCGCTTACGTCACAGCCCCCGAGCGTCGCCTGCTATAGCAACTTGCAACTGCACACATTTTGCGATTCGTCCTCTAAAGCCATGTGCGCCGTTTCATACTGGCGCTGGACGAATAACGCCCAGGTCAATATAGCGTTTGTGGCTAGTAAGTGCCGCGTTTCGCCTAACAAATTGCAGACTATACCGAGACTCGAATTAACTTCAGCTATTATTGGTGCTAGATTGGCCGATAATATAATAAAAGAACACAAAATAAAGGCAGATCGTAAAATATTTTGGAGCGATTCGAGCACAACATTACACTGGATAAGAAATAAGTCTCGCACTTACAAGCCATACATAGCCAATCGCTTAGGTGAAATTGATGAACTTACCTGCAGTGACGAGTGGAGGTACATTCCGACGCACCTTAATGTAGCGGACGTAGGAACACGGGAAGCATACGATGTGACGATTCTGCAAAATCAATGGCTTCACGGACCGGTATTTTTATACAATGATGAGCGCACCTGGCCAAAGGATTTTATGCAACCCGCAATAAACGACCTTGAATTAGAATGCATATCTATTGTACAAACGGTAAATAATAATAGCTTACCTGTACCTGAGCCTACACGATTTTCATCCTGGTTGCGCCTGCTAAGAAGTACTTATACTTTTCTGAAGTTTATAAAGACGTGTCGAAAACTTACCGATGACCTCAATCACGAAACAATAGAAGAAGCCGAGCGCCTGTTGATAAGATATTCGCAGGCACAGACATTTAACGATGAGATTAATAACCTAAAAAATGGTAAATATATACAGAAGTGTAGTAAACTACTTACCTTATCGCCATATCTTGATGAGCACGGAGTCCTGCGTGTCGGGGGCCGAATCGATGCTGCTGCTGAAGTGTCGCCTGAAACTAAAAGACCGATAATTCTAGACGGGCGAGATTACATAACCAGATTGATCGTTAAATCTTACCATGTCAGCGCTGCTCACGAGAACCAGGAGTCTGTAGTGAATAATCTAAAACAAAAATATTGGATTATTAAAATTCGTCCTACAGTTAAAAATGTTGCCTCTAAATGTATGATCTGCAGAATTAAGAAGAGTAGACCTGAAATCCCAAGAATGGGTAACTTACCTGAAGCACGGATGGCTCATCACCAGCGACCCTATACTTTCTGTGGAATCGACCTGTTTGGACCGTATGAAGTTACAATTGGGAGACGACGGGAGAAGAGGTACGGAGTGATATTCACGTGCCTCACCGTACGGGCCATTCATTTAGAGACGGTTGCTTCTCTGACGACCGATTCCTTAATTATGGCCCTTCGACGTATGGCCGCGAGGAGGGGATGGCCGAAGCAAATTTTCTCTGACAACGGTACAAATCTCCGTGGTGCCGATGTTGAACTGAAAAGGGCGATTCAGGAACTGAAAACTGACGAGGAGCTTCATAACACAGCCATCAATCGTGGGACTAAATGGACCTTCATTCCGGCCGCAAGCCCACACTGGGGTGGGGCGTGGGAGCGGCTCATTAAGAGCGTGAAGAGCTCGCTGAAAGTCGTCCTGAAAGAACGCGCACCTAGGGAGGAGACCTTTAACACTTTCCTCGCTGAGGTGGAAAATATTGTTAACAGCCGACCCCTAACCCACGTCTCTGTTGAAGCTGGAAGCAAAGAAACACTGACCCCAAACCACTTTCTTTTGGGGTCATCTTCAAACTTACCTCAGATGGGCATTTTCGATGAGTCTGAGTTTTATCTACGAAAACAATGGCGGATCGCGCAAAGGCTTGCCGATTCATATTGGAAACGATGGGTGCGAGAAGTGTTGCCCGACATGCTACCACGACAGAAGTGGAACAAGGAGCAAAGGCCCTTACAAGTGGGAGACCTAGTTTTTGTCGTCGACCCTGATGGACTCCGAAATGTTTGGCCACGAGGCATTGTCGAGCAAACTTTACCCGGCAGAGACGGGCGAACCAGAATGGTTAAGATAAGGACGAAAACAGGTGTCCTTACCCGATCCGCCGCGCGCGTCGCTCGGATACCTATTGAAGAAGAGTGCTGCTAGAGCAGCACTGGGGTGGGGCATGTGAGCGACGCAATTACAGTTTTTAAAACTACCTTTTCATTTATTTGTCAAAGCTGGGGGCGCGCGGAGAGAGCGAGATGCGCGGGAGGGGTGTAACCGTTACTTTACCTCATCGTAGCAAATTTAAACCAGTCGATATACGCTAATGCACTCGCCGCACGCTCCTCCAGCTAGTAATTTTGTCTATGTACCGACCTTTTCCAAAAATATAAGTTTGTCGCGAAATTTGCCTATTTTTCATCGTGAATTGAACCCTGAACGCTACAGGGGGGGTTTTAAATTTGCTGCTGCTAAGGTGTGGAATGACCTGCCACCACCACTCCGTGAGCCTATACCGCTCTCTAAATACAGACGGTTACTACAGGCACATTTATTAGCAAAGCAGAGCGAAGGATACCCTCCCCCTAAACAACGTTGATTCATGTAAGCAAACACACACACACACACACACACACACACACGCACACGCACACGCACACGCACACAGGCACCCGCTTAACCGCAAGCATTCCTATTTGTTTGTATTTGTTACAGTTATTATTTTTACGTCATGTTATTATTACTTCTAATGTTATAAGTTCCCTCTGCTGCAATATGTATACAACTAAATATTGTCACTGTAATTAACTAAGCCATTAAGATGTTCCTTTTGTAATTTAATGTGTTATTAATATCTTTAACGTATGTTATATTAATGGTTAAGATGTACTTAATTAGGAGCACAGAAGTTGTGATTGTAATTGATATTATATAATTTAAGCTGCCCTCCGACCGTCTTAGTCTGGGACCGGTCTGAAAACCAGCGCCGGGCACCTCGGCCCGGCACACGCTGAGACTGGAAACCCTTTGCCCAATATATTCTGTTTGTTTGTTTCACTGTACTTGTAAATGAATATTAGGTTTTTTCTTTTTCTTCTTTGTAATTTAATTTTATTTAGTTTTCGTATGTAATGGATATGTGGCAATAAACTATTCTTATTCTTATTCCTTATTCTAACAGTAATGGCGGCAATTCGATCATACGTCAAGACGAATGTTTTTTTTAAATCATTGTCACTCGAGATCAAACATCGTGCGCTTTATAATAAAAAAAAAAACATACTGAATTGACGTTTCGCATCGATAACTGTTTTAATATCTATGAATACTAGAATAGAGACCCATATGAGTTTTGTCAGCTGTTCCAAATTTAAACTCATAACCTTACAAAAATCTGTACTGTAATAACATTACAGTACGGATTTTACCTACTACCACAGACAAGAAAGTTCTAAAAATATAAGGAAAATTGGTTGTAATAATGCTGGTCATTTCCTACTATACGGTTTCTAAACGCATTTAAGAGCACTAATGATATTTGCGTAGATAATAGTACATTGTGATACAAGTGAGGTATGTTGATAATTACATCAGAGGCGGAATTATCACGCGAGCCGCAGGTGAGCCGAGGATGTAATTATCAAAGCTCACGCGCTCATACGACGTTTTTCAACACATTTTGCGAGGATAAAATCCTTTTCAGAAGATGAAAATTTTATAGGCCTGCCAAGTTATTTTCTTTACTTATTTCTGGCAACAGGTTTTTACTCACTGTTGTATACATCGCCAAGAATTTCTAGTAACGTCCATTCTTTTTATCACTTTTCTAGTCACCACGAGTCAACATTTTTGTTAATAACTAAACACGCATTAACAATGTTTACAAACATCTGTGAAATAACCTAAAATGGCGCGCAACAGTTTTTTTTCTTGAAGTTTGCGCAGTGCGCGCGCATTAGATGAAATCTCTAAACAGCCAATACAAAATAAAATAAATATTTTCGTTTTAATGTTATCTTTATTAATTCATGTTAAGATGTTATCAAAAGTGAATAGTTTTACTAAATTAAACGTTTTTATATCATATCCAAAAAGAAATAGCCAATTAATTAACAAAAAGGATTTAATTTGTTTAGTCGAGTAAGAATACATTTGTCGAGAATTAAATAAAAGCTGTTCAATCTGTACAACCCGGTTAATTTAAGAATGCACCGTGTCCATGCATACATCTTGCTGCAAGGTGCCAACCTGACTTAATCGGGATATAACCATAACACACAAGTGCCGTAATGTTATAAAACACGCGTGTTTAATCCGTATTAAGCCTAAAAGCGACACAATAAGAGGCACGTTACGAGCAATTGTGCTGAAAAATATATTTCAACTCTACCACTATGGATATACTCGACAATTTAGTTTATCGTTCAACTGTCTCGATTACCAGTGTAGTAAAAACAAGTTACTCATAAGTCGGTAGTGGGTATCATAAAAAATCGGCATCAGTACTTTTACTCCTGCTTCGTACGCAGACTATTTTGGTTCCAGTATGTTTTTTCGTCTGCAAGATACTATTTTATCTAAGTACAAGGTAATTATATAAATTTTTATACGTTTTCGTTGCCAAATTACAGCAAATAAAGATAGTGTGTTGTTCAGCCAATACATGAAGTTTTTAAACTTTACTTATTTATGACAATAGGTTTTTACTCACTGTTGTATACATCGCCAAGAATTTCTAGTAACGTCCATTCTTTTTAAGTTAAATTAGTTAACTTTCTTGTCAAAGGTTGCAAACCGATTTCCAATATTTAAAATTGAACTCAAATAATGCTGTCAACATTTTAAATCAAAGTAGCTCCAATATTGATAACAGTAAAGGAAAATGTTCATGAAATTTTAATGAAAGGAGTAAGTGTTAAAATTGTTAGGTACGCGGTAATTCGAAATAATCACGTGTGTTATGTAATGATAGACTATATACAACTATTTTTCATCTACAGCATAAAATAACTTGCTTTGTTCAAAAGGATTTCAAGGTCAAATTAAAAACCTTTAAATGTGCAATATGTAATATTAAAATGTGCTCCGATATTTTTAATTACTTTAAATTACGTATGGAATATCCACGGCCATAAAGACTGACCAGTGATAGACACTAGTCTCACCTGCACGTCTATCATGGGACGGCCGCGGCATACTCTCGATTTTTCTATTACGGATAGTGCGAGAAAAATCGAGAGAGCTCGCGCGCCGTCGCGTGATAGCCGTGCTGGTAGTAAGCGAAGACAGAGCCTTAGATGAAGCCTGGTTCAGTAGGCCATTCACTCTTGTTTTTAAAGTAGGTGCTTTGTATCGTAATTGTCAGTCAATACAGATGACGGGAGCTAATTCTATTCCTTCTGAAATAGCTGAAATACGTATATCACCAACAAGGAAGAACTATTATTACATACCTAGCCTATCACAAGTAACTAATTCACATAAACATAAGCACGGCTGGTATAAATACTTCATAGCTGTAGACCAAAAGACGGTGCAAAGAAGTGTGGAACCGTGGCGTGGATCCAATTTAGCCAACAATGCGGGCTGGGATCGATCCGGAGCAGACAACATTGCCGATTGCAATTTCCCGCTTATAGAGAGTCTGTTATGATAATGGGCTCTTTGGATCACGAAATGACGGCGAATGATCAAATATTTTAGTTAATTAGCCTTGGCCTAGCTTAGCGCCGTTTTTCGTAGGTAAACTTCTGTTAGACCTACGTTGGGCATGGTACTGCACGGCTCTTGATTTTTGATTATTTTTGATTCAATTCCATACGTTTATGTACAGTATACATGTATTCCAATACGCAATACGCATCGTTAGATTCTTTACCCGATACAGATATGCATTGTATACGTGTACTTAGTTACATAGGTACATAATACTTATGCCGCCTCCGACAGTATTCTTCGTTGAGTTGAATGAGGTATCGAAGAAATAAGATATATTGCGTGTGTCCCAAATTACAAAGAAGTTTTATTTTATTTTGAGCACCCGCCTTAATGAGATTCGGGTCATTCGATCCTCTGAAATCCCTGCAGAGTAATAAATAAAAGGTAAAAATACTTCCTTTTTGTCTCATTCTACTTTTTCAGCGACCCGATAAAGTGTGTGTCGTATTTTCGCATCTGCATGTCGATATATAGTATATATACATATGTTTATACTTAATTTAAAAAATTATAAAAAAAAGTTAGAAAACAAACACAGCTGTAAACTTGTAAAGTTAAGTACACGAAATCGCCAACGCGGAGGATGCTGTAGTTTAAAGTAGCGCCAGAGTGAATGGGCCGTTAGTCTTAAATCATTAGGTACCGGTCAGCTCTCACTAGAGCGACGCGAGTATCGGCTGTATCGGTAACATTGACATCGCTATACAGGGTGTAACAAAAATGTGGTATGAACCGATCAAGGGCTTAACAGGTATCGTGTTCTGATAAGAAAAAACAGTAAAAATATTTTTTTTGACGCGATTTTTTTTTCACCTTAGTATGGAGCGTTGGTCGACTGGGGCAACAAGCTACATAGAAATGTAAAAAAAAAATCGCGTCAAAATTTTTCTTTTTCTGTTTTTTCTTATGAGAACACGGTACCTGTTAAGCCCTTGATCGGTTCATACCACATTTTTGTTACACCTTGTATAAATTCTGGCCCTCGCTTAGTTCGAAGTAATCTCGCCAACAAATTGGTGGTCCAGATACAACCGGACAAATGTGTGTGGTGTAGTAAGCACGAATATTCCTGAGTTTTGGTGCTATATGGATCACGAAAATGACGGCGAATGATCAAATATTATATAATATACTAAGTACTCAGTCGAATCTTATTATGAACTTCAAATTTAAACCATTATTACCTTGTGACATCCGTATACTTACTGTTTTCAATAAGATTTGAGACGTAGGTGCCGCATAAAAAGCCAAAGTTGATGTACTTCACACGGTATCCTACTTTTTGCCGTAATATGTTTCGCCAAATTTTACTTCGCAACCAGATTTTCGCAGAAGTTTCATTTGGCAAACCAATCGTTGGCCTAACTTAACTTCGCACTTTTCTTATTTGGCAACATTTTTATAACGCCAAATTTCACTTCAACAAACTTTTATGTAGCAAATAATTATGAAGCAAATGATTTGCTTGGTATACTGCCTTTTCGGCGAAATATATTTCGCCAAATTTCACTTTTCGCAGAATTTTCATTTGGTAAACTAATGGTTGGCATAACTTTACTTCGCACTTTTCTTAGTTATTTGGCAACATTTTTATAATTTTACTACAACAAACTTTTATGAGGCAAATGATTTGCAAACCACAGGTTGGGGTGTAGCAAAAGGGGGCCGATTTTAGGACTACATTTTAAATTTACGATAAACAAAATTAACCAGTATAACTTCAGTTTTTTATTACTGAATCATATAGAACATGCTCAAATAAGAATCTTTTATTGATTGAAGTTTTTTATTAACTTGACCGTTAACGAACTAGAGCGCTTCAAAGGTCATAGAAATACTGAGGCCCGGAGCACTATTTTGAATGAATGAATGAATATTTTATTTGTTAATAGTGGGTTTACAAAACGCTCTTTTTTAATTTATTGATTAAGAAAAAAACAAAGAATATCATTATAAAGTCCATCTAGGCAAAACCTTGGAGAGTTTTGTGTGCCGATGGGGAGTTCTTAGAAAGAAAGAAAGAAAGAAAGAAATAATTCATTTATTCAAATAGGATTCTTTGAATCACTTTTGCATCGTCATCAGCTAACAGAACAGTAGATACATCAAACAACAGGTTCTATAAAATATACTTATACAAAATTACTTAAAACTTAAATTATTAAAACATGTCACAAGATACCCACATGGATTTGTACAATAGATTTGTTTTTAAAGTAAAAATAAGATAAAATAAAAGCCTAGCTTGTAAAAAGGATAATTCAGCTAATTGTAAAGACTGTACACGATAAAATCCGGCCATGCATGATATGGTATACATACTTAGTATTTATATTGATCTAATTTATAGCTAAATTAAAAGCTAAGTATTTTAAGTAGGTTAGTTAGTACAACTTAGTTTACAGAATATAGGTTACATTATTGCATTTTAAAAAGTGCATCTTTAATATTTTTCTTATTTTACAACCTTTCACATATAAGTTTTGTACATGTTCAGGTATTTGATTTATTATTTTAGGCAGTAGGTATGAGTATTTTCGAGCACCATATATATGTTATTATATTTAGGTAAACAAAATTGGCTTTGGGATGATAACTTTCTTAATCTAATACATCTTTTCTTAACTTTGAGTTTTGTAACATTGTGATATTCTTCAATTAAGACAGCTAGTTTAATTTTTTTTTGTACAGTACAGTATTTAAATAGTTGTGAATAGTCGGTTACATAATGCTCTTTAATGTTTTTTGGTACAATAGTTTTGAGTATTCTAATTTGTAGGTTGTATATTTTTTCCATATAGGTCTTAAAGGTTCTACCATAGGTACCCAGGGCGTATCCGATCACAGAGTCAGCGAGGGCTAGGTATAGCAGACGACATGTAGGGTTCTGTACGGTACTTTATGCTTTAAAATGTATAATCTACTCAAGATAGCTCTCAGCTTATCGCATACGTAATTAACATGAGGTCCCCAGTTGAGCCTGTGATCTATTATAAGTCCAAGGTACATGTGTTCCTTTACCACTTCTATATTTTCAGTTACACGTAACTGTGCAGCTGTGTTGGTGTAGGCACTTGTGCTGATGGGCAACTACAGAAACTTCGTGTGCAATTTTGTTATGAGCCGAACGAACATGCATTATTTTTTTGCGCGTTAATAACAAGCCCGACGTCATGCGCCCATTTACAGAGAGTGTTAAAGTTTGTTTGCATTGCGCTCTCGGCCTTAGCTATATCTCGGCCGGCTGTGATAATGCATGTGTCGTCCGCGAACTCGTAGACAGAGCCCGCAGTTATAATGTTACACATTTCATTAACATACAACAAGTATTCAGTTGGGCCAATAATAGATCCCTGGGCCGTCCCTTTATCCGTTTTTACAGCTTCACTGTATGTGTTATTAACCTTAACTCGAGTATATCTGTTGGTATGATAGTTCTTAAAAGTATACATCTCTGATCTCCACGTTATGCCTACAAACTAGCGTACAAATATCAATTTTAATTGAATTTAATTTAAAATTATTTACTTAACGCTTCATTATTGATTTAAGAACTCTTTAACGCTGTAAAAACATTTCTGACATAACCAATTCGTCATCATTCTTTTAAATACATTTAATTTCTTGTCTTTGAATACATCCGGCAGTTTATTGGACGCGGATTATTGGGTCGTGCATTATCAGGGCGAACAAAAATGGCTTGTCATAAGCGAACTCTGTCTTAGGTCGGCTAGGTTAGGGTTCACTTGTGTCCCTCAGACCAGAAAGAGACACCCCGCTTAGCGGGGTGGCGTCGACTTGCTGGAGATTATCAGTCTGCACTGATAAAACTGGCAGAATACTATAACTTTGAACCACTCTAGTTCGTAGTTCGTTCGTTAGACGAATACATAAATGACATCTTTAAAAATTCCCAGGTAAACATTTATCAAATCAATAGTTGCGAAATGATATCAGTGCTAAACGCATACGTTAGCGCATAACATATTATGCCGCGCCGTATCAATACATTTGACGAATAACATAAACGACGTATTAAAAAAATCTTAGGTAATAATTTGCCTAACAATAATTTATCAAATCATTAGTTGGGAAATGATATCAGTGCACAGTGCGAAACGTTGAGTTGGGAAATAAGACTTCGCCAAAATAAAAATATGGGAAACATAGTTTGGGAGTTAACAATTTGCTAAGTACTCGTAATTTTGGCCGAAACATTAGGGAACCGCTTCACACTTCAAGTAATAAGGGAACTAGTTGAAAATAGCAATGGCTTCGATGGTCGCTTTGTTGTTTGAGAGCCATCAGCTAGGTCTGCTCGGACTCAAATCAAGCTAGAGACAATTAATAAACACAGTATATTAATTTATAGAAGTAGAGGTGAACAACGAACGGTTAGTGAATTATGGAAATAAGGGCAGAAAATCAGGACGGTTATTATTTTTAAATTAAATAATTTAAATACTATATTCCATGTGCTTATCACACAACTTATTAAATTAACATAACAATCACACATTATTCTATAAGGCTGTTTGTTCACCACAATTAGAAGGACTAATTAATAAGTCAATTAATGAAACGCCCTCAAGCGACGAGTTTCACATGCTCGTAACTTGGCACATAATTGACTTGCTCGGGGTACATTCATTAGGTTAGGTTGCAGACACCCTCGTACTCGTAAAAGGCTTAGTTCCTTTTCTTATCAATACCCTTTGGAAGGCATGATGTGGACAGCGCCGTCGTGACGATAAAATTATAAATAAACTTGTAAAATTGCGTTGTACCTATATTGTTCATAAATCTCGGAATGTATCTCTAAATTATTGCAAAGTTTTAGTCACTTTCCAGAGTTTATACTTTTTTCATTATCTATTAATTATGTTGAAACTGTTTCAACGTCTAGCGTGCGACTAATTATTGAAATTTTATCAAATTTTTTTTTGGTGGTTGCTATGGTAGCCCTAGTTCGTCCTGCCTGACAGCGAGCACACACTGTAGCTTATGGACGACCGCGACTTTGGACGAGTCACAAGCGGGATTAGCTGCGTCGATATCTAGAAACAAATGCATGTCACTCCTCTCAGCGCAGCGCAACCTCGGGAGCTCTGGCGATCTTACTCACCACCCTCTGTAAGGTGGAGGTAATAGGGTAGTTGCCTCATGTTAAATTTCCCCCTTCATGAAGGAGGAGTTCTGGCTGAAGGGTGTAGTTATCCGGCGATTTCGAGGCTGGCTATTTGTCACCCAGAACTTGCGCCGAGCGTCGCTGTCTTAAGTTCATAACGTGTTTTTGTGTTATGTTAGAAGTTGTATATTTTTATGTATGTTAGTTAGTCTGTAAGGTATTTGTAAATATGGACCTTGTTGCCTGACTCAAATAAATATATAAAATTGGACGTATAAATTACAATATATAATTAAAATCATTAACAGATATGGACCTTCAAAGGTTACAACAATACGCATTCTTTTATTGTCCAAGCTACGAATAAAATCCTTCGGTACACTTTTATAGAAACAAAATTGTATGACAACTATGGATCTAAACGCAGTATTTCGCGACCGAAACAGCAATTTACTTGATTTTCCGTACAACTAGTACAAATAGCGAACTGTGACATCATACTCTTATGACAATTAGCATACAGCGTTTCGCATTTATGTTCTTTGAGTACAGGTTGCTCCCATCTTATCTTATCTAGATGAGGGCCCTTCCGGATGCACTTCGACCCAGCGGGATCTTTTGTGCATTTGCCCTCTCCTTTATGCCTACTCCCAAGCTCGCTCCATCATTTCCACAAAGCGGATGATGCAGCATAGCGGGAGCACCTTGAATTCCTTTGGTTGCGGATAGTCGTTACCAAAGTAATTCATTCTTTGTCTGGCAAGGGCATGACATTTACACAGTAAGTGTTCCATGGTCTCATCCTCCTCGCCACCCATTCTACAGTCTAGACTATCCGACAGTCCCATCGTGGCCAATCTTGGGTTGCTCCTAAACAAATTCTCCCATTTGTACCTCTTCAAAAACTGGTACGAATGGCATCGTAATAAAATCTTAGGATACGCGCCTGTTTCCCAATTGATAAAATATCAACGCTGAACATAAATTTTGCTACTTCTTGCTCCATTACACTTGCTATGTGGTGACGTAATAAGTATTGTGTCAAGACGGTTCTATATCAAAAACGCTTTCTGACATTGGGCATCTTTGTGAATCAAGCATTAGAGCACTCACATAAATGAAACCTTTTATGCGGCGGTTGACGCGCCTTCTCCCGCGCCCCTCCGGCCCCTGAATAGCTCTCACTTGACTACCATTTTCGTACCTGTGGTCCTTGGGAAATTTTAACGCCCGTGGCGCAGATTTGTGCGCGGATTCGCGTCTATATAATACAATACATTACAAATAGCCTTTATTGTATACCTCAGTTTAAGAAACTGATACAGAAAATACTTAAACTTATTAGAGGTAAACAAGAGGCGGTTTAATCTCTAAAGAGCGACCTACGGAAGATTGCCTGCAACATGAAAAGTTTACCTAGTGCGTAAGCATGATAGTGAAAAGCTTACAAATATTCTTAATTACAATATTCCTCGAAAAACATGTGAGAAAATACATTCAATTTGCCAGCTTACCTATTAATATCTTGAAAACCGTCGATTCTTCCTTCTAATAGTAATATGTCACTTTTAGTAAAGCTAACCGTTTTATTTATAATGTTCAGCGTTCAGAATTGCCATCCTACTAATATTATAAATGCGAAAGTATGAAGATTGGATGTTGATACTCAATTACGCAAAAACGGCTGAACGGATTGAGATGAAATTCGGCATGAAGATAGTTTTTAACCTAAATGAATGCATATAATACTGTTTATATCTTTCAATTGGGGATGGCAGATGATACGGGAGTTCACGCGGATGAAGCCGCGTGCCAATGCTAGTTTAGAATAAAAATATACCTTAGCACGGAAGTACCTAGAACTCTGCCACTGTATTGTAATAAGCGAACTGAAACAACTGGCGTTTGAGGTGCGCTAACTAACATAATTAATTAAACTACCTCTTTGGCTGGATTTGACTTAAATACAGAATTTGAATTAGTTTTGCATTTGCGCGCTTACAAAACATAACGTGGCAGATCAAGCGGGTAAATGTCATTTTAAACTTTTAATTTATTAATAGAACAGTTTGGACTTTTCTTTTTCAGAATCATGTAGGTACCATATTACAGTTTTGTGACGAGTAACATAAACTGTACGAAAAAGTCACAAGACTGATCCAATCTTTAGGGGGTTTTTTAGCGCATATTTTTTTTATACAAAATAGCTAGAAGGTACCGTAAAATAGGGTGAGAGGGGTGAAAACTGACATTCAAACCTCGATAACATTTTATTTTTACTTATACAATCTGAATGTTGTATATAATAAGTGTTCCGGACGTTTGTATTTTAGTTTTTATTTTATTTTGGGTAGTTCCATTTCATAACTTTGACTTTTAACAGGAAAACCCACCTCACCTCGTAGTTCCTCGCAATTGAGGTGAGATGGGTTTCATACAAAGGTGATTTTGGAAGATTTTTGGATCGTTTTTTTATTAAGAGTATTACTATAGCTCCATTATAAATTGGAATACATTATTTTTGTAGCAGTAGCCTTAAAAAACCATCTCACCCCCCTTTCATACCTCCTCTCCCCATTCATAACCCAACTCTTCCCGCGAACCCTACTCACCCCATTTTACGGTAATACGTTCGTTCTTGTTTTTTTTCTAAAGACACAATAACAAATACAGCAATAAAAACTTAAGCTAAGTCAAATAGTCCCCCTCGAGTTGTCCCTGGCGCAAAGGTTCCCATCACACTGGCCGCGTTACCACGTTGAATGGCGTAGGACAGCCTTTGCACCAGGTACGAACCAGCGCGGGCGTCAGACCCCCTCTCTTTTCTTAAGTATAAACAAGATGATAATTATCATTAAGAGTCCGCAGTAAGCTCGATTCTCCATACAAACATAGTTACGCTCTCATTTTAAAACTACGTGTTGGATTGTAACGCAACTTTGCATGTACAACGACATGAGGTGTATCTATGTCTGTAATTAGTTTATGTAGCTTCAGATACAATACAACAATACAATACAAATACTCTTTATTGCACACCTCACACAAACAAAGCAGTTAATAATTTACTTTAAAAACGAAGTTTTAACCGACTTCAATTTAGTACTCCGCCAAGCCACGACAACATTTCTTTTCCAATTTACCTCATGAACTGATTTCCGAGAGCAAATGCGTTGATTATTATAGAAAAAAACCCAATCGCTGTATGTGACCCGATAATATTTGAGGACTTCCGTCAATTCCACAAGGATCACCCTTGGCACTTCATTAGTTGCTATTTCAACGGAATCTTATCAGAATCTGTGATATACTTTTGTACTTTTAAGTACATAATTGAGGAATTCCATAAGTCATATGTGGTCTTCATCATCAATTCCACTCCACCAATTTATGATTTCCGGATGTAAATACACGAGTTATAATAGAAATAACCAAAATCACTACACGCGTGCCTAATATAATTGAGGAGTTCCCTCAATTCCTCATGGATCCCATCATCCAATTAAATTTTCAAAAAAATGGGACCCACCTGGAAGCATATACAAACAAACAAAAAAAAATTTTTTTGAATCGGCTCATCAATGACGGAGTTCTGAGGTAACAAACATTGAAAAAAAAAAAAACAACCGAATTGAGAACCTCTTCCTTTTTTTTGAACTCGGTTAAAAAGAAAAACAATACAATAACACAGTAGATACCACAGTAAAAAAAATACAGCGAATTTAAGTTTTTAATACAAAACTTGTTTTTGCTGTATTTCGTTTGTTTTATAAACTGGAACCATATAAACTAATTACAGACATATATATACCTCATGTCATTGTATATGCAAAGTTTCGTCATAATCCAACAGGTAGTTTTAAAATGAGAGCGTAACTACGTTTGTATGGGAAGGTGAAATTCGGCCGAGATTACTACGGACTCTTAACTAAATTAAATTAAAACTTAGTTAAATCTAATAAAGGCCCACGGTGCACTGAACAGCATTTCCTCGCTGAATTGCAATGCTATGCGCGGGAAAGCCACCAAGCACTTCGGTCAACAGTTACATCAACCAGCTCGTTCTATAATTTACTTTAAAAACAAAGTTTTAACCGACTTCAATTTAGTACTCCGCCAAGCCACGAGAACATTTCCACATTTCTTTTCCAATTTACCACATGAACTGATTTCCGAGAGCAAATGCGTTAATTATTAGAGAAAAAAACCCAATCGCTGTATGTGGGCCGATAATATTTGAGGACTTCCGTCGATTCAACAAGGATCACCTTTGGCACTTCATTAGTTGCTATTTCAACGGAATCTTATCAGAATCTGTGATATACTTTTTCAATTTTATGTACATAATTGAGGAATTCCATAAGTCATCTGTGGTCGTCATCATCAATTCCACTCCACCAAATTTATGATTTCCGGGTATTCGCCTTAGTGCCTAGTAAATATATATATTGTAGGTAATATATCATTTATTGAAGGAATAGTTATTTGTTATACAAGGGTGCAAAGTTGTATTTTACCCGCGAGTATGGAATTGAAACACGAGCAAGCGAAAGGATGCTATAATTGAACCACGAGCAAAGCGAGTGGTTCTAAAATAGAATCCTGAGCGTAGGGAGTGTTTCAACACACGAGAAGTAAAATACATTTGCACCCGTGTGTAACAGAAAACTTTTCACACTTTTCACAGAAAGTACAACATGCAAAACCACTTTATTTAATTTAAATAATAATATTTTATTTATTTTTATAACAGTAATAATAACTTTGAGTAATATCAAGTAGAATGGACAAGTGCGAGTCGGATTTTAGTTTTCCCATACATTTTGAGACTCAGCGCCTGATGAAGGCAACAAGCACTTTTTTTAAAGTTCTTAAATATTTATTTTATTCTGTTTTTTAGTATTTGTTGTTGTAGCGGCAACAGAAATATATCATCTGTGATTTTTTTGTATTATGAGCGTTTTACGTTTTGTTATCTGTCAAAAGCTACTTAAACACGCTCCAAGGTCAAATTACTTTCCCCACTAGTGGATAAATGCGTTTTTGCCCACTGGTCTTAAAGGATAAAACACGGCATTCCGAGGCAGTGAGGGGAAATAGTTATTTGTTATGCAATGCTGCAAAGTTCTTGTTTGGCGCAAGTGCTTGTATTGAAAGCCGAGCTAGCGAAGGATTGTAAGATTGAACCATGAGCGAAGCAAAAGTACAATTCTGAGTATAGCGAGGCTTTCAAGGCACGAGAAGCCAAACAACTTTATATTCTATTATAACTCGTGTAAATACACGAGTTATAATAGAAAATACCAAAATCACTACACGCGTGCCTAATATAATTGAGGATTTCCCTCAATTCCTCATAGATCCTATCATCCAATTGAATTTTTGAAGAAATGGGACCCACCTGGAAGCATATACTTACAAATAAAAATAAAAATTTAAGAATCGGCTCATCAATGACGCAGTTCTGAGGTAAACATTGAAAAAAAAAAAAAAAAACAACCGAATTGAGAACCTCCTCCTTTTTTTTGAAGTCGGTTAAAAATAAATAAGTAAATAGTATATGCATATACAAATATGTACCTACTATTCCACTAAACATTGCGAAACATTTCAAGCTACAACGCTTCTGATCAAGAAAATACTACTATTTTCCTACAAAAAGGCAGTCAAACATTATGTCCATCCAGGAGAGCGTTGTGAGAACATTCAAATATTCTATACCGATACAAATTCAGTGCGCGCAGTCTAATAGCACCCTTTACACAATTTTAATTTATTATAAAACGCACTATGAAAGCATTCTCTTCGTAGAACCTTTTACCACAGTTTGTTCTTTCCTTTATCATGTCAACTAATGACCTCTTATGAATCTTTTGTTCTACATAGGTATATTTTGGTGTAAGTATCTACCGTTTGTTTGGCAGGCAGTAACCACATTTGATACACGAGCTCGGAAAAGTTTCGGCTAAACATGTTACCCATCAACAAGCTTTGTTCGACGATAGTTGACCGAGGTCATGTTTCCACGTATTAAGGCTCATTTTCGATTAGCAGAATGCAAGTAACAAAATACTTGAGGAAACTGGCCAATAATAAGAGTGGTTATTATCTATAGGACAACACAACGTGTGAAAGACGTATTGATAAGTGATGATATAAAGGTCAGGTCTGGTCGGTAGAATCTGTTAGGTGCAGGTACTCGTCCAGTCTGAATTACTTTGTCAATGCTTAGATCAGGCTGTGTTTAAGAGGAAACACTAAGATCGAGATAATTGAGAAATAGGTATTTGTAAAATGTATTGCTGTCGCGCCAACCTCAAGCCTCCCCCCGCAGAGCGCGATAGAGACAACTGCAGCTTGAACCAAAAATACCTATTAAAAGTACATAAAATCAACGTTTCGTAGTCCTCTGATTTCTTCTCCAAAACTTGACGAGAAGACATTTATACGAATTGGTGAACCCTACACTTTATCGTCTAAGTATTATTAATTATATCGGTTTAAGTGTCAGCTTTTGATGTCTTACCACATTTTATTGAAAAAAAAACCATTTTAACCGCTAAAACTATAAGTTAAAAAAGGACGGTGATAGCTTCGCCAGTTTTTGTTGTGGCAGCTATCAACGACCCCTGAGTCGGTAATGGCCGCAAAGTAATGTTTAGTTTTCTCTCTTTTATGTTATTATATTGTATTGTAACACAAGTTTTATTTTGACCAGTTTGAAGCTAAACAACCAGTCTTTGTAAAAATCTATTAGCGACACATAATCCAGTTTTCTTATTTTAGCTTTGTAAATTTAACCAAAATTATGATAATTTAGGTAGATCGATATATTATAGTAACCTTCGGAAATGATTGTTTCTCGTTTAAAGCCGTATTATTTTGTTCATATTTTTGTGATATTAATCACTAACAATCGATTTTGTAGTCAGAAGGTCAATTGAATTCAAATTGATTGAATTGAATCAAAATTGCCTACTTTTTATGAGTCGGGTGACTTCTGGTATTTAACTATTCTTTTTATTTAAAATCAAAGAAAGGCTTTGGCCGTGTTCATATGTTTTATTTTTTTTAATAATTTAATCAAAATGGTTTTCTGGATGTTTGAACCCAGCGAAAAATCTGGCACTTTCTTTAGGTTTTTGAAGGTATGGAATACATAGGAACATGTGAATAGTAGCCATAGATTTATGGAAAAAAAAAATTGCTCTACTGACATTATCCAGGGAGAAAGGACTACGTTTTTTATGGAAAAACGGCCGTTGTGTTTCTTTTTAAGAGTGAATCTAGTTCATCATCGGTTACTATATTTACTTCCTATTTAAAAAAGGAAAGTTGTGTTTTTTTATTGGATGGCTTTAGATTTTGTAATGTTTATGCACTGACCGGTATCGACGTGGCATCGCTTACTATGGGCCTCAAAAGACAGCTCAAAGTCCCACAAAGGGCAATGGAGAGCGCTATGCTAGGAGTTTCTCTGCTGCAGACTTAAGGTAACCGATATAGCCCTCCAAAACATTAAAATTGAGTGGCTGTTGGTGGGGCACATTGCACGCAACATCGATGGCCGTTGGAACGGAAAGGTTCTCGAGTGGTGACCATGTAACGGAAGCCGAAGCGTGGGTGGACCCACAAGGTGGACTACCACGGGTGTTAACCAGAGTTGCCAGTAAGGCAACACCGCTGCAGTACGGGTGTCAACTGTAGACGATCGAAGTAATGGTCATGTTCAATATTTTTTTAAACCAAATCGAGCCTTGGTAATAGCGGTCACATTATGCATTGGAATGTAGTATAGATGCAAAGAAAAAAATATCATAATGTTACGGTAGATGGCTCTGACTATTTTTAAAATTACCGTTTTTTGCTGTCAACTGGGGTTGACACCCGTACTACAGAAGTGCAAATAATTGAACTCAATATGGCGGACAATAGTGTTGTTTTAAATTTCATCGACTTGTAGTGAGAGTGCGGTGTAGGAGTGTTTTGAGTGTTATTTTTAGTATATTTTACCGTTTTTGGTTCAAATATTGGAATTTAACATGTTATGAAATCATTATTAGGTACAGTACCTAGTAATATTTTCTACTGTAATTCCTAATAATAATTAGTACTGTAATGAAATCATTAATTGTTACCCAATAATAATTTCACCACAGTTAAATTACTAGTCAAAATATTTTTCTTTCTTTGTTTTTTACTTCTATACTTGTGTGTCGACAAATCTGTAAAGTACAGATTTGTCGACAAATTAGTGCACACGAGTGCGCACTACAGAATCTAATAAAGGTTTTTACAGTACATGTATGGTGCTACTTTCCCGCATGCGTGCGGGAATGAGAACTTTCCGTGCATATGTCGAAACGTTAATGTACTATTAAACGTTGTACTAACGCCAACACAGTTAACTGACCATCCTGTATTTAAATAGAACTTTATTACAATGCACATAAGGTGCACGGATGGTCAGTCAGCTGTGTCACTTTCTTCGGTCGTGTTTTAATTTATCACCACTCGTTGCGAATTTCCTATTTTCTGCACTTGTCGTATCGTAAATAACTATTATAATTTATACACAATAGTAAATGATTGCTCGATTTTTTCCCTTAGTCGATGATGTATTAGGTTATCGATATATCGACAACTGCTTCGATAGACGCACATCACTATTTTCCATAAGTGGAAAATTGTTTTTATGCAACGTTTTAAGTGATTGATATGTATGCATATTTTTGTAATTATCGTTATTTAAGTGTTTATTTGTGTTAAATATACTATAAACTTATGTTCTTAAACTTAAACTTGTGAAATCTGCGAGTAGTAACTTCAAAATCTTCAATTTCTTAGTGACTAATATATTGCTTGATATCAGATAAAATAGTGAATATTGTTAGTTATTACTCCAAGTGATTATATATATTGATTAAACATATTATACTTGTGTGTGTGAAATTTCAAGTGTTTAGCTGTAATACTTTAATTGAAAAGTGTCAAGTAAGTGAAATTATTATTTATACTAAACGGGACTTAATCGCGTATAATTAAATTATTTATTTACCTCACTGAGGTCTCGGCCGGGTGACAGCCCTAGTGTACAAGTGGTTAATAAAGACCAAATGCGGGTAGTTCGGAAAACCCGCGCAGCAAGAAGATTTTGATACCCGCTCAAGCCAGTTGACCCGTGACCATGGATGTTGCAACACATCCGAAACGTCGGGAGACCTCAGTGAGGTAAATAACTAATTTAATTATACGCGATTAAGTCCCGTTTAGTATAAATAATGTGTGAGAATCGTGAAAGTTTAAATCAATATAAGTGAAATTATGCCTAACCGCTGACTCTCGCCAAAATATGCCCGTATTGAGCGATGACGGGGTGATTCAAGGCTCCGTAGGTAAAGTTACGTACTGCTTGAAAGGTAACTGTGTCAGACACAGGCACGTGCCATAGTGAAAAAGTATTGAGTTACGAGTACCATTACAATCTCACCGGAACTGTATACAAAAGGTGGGAGAAAAACATGTCAATATTCCGAAGGTGAAATATTACGTAACAGCCCTTGACATATTATATTGTTAGGGCTGTCACAGGCGTCCAACGGTGATGTATGTATTTGCTACAGTCGATCACGTAACGCATTGAACGTGCATCAGATAGATCTAAATGTTATTTTGTTGTCTGGGGAAAAGACAGTGGAGTTGTCCTGTAACGAGCGTTCGGAAAGTTACGTGATATTTTGAATGTGTGATGAAATTGAATGTGACTTTTGGTCATTTCCTTTATCTATGTCTGTTTTTGTGTAATATGTAGTTGTGTTCACCGTATTTCAACGTGTTATTCGATTGAGATGAGAACGAAAGGGCTGAACCGATTGAGGAATTGGGTATTTAATTTCGATTCAAGAGCTACATCCAACATGGCTGTTTTATTTTTACTGGTAAACATTTAGGGAGTTCATCTAGGTAATTCGTACTAAACAACTGTTGGTTGTTTGATGTATATTGACAACTGAGCTCGAGAGCGCATCGAGATGCTTGCTATGGAACAGCCGATTTTGTCGATTTCGGGCCTGGCCCCACAAAAAGTAACACAGTATTACTTACAGTTTGGTTAGGCCCCCCACAAGGTGGACTGACTGACCTGGTTAACGTCGCGGGAGTCCGCTGGATGCGGGTGGCAGGATCGGTCACTTTGACACTCTTTTATTTATTATTTATTATTATTTATTTATTTATTATTATTTCAGTAAAGCACTGTACAATGACTTAAAACAAAATACAACGTCCCACAAAACTGTTTGCACAGTTTGACTGTGGGATCCATGAGTCTATATAATTAGTAAAGTCTTAAGAAGTAAGAACAGCTTTAAATGATGTTGTATAAAGTGGATAGGTAACTAGATATAAGATATTAGGTATTTAAATACTATCGAGGTAGTGTTTCAACAGGGCTCTTTTAAATTTTGACGACCGGTTAGCCTAGTGGGTAGTGACGCTGCCTACGAAGCTGAAGGTCCTGGGTTAGAATCCCGGTAAGGGCAAATATTTGTGTGATGAGCATAAATATTTGTTTCTGAGTCATGGATGTTTTTCTATGTATTTAAGTATTTATATCTATTATATATATCGTCGTCTAGTACCCATAACACAAGCCTTACTGAGCTTACTATGGGACTAGGTCGATTTGTGTAAGATTATTGTCCCTTTATATATTTATTTATTATTATATTTTATATTATTAATTTATTTTTGTTTGTTCTTGTCTAATAGCCGCAGGTAAAGCGTTAAGCAAATATGGTAAACGTTTTTCGATGCGCCTGTCCCCATAGTAATTGCTTACTCTGAGAACGGCATACTTACCTGCAGCTACGGATCTGGTGCCATATGTTTGGCTCATTTGAGATAAGTTACTTTCTTGATTGCCGTGCTGATTGACTAAAATTAAGTACTTATGTCTAAGTGTTGCCGGAAGAATTTTACATACTTTGAATAACTGATAATAATATTTTTTATATTTATTTTTAGTTTTATTGTTTACTAATAGTTTGAGAAATCTAATTTGCATTTTTCAACTTTTTCCAAATTGGTTTTAAAGGTGAGGCCATAGCAATCCAGGGAGTAACCTATAATCGATTCCACTAGTGATATATAGATACATTTTAGGGTGCTTAATGGAACTCTTAAGCTAAGGTGGTAAAATCTACCAAGTAAGACTTAACTTAGCACATATATACTCTATATGAGATGACCATGAAAAGTTTTCATCTATTTTCATGCCAAGGTAAGTCATGCATTTAACACGCTCAATTAAATAACACAATTAATTTAATACAATGGCATGAAACTAGATTATTGTGGAAACAGGAGAAATCATGCGTAATTATTGTAAGCTCTGGCGAACAGGAAGGGATTAGATAAGGTGAGTGTAAAATTATCAATTTGGTTTTATCTGCATTTAAAACTATACCATTATCGTGCGACCACTTGACAACGGCGTCGACATCTTGCTGCACGGAACGGTAGGTACTGGCTAGGTCGGCGGCGGCGCCGGCTCTCAGCACGCACAGGTCGTCGGTGAACATGTGCGGAGAACAGTACCGCAGCACGCCGCACAGGCTGTTCACGTGCAACAAGTAGCACACCGGACCGCATCCCGAACCCTACGGCACTCCGCACCGCACCCCCCGCTCGTCGCCCAGTGTCGACCCCACCTTCACGCGGTAGGAACGCGTGGTGAGATGGTCACTGAACCACTGGCTCAGTGGCTCGCCCATCCCGCACTCCCTCTTAGCATCGATAAGTGTATTTGTCTCCAGGGTATCAAATGCTTTCCGAAAATCGAAAAATACAGCTACGACTACTTTTTTATCTGCTAAATAACCATTCATTTCATTAGTAAAATTTGATAGTAACGTGCTTGTACTTTTGCCCTTTTGAAAACCATGTTGATACTTGTTTAATATATTATTCTTTTGTAAATAGGATCCTAATTGGTTAACAATGCACTTCTCAATTACTTTGTCTATGCTAGACAGTATCGCAATAGGCCTATAGTTGGAGTAAGATTTAAAGTCACCTTTTTTATGAATTGGGCGAATTATTGCTTGTTTAAGACCTTCTGGGAAACAAGACTGACTAACTGACATATTAACTAATTTAGCTAAAATAGGACTTACTCTATCAAATACGGTTTTCAAGTCACATGCGTATGTGATCGCAACCGGGAGACTTCTTAGAGCTCATACTATTAATTATTCGCATCATATTTTTACTTCTCACCGGTTGCCATCGAATAGATACGTCCGACTCTTTTACATATTCTGTTCTCTCCAACCATTTATCACTACACCTATGTTTAATGAGATCAATTTCACTAGAAAAGGTTTCCGCAAACCCATTGCATATATTCTTTGTACTACCTTGTGTTTTCATATTATTAAGTATCACTGAATCCAACGACTTTTTGTCATTTCCTAACATAGTATTGATTTTGTCCCATATTTTCTTAATATTTTTGTTACAGTCTAATATACTCTTCTTATCATAATCACTTTTAGCCTTAGATATTAGTTTAAAACACTTATTTCAATATTTTGTATATGTTATGCGCTTTAACATATTATTTGGTTCGTAACTCCATATTACAAATAGTCTATCTCTCTCTTTAATCATAAATTTTAGCTTAGTATTAATCCATCCTTTATTATCTCTTTTTTTGCTTACTTTTACGATCTTATAACAGTCGGTGTATATATTTATAAATAGGTTACAGAACGCTTTATACAGTTCGCTGGGGCATTCAATGGATAACAGTTCCTCAAAGTTAGTAGCTAATAATTTTTCTCTAACTAATCGGTTGTCAAGGACGCGGCGCGCGGGCGCGGTCGGCCCTGCGCCGTCGCTGCGCTGCGGACTTCACCCGATAGGCGGCGCTGTACACGGCGCGCTCGACGAAGTGTTTCCACGCTATCGCTACCGAGATAAAATAGTGATCAGAGATTTTGTGTTTGATTACAGCTGAATTAATGCTATCGCTGAGTCCTCTAATATATATATGATCCAAACAAGATTCTACAACAGCTTCATTTAATATTTCTCGTCTTGTAACGCTATTTATGCAGTTAATAAATCCAAATTCCGATAACACACTTTCGTATGCAATTACATGATTATTAGTTATATCCAAGGTATTTAAATTGATATCACCACATAAGACTACTTTAGAATTAGGAGGTAAAGAGTGTAATAAAGAATGTAATTCACTTATAAATTGTATTTTTCTACCTTGATTCTGTATTTTTGGAGGTCTGTAAATAGATATTATGCAGATAGATTCGTGGTTGCATTCTATGGTTATGGAAACGCACTCTGCCGTAGCAAAGCAGCGCGCATGCGCGGGCACGGGCGAGGCCGCCATCCCGGCGCGCGAGTACACCAGCACGCCTCCCTTCGCGAGTCACTACATTGACATTGAATCCTTTAATATTATAAAATGACAAGTCTGAATAATTTATATTTGCTTCTGTTATTACTAATACATCTAATGTGTTCAAGTGGCTATCTAATGCTACCAATAACTCATTGAAATGTTTTTTAATTGAACGGATATTGACATGAACTAAATTTAAATCTTTATTTCCACTAAATGAGTTTCTAAATTCTCTTAAGTTATCTACGGAAACAAAATTGACTATGGACTGGTTATCAATACAGTCGATACTATTTATGGCTGTGAATTTTAAGTTATAGGAATAAACACTTTAGTCATGGTATTATATTATAATGAGCTTAAATACCTACTTAGCTTTCTTTAGCTCATTTAAATCATTCTCCGATCTTACCCATGTGGAATTGCCGAATTGCGATTTTACCGTTCACCACCCAGATATACTTAAAAATACCATGCAGCTGTTTCTTCACGTTCCATAGCAGCACCCTAGTAGACTTGTTCAAGTCTTCGTTTAGGTAGACCTTGGTGGTCATGGATCCGCCAGTGATCGCGGCGCTGGTCAGGTCCGCCAGCCGACGCCGCTGCGCGAGCCACTGGTTGCGCGCCGCCGTTCCCGAGCTCTTGAACGCGACGATGATAGGTGCCTTTGGGGGAGGCCTATGTCCAGCAGTGGACGTCTTTCGGCTGATATGATGATAATGACCGACCGTATTCATAAACGTCCTTTAAGCCTGTTTTAACTAAAATGGCCTTTAAATTCGTTAGTCCTTATCTGTCACTTTGACATTTATATTCGTAGGAAAGAGACAAAGCACATTTCATTTGGCAGGGGCATTTAAGATTTATGAATAAGGGGGTTACAGTCTTAGCCCTTCAAATTTTTATTATGATAAAAATTCGGACCTGAATAATGAGGATGGTTATAGATACTGGAATCACAATACACCTTTTTAACCGACTTCCAAAAAAGATATGTTCTCAATTCGGTTGTATTTTTTATATTTTTTTAATTATTTTTATCTTTTTTTTCAATGTTTGTTACCTCAGAACTCCGTCATTGGTAAGCCGATTTGTATTTTTTTAAAGAAAAGATTGATATGCATCTTTCGTTCGCTGTGCAGTATATCACTCTTTTAGTTCACTATAGTTCAATTTAGTTCAGTAGCTCTAGAGGTGCATCTATGTGCATCCACATCAGGTGATATAGATAGATAAATTGGATTGAGTATATCATATCAGTCGTACGCGTGTCTTTCAATTAACTATTGAGTTACTTGCCGTATTTTAAATTAAAATAACATTAAATCACTCATATCATCGAATCGAATCATATTCAATGATCAATTCAATGATCAAGGCAGAATTAACTACCAATTTTCTAAATGTTATACTGAAGTATTAAAGTATATGAATCCGAACTGAACTAGTGAACGAAAGAGTGACACCAAGTGAAGTACTTCATTTGAATCACTCATTCGCGAACTACTCATGTCTAAAATATTGCTCGTTTAATACCTAGTATAGGATTATAAATAAAGTCAATTTACAATAATCCCTATTCTAATTGTCCCCCCCTGCCCTCCCTGCCGCCTACGTGACTACTACGGGAGATGTGAAAAAAATCGTGGCAGTAGTACATATTCGCTCCTTGAAAAACATAGTGTCACTACGCAAAAGATGACGTTTTCGAGTTAGCAACGCCATTTAGCTCGTCTAATCGTAACGCACGCAATACGAAGACACCTATCGCTCTAGTTCTTTTAGAAGCGACAGAGGGCGCTAATGTCGTTATGGCAAATAATGGGAATAGGTGCGTGCCTTAATGGAACAATGTCATGTTCGTATTAGATCCCGGGATGTAGACCGAAATACAGCCGATTCTTTGAAGAAGGTTGTCATTTTTTGCTTAGTGACGGAGTACCGTGAGGTTAAATGGTAAGTACGACAATTTTCTTACGAAATATTGTATCTATCCGTACAATGTCACTTTGTACTTATAATTTGGTATCAATATCGGGACTCAATTTGAAGCAGTAATGTACTTTTCGCTTTAATGACACTTCTACTTTAGCACTTTTAAACTTTTTGGAATGAGTAAAATGACGGTATATCTGTAATGACGATATTGCTTAAAACTAAGGCTTAATGCAGGTTAAAAATAACGCTATACTGTATTTTATCTTTAAATGTCATTTTCGTTTTAATAAGCCGAAAGGAGTTTACTCAGCTCAAACGTCATAATCTGTTTAGTGTCAATTCTGCTAGTTTAATTTACTATAACTACACTGTTGACTATAATGAAGTGAAAACTGCTATTTTGAGCTTAATGCCATTACTACTAAAAGAGGCCGCTTAAAACTGTTTGATTAAGTAATTTTTCCGTCGTAATTTTTATAAAAACTATATATTTATTGAAAGTGTTCTTAGAAAAGAAACGTACTTGAAAATAGCGAGTAAAATTTGAAAATGTTTACTAATATCTATTGTTTAAATTTTATTTCTGATAGGTATTTATGGTGGGGACACGCACACGCAAGCAGCGTTCCCGCGCTGGATTGCGATTGCAATGCTCTGTGCGAGAAAGCTGCCCACGCAAGGGTCGCCCGTTGCCTCCCTCACCCGTTTGCCAAGCTCCTGTGGAGCTATGAGTGCCCCTGCCCCACGAACCTAGTGTCTCGACGCCGAAAGCGATGAATTCGTATTGGGTGCCGAGACAGCTATACTTGGCTACCTTTTGACGCTCCCGAGTGTCCGCCGCGGCGCCAGCACGCCTGCTGATCGATGGGAGGTAGGACGCAGCTAGTGTGTCAGCGCAGGCGGCGTCCCACACCAACGCACGGCCCATCTTCCAGGGAATCAACGACATCCCGTCAGGATGTTTGCCATCGTTCCGCACTATTTGGGGCTCCAGAGGAGCGGGAACGCCGGCACTGCCGAGCGCCCTTCTCAGAATGTCGTTAAGGGCGGCATGACGAGAGAGGTGGCCGGCGCCCGAAGAGCAGTCGAGCCCGTGGTGGCCGAGGCTATCTACTTAAGATCCACAAGAAGCACAGCTGTGGTCGACACAGAGAGCCACTCCAAGCCGGAGACCGGTGGCTATGCGAAGCGTCTCTGGGTCGATAAAGGTGCCGGTGTTAGGCGAAGATAGGCGTGGAGCCAGTGACCTGACTCTGGCCTTGATGATGCGAGAAGCGTCGCTCGGTCCCTGCCTATCGCGTTGTCTAGAAGAGAGTTTAGGGTAGAAACTAGCACCAGCTTGCACTGGTATCCCAGGCCCTCTGTATCTTAGGTCGGGACGGAAATTTTTGATTCGGTTCAGCTACCCAGGCATTCGAGGCCTCAACAAGGCACGCAATCTCGCAGTTTGTAGCCGGAGAGGCTTGAAGAATGTGAGATCGGAGGTGCTATGAATTGAGGCCAAGAGTGCCGGCAGAGCAACACTTGAAATTTTACGGGTACCCAAGCCACCATACTTGGCGGCTTAGGTCCACGCCTGCTCGCTAAATCGGATATTCAAAATAGATTCAATTTGGGATTTTAAAAGTAGGTCGATAGGTCGAAGTAGATGGGGGTATTTCCAAATGTGACAACAACGGACCAGGTAATTGAATTTTGGAACGAGTAAACAAAATTTCAAAATAGACAGAGCAGAATGACTACTAATTTTGAGAAGGCGGTTTGAATGGGCACTAAATTTCGAAATAGATTTACTCCAAAGAGGAGGGCTGCCTTCGTTGAAGATGGGTGCTCCGAGAAGATGCAGACAGTCTTTGGATATAGTTACGTGATAAGATAACTCATGTGAATTAATAAAAAAGTTATTGTAAGTGGTAATTATCTTGACATTTTGAAGACTGAAAGTCGTTTAAGTTGATTTACTTTAGCAATTTTTTTATTGTTAAGAAGTAGGGCCAAAAAGCCAAGAGGATTCTAAGAGTTGTTTTAAGAGATGTTTTTGAGAGAATATAAGACTAATTTGTTCGGTTTTGAGACTAAAAGTCATTAACTTTAATAAACGTTGATTAACATTGATATAAAAATGTTTTATTAGCGATTCTTCATTCAAATAAACGGTAAGTTCTTTGAAATAACCGGATATAGTGTCATTTTTCCAGAAATTTAATCAAAGTTAAGGGAACCTTATGTGACATTAAGCAAAAAAAATGGAATAATGACATTACAATTTTCTTTAAATTCGATTATCATAACAGTAAAATAAAAATACCACAAATTACTGTTATATGTAACAAGCTTAGTCACAAACCTAACAAAAACTAACAAAACAATGTTATTTTTATTACGAACTCGGCAGTTTTAGACGGTTCAAGATTTTTAAAACTTTGAGACCCTGTACTCAAAAAACACGTTTTTCTCGTAATGACACTATGTTTTTCAAGGAGCGAATATATAATGAATTTCAAAGGAAGACTATCACCGCTGAGTAGGCATAAATAGTTACCGAGTAATAGTCGACCAACTTAAAATGTACTTAGAAAGGCCAACTTTAGGTTGAAATCATAAGGTACAGGTCCTAGTGCCCAACACTGCCCCAATAGTAGGCAACTTCAATCTCATGCGCTCTAATACAGGTGACCCCCTTTTAGGGATCTCCTATTAATAAACTGTTAGCATTGTTCATGCAATATAAATGAGGTATCAGACATGACATATCGCGACAACAGACTGGAAGTATTAAAATTTATTTTTAACTTTATTTTCAGAAAAAAAAAGAATAGGTGTTTACAAGCTTAGTTAAAGTAATCTTTACATTTTAAGATTTTGCTTAAAGCGATGCCTTGATTTGAGTCGAACACGCCCCCTAGACAGAGACACGCTGATGCCTTCCGCGCACGAGGAAAAGAGATGTAACACTATTCGAGGATGGCTTTTTTAGACAAATTTCGATAAATACCTAACTTAGCGAAGTTTTATTTAATTTTCATAAAGTGAGATTTTAGATGAGATAAAATACTATAGTATATTTAGTATAAAATACTTCATTGTGTCGTAAAATAATGTATCGTTTGAGTAGGCTGAGTAAAAAAAGGAAAATACAGACCCAACTTTAGTTTTTTTTTCTATCGAGGAAATTTTAAGCAATCATGTATCGATAAAATCAGATGAACAATCATATAATCAAGAATCATATATCTGAAATGAGACCTTATTGTTTCTTTATCTAGTCAGAACGGCGTTTCAAAGCACGCGATAATTTCCAATGCACAACCTTAACTAAGAAGTGCGATAATGTTATGTGCTTATCTATATTATGTTAGTATCTAAACATTTTCAATATTTATATTATATTATATATTATTTATCTATTTAATTAGTACGGATGTAGTAGAATGGATGGACTTAACCAGGCCCGTACTAATGAGATTTGACTTTGATGTGATGCAACTACAGCTTTCGGGGAAAGGGGATTGTCTTTAGAAATCAGCAAGTTGCAGCAATTGATACAGATATGGATGCTGCACGAGAGAAATGATTTATTTTTGTTTAATGTACATATATTCAAGCATTTATTCACAGAAGGGATGGCAGCGCACATGGCATTAAATAGTTGTAGATTTCAAATAGAGGAAACTATTTTTGTGTAATTTTTTGATGCTAAAGTGCTCTTTAGCTTGTGCAAGGATTATCCTAATTACATTTTAAGCCTAAAAACTTGTAAAAAACCTTTTATAAACTAGACTTACCATTTAGAAGTGAAGTACAAATAGTCTCAGTTTTATGTCAATATCACGTCATACCTTTTAGCAACTAAATCAAAGTGAAAAAGTTTCTAAAAAAGAAAATTTTACGTCTACTGACTTCAGTCTCTCGCTTAGAAACTTCTTTATCTTACATTAACGATACTAAATTCTGCTCCATACTGACTTTAGAACTTTGAAATTGGATTTTAGTGACTTTTACTTAGGCAGTCACGAACTTTAATTTGGGAATCCTGTCAAATTGTATAGGAATACAAATAATATTTTAGCAAAAAGGGTCATAAATTAAAGAACGCGACCGTACTAGTCAGTTGTGTTTAAAAATTCTTAAGCAGGGTTAAATTCGTATACTTATACAGGAAAGGAGAGTACAATAGGATCAAGAAAAAACAGGTTCGATTTGTTGCCTGCCTAGAGGGGATCTACGCCGTAGGCGTTCTTCGCCACTTAGCGGGAAAGCTACGGGATCGGCTACGAGCGTAGCGCGTAGCGATTCTTGGCAGTGAATGTGTCAACACTTTACAACTAGGAATTCGCCTAACGGGTGGGTGCATGCGCCGTTTTAGAGGAAAGAGCACGGCTTTCCGCTATTTAGAGGAAAGAGCACGGGGTCGGCTACGAAGCGTAGCGTAGCGTTGCATGGCCTTGGATGGGTGAAAACAGGATGTTTTCGGTAAGTACCTAAATACGGGTAGTAGCTTGGTTCCCACGAATCGCCGTTTTGCTTTCGAATGACACAAAAGTCACAAAAACGTCAAATATTGCGCAAGGGTTACATTATTAAGGGGCTCCCATACGCCAATGACCTTCTATCTGAATCTCTTAGTTTTCTAATGTTTTTTGTAGCTTATTATATCAACAACAACGGCTTTAAGCAATATGGTATCCCATATTTACTTCAAAGTTCATTGTTTTCGAGACATTTGACATCAGTTGTACAGTTTTAGGCCAAAAAACTGGTTTTCTGGCCATAACTTTTGTGTTAATTGGTTTAAAATAAAAACCCTAGACCCTAGATGAAATAAGTGTTTTTTTAGACAATGTTTAAAAAAATCATACAGAATTAAGTATTCATTTGTTTCAAAATCCGGTAGACAGAAATGGAGATAAAAGATTGAAGAACCGATAGCCGTTTGATTTATAATTCTATCTGTAGTGCAAAAGTAGGAGATACGATTCAAAACTTGTCAAAAATCGATGAAAACCTCGGGTAGCCCCTTAAAGTGGAGCATCTTAGAAATTTCCCTCATAAAACGTAAAATGTTTTCTTTCAACAGCCACTGAACTCGAAATATAATAGGCGTAGTTTTATGACGAATAAAAGTGAAAGACCCCTAACCTTTTCAGACCTTCACAATTAGACTTGTCCTGCTCTAGCCAGCTATAAAAGCGGTTTTAGCTGGCAAATTTTAATGTCATTGTGTTAATTGAGGGGACGATGTACCTTGAATTAATGCTCGCAGTTTGGAACTTGATAGCATGATCCTTTTAGCCAAGCAAATGTGTACTTTGTTGTCAATAGACTAAATATAGAACGGTTCAAGATCATGCATGAAAACTAATATTAAAAGAAAACCGGCCAAGTGCGTGTCGGGCCACGCGCAGTGTAGGGTGTAGGTGTAGGGTAGGGTCTAGGGGTAGGTGTCTGTATTTGTTACATCGACACGCGCCAAGTACTTACCTAAATGGTGCCTTGGCGTCTGCCGAATTTGTAAGAAAGTTGGCCTTTGGTGAACAATATGTTGAATCTAGAGCTGAATTTTGGGTAAATTTTAAGTAAATGATTATATAATTTTCCAAAATAGTTTTTTCTAAGAAACTTCCCTGTGTTTTCATTTATCGTACTAGGTGTGTGTCCTTTATTTTAGTATAGACCGTTCAATAGTGGTGTAGACACTAAATAAAATGATCAATAATGTCATATTTTCTCGAAAAAGGATTAAAAATGTAGTCAAATGGAGAAAAAAACACTGCAAAAGGTTAAATAATCACGAAGTGTCCAAAGTTTTAAGAAGGGGTATGTTCTGTCCCTTTTTCGCTAAACGCAACTTCATATGAAACGATAACGCTTGCAGATTGTGACGTCACTATAGACGGCGACGTGCCGCGCCCCGCCGTGTGCGGCGCCGCCGTCGACGCGGCCCCCCGGCAGCCTCGTGTAATCTGACGTCACACACTGTTTGCGTTTTCTCTCTCTAACAAGCAATATTAAAACGGTTGTAGCTTCGTAATTCTTTGAGATATCTGAATGGGATTTTCGTCACTTGGCATCTTTTTTAGCCTTCTTTCTTTTGGAGTCATAATAATTTTCGAGTCTACACCCCTATTCTCAAAGAAGCTTCACTTCTAATTACGTTTTTGCTAACACACCAAACTATAGTAACGATGTGTGGCGGGCAAAAACGTGTACATGAAAATGCCAGGTAACAAACATTCCCACTTAACATGCTTAACCCCGCAAAAATGCAGGCATGAAAAGATCGCATAAATTCGCATTCTTGCTCAAAACCATGCAATACCAGCCTCAACCCTGCGTTGCAAATACACGTGGCATCCAAAACTACCCAGACACAATAAAGTGAGGATAAAATTGTGAATTTATTGTCGTCTCTCTTGAATAATGCATGGTGGAAGTGAAGCGACGGTAGACGGTGCGTCGGCAGCTTATTTGAATAGAGGCGATGTCCTCGCATGGAAAGAGCTTAATAAACATGGCGTCTTAACAAGTCACGTCCTTTTTAATTTACGTCTACGGCGCACGGCTTAACGGTTAACATTATAGGTCTTGTATTGTCTTCATACCTATATGCTTACTTTGATCTCTAATAAAATAACACATAGTAGATAAATGAGGGGAAGTACAGAAGATGCACTGTCTTGAGCAATGCCTTTTCTCTCAGCTATCTGTGGCTGAGAAAAAAAGGCATTGCTCAAAACAGTGAGTGTCACACTCTAAACAAGTAAAATCTCTCTATACAAGTAAAACTGCCTATATATTCATTATACTCGTGCCTCCACCTAAAGCCAACCCAAATGAAATGCACGGTGGCATTACTAAATTAGCGATTCGGAGGGCTATATCGGTTACCTTGGTTCTGCTGCGGATAGCCTCATTTCTGATGCGATCGCGCAGAGAAACTCCCAGCATAGCCCTCTCCATTGCCCTTTGGGTGACTTTGAGCCTTCTTATGAGACCCATAGTAAGCGACCATGTTTCCGTGCCATACGTCATCACTGGCAACACAGACTGGTCAAAGACTCTTGAGACACTGCGGAATATTAGACGAAAAGATGTGCCGTAGCCTCCCGAATGCTGCCCAGCCGAGTCGGATTCGATGATTGACCTCTTTCTCAAAGTTGGACCTACCTAACTGAATAGTCTGTCCTCATCATATCAGCCGAAAGACGTCCACTGCTGGACATAGGCCTCCCCCAAAGAGTGTCAAAGTGACCGGTCCTGCGCCACCCGCATCCAGCGGACTCCAGCAACCTTTACCAGGTCATCAGTCCACCTTGCGGGGGGCCAACCACGCCGCGCCTTCCGGTTCGTGGTCGCCACTCGAGAACCTTTCCGCCCCAACGGCCATCGGTTCTACGCGCTATGTGCCTGTCCTAGGTATATATAATCGTCTACAACTTCGAGCTAGTCGGTCTGTCGCAGCCGACTGGAGAGACGCGCCCTCAGGAGCGCGTGAAGTTCGGGTTCCTCCAAAGGAGAAGCCCCCGCGCACCGATGTGGATAAGGAGGGTTTTACAACGGTGTCGAGGAAGCGCAAGCCGCGCAAGAGTCAATGTGGTACTGCAGAACCGGTTGGTTCCGGTCTGCGGGTTGCCACACCTAGCAAGGCGCTATATGTATTGCGCCTGCATTACACCGCCATGGCTGATGATGCGGTGGAGTACGTTCGTCAGAAGACCGGCTTCTCACTGAGGGTGTTCCAGCTGCGTTCGCGCCACTATGTGCACTTCAGCTCGTTTGTGGTGCGCGTGCCGCGACCGCTGCAGGAGACCATCGCATGTGCGGACTTCTGGCCGAAGGGTGTCGTGTTTCGACGGTTCCGGGGCAATCTGCCGAATCCTGCACCGGAGATGACGATGCAACGGGGCCACGCCATTTCGTCGCCTAAATAGTATTATTTGTTATTTTTTAGTTTCGTGACGCATTGGTTATTACTGTAATGTCACGTAAATGTATTTGTCAATAAATAAATAAATAAATTGCGTTTCGCTTCTTGCCTTCTGAAGCGACAAGAACCCTAACTACTATTTCACTTTGCGATTTTTGCGGAGGTTTCTACGTGCAAGCTTTTTACTTTTTATTGAGGCGCTTTACCCAAACTATTTCATTGGGACCCTATTACTTCGTCCTTTTATCTGTCTAAGCTTTGATGAGATGTATTTCCTTCAATAGAAACCTGCTTGGAATCTGCAGGAATTCACGCCATCCGTATTTGTACGCCTACGAATCTACGTGCCCGCACCTAACTCTTGCTCACTCCTATCCTCCTTTAATTAGTTTGCAATTTGTGTGCAATAAGAGGGTCGCGTTTTTGTGAATTGAAAGATCTGTTACCTACTATATGAAACGTTTGTCATAAATTCTGCGACTGACTGCGAGAGGCTAGTTCTATGCAGCTATAAAAGGAGTAAACGCAAACATGACCTTTGGTTTAAAAACCTTTCCTTCGCTGAAATTAATTAATGGAACAACTCACGGGGTCTGCAGGGAACATTTGGGTGTGACACGGAACCGTCCAGGTTATAAATCACTCGGCATTATGTTTCGCAAATTACACATGGACGGTGATAATTTAATTTCCTCTCGTGGCTAGAAACTCACGCAAGTTTTTTATTATTAAATTTATAAAAAGAGGCGACGTAGCTATCATAGCCTGGCACGGTTGCACTGTGTGACTGTGTGGGATTTAGAAAAAATATATCTGGATTTCTGTGACAAACGTAAACAGTTACGGCAACCTAGTAATTATGGAATCAGATGAAAATTGTAGTTGATATAATTATGTTAGGGCAACATTCATAATTTTTCTGCCGTTATAAATCCAATAGGTGTAAGTGGTCTACGCGTCTATTGCTTGACGACACTTAGTTAATAATACCTTACAGACTAACACAAATACAATATAATATTAAAACACTCATTATTATTCAGGCGACGAAACAGTGTAGCTCCGTTGCAATAGTATTTTCACGAATTAGCACAAATAATAGCTGGAAAGGTCACTAATTTACTTTTGAACGCGGGCGGACCATGATCTAAGATTAAATGTAAGTAATCTGTAGTCAAATCTAGTCTCTTATAAGTCCAATTAATTTAAAGATTATCGTATCTCCATCCCTTTAATCTACACAAGCTAATCTTTGTATTCTCGGTACACAAGTAAACAAATAGAATCAGAATTAGATTTAGATATAATTGTTACGACTTAGATCTACGAATTCTCAAGCAAATCGTTTTAATTGCCACTCAAATAGTCTGGTTGGTTTATTTTGTCTCAACCCTCAATTGTGCAAATTTATATAATCCCATCATTGGGTCGGAAAGTAAATATTGAATATTCTTAATAGTTTCTAAACTAGATCAGTGATTAAACTTTTCTTTTCTCTGATTGTATTGTTAACGTTAGTGGCCAAAGTAGTAATTTTAGTAGATTAAAAAGTCGTTGCTTTTTTTATGTAATATCTAATTGGTAGCTTTTAATGGTAAGATTTTGTATTTCAAGTGCTCCGTAACCATTTGTTGTAGTCATTTTTTCCCTGCGTAATTTTGTGGAAGTAAAATAAATATTTCTGGCAGAAAATGAACAATTTTATTTGGCAAGGAATTATCGTATATTAAACTCGGAACATTGAGTTTCTGTTTTATAGGTAACGACCATAGTCATCCTTTGAAATATATTAATACGCCGCAAAAGTTTTTAATATTAAAGGCTGAGAATAGCTAAGTGAAGATAATACGAGTATTGTAAGTTACGAAAACAATATTCCTTTACTATCCTGCTAAAAACACGTGCTGGTCTATCTTAGAGAGGTGAAACACGTGGCGAGGTTTTTGTTATTAGGTACCTGTTGATAGTGGTCTGCTGTAATTATTTGCATGTTTGCACGTGCGGAGGGTGGGCACATTAACCGCATACAAAAAAGACGCAAATAGGTGCATCTCATCTCATCATCGGTGATAGACCATCACGTTTTTTTAGCGAAATAACAAAGGATTATTGTTCTTGTATTATATCATGGACTTCCGCAAAGAAACGTCTGATTCAAATATTTTTTGCTTTTCATACATACATACATTCACGCCTTTATTCCCAAAAGGGGTAGGCAGAGCACATGAAACGTATATTCCAGCGCCACTTTTAGCATAAATGTGGGTATAAAAGATCGAAAATATGTGATATTGCAGTTATAGGTTGCTAGCACATCGCCCACAACACACTTCAACCCATGAATGCTTTACTGGCATTATTTCAAAGTATTCTACCTGAGAACAAATTCATAACCATATAGTTGCCATTGTGTTTTTAAATGAACACCATTTGTTACTATGTAGGGTTCCGTAGCCAAAATGGCAAAAACGGAACCCTTACAGTTTCGTCATGTCCATCTGTCCGTATGTCACGGGCATTTTACTCAAAAACTATAAGGTGTGTTTGATTGAAATTAAGAGTATTGTGTATTTTGTTAGCCGCTACATAGTTTTATAATCAAATGACAAAAAAAATAGGGGGGCACCCGATATATGTAAATAATATATATATAATATGTATATTACTGTAGGTCAAAAGGTGGCATACCTATATCAATCGATAGGTCTTGTAACATTGTTTTTTTTATCTATTAGCGCTTCCAAGCGACTAAAGGCGTTTTGATACTTTTCTGAACGCACATTGTTTCGCATGCGTTCACACACCGGTTTTTAGGCAAATTTCCGAGATTCCGACGCATCTGTTTGGTGCGGTAAGGGAAAAAAAAGAACTCTCATTCGGTCTTGTGGTGATAGGTTGTTTGATAGGTTGTTTCCTCGAGGTGTAAATGAAATAGAAGTGCATCGAGACCTGCTTCGCTGTATTTCGGATAAAATATATTGATTAAAATCGGTGAAAAGGTTTTCGAGTTATTGCCGAACAATTACCTTCCTTAACGAAAAGGACGTAAGTGCCGAGTTTATTATGAAGATAAGTCCTTTTTTAAGTTACGGTATAGGATAGTGATTTTAATATGAACTAGACGGAAGTATACCCTTCATTGTGTGTGGTCTGACGCGCACTTGGCCGGTTTTTATTTATCTTGCAAGTCAAATCTGCGTACAGCTATTATTTATGACAAAATCTTACTTTTGGGACTACCTATGTGAGCATTAAGGCTCAGTAAGTTGTTTATTACGCAGATCAATCAAACGCTTACCACATAATCTTCATACCTAATAATGGTTTCTAATCCAATTAATATGCACATAAATTGCTTCACATCCAGATTATTGTATCGGCTGTGAAATTGATGGTCGATGGTGAAACTGGAGATATATTTATTGTCTGTAGCTTTCAATCCCAAACACATTGCATTCTGTTCGCTCGTTTCCACGCGTCGCTTCTCGTGCCAGAACAGTATGTGAAAAAGATAACCCGAAAAGGCCCCAGGGCCTATTTGGCAAAACTTTGTGACTTTTAATAGCTGAAACCTCTTTTCAACACGTATTACAAAATACACTTCCACTCTGCGAAATCGGCCCATAGTACCATCACGCCTAGAGATGTGCCGGTGGGAATGTTCTCGCTCTCGGAAATTCCTTCTCGTGAGAATTTCCAAACTTTCTCGAGAACATTCTCTTGAACGGGAATTTCTGAGAAAGTGTATTAAATAATAGCAAAGTTTGGGTTTTTATTTTATTTATATTTTCGTTTAAGTGGTTACTAGGTGTCGGCAAAACCGTTAAACAAGAAAAGATTTCCGAAGGTTACTTTCTCTACGTTCTCAAGAAAGTCACGAGAATATTCTCGAGAATGTTCTCGGAACTTTCTTGATGAGAACGTTCTGGCGAAATTTTCGAATAAAATCGTTAGGAGATAATGTTTGAAATTAACAATTTGCTTGTTATTTTACATCAGAACATACGTATACTTTTAGAAATGAATTGTTTTGTTTTTCGAAGTATGTTTTTTGTAACTTTTACTTTTTAAGGACATGCGCGAGAAATAAAATATTTTATTTTTATTATTCATTTTACATACGTGGTAGGTGTAGGTATTATTTACAAGAAATTAATATTACTAATATAATTTAATTATTATAAATTTAATTAATCGATGCAGCATGCAAACTTTTATCATTCCTTTGTTAGCATCAATTATCAATTTGCTTTTACTTCCTTCGATCTCCATGTTGTTTTATTACAAATATTTTTTACTTACAACCTTGTCTTAGCACATACAGAACTTTAGAATAAGTCATTTTTAGCATTTCCGCTTATAAATCATATCATAAGTGAGTAGGGGATAACCTTTACACCAGGTATAAAGAGATTTTAAACAATGTTTAAGACTCGGATAACTTCTTCGCTACCGGGGTAGGGTAACAGGTAATTTTTAAACAAAGAGATCCTTAAACCACACGTGGGTTTTGCGGTATAGATAAAGACAATTGACCACTTCAGCGATGACCCCACTCCATTCGCTTCATTTGTTCCCTTAGGATTTAGTTTAGCCACATTTTACTTAGTGTCATCAAAGCGCATACGCCGAATGGTTGTAATTTTACGTAAAATGGTACTCGTGTTTGCTACTAAAAATGAAGAAAAGTAAAGTTTTTGAATATTTTAGAACGTTAACAGACAATAACCGAGTAAAATATGTGTGTTTGTTTTGTGATTTAACTTATATGAACAAAAATGCAACAAGATTCGCGCGACACATAGTTTTGAACTGTAAAAATAGCCCTACTGAGGTAAAACGGGATTTAGAACCAAAAAAACATAAATAACTGTTCACAACCATGAAGCTGCTGAAGCTTCCGAAGAGCCCATTGCCGAAAACTCAGTAGATAATGAAAGCGACACATTCAATGAGGTAAGCTGTATTTAATCATTTATATTGTGTTTGTTTGAAACTTAAGACGAAAGTGGTCGACTTGCGCGAAATCGCTTTATCATACAAATAATTTATAATCCAAAAATAATAAATAAGTTATGAAAATACTTCAGAAATCAATATTGCAAGGTTGTCAAAAAGGGCGTAGTAAAATTTTACATATGAAATGACGAGCCGATCTTATCTAATAATTCATATCTTATCTTTTTAATTTAATCTCTTTTCAGAATGAAGTTCACAAAGCTTTAGCTAGAGCAGTTTATGTGACTGGCCAACCGCTGTCCATATTTGAATATCCTTTGTGTAAACAAGCGCTTCAACTTCTACGGCCAAATTTTAACCCACCTTCCCGCAAGATGCTTTCGACAGTACTCCTTGAGGAAGAATACGAAGACGTCAAACAAAAAGTAAAAAAAAAAATTGAAGACGCCAATGTTTTGCATATAGCAGCCGATGGGTGGACGAATATAAGGAAAGATTCAATCCTCGACATTATTATTTACACACCGAAGCCATATTTCCACTCATCGATTGATACCCAGAATAATCGACACACGGCAGAGTACTTATCTGGAAAGATAAGTCAAACTATGAACGAAATCGGATCTGCAAAGTTTCTTGGCATCATCACTGACAATGCTGCCAACATGAAGAAATGCGGAAAGCTGTTGACTGACCAGTATGAAAACACCACTTGGGTTCGATGTCTGGCCCATACTCTAAACTTGTTGATAGGCGATGTGCTAAAAATCGATTCAGTTCAAGAAACCTTCAAATCAGTTATTGCAATTGTAAAATCGGTTTTGCAATCAAATATCTACAGCGCAGAATTCAAAAAGATAGCTCTCGAAAAATCATTGAACGTCACGCTGTTGTTCCCCGTCAAAACGAGATGGGGTAGTTATCTACATTGTTTAGAAAACTTTCTAAAATCTAAAACCATACTTCAGTCGATGGTTGTCAATGAAAATAACAGAGACCTGCAAAAACATAAATTCAAATTATTAAGCGAGACTACTTGGGAAGATGTCGCAAACCAAATAACTTTTTTGAAACCGATTGTCAAATGGATCACAATCTTAGAAGGAGATAGCTGCTCAATCCATCTGGTGTATCGAGCTCTTAAAGAAATAGAAGAAGAACTGGAAAGCGACAATTCTAAAAGCATTTTTGAAGAATTGCCTTTAAGAGATTTGAAACTTAAATTCAAAACCAGAAAAGAAAACTGCGTGAAACCCATTCACCTTGCTGCAGTTATTTTGGACCCAAAAAACCAGGGTGCTACTCTCAACAATGATGAATATCTAGATGGATGTTCAACAATAATGACTATAGCACAATGTGACGCAGTGCTTCTTCAGGAATTATCAGACTATAAGTGCCGAAAAGGTCTTTGGGAGAGGCCGTTGATATGGCAAGCGACAGAAGATGTCGATCCAATATCGTGGTGGCTAACCTTCTTTCCCAAAACAGTGTTGGCAAAAACAGCTCAAAAAGTCTTATCGGTACCCTCTACTTCAGCTTCAGTGGAAAGATCCTTTTCTACTCATGGAAACATCCACACAAAAAAAAGAAATAAACTCAAAACTGAAAGAGCAGCCAAAATCTGCTACATATCACATAATTGGAAACTTATGAACAAAGCGCTGAAGCTTGGGGGGCCAGCAAGATCGCCAAGATCTGATTCAAATACTGAAAACACTGAGAACTGCAGTCAAAATGTCGACGACGTAGCTTCCTGGGACTTATCGTTCGAATTGGAGAACTTTGATTTTAGATCTGTCACAGATCTGGATGAAGACACAGACTTGTCAGAATAGAATGATTTTAGCATTTCATTGTCTATTTATGATTGATTACTCTCGAATGATTCATTGCTCATATTGTTGATTCAACACTTTTTGGCAAAATGATTGATGTCTTAACTATGTCATTATTACAATAAGTAAAATAAAACTAGTTAATAACAATCCACTGTTAACTAGATTATGTATTTAGTTATGTTTTAAGATTTTATTACAAGTTGTTGCTGATTTTTTGCATAATAGTCATTGTAACTGATTCAATTGATAGGGAGTTTATTTACTTTACTATTATTTTTTTTACATTTACTAGATTTTGTATTAATCATAATAACTATACCAATTATTTACCTGTTTTAGTACCTAATGTTGTAGTTTATGTTTCTAATTGTTGATTTTTTATACAATAATCATTAAAAATGATGCAAAAATGTAAGACTGTATGTAAAATTAATATTATACAGCAATACAAAAATCATTAAAATACTTTTTTTTATATTATACTATCTTGTATTAACATAAAAACTCCTTTGACACGATCCAGAGAGTCGCGGAGAAAGTTCTCCGGAGAACATTCCCGAGAACATTCTGGGGAAATTCTCGAGATCATTGAGAATTTTCTCCTAGAATATTCCGTGGTGATTAAATGTTTTACATATAGCTATAAATAGTAAATATAACTAAATCTCAATAGAAAAAAAACAAATATTTTAAACATTTCGGTCACTTTCTCGGAAATTTCCGCCTGAGAGAATGTTCTCGAGAACATGCCCGCAACATTCTCACGTTCCCGCACTTTCTCGAGAACGGCACATCACTAATCACGCCTGTCAAAAGACCATGCGCGAACAGCCTTGCAATAAAGCATGACTACCTATCCGTATTTTACTAAAAAAAACATAAACAGAGTCACGTTGTTTATCTAGCGCATGGTCTTGTGTTAGACATTGGTAAGTAATAAACCTGATGAGAAGTGCAGAATAGAGACTATCGGCCGTATTCATAAACGTACTACAAGCCTGTTTTAACTAAAATGGCGTTAAAATTCGTTTGTCCTTATCTGTCACTTTGACATTTGTGTTCGTAAGAAAGGGACAAAGCACATTTTATTTAGCAGAGGCATTTTAAGTTTTATGAATAAGGGGGTATAACATCAATTCAAGAGTTCCGAACTGATTTTGGTACGGTATCCTAAAAAAAGTCAAGAGATTCAAGTCATTGCTAGCCAAACAATAACGTGAACGGACGCTGCGATTAGAAACTTAATTGAAAACCAATCGATTTTGTGCGATGAAATTTATATAATGTAAAAGGGGCTGTTTGCTCTCAGCTTTATACAATACAGGGTGTGGCCTGGAATAAGAGCAAAAAATTAAACGGTAGATTGTGAGCAATTTTTCCAGGTGGTTTTCATTGAAAAAATTAGGGTTCTTTTTCTTTATATTAAGTTTACCTGTATTTTTTGCTCTTCAGGGGTGACATAAGTAGTTTTTATTATTTAAAAAATACAAAAATAATAATAATAATCACAAAAATATGTTTTAAATACAAAAATGCAAAAACTGCTGTGCTATGATCTTGTGGTACCAAGATACATTACTTGGAGGTACATTACTTTAGATGAACATTTCTCTGATTTTTTTTTTATGTCAAGGGGTTACTGCAGATATGCTCTTAGGAAGCGTCCTTTTAAATATTTTCTCCTGTTACAGGCCACACACTGTATAAGAGTTAGATTATTTTCTTCTGCGGCTCATATCAGATAAAGCTTTAATGCAAATTGGCACAATTTTTCTAATATTATTTTGAATGGGTATATAACAACCCATTCAAAATAATATTAGAGGTTTTTTTACATGACTCAGGGGCATGCTTTCGCTGATTTGATTATGAACTGACATAAAATTGCTGCCACACTCCTAATGACACATTATATGTATGTATCCACGCGAAAAACATTACCAACTCTTCAGATGGCCAGGTAAACTGCCAATGGTTTTTGGAATTTTATGAATGCATTCCTAGTGTATAAAATAAATATAGCAGGAACCTAAAATTAATGAAGCACCGTCAATGCGCTCGGCGTCGGTTTCTGGAGTCGTATAAGCATATTACGGTTTTACACGGTCGTTGTGAAAAAACAATCTATACACATTGCAGTCAAGTCGAAGACCTGAATTCAAAGTTATCTTTTTCTTTTTCCAACTCTATTTTTCTGCCTATTTCACCTTGGTAAAAATTAAAATGAAATAAAAGGTTGCTAGCCTCCAAAACCCGATGTCCAATAATGAATATCATTTGCCTGTAGAATAAAGAAGACCTATGTATTTTATTTTAATTGTATGTATCTGTTTTTTTCGTCTGACTATTAAAGCGTCAAACAAATTTTACAGACGCCCTGGCTACTGTGATATCCTTAAAATGCAGAACTGTCAAATTTCTCACACAATCATATTTTAACGATTGTAGCTTACGATTACCGACTCCGCCCTTACTATAAAGAAACTTATCTACTGTGAAATTTAATCCATCTCCCAATTGAATTACGAAGCTTAGTGTCCAATTTTAGTTGATAATGCGGCTATCCTAGCGTGCCAGTAGTTGGCCTGGACGGGTATTTCCGTTCGCAGATAATCTGTCTTCATTCAAGCGCAGCTCGCAGGAACTTAATGCACGAGACCAGGTAGCACAGAAATACCGAAATAGGAGTGCATTTCAGTGTTCACGTTTTTAATTTAAAACCGCATATCGTAAGTATAGTAAGATAAAGTAGCTCCCTGGACAGGTATGATTCCAATTTCAGATAAAGTCTTTTATGCATGCCCGCTAATCGGGCAATTAAGTAGGGGCCGAAACTCCGTCAAAGAGGGCCTGTAATTTGACATTATCTGGTGAGGCAAGGAAGCCTTTGAAGGAAGAAAATTAAAAGGTTCATCTTCAAAAGTGATATATCTTTGCTCTGTTTATACATAGGTAAGTAATTCAGCACATTCCATGGGATATTGCATAACATACCTACATTAAAAAAAAACTTTTAAATTGTAAACCTCTGCCGTATTGGTCGGTTAAAGACATATATAAAAGAAGCAATGAATTTTTTTCATTTACATAAGGTGTGGCTGCGTTCTGCAATTACGTTCGTTCATAAACAAGACTTTGATCACGTAGTTCAAATTTCTAAAGCACTAAAACCAAAACTATGTCTTAATCCCGATAATCCTCATCCAAGTTCTTTGCTAGACTACATAATTCAACTAATGACATTGATCCATTGAGTTCAACCAACTACTGACCAATCCTTAAATTGAGTGGGCTTATACAAATTACATTGGACAAAGTTTTTTGCGGATTCCAGAGGTGTAGAAAATTATTATAATAATACTCGTAGTTGGATCTGTACCCGCACGCAATTAAGTTAATACCAAATGACCCTCGTAAACATGAACATCAGACTTATGTTTTTTTTAATCTACAATAAGAAAAAAAACCGGCGGGTCGGACTCGCGCACGTAGGGTTCCGTACCAGTATCTATAAAAACAGCAAAAAAAGACCGGGTTGCACTCCGGGAGTGCCGGCAGAAGTGAAAACTCAATGACATTGTAACAGATTTTCGATCAGGTCACGTGTCCGTCTTACGAATTTTCAATCTCTCTAATCTTACGGTCACGTGACATCTTACGGTCAGAGTTTAACAAATTTTCTCCATCACAAATGTGCACAGCGCCGCTAAAGAAGTTTTCACTTCAAAAAAACGTTTGCCGCACGGGAGCCCCCTAACTGTTCGATCGCGGTTCTTGAGATACAGCCTAAAAAACAAAAAAAACGTTTGTTGTATGGTAGCCCCCCATAAATATTTATTTTATTATGTTTTTTAGTAGTTTTTATTATAGCGGTCACAGAAATACATCATCTGTGAAATATTCAACTAACTATTACGGTTCATGAGATACAGCCTGGTGACAGACGGTCGGACAGCGGAGTCTTAGTAATAGGATCCCGTTTTTACCCTTTGGATACGGAACCCTAAAAAGATTAGTGTATTTACAACTACTGTTAATTTAGGTTCCAGCATGGTTAACACAAGACGGCGCGCGAGCTCACTCGCAGTATCCGTCTCTTTCTAAGTTTTCTAATAAGAGAGAGACGTACCTATACCTACTGCGAGAGAGCTCACTTCTGGACATGTTAGTTCTATATTAACTTATACTTTTTATGTTGTGTGTGTGTTTGCGAGTGTGTATGTGTGTGCGTGTAAAGGTGCGTGTGTGCATTTCGACGTATTCCTATGTAATGGTAGGAACGAATGTTCAGAACGAATAAATTATGAGACAAAATATCCCCGTCATAAAAGGATTTCAATCTCTTCATAATTTTTATCACTCAACCATGCATGCATATAATGTCTTTTTAAAAGCATCGCTAGATAATGTTTTAAGGTGAGTATTATTTTTGAAGAGTGGCTAGGAGTGATACTTACTTTAAAAAATAACACCACTGGGTCTTGTTTGTTTTCACTGTCCCTTGGGGCCATGCTCTCTCCACTTCGTTCAGAGCGGATCAAAACTTAATAAAACACCAGCTTTTGTTACGCAGAAATATAATCCTTCGGTCTATCCTAAAAATAAGGACATATGAATCTAATAACTGCAGTGTTCGAAGTTGTTATAACCTATTGAAATTGTAAGTGCCTATTCAAAACTCAAAAATGATGTCCTACATCTGCTACAGAAAAGGCAAATTAAAACTTAAATCTTGTGTATGATCTTACTGTTAGTATATTTTGGTATAATTTAATTAACTTTTTGACCGCTAAGTATTAATAAAGGAACGATCGAACTTGGCTTGAATTATTTTGAAATGCCAAATGATTTCACGAGTGTGTTGAGCTGGAACAATTCCAACTTAATGCATCTGCGGATCTATGGTGGGGGGCAATGCTTATCACGCTTTGAGTTGTTCAGGAAGATTTCCACGACACCACGCTCTCAATGACATTTCGGAGGGCCTTAATTTCCGCTAACATCCCGTGTGTACTGGAACCACCTGGCCTTTATCGCCCAGACGGGCTAACTTTGGTGCCATGGCAGAGGGGGAAGTGCCTCATTTGGGACGCCACGTGGGTCAGGACCTTTGCCACCTCGCACCTCAGCCGAACGGTGCAGACAGCTGGTGCTTCAGCAGTTTGCTGCGGCTAGAAAAAGGGACAAATACTCAGCCCTCCAAAATAAGTTTAGCCAAGTCAAATCTAACATTTTTAAATAACAGCAATTGTTATAGGTATCCAATAAAGCAAAGAGAATTTAATACTTGTTCGTAATGTTATTTTATTCCTATAAATAAATACATATTTGGATTTTGCATAGAACTTGGCACTCATTTAGATCTCCATTCTTTTTGCGGCGAAGCCCACAGCCAAGCATAATTTTTGTATTGAACTTGGCTCTCCTTTTTTACATTTATGTTTTTGGTGGGATAAATTATTTCCAGACACATTTTCCATACAAGTTGTTAAAATATAATAAAATCACTACCTACTATTAAAAAAAAATACGGACGTAACTTACCGCTTACAGTACCCAACTATCCGCGGTTTGAAATAACCGACCCTTAGACTTAAGAGCGTGCAAACATTTCGTTACAACTCGACAAAGTCGCGATCGCCTGCGAGCGGCTATGATTAGCAACCCACACTACGATGTTTACTGTGTGCGTGCGGTTCGAGTGCTGCCGTGCTGTTGGACCGACCCATCTTGATCATTGTTATACTTTCACTTTATAGTGAGGTAGGAAATAAAAATCTGTTTTAGTTGTAGTTTTAAATGATTTTATTTTATTAAACTTACGCACTTATTTACTTACCATTAAACTAGTGCCTATGCCAAATCTTGGGATTAGGTGTCAAAGCGGAGCCTGAGCTCCTTTAGGGCACAACCGGGAATAACGCTAGGGGATGATGATGACGCACTTATTTTCTTATGTCATAAGGTATAGTTTTGTATGGAGACTCGACTGACTCTGACAGTGTTTAAATTACAAACACAAGCCGTACGAATATTAGTCCGAGTAAATCCGAGCCACTCGTGTAGTTTAAAATGTTCAAATTATTATACCTATAGACGATCTTTTAGTGAATGTATTTTATTTTTGATGTAAAATAAAATAATCATGTTATTTTCTAAAATAAATAAATGAATCTATCTATATTTTAAGTTTCTCCTAGGTAAGTATGTCCCTATATTCCAAAACCAGTCATCTTTATTCATTTTTGGCAGCTGGAACTCTTCTCCTGTCCACACCGAACTGGCATTACATATGGCGACATATATTCCAAAAGAGCTCTTTTTGGAGTTCCTTGATTGTCTTGTGCAATATCCTTTGTTTTTGCAGTATCACATATCATCATCATCATATCAGCCGAAAGACGTCCACTCCTGGCGAAAAATTTGGTCCTCACCCATATTCGACGGTTTTTCTCATTTTTTTTCTGTCTGAAAATAAAGTTCATCTTTACCACAAAAAGTAATTACCAAAAACATTGATTTCCCTTGAAAAGTACATTTTCTAAGTTTCATAACCGTAGGTTAAATATAACGTTTTCCCACTCAAACTTCCAACCCCTTTTTCAGCATTCTATGGGTGGAATTTTCTAAAACAGTGAAACATGATATGTTCTTTTATATATTTTGAGTATATTCCCAGTTATATGATCGTAAGTTTAAAAAACAAAGTTTTTTTTATTCAGAATTCCACCCCCCTTCTCATCCCCTATAAATTTAGCCTTACCCCTAGTACAAATCATAAAAGAAACCTCTATGCCAAATTTCAGCTTTCTATGTGTAAAGGTTTGGGCGCGGCGCGCGCCGCAGGCTAAGATGATGATGATGACGAATTTTATAAAACGATTACTAACTCGAAAATATTTCATACAATCGTTACATAACCCCTAGGCAAGTGCGGTATAAACATAAATAATATGAATAATATTGGTGACTTAACTTTTAACTTGTCTGGCCGTACGTAGTATTATTGGATTTTTTCATCCCAAATAATGTTCGTTTATTACCCAGTGAGCTTCCGCCCGCGACTTCGTCTGCGTGGACCCGGGATAAAAACTATCCTATATTTTAATCCAGGCTATAAACTATCTTCATGCAAAATTTCATTCAAATCGGTTCAGCCGTTTAAGCGTGATTGAGTAACAAACATCCAAACATCTAAACTTTCGCATTTATAATATTAGTAGGATTTCTATAAAAAGTTATATCACTTTAGTGCTTTGTGAAACAATAAAATAAATAAACTTACTTAACATGTAAAATGACTTACCTGACTATCAGTAGCGGACGCACTACAGCTTAGTCAGGCGCGTATCGGGTACGCTCGGTCACCGACCTTTGGGCAGCGACGAGAGCGATACGTCCGTTCTTTGGGAAGGCCCGGCGCGTAATGAATTGAACAACGTTTTCGCTCGCGGCTATATAGTGGTTTTAAAAAAATGGGCTAAATTAACTGTGTCACCCAAAAGCGTAAAAAAAATCACGTAATATTAAGCAAGTCCTGTAGTTTTATAATAAAATGTTTGATTTCCAAAACATCATCAAATACGTGAATAAAAAAAGTAAAAGGCAAACATCGATACATTTTTGAAAGTTTAAAATGGAAATATTCTACCTGAAAGATAGCTTTGACGCGTATTTTTGCAAAACACTCCGACGAAAACCTGGTTGTTTTAAATAACCGTTTATATAAATAGAATTATAGCAATGGTGTGGTCTAGAATAAGAGTTTATCTATACAAAACAGTAGTTTACTTTAGCAATGCAATCATTTGAACGAAACTATGGCCTTTGAAAAAACCTTACGTTAGCTAAAATACGAACTTTTTGTTTGCACGCTCTTAAGAGTCCGCAGTAAGCTCGGCCGAATTCACCTTCCCATACAAACGTAGTTACGCTCTCATTTTAAAACTACGTGTTGGATTGTGACGAAACTTTGCATATACATTGGCATGAGGTATATCTATGTCTGTAATTAGTTTATATGGTTCCAGTTTATAAAACAAACGAAATACAGCAAAAACAAGTTTTGTATGAAAAACTTAAATTCGCTGTATTTTTTACTATGGTATCTGAAGCTATATAAACCAATTACAGACATAGATATACCTCATGTCATTGGATATGCAAAGTTTCGCTACAATCCAACACGTAGTTTTAAAATGAGAGCGTAACTACGTTGGTATGAAGAATTGAGCTTACTGCGGACTCTTAAAGCTTTTTGAAATGCATGACATGTATCCAAGTTTCAACATTTTCGAATATCGCGCGTTTAAAAATAAACTTTCGACCTTTCACAACTTTAATATCCGTCTGTCAGCCGACATTACGCGGAAAGCCCTGTCAACGAATACGTTGCGAATTTTCCGGTTGTTGTCCGTAAAACTGAAGTTGAACACATTCATGGTAATATGATAACATACATTTTGCGAGGGCTATTTCCGAGTTATATCCTCAAGGGATATCACACTTTCCGTTTGGTCTGGTCCGTCTCTGTATTAGACGTAATTTGTGAGACAATATTCATCAAAATTAGGATTTTGCTTTGGAGTTATTCGTGACTAAGTAATTTCTGATGGTCATACATCTATATAGTAAGAAAGTAGAAAGACAACACATTTATTAGCGTCTACACTCTACAATTGAATATAGAAATATACAAAACAACAACGTTCATTCATTCACGTTCATTCGCGGCGCTGCTCTTCCGTGGGGACCTGCCTGTATACTACGAATGACGACACACAAAAAATAAGTTTTTTTATAGTCATCCTCCTAGCGTTATTCCCGGTTGTGGCCGGAGGTCCACTGTGGTGTAATATACAATAAAAAACAATTATAATTTTGGCAACCACCTGTCAACTTCTAAGTACGACCTAAAAAGAAACAAAAAAAAACATTTATTTCAGAATACACATGTTCCATAATTTTATTAGTAACAATTTGCCTTAAAAAACTATGTTAGACACACATAATAAAAAAAAATAAACAATAATAAAACTAACTGGCTCCTCCCGCGCCTCATCTAGTTATCCCTATTGACGTGCAGGTCAGGTACGTGACGTCAAAGCGCGCCAGGATGCCCGAGTCTAGCCTATCAGTGACCATTTGCAGGATACTGATGTTGTTGTTGTTAATAATAGGCCTATAATTACCGACAAAAGAATCGCTTAGTAGTAAGTTCGAATGTAGCCCAACCAGTAGGACGAAGCAGTAGGACCATGTGGCCGGAGGGGATTTAACGTCGGATTCAGGAGTAATGGGCCTTTTCCTACTAACACTTAATCGAGGTTTTAAGTATACATTTTTAGCTCAACATAAAAAAGATCTAAAATTCAAAAATGTTATTACACATTTATTTCAAACCGTTATTACGAAATTTGTACTTTTATAAATCCGAAGCACTGATTCCGTTAGTAATGAGAAGACCAAAATGTGACCCCTTTGCGGCCATTTAGGAGATACAACCCCCTAGGAAGCAATAGGGCCGGCTAAGCTAACATATCGTCGTGTGGTTTTTATCACACCCGCACTAAGGCTCTTCCTTGGCTACGTAATTTAATAGACATTTGCTGCGGATAATTAATTCTCTCAGAGAAATTACACCCAAAACGTGCGTGAACCTTAAAGAAATGTGGGAAAATCGAGCGTATATTGTAAGACTGGAAACTTCTGCGGATGAGATTTATCTTGCAGTGTGTGGTGACTTAGTAATTTAATACTAATATATGGGCAACAACTTTTTCCAAAGTAGTCACATCCTAAAAAAATTGCAGTTACAAAATTTTTATTTGGCAAATTATCTTTTAATAATTAATTACTCGGTTATGTTTCATTTTATTATGTACCATTCATTAAGTCAAATGCATCGATTAACATAACAAACTCTTCCCAAAATATCGCATGATCAGCGTATAAAATGAGCTGCGGTTAAAACATCAATTTGTATAAGGATCTCATTGTAGAATATTCATATAATATAACAATCAAAACTCGCCGGCCGCTGACGTGGCACGTTCGCTTCGCTCGCTTCGCTTACACGCTGTATCTTCTTCTTCTACATAACACTCAGTCTCGCTTCGCTCGTCGTCGTACCTAACTAAGACCCTCCTTATGGTAGATTTTGCTATAAGTTGAGTATTTTTGAGCAAACATTTTTTTTATAAGTAATTTTAGCCACAGGAAAGCGATTGCTTAATGCACAATGCAAAAAACTTGACAAAGTCAAATGATGCCAAATTAAAATTTTACCAAATCGTAAAATGCGAAGTGTACATGTGCTAAAGATTTGCTTGGGAAATGAAACTACTGCAAGAAATGTTTTGGTCAAACGGCAGCACACCATTTATATGGGTTCTAGTCTTTAGCAGAACAGCTGGTGGTAAGTGGATACCTATTAAGTAGGTTAAAAACATAATTATCTCTTAACTCTTATCTTTTGATTTTGTAAAGTTTAGGCATAATAGAAAGAGTGTAAAGTACGTTATCTTCATACAAACGCACCGCGCGCGGCTTGTATGTGTGCGCCATAGTATCTATACGTCGCCGCACGCACACTCAAACAAAATCTCGACCCGTTTCTCAGTGCGCCAGTCGGGGCTAACACCGCACAAGGTTCGCGCGTCACGGCTTACCGGCAGCGCTAAATTGATGAAAAATGAGTGATCATCGCAGGAGAACTTATTGCTGTGTGTTTGGGTGTCTAAATAATTCATCAATTCCACAGTTGTCTCTGTTCAGATTACCTACTGAACAGGAAAGTTAAGCAGGTCACTTATTCTAGCTTAAGTATAAGGGCTTGTCCAGAAATCATGTAATCATAAATTTGGCCTTATTTTGACCACCCCCCTCCCCCTTTGGTGATATTTGTCATTATAACGTAACGCTACCCCCTCCCCACATTCAAGATCACGTGTATTTTTGGGACTAAGTATGAATTAAGTTAGTTAATTAAAAAAACGCACAGTGAGCCACTATGTGGGGTCAACGCAGGTCAAGGCCATGCGCGCCGATGCAAGGTTTTATTATGAATGTTTTAAAGTTAGTACAATGAATAATTATTTGGATACACTCTCACAGCGAATTATTTTGGTATGAGAAAATTGTTGAGTACTTTCGTTATTTTTTGACAGACAGACGAACCAGCAGGCCTACTTTCCCACTATAAAGTATTAGGTACTTTTGATCTGTCAATTGATATGCCTTCATTTCTCAATATTGTAGGTAGGTATAGTAACTAAGTACTTACAGTTATAAAATTGTAATTTAAAATAATTGACGAAATTGACCTCAAAAACCCTGAACTTGTGTTGTCTGCACAAGTAAAAAATACAACTTCCCGGCCCTAGTCAGTTTCTAGGCACTCAATAAAAATTTAGCTAAAACTGACAACCCTGGATAGGTAAGTACGGTAGGTAATTATATCGCGGATTGGGCCGGAGATAGCCTACTTGTACACTCTTTCTACTATGGTTTAGGCACTGAGACGTGATCATTTATTATATGAGCCTCATAAGAGAGCGCTTAGCTAGGAGTTTCTCTGCGTGGTTGCATCAGTAATGAGGCTATCCGCAGCAGAACTAAGGTAACCGATATAGCCTTCCGAACCGCTAAACTTAAGTGTCCGCAGTAAGCTCGGCCGAATTGCACCTTCCCATACAAACGTAGTTACGCTCTCATTTTAAAACTACGTGTTGGATTGTGACGAAACTTTGCATATACAATGACATGAGGTATATCTATGTCTGTAATTAGTTTATATGGTTCCAGTTTATAAAATAAACGAAATACAGCAAAAACAAGTTCTTTAGTATTTTTTTTACTATGGTATCTGAAGATACATAAACTAATTACAGATATAATCCAACACGTAGTTTTAAAAAGAGAGCGTAACTACTTTTATATGGAGAATCGAGCTTACTGCGGACTCTTAAGTGGCAGTGGGCGAGTCACATTGCACGTAGAACCGATGGCCGTTGGGCGAAAAGGTTCTCGAGTGGCCAACACGAACTGGAAGACGCATCGTGAGTAGACCCACAAGGTGGGCTGAAGACCTAGTAAAGGCCGCTGGATGCGGGTGGCGCAGAACCGATCATTTTGGCACTCTTTGGGGGACGCCTAAGTCCAGCACATTTTTACTAATAGATATATTCATCATATTTTGGCCTCTGTGTACCTACGCATCATGTGAACTATAGAAGTCAAATGGGAAACCTTAGGTATAATTAACCAATGGAGTAATAGACATTGGCAGAGAAACGAACAGTCTACTGACAAGATCTAGGCTCTTTTAAATATATAAATAAATAAATATTAGTGACAATCTGGCACAAATCGACCTAGTCCCAAACTAAGCAAAGCTTGTACTATGGGTACTAGACGACGATACACATACTTATATAGATAAATAAATACTTAAATACATAGAAAACATCCATGACTCAGGAACAAATATTCGTGCTCATCACACAAATAAATGCCCTTACCGGGATTCGAACCCAGGACCTCTTGCTTCATAGGCAGGGTCACTACCAACTAGGCTAAAGCGGCCGTACAAATATGATGACAATGATGAGGTAGTTTTTTTAGTACCCCCATGGCGTACACTTGTTTTTGATGTTGAAAAAGACGGGAGCTTTCACCTCAGAGGGCCTTGAATATAATAATTACTAGTCAGTAGTCACTACAACGTACATAATAAAAATATCACTCTCTCTAAACAGCGGGAGTTCGCAACAGATTACAGTTTCAATTAACCCTGAGTACAAACATAACTTTCTTTAAGGCAGAGTACCGGTGAAACAAAGAAACAAGAGGGATAATAACTGTCTTAGGTCAGCCATGTTTAATATTATTCCGGCCGCTCCGGGGATTCGCTTAGATCCCGGAGATACAATACATAAAATACAGTCTTATTACGTTATTGTAATAAATTGATTAGTAATTATTTATGACAGGGCGTGGAGTAGTTTGGCTTGTGAGATTGTTTGTGGAGTACGATTGTTGGTAAATTATATTGATAAGCAAGATTTTTGTGATAAACTATTCTTGTCAGCTGTACTTTTCTGTGCGCAGTCATCCAGTACTAATGGAGAAAATTCCGATGTCCGATCTAGATAAGGGTGCACCGTATGGTTGCCAAATTACTCTGGTTGTCTTTCAATTTCATGATTCTAGCCCTATGATAGAATTGTATTATCTTGTCATCCGATTAACCTAATTATTTATGACAAACTAGGTGGTAATGGTGTAGTGGTGGTAATGGTCAAAAGACGGATCAAATTTAATTTTAAGACTTCATTTCACAGGTTTACACCGACCCACAGACACAGGGGACAGACAGGACAAATTAAAAAGCTTGTAATTACGTCACGTTGTATTGTATGTACGACGTCATCAAAATCCTTATCAGCGAAGAAAATATTTTTCTACAATACTACAAGAACGTGTAGTTGTGAAATATGTAGTTATCTCAACTATAATCTGGTAGCGTTCATAAAAAATGTTGTATCGTGTATTACGTTGTATGTAAAAGCCACTGCACGAGTCTAATTAAACGCAGTTTTGTACTAATTAACAATTGTATTGCTTTAATAAAGATCCAAGGGTAATAAATACAACATGTTTTGTATTATTTATGATATGCATCGGAATACGAACAATTGCAATGTATTATTAAAGATGCAAGTGTAATTGATACAAAATGTCTGTTATTTTTATTTATTTAATGTGAGCACATCAACTAGTTGCGGGTATTATGTTGTAACGTGTACTATGCGGTTTGTAAATGCCACTGCGCGGTCTAGTTAACGCAGTCTTGAATAATTAACAATTGGATTGTAAAAAAAAAGGTCCAAGTGTATTAAATACAAAACGTTTGTATTTTCTTTAATACAATGTAAAAATAAAAATGCAAGTGTAGTTGATACAAAATGTTTGTTATTTTACTATGCGCATTGTAATCTGAACGCATCAAAAGGGCGCGAGCGGCGGGGGAGGGGACGGGTATTGGGTATTGCATCAGCACGTCTAGCACACGACGCACTGTGAATCGAGTAGAACATGCAAATGGGACAAAAACCCTTATCAAATATCCAAAAACTCATTATGGTAGGTCATTACTAATGAGTATACATTAAGAGTCCCACGTGTTATTTTTTCCTGCAACCCCCCCTTACATGAGTAATTAAGGTGACTATATAGGATGAGTGCAAATTTACTATGCATTCATTTGCGTAATTGCTCTTGGCTTAAAAATAATTGTGTGCATTTCCAAGTTATTTGTGTTTATTTCATTATTATGGATTCCAATTTGGAGGGTAAGTAGTATTTTTAGACATATATTGATTATAAAAATATTCATTGTATTTTGTAAAACATCAACATGTTTCCGAATAATCATTGGAATTTTACCCTAACTTTGACTTTCATGGTCAAGAAATTACATGTCGGCATCTGTCTACTCTGTGAAATTTATATATAATATACTTATAACTATAAACCGTCATATTTAATAAACTCCCTATCCAACTTTTGAGTACAACTATTTTTTTTATTTTTTCTTTCAGAATTCGATTTTTGCATTTCAAAAGTCAATTTCTTCGATGTATGGCAGAGACATTGGAAGGAAGCGAGAAACAACGAAATATATACATTTATATCATCTGAGCATGATTTAAGTGGAATAACCGAGGACTCCCAGAGACAAATTAAGGTAAAGATATCCCAATTTTCATCCAGGATAGCTCAGAAGTGGGATGCTGCTGGTAAATGTAGACAGCGATTTCTCGAGAAGAACTCTGACTGGCTTCATGGTGAACCTATCAAGTTTGAAGTTCATAGACGTACGACGATGCCGTCATCATCCACTGAAGCTGTAGCAGGCCCTGGAAGGCCCCAGAAGGAATTCTCGGACTCTAGCCTGAAGACTAAACGACGACGAGTAGAGAATTTAGTTCAATCTACAAGTTCCGAGGAGTTATTGTTTGCAGCAGAAATTTCGTCACGTCAATCGGGCTCCAAGGAAGTGGCTAGAAGAATGAAGAACATAATTGAAGATAACAAGAGCGGCGACACCTCAGGCAACAAAGAAAACACCAAGTCATGCAAAGAAAACGCTAGATATTTGACGAATGAAGAAGCTTTGGCGTGCTATATAGATAGCAAATTGACTACATGCACATACAACATCATAAGGCAGTCGACTAGTAAGGTAGGGCATACCGTATTTCCATCATTGTATTGTTTAAAAAAGGCTAAAGTTGCATGTTATCCTCCTGAAGATAGCTTTTTGATTAATGAAACGCGTGCTGAAATCAACGTTCAGGCAGTTTTAGATAAAACCGCTGAACGTTTGGTTTTATCACTGGAAGATGTTTTAGATAATTTAGTGTCCCCTTGTTCATCATTCAAACTAATTAGTAAATGGGGTTGCGATGAAAGTTCCGGTCATAGTACATACAAACAAAAGTTTACGAATAGTAATGACACTGATGAATTTTTGTTTGTATATTCGTTCGTTCCGCTTCAATTACGGGATGATGCTGATAATGTCGTTTGGCAGAATCCACGCCCGTCATCTACTGCATATTGTCGTCCAATAAAGTTTATTTTTTCCAAGGAAACAAAAGAATTGACTATTGCCGAAACAAATCGAGTCTTGGAAGAGATAAACGCTTTATTGCCAACATTATGCAAGGTGATGGGAAGGGAAGTTTCTGTTGAACACATTATGCTTTTTACCATGGTTGACGGAAAAATTTGCAATACTATGACCGAAACTTCTTCTGCTCAAAAATGTTTCATTTGTGGAGCTACTCCAAAAGTTATGAATGATGAATCTAGGGAATATATTGCAAATAATGATAATCTTGGTTTTGGTTTATCAACTCTCCATGCTTGGATTAGATGTTTTGAGTGTTTACTTCACATAAGCTATCGCCTTGAAGTAAAAAAGTGGCAACTTAGAGGAGAAGCCGATAAAGCGAATGTAAAGAAACGCTCACTAGAAATTCAAACTAGATTTAAAACGGAAATGGGACTGATCGTTGATAAACCAAAACCAGGCTTTGGTAATACTAATGATGGAAATACAGCTAGAAGATTTTTTGAAAACCCGGAGCTTAGTGCTGCAATTACAGGGTTAGATGTATCACTCATTAAAAAATTTGATATAATACTTCGAGTTCTATCATCGGGCTATGAAATAAATTTAGAAGCGTTTGAAAATTTGACACGGGATATAAGAAAACATTATTTAAATCTCTATTCGTGGTATTACATGCCTGTTACAGTACACAAATTATTGATTCACAGTAGCGACATTATCCGATCAGCACTATTGCCGATTGGACAGTTATCCGAGGAAGCACAAGAAGCTCGAAACAAAGATTGCAGACGATTTAGGGAACATCACACACAAAAACGATCTCGTCAAGCCACGAATAGAGATTTAATGAATATGCTGTTGATTACATCTGACCCTTTAATTAATAGTTTTAGAAATGTACCAAGGCAAAGAGTAAACTCGTCTTCTGATGTTTTAGCATTGTTGAAACCCCCTAGAGTTAATGAAACTAATGTAGATGTAGTGTCTAGTTTGTTTAGTGTAGATGATCATGACACGTCAATTAATGATTCGCAGGATGAAGATGATGACGGTGAAAGTAATTAATAAAATGACCGCTGTAATTAACTCTAATTGATTTATATGTACCTACTTAAGAATCCTATGTAAATGTAGTTCCTAATTAGTTTTACTTTTCCTTGTAATGGCATGATAATGTTAAAAATGATGATGATTAAAAGATTACTGCAACAGTAGATTTAGTATTTTATGTGTACATGTAATAAAATATATAATTCATTATTGTACATTCACTTTTATAATATTGTTTTTTCTGAACCCCCACCCTACCCCTCTAAGTCACGAACCAAAGTACATAAACTATACGTATATGTATATTCATACATAATGAGCTCGTATAAGCTCAAAAAACTACTAAAATAATTTTGTCCCATATGCTTGTTCTACTCGATTCACTGTGCGACGGCCGCGACATACTCTCGATTTTTATCGCACTATACCTCTTCTTCTAAGTGTTCTAATAAGAGAGAGACGGATAGTGCGAGAAAAATCGAGAGAGCTCGCGCACCGTCGCGTGCTAGCCGTGCTGGTCAGCTAGATCACTTAGATCAGCCAGCCAGCACTTCGCAAGTTCTCTCGGCGCTCGCAGTTCGTTTATGTATGGAAAAGTATAAAACTGTGCTTATATGTCTGTCTTACTGTGCACAAATGGACGAGGAAGTGCAAAACCTATTAAAAACATGGAATCTAGAGGCATATACGGAAGTTTTTGCAAGTAAGTGAATCTATATCTTATAACCTATTAGGTTATCTATATCTTATAACCTATTAGGTTATAAGATATAGATTCACTTACTTGCAAAAACTTCCAACTTTTTAATAGGTTTTGCACTTCCTCGTCCATTAATCGCTCCTTGAAAAACATAGTGTCATTACGAGAAAAACGTGTTTTTTGAGTACAGGGTCTCAAAGTTTTAAAAATCTTGAACCGTCTAAAACTGCCGAGTTCGTAATAAAAATAACATTGTTTTGTTAGTTTTTGTTAGGTTTGTGACTAAGCTTGTTACATATAACAGTAATTGGTGGTATTTTTATTTTAATGTTATGATAATCGAATTTAAAGAAAATTGTAATGTCATTATTCCATTTTTTTTTGCTTAATGTCACATAAGGTTCCCTTAACTTTGATTTAATTTCTGGAAAAATGACACTATATCCGGTTATTTCAAAGAACTTACCGTTTATTTGAATGAAGAATCGCTAATAAAACATTTTTATATCAATGTTAATCAACGTTTATTAAAGTTAATGACTTTTAGTCTCAAAAACGAACAAATTAGTCTTATATTCTCTCAAAAACATCTCTTAAAACAAGACTCTTAGAATCGTCTTGGCTTTTTGGCCCTACTTCTTAACAATAAAAAAATTGCTAAAGTAAATCAACTTAAACGACTTTCATTCTTCAAAATGTCAAGATAATTACCACTTACAATAACCTTTTTTATTAATTCACATGAGTTATCTTATCACGTAACTATATCCAAAGACTGTCTGCATCTTCTCGGAGCACCCATCTTCAACGAAGCCAGCCCTCCTCTTTGGAGTAAATCTATTTCGAAATTTAGTGCCCATTCAAACCGCCTTCTCAAAATTAGTAGTCATTCTGCTCTGTCTATTTTGAAATTTTGTTTACTCGTTCCAAAATTCAATTACCTGATCCGTTGTTGTCACATTTGGAAATACCCCCATCTACTTCGACCTATCGACCTACTTTTAAAATCCCAAATTGAATCTATTTTGAATATCCGATTTAGCGAGCAGGCGTGGACCTAAGCCGCCAAGTATGGTGGCTTGGGTACCCGTAAAATTTAAAGTGTTGCTCTGCCGGCATTCTTGGCCTCAATTCATAGCACCTCCGATCTCACATTCTTCAAGCCTCTCCGGCTACAAACTGCGAGATTGCGTGCCTTGTTGAGGCCTCGAATGCCTGGGTAGCTGAACCGAATCAAAAATTTCCGTCCCGACCTAAGATACAGAGGGCCTGGGATACCATAGCACCAGTTTCCACCCTAAACTCACTTCTAGACAACGCGACAGGCAGGGACCGAGCGACGCTTCTCGCATCATCAAGGCCAGAGTCAGGTCACTGGCTCCACGCCTATCTTCGCCTAACACCGGCACCTTTATCGACCCAGAGACGCTTCGCATAGCCACCGGTCTCCGGCTTGGAGTGGCTCTCTGTGTCGACCACAGCTGTGCTTCTTGTGGATCTTAAGTAGATAGCCTCGGCCACCACGGGCTCGACTGCTCTTCGGGCGCCGGCCACCTCTCTCGTCATGCCGCCCTTAACGACATTCTGAGAAGGGCGCTCGGCAGTGCCGGCGTTCCCGCTCCTCTGGAGCCCCAAATAGTGCGGAACGATGGCAAGCATCCTGACGGGATGTCGTTGATTCCCTGGAAGATGGGCCGTGCGTTGGTGTGGGACGCCACTTGCGCCGACACACTAGCTGCGTCCTACCTCCCATCGATCAGCAGGCGTGCTGGCGCCGCGGCGGAAACTCGGGAGCGTCAAAAGGTAGCCAAGTATAGCTGTCTCGGCACCCAACACGAATTCATCGCTTTCGGCGTCGAGACACTAGGTTCGTGGGGCAGGGGCACTCATAGCTCCACAGGAGCTTGGCAAACGGGTGAGGGAGGCAACGGGCGTCCCTTGCGTGGGCAGCTTTCTCGCGCAGAGCATTGCAATCGCAATCCAGCGCGGGAACGCTGCTTGCGTGTGCGTGTCCCCACCATAAATACCTATCAGAAATAAAATTTAAACAAAAGATATTAGTAAACATTTTCAAATTTTACTCGCTATTTTCAAGTACGTTTCTTTTCTAAGAACACTTTCAATAAATAAATAGTTTTTATAAAAATTACGACGGAAAAATTATATTAGTCTAGTAGGTAATCAATCTTCAACTGCTTTGTAATTGTATTCATCACACACAGTGACATTAAACAATAAGTGAAATTACTTAATCAAACATTATTAAGCGGCCTCTTTTAGTAGTAATGGCATTAAGCTCAAAATAGCAGTTTTCACTTCATTATAGTCAACAGTGTAGTTATAGTAAATTAAACTAGCAGAATTGACACTAAACAGATTATGACGTTTGAGCTGAGTAAACTCCTTTCGGCTTATTAAAACGAAAATGACATTTAAAGATAAAATACAGTATAGCGTTATTTTTAACCTGCATTAAGCCTTAGAGTTTTAAGCAATAGCGTCATTACAGATATACCGTCATTTTACTCATTCCATAAAAGTTTAAAAGTGCTAAAGTAGAAGTGTCATTAAAGCGAAAAGTACATTACTGCTTAAAATTGAGTCCCGATATTGATACCAAATTATAAGTACAAAGTGACATTGTACGGATAGATACAATATTTCGTAAGAAAATTGTCGTACTTACCATTTAACCTCACGGAACTCCGTCACTAAGCAAAAAATGACAACCTTCTTCAAAGAATCGGCTGTATTTCGGTCTACATCCCGGGATCTAATACGAACATGACATTGTTCCATTAAGGCACGCACCTATTCCCACTATTTGCCATAACGACATTAGCGCCCTCTGTCGCTTCTAAAAGAACTAGAGCGATAGGTGTCTTCGTATTGCGTGCGTTACGATTAGACGAGCTAAATGGCGTTGCTAACTCGAAAACGTCATCTTTTGCGTAGTGACACTATGTTTTTCAAGGAGCGCTATGTTGAGTTTCTGACCCAGCTACCGCAGGCCGCGGCGGCCGCGCCAATCTGTGTATGTCCAACAACTTTGCCAAAGTTATGTTTAAAGTTGTACTCAGATGGTACGTAGGTATTTGTTATTGTGCGAAGAAGCAAGTCAAGGTGAGAGTCGCGTCAAGGTTAAACGAAGTGAGATTGAGAACGTAATGGCGGCTATGATGATTATTACGACGAACCTAGCATTTTTAGTACTCTTCGTCGTTTCGAAATTACTTTCTGCACGAGGAAAATTACATTTCATATTACGATGGTAGCGAACATGCGCGAGCGCGCGGCGCGGTTATTTAATTATGGAATGTAACTATTGTACACAAGGTTCAAATTTCTTTGACACTAGTAAGACGCGCGCCGTCTCCGGCCGTTTGATATGAATCCTACATTACTATATTATCATTTTATTTTATGAAATGCCTGTCAAATTATAAGTTCTGAAGTTCTCAGACCGTATTCTACTCAGCCAAAAGAGTGCGTACATAAACTTGAAAACTCATTTGATAGTTAATCATATTATAGGTTCTCTTATTTTTCGCAGAAAATTGTTTGGCCAATTATTAGTTCCCAACCAACGTTTCGCAGAATATTATTTCGCCAAATAATCACTTGCCAACTTATCATAAGATTTCGTTTCGTTTCCCAACCTCACAGTTGCCAACTGTACGTTTGGTCTGATGATTATAAAGTAAACTTTCAAAATGCCAAAAATCGTTTAACAGAATGTTTTAGTTGGCTAAATAGTCATTTCGTTGTATAACGTTTCCCAAATGTTTCACGCAGTAGTAGTGATGTGCCGTTCTCGAGAAAGTGCGGGAACGTGAGAATGTTGCGGGCATGTTCTCGAGAACATTCTCTCAGGCGGAAATTTCCGAGAAAGTGACCGAAATGTTTAAAATATTTGTTTTTTTTCTATTGAGATTTAGTTATATTTACTATTTATAGCTATATGTAAAACATTTAATCACCACGGAATATTCTAGGAGAAAATTCTCAATGATCTCGAGAATTTCCCCAGAATGTTCTCGGGAATGTTCTCCGGAGAACTTTCTCCGCGACTCTCTGGATCGTGTCAAAGGAGTTTTTATGTTAATACAAGATAGTATAATATAAAAAAAAGTATTTTAATGATTTTTGTATTGCTGTATAATATTAATTTTACATACAGTCTTACATTTTTGCATCATTTTTAATGATTATTGTATAAAAAATCAACAATTAGAAACATAAACTACAACATTAGGTACTAAAACAGGTAAATAATTGGTATAGTTATTATGATTAATACAAAATCTAGTAAATGTAAAAAAAATAATAGTAAAGTAAATAAACTCCCTATCAATTGAATCAGTTACAATGACTATTATGCAAAAAATCAGCAACAACTTGTAATAAAATCTTAAAACATAACTAAATACATAATCTAGTTAACAGTGGATTGTTATTAACTAGTTTTATTTTACTTATTGTAATAATGACATAGTTAAGACATCAATCATTTTGCCAAAAAGTGTTGAATCAACAATATGAGCAATGAATCATTCGAGAGTAATCAATCATAAATAGACAATGAAATGCTAAAATCATTCTATTCTGACAAGTCTGTGTCTTCATCCAGATCTGTGACAGATCTAAAATCAAAGTTCTCCAATTCGAACGATAAGTCCCAGGAAGCTACGTCGTCGACATTTTGACTGCAGTTCTCAGTGTTTTCAGTATTTGAATCAGATCTTGGCGATCTTGCTGGCCCCCCAAGCTTCAGCGCTTTGTTCATAAGTTTCCAATTATGTGATATGTAGCAGATTTTGGCTGCTCTTTCAGTTTTGAGTTTATTTCTTTTTTTTGTGTGGATGTTTCCATGAGTAGAAAAGGATCTTTCCACTGAAGCTGAAGTAGAGGGTACCGATAAGACTTTTTGAGCTGTTTTTGCCAACACTGTTTTGGGAAAGAAGGTTAGCCACCACGATATTGGATCGACATCTTCTGTCGCTTGCCATATCAACGGCCTCTCCCAAAGACCTTTTCGGCACTTATAGTCTGATAATTCCTGAAGAAGCACTGCGTCACATTGTGCTATAGTCATTATTGTTGAACATCCATCTAGATATTCATCATTGTTGAGAGTAGCACCCTGGTTTTTTGGGTCCAAAATAACTGCAGCAAGGTGAATGGGTTTCACGCAGTTTTCTTTTCTGGTTTTGAATTTAAGTTTCAAATCTCTTAAAGGCAATTCTTCAAAAATGCTTTTAGAATTGTCGCTTTCCAGTTCTTCTTCTATTTCTTTAAGAGCTCGATACACCAGATGGATTGAGCAGCTATCTCCTTCTAAGATTGTGATCCATTTGACAATCGGTTTCAAAAAAGTTATTTGGTTTGCGACATCTTCCCAAGTAGTCTCGCTTAATAATTTGAATTTATGTTTTTGCAGGTCTCTGTTATTTTCATTGACAACCATCGACTGAAGTATGGTTTTAGATTTTAGAAAGTTTTCTAAACAATGTAGATAACTACCCCATCTCGTTTTGACGGGGAACAACAGCGTGACGTTCAATGATTTTTCGAGAGCTATCTTTTTGAATTCTGCGCTGTAGATATTTGATTGCAAAACCGATTTTACAATTGCAATAACTGATTTGAAGGTTTCTTGAACTGAATCGATTTTTAGCACATCGCCTATCAACAAGTTTAGAGTATGGGCCAGACATCGAACCCAAGTGGTGTTTTCATACTGGTCAGTCAACAGCTTTCCGCATTTCTTCATGTTGGCAGCATTGTCAGTGATGATGCCAAGAAACTTTGCAGATCCGATTTCGTTCATAGTTTGACTTATCTTTCCAGATAAGTACTCTGCCGTGTGTCGATTATTCTGGGTATCAATCGATGAGTGGAAATATGGCTTCGGTGTGTAAATAATAATGTCGAGGATTGAATCTTTCCTTATATTCGTCCACCCATCGGCTGCTATATGCAAAACATTGGCGTCTTCAATTTTTTTTTTTACTTTTTGTTTGACGTCTTCGTATTCTTCCTCAAGGAGTACTGTCGAAAGCATCTTGCGGGAAGGTGGGTTAAAATTTGGCCGTAGAAGTTGAAGCGCTTGTTTACACAAAGGATATTCAAATATGGACAGCGGTTGGCCAGTCACATAAACTGCTCTAGCTAAAGCTTTGTGAACTTCATTCTGAAAAGAGATTAAATTAAAAAGATAAGATATGAATTATTAGATAAGATCGGCTCGTCATTTCATATGTAAAATTTTACTACGCCCTTTTTGACAACCTTGCAATATTGATTTCTGAAGTATTTTCATAACTTATTTATTATTTTTGGATTATAAATTATTTGTATGATAAAGCGATTTCGCGCAAGTCGACCACTTTCGTCTTAAGTTTCAAACAAACACAATATAAATGATTAAATACAGCTTACCTCATTGAATGTGTCGCTTTCATTATCTACTGAGTTTTCGGCAATGGGCTCTTCGGAAGCTTCAGCAGCTTCATGGTTGTGAACAGTTATTTATGTTTTTTTGGTTCTAAATCCCGTTTTACCTCAGTAGGGCTATTTTTACAGTTCAAAACTATGTGTCGCGCGAATCTTGTTGCATTTTTGTTCATATAAGTTAAATCACAAAACAAACACACATATTTTACTCGGTTATTGTCTGTTAACGTTCTAAAATATTCAAAAACTTTACTTTTCTTCATTTTTAGTAGCAAACACGAGTACCATTTTACGTAAAATTACAACCATTCGGCGTATGCGCTTTGATGACACTAAGTAAAATGTGGCTAAACTAAATCCTAAGGGAACAAATGAAGCGAATGGAGTGGGGTCATCGCTGAAGTGGTCAATTGTCTTTATCTATACCGCAAAACCCACGTGTGGTTTAAGGATCTCTTTGTTTAAAAATTACCTGTTACCCTACCCCGGTAGCGAAGAAGTTATCCGAGTCTTAAACATTGTTTAAAATCTCTTTATACCTGGTGTAAAGGTTATCCCCTACTCACTTATGATATGATTTATAAGCGGAAATGCTAAAAATGACTTATTCTAAAGTTCTGTATGTGCTAAGACAAGGTTGTAAGTAAAAAATATTTGTAATAAAACAACATGGAGATCGAAGGAAGTAAAAGCAAATTGATAATTGATGCTAACAAAGGAATGATAAAAGTTTGCATGCTGCATCGATTAATTAAATTTATAATAATTAAATTATATTAGTAATATTAATTTCTTGTAAATAATACCTACACCTACCACGTATGTAAAATGAATAATAAAAATAAAATATTTTATTTCTCGCGCATGTCCTTAAAAAGTAAAAGTTACAAAAAACATACTTCGAAAAACAAAACAATTCATTTCTAAAAGTATACGTATGTTCTGATGTAAAATAACAAGCAAATTGTTAATTTCAAACATTATCTCCTAACGATTTTATTCGAAAATTTCGCCAGAACGTTCTCATCAAGAAAGTTCCGAGAACATTCTCGAGAATATTCTCGTGACTTTCTTGAGAACGTAGAGAAAGTAACCTTCGGAAATCTTTTCTTGTTTAACGGTTTTGCCGACACCTAGTAACCACTTAAACGAAAATATAAATAAAATAAAAACCCAAACTTTGCTATTATTTAATACACTTTCTCAGAAATTCCCGTTCAAGAGAATGTTCTCGAGAAAGTTTGGAAATTCTCACGAGAAGGAATTTCCGAGAGCGAGAACATTCCCACCGGCACATCTCTACGCAGTAGGGTTCGTACAGTTACTATGTAATATAATTTACAATGTGGGTAAGCGCAACTGCTCACTTCTTTTAATATCTTTGTGGGTGAGTAAGAATAAACTGACTTATTAGCGATAAGTGTTTACGTTATTACTTGCGGGACGTTGCTTTGTATTTTTCATTACTTATTTTGAATATTCAATAAGGCGATTTTGGCTGTAAGATCGCGGTTAACCTAACACGCTCCTCCTCGCTTCGCTCGTCGTCGCACCTATCTGGACTCTGTCACAGTTATTATTTCTGTTGCTATACTTATCACGAAACTGTTCTTTGTTTCAGGCAAGTTCAACAGATGGGTTTCGCCAAAAGATACGCAAGTGACGTAACGATTCATCGTAACTTTTAAGTTGGCTTATATGTTAAATAGTAACTATTGCACTGACGAAACGTTGTTTGTTCAATAGTTGTTTGGCCTAGTGAAATAGTTGGCAAGTGATGAGTTTTCCAAACATTTTTAGTCATTGTGATATTCTGCTTTATAAAAATTCGACCAAGTGTCAGGTTGTCATACAAAAAGTTGGTAATGGTTAGTTGTCAAAGTGAATCATTTTCGAAATGTTGGTTGGCAAGTGATGTTTGACCAAAGGAAATTCTGCGTAAAGGCAGAACACCCATATTAGGTACTTATTACGAACAACTCGACAGCATTACAGTGCTTCTACTTTCTGAATGCCTATCGGATGTCTAGATGGGATGGCTGTCACACTCGCTCTTGCATTGCATCGGACAGTACCTATATTCGTCGTCAAAAACGATGATTGACGAGATGTAGTAAATAAAAAAAGAAATAGACGCACTGTACAACAGTTTAGTAGGTATTTAGGTACTTACGGCCGTATTCATAAACGTTCTACAAGCCTGTTTTAACTAAAATGGCGTTAAAATTCGTTTGTCCTTATCTGTCACTTTGACATTTGTGTTTGTAAGAATGGGACAAAGCACATCTTATTTAGCAGAGGCATTTTAAGTTTTATGAATAAGGGGGTTAGTCTTTAAACTAAACTCGTGTGAATAATTTAGGTACACGTAGATTTATTAGGTAGCTGTTACCTGCGGCTTACTTCACTAGATTTTTTACGTTACTACGACGGTAGCAAACAAACATACGGCCTACCTGAACCTGATGGTAAGCAGACACCATAGCCTATTGACGCCTGCGACTCCAGATCAATCACAAGCGTGTGGGCAACCCTTTATCATATGAGGATGCGTTGTGACTTAACATAATGCATCCTATGGAACTCTGGTGACCTTACTTATCACTCACACTCATCCTATTCCTCCTTTTCCCTTGTCTCACTCAAGCTATCTATATACCAAATTTCATCTAAATCAGTTCAGCGTGAAGAGGTAACAGACAGACAGACAGACAGACACACTTTCGCATTTATAATATTAGTATGGATATGAGTCGTATGATCGGATACTATAGCTGGATAAAATATTTGCCTCTATTTTTTTTTATAAATATTTGCGGACAATCTTACACAAATCGACCTAGTCCCAAACTAAGCAAAGCTTGTACTATGGGTACTAGACGACGATATACATACTTATGTACATAAATAAATACTCAAATACATAGAAAACATCCTCGACTCAGGAACAAATATTCATGCTCATCAGCATCACACAAATAAATGCCCTTACAAAAGTCTATTGAATTTACTCACTGTATATACATACATACATATATACCTACGGTAGGTATGAATGTGCTCACTGCTTTTCTTTTTTCAGAAAACAAAATTTCATTCGATTGCCTTGGTTTCTTGGATGACTGCATGATTGTGGAATTGTTTCCAATTATTGGCGACAGGGCAATATTTTTTTTTTTTTTGAAAATTGGAAGTCAATTGCTAATGATCAGGTAAGCTAGCTAGGTAACATAATTTTTGAGTTGAAACAGAGCTGTAGTCTGAAAATTCAAAAACATATTTTATGATATTTTCATCTTTTGATTTTGGTTTAATAAACTATTCAATTAGTAGCAATAAAGTTTATTGCAGGGATTGATATGTATAAATTAAATTGTCTTTCTAAATTTGTGAACTTTCGCTGATGTTTTTAATTGACCGAGGGAAACAAAGGTCTCTGTTTCAGCTTGGAGGAAAATGCTTTTGTATGTCCGGATGACCATCTGTCAGGTTATTTTCCACTAACGATCGCATTCCTCAACCGATTCTCGTGAAATTTTCTGAGCAGGTTCAATAATTAGGTATATATAATTTTTGTCCAGTCAGTTTTTGAAATATTTTTTTTGTAAAGAAGTCCTCGCGAAGTCTCCAGCTCAGGGTTTACCATTGAATTGCCGACAAACATTTCATCGAATATTATTTCAAAGACAACGTTTCAAGTATTTTCATTTCATCGACAAGTTATTCCGTCGAATACTCGATACTAGGTAATTTGCACCGAGGTCTTTTAATTGGTAGTTGACTTATTACAATAAAATTCATGTCATGGCTTTTCATTTCGAGTTTTTTTTATTCATTTTTTTTTACTTGTAATAATATTTATTCCGCATAAAATTATTTCAATTGGTAATATTTCGTTGTCGAAACTAAACGCACTCACGTCAGTAAGCTCTGCGAGATTATAGATATGTGGGTAGTTTCAGATATGAAATTGTTTATCTGTACGAATGGTTGGTCGTATGAAGTGATTTAATTACTTGTGTATATTATTGCATTGTGAAAAATGAGTGATACAGAGGAGACAGTTGCGTGCGAAGTATTTAAATCGAATAGAGGAGCGTTAAAGCTGTATGTAGACGGTTTCACATATAACAGGAATAGGTCCCGAAATGGTAATTTTTACTGGTGCTGTGAAATGTATCACAACAATATTTATAAGTGCAATGCAACTGTAAATACCATTGTTAAGGAGAATGGCAAGCATATTATAACAAAAGAAGTGCAAAATCACAACCACGGACCTGATCCATTGCGAAAAGACATAGCGGTGTTTAAAGAAAAACTCAAGCAAAGTTCATGTAGTTCAGGCTTAAAAGTGTGCAATATACTACAAAATGCGAAATCAAACACTGATCAAACTGTTTTGGAACAATTACCATCTACCTCAGCCCTTAAACAAGTAATATATCGGCAAAAAGCTAAAAATGTTACACATGCAGTTGAACCAACAGATATTAACTTTGAGTTAAATGTGGAAGAAACTCAAATAAGAGGTAACAATTTTGTTATTAAAGACAAAATCTTCGATAATAAAAAAAGAATATTGATAATGTCTACACTTGAGTTAATGAAAACATTGAGTAAATCTGATTATTGGCTACTGGATGGCACGTTTGAGGTATCACCGGCAATTTTTACTCAGTTATACACCATACATGGTAATGTGTTTATTGAAAATAAGAAAACGTTCCCATTGGTCCATTGCTTATGCACACACAAAGACAAGAGAACATACGCTGTTATGATTGACCTGATTTTGGAATATGGATCTGAAAATGGCATAGAAATACTTCCGAAAGTATGCATACTTGATTTTGAGAAAGCAGCAATTTTAAGTTTGCGCTCTAATTTCGAAAGTATAATTTTACAAGGCTGCCATTTTCATTTTGGGCAAATTATAAATAGGTTGGTAACAAACATTTCACTTACTAAGCCTAATCTATTATAATAATATATAAATTACTTACTAGTACTAATGTGTAGCTTCTCTAGCCAATGCAATAATATTATTAATAGATTTTTCAGAAGAGTCCAAAAGTTTGGCCTTGCAATAAAATATGCTAAAGATGCAAAATTCAATCTCGAAGTAAAATGTCTAGTAGCGTTGAGTTTTTTGAAGGACACTGAAATACCTAAATATTTTCAAAAATTTATCGAAAGCTTGCAAGATGAGGATACTAAGAAAATAGCTGGTTGGGTCGAAGAAAATTATATTTTTGGAAATGCAACAAGTCAGCCTAAATATTCACCTGAATTTTGGAGCTGTCATTTAAGTAATACGATGAACATACCAAGGACCCAAAATTCAGCCGAGGGCTGGCATCATAAGATAAATACATTGATAGATAAACATCATCCCGGCACATATGCTCTTATCAAGGAACTGATCAAAGAAACTGTATCCAACTTAGCCGAGATTGAGAAGATTCTGTGTGGTGAACCACCGCAAAGCAAAAAAAAAAGATATATCGACAAAGATGCTCGAATAGATCAGAATCAGAATCAGAATCAGAATCAGAATCAGAAATCATTTATTACCTATTAGTGTTTACATCTTTCAGTTCCCGCAGGATTGTGTCAGCTAACTTGTGTCTAGGAAAGATCTGTGTAAGCTGAAGGTGTCATGTCACAAGTGATGAGTTGAAGATGTTAGTTATTAGTTAGTACCTATTTATTTGTATTTCATATGTTACATTTCTATATCTTATTTTATTCTAAGAGGACGAGGAGCCGCCGCCCAGTGAGGCCAACGCCTCATGTCTCGAATAGATACCATTTTACAACATCAAGCAGAATATTCTGAGGTTAAGTTGCTAAAATGCATAGCAAAAAATTTAAAAGTTTAAGTCTTAAATCTCTTCAGACTTATGTCTTGTTGACTTGTTCTTGTCTGAGGGACACAAGTGAACCCTAACCTAACCGACCTAAAACAGATTTCGCTTATGACAAGCCATTTTTGTCCACCCTGATATTTTTTCTAATAAACGATTTACACCAATAATTCTTAGTTTTATTATACATACAATAATAAATAATTAACTACATAATAATGTACTATGTCCTACTGCACATTTATACATGAATAATGTATAAATGTGCAGTAGGACATATAAAATTGTATTAAAGTAATATGTCGAAGAAATGAATTGCAATGTTATGTAGTTGTGCCAATTAAGATAATTTGAAACAAACCAGCTATTAAGTAATATTCGTTGAATAGTATTTCTATGTAGTAAGATAAATTTAAATGAATAGTAGTTATAATAAAATAACGCCAAACAATATTACTAGTACTAAAGTTTCGATGAATCGTTGTCGATGAAATAATATTCGATGAAAAGGTTGTCGACAAAACAAGGGTACACCAGCTGTATGACATATTTTGTTCTCTGTTTGATGAAAAGTGACATGAGGAGCTCTGAGTTTAGGTATTGAAGTTAATTATAAATGCAACTTTTATGTTTTGCACGCGACTGCTCTTCCGTGCTTGGTTGTTGGAGTGTTTTAAGCTCGCACATCAAAATTGGTGTTTTGTATTTACTTATCTTATCTTATCTTACTATGCCAGGTTTCAGAAATAGATGATGTCACTATTTTATCAGAAAAGCACAGGAATCTATTTACTGAAATTTCGAATATGGAATTATTTCTTGCAAGTGAAGATTTTAATATGACTGGAGCACTGCGGAACACCGAAGTCAGTACAAATAAAAATGAAGGCAGTTCAACAGGCCGAGCACTGCAGCTGACGCCATTACCAAGTTCGTCAAACAGCAAGCCAGTCAGCACCAAGGTTCCAGATCCCTTCAAAAATTAACAAAAATAAGGTGCGCTTGTCATTTATGATAACTAATTTTGTTGAATTTGACTGCCGACAACGTCTATGGGCGTGAATTTTGTCCCCGGTCAGGTGCCCCTCCCCCCATTAAATGTTAATTTCTTACTAGTAGAAGTTTATGAATTACCTACAAAATATATTATTTTGTCTCTAGAATCTCCTGCAGTCATTAGATTTCATACAGAACATGTTATATTGTTTTTAACCAGTCTTCCATATCAATAGTTTTTAATCAAGTAAATTTATTTTTCTTATGTTTTTTAGAAACTACTGGATTTGCTACAGAAAAGTCTTGATGGCAAAACTATTCTGAGTAGCCATCAAGAAAGCGGTTTGTTGAGCAGCAGTGCAAGACGAAAGTTATGCAATATAATTATAAAATATTTAATTGGCAACGATCCCATTAACACCAGTATTCCGAGTTCTGTGCTGTTTGATATGGCTAGTCAAATAAAAGACATTTTCAGAAACGAAAACATCAGCACATACTTTATACCTTACATCAATAATAAAAAACTAAAAATTAAAAGATGTGCTAAGGGAAAGCTTTATGATTGCTTGCATAACAGAAGGCGAGAATATCGTATAGCAAAGAGGAAAATTTCAAAAATGAGTACAAGTTCTTCTACAAGCACAAATGAATCTAATGAAATGGCTGAACCGGAAACAGGTAAAACCCACCCTAAATTAACTATTGTTCTTCTCAAATGTTATGAAAATGATAATGAGATATTTACTATGTTTTCAGTGGATGTTTCTGATGATATAGCTTGGATTAAAGCTTCAACCGAACCCTGGAAATTACTGGAAGAAAAATGGAAGAATACTTCGAATTATAGACTTGAAGAAGCTAAAAACATGAGTGTTTCCTAATATATAGCACAATATTATTATTTTTTTCAATCAAAATCGTAAGGTACTAAAGATTTAATTTGGCGTACAACTGTTTTTTTTTTCAGTTTATAAATGTTGACAGTTTAGTTATAGTTTTAGTGTCGTGGTACTGCGAGGGAGCATCATCCATATTTTTATAAAAAATAAGATATTTCAACAAATGAAACAGTATTTTGATAAGAGACTTTATTGTTACTGAAAGACAAACTATAACTATGTGCCAAATACCTTGTCATGTAAAGGATGACTCACTCTAGAACGGGCCGAGTCCGACCCGGGCCGTTTTCTAAGAAAAACGACGGCGTTTTTGTACGGTCGAGCTATACCGAAGCCCGGCCGAGCCACGGCCGAGGCTCGGAAGCGGCTTCAGTGGCGGCACGGCCCGGGCGTAGCTCGCTCGAGTTCAGGTATGGCTCAACTGCGCAAAAACGCCGTCGTTTTTGTTAGAAAACGGCCCGGGCCGGACACGGCCAGTTGTAGTGTGAGTCATCCTTAACGGCGATAATAGATTATTTAAGAATAGCAGGTCTAGGTGACCAATTAATATTATATAATATCTTCTGTTGATTAGTAAAGTTACAGAATAATATGTAACACCTATTAGGCGAAGAGCCTTTAATAAGTTACACTTAATAAGAGTCTGCAGTAAGCTCGATTCTCCACACCAACGTAGTTACGCTCTAATTTTAAAACGACTAGCTAGTTTGCTCTGAAACTTTGTACTTAGAATAAGTTAATGTATATCCAGGTCTGTAATTAGTTTATGTAGCTTCAGATACAGCAGTAAAAAAATACAGTGAATTTTAGTTTTTCATACGAAACTGGCTTTTGCTGTATTTCGTTTGTTTTATAAACTGGAGCCATATAAACTAATTACAGACCTAGATATACCTCATGTCATTATTGTATATGCAAAGTTTCGTTACAATCCAACACGTAGTTTTAAAATGAGAACGAAACTCCGTTTGTATGGGAAGGTGAAATTCGGCCGAGCTTACTGCGGACTCTTAAAGGCTCAATAGTTAAAACGTCACGTTACTTTTTAACTATGTGCTAAATACTGTGTGATGCTTGCTAGCCGGGTCACATCTTTGAACGAGGCTGTGATAACGGTGAATAAAATGTTCCTTTTATATACTACTAGCTTCTGCCCGCGACTACTATGTCGACGTAGGATAAGTACTTCGTAGAATTATTAGTATTTGTACTTCAAAAGTAAGGTTCACCCCCCTTTCCACCCTCTAAAGAGATGATTTTTGTCCGTCCCTTTTTCTGGACTCAAACTCATTCAAATTTAATTATCTCCATACCAAATTTTATATAAATCGGTTCAGCGGTTTAAGCTTGAAGAAGTAACAGACAGAGGTACTTTCGCATTTATAATATTATTAGGGATTATGCACCTACTTGGAAATTATTATGAATTTGTAGTTTGCAAGTTACAGGTTATTAAAAGTGTATTTTTTTGCCATTAGGATTTCTTTACGGTTTTTTTAGTTTTTAATCAAATAAATTGAGTACCGCAATACAGCATGGCTGATCCGGCGGTAAAAAATAGTTGGATATATTTTTCAATAAAAATAAAAATAGCAAGGTTTTTTTCGTTCAAAAAAAAAGTTTAGCAAAAAAAACTTGAATATGGCAATTATGCCATCGTTTGCATCCTTTAATGACCTGTAACTGGCCAACTACAAAGGTATAAAATTATATTTTTTTAATGTACTAATATGTACCTGGGTACATTTCCATACCCACACTAACATTATAAATGCGAAAGTGTGTCCGTCTGTCTGTTACCTCTTCACGCTTAAACCGCTGAAGCGATTTAGATGAAATTTGGTAGAGGTAGTCTGAAACCCGGGGCAAAAGCACATAAAAGGCACATTTTATGGACCGTTATCACTATAATCACTTCGTCGTCCAGAGATGCAACCCAACAGTTAAGTAAGCATCCAACCTTTGATATTTAAAGCGATTTATTTTTTGAGTATTTTATTAATGATGCGAAGAGAGTTAAAGTTTTTTTTAATACCTTTACTAGTATATAGAAAGATAAGTAGCTTCAATAAAGCGTTTAATTTTATTTTTTGACTATTATTTTATGACTTGGTAATTATGTGCTATTTGTCAAACGTAATAAGATTGAGGAACGGAAGATTGTTCTCTATCTATGAAATTCGTGGTTTAGAAATACACACAATATATGATTATGTACATAAATAATACATTATTACATATTAATATATGAGGCGCTGTTTTTTTTTTCAAATAATTACATTAATGAAGACCACGAAGTCATAATAAGAGAAAGATTTCAACCCCATTAATTAAATTTATTTTTTGTCGACTAATAGGTAGCAGTAATCTTTGTAACAGGGATTTTGTATGCAGCGTGTAACTAAAATCTGTGCCCATATTATGCTTTACCCAATCATTCTATTTATGACATTTATTTGTTAGTGAACAAGTTTCGTACAGACGCTGGGAAACTTGTTCAGTATCAGTATCACTGGTAGAGTGACCGGGTAGCAAATGTATACAGAATGCATGGTCACAGACTTGTTAAATGAGTGTTTTCAATAAATAGAGTACCTTTTATGTTTTCATTAAGGATTCGGAAATTTAGGGGTTTTTCTACTCATCATGATTAATAGTGATCCTGATGAAGAAAAAGCGCCCAATTTTGAGTCCACTGTGTGACCCTTTTCTTAGCCATTTTATTAGGCCGGTCACATAATGGAAACTTAGAAAATTGGGGACATTTTTTTCTTATCAGGATCAATCCGATCATGATTCTGAGTAGAATAAACTCACATAATTTCACATTATGATGAAAATAGTAAAATCCACACTTTTCATTGAAAATGCTCAGAACGCTGAATAAATAATCCCTATTACAAGAGTTACTACTCTCAGTACAAATCTATCTGGTAACGTGAACCATATAAATACTATTACCAACAAAACAATACGTATACGTTACATTATTTTCTAGTTGCCATTACTATCCGTTCTTGTAACGTGAGCAATATTAATCAGTATTACAAACAAACCAGGCAGTTAGTTTTACAAAAAACCCTTGTTCCAACTATGAGCTGATGGGTACACAATACTAATATCTAGTTGCCATTACAAACCGTTCTTGTAACGTGAGCAATATTAGTGAGTATTACAAACAAACCAGGCAGTTAGTTTTACAAAAAACCCTTGTTCCAAGTATGAGCTGATGGGTAAACAATACTAATATCTAGTTGCCATTACAATCTGTTCTTGTAACGTGAACAATATTAATCAGTATTACAAACAAACCAGGCAGTAAGGTTAACTAAAACCCTTGTTCCTACCACGGCATGATGTCTAAACATTACAATATCATCTTGTAACTATAAATATTTAACTTGTTTATCTTTAATAACGATTAGTGAGGCGAACATTCCTGTATTGTAGTAGTTACCACGTGCTTCGTAGTTTTAACAATTTTGATATAACTAGAACAGTCTGGTTATGTATACAAAGAGTTTTGTCGTCACATATACAGCAAGACAATACTGTACTGATAACCAGATTCTAGTTCCTAGTACGAGGACAATTTATTTAATGATAGAAATTGAATTTGTAAATACATTACTTTTAGATACTAATTAAAAAATAATAAAACGAAAAAATTAAAACTAATTACAAAAAAAATAGTCCGTCCAAAAGTTCTGTCTGCGGCATGGACCCCATGACGCTTGCGGCATTTCCCCTTTGGACCGCAAAGGCGATCCTTTGTGAAAGGTACGCGCCAACTCTGGTGTCCCCTGAGGCGTGGACCAGCCGCGACGACAGGGTCCTCATGAAGGCCTTCATGTCGGCTGACCAGGGTCCCATCGTTTCAACTGCAAGCGCCGCAAACTCGTAGTTCTGAACTAGAGAAGAGTATTTGCGGCGCTTAAGTAATTGGGCCTGATCAGCCGCAGCGCCGGCCTGAGACCGTGTTGCCTGTATGTGGGACAGTGCGAACGTATCGACGCATGTTGCGTCCCACACCAGGGCCCTACCGAGTTTCCACGGTACCAAAGTTACTCCGTCCGGGCGCTTGCCATCGTCTCTCGTCATACCAGGAGGTTCTAGTGACGAAGGTATGGAGGCAGTGGCGAGCGCCCGACGCATCAGGTCGTTTATGGTACCATGGCGGTACATGCGGCCGGCGCTTCTGTTACATGATAGGCCATGTCTACCTAGCTGGTCCACACGAGGTATTTTTTTCAGTGTATTATCATGAGAAATCATTGAATTCAAGAAAGCTAACGTGAATTCCACTCAATGACAGATTGAAGAGAACAGAGAACGGAGGGGTTTCGTTCATTGAATTCATATTAACTTAGACAAATTCACCCATATCATAATATGTTCTATGTGAATTACGTGAGACCTATTTCCTAATTTATGGAGCCAACTATGAAATTACTGAAGTTAATTCAGCTCCCAGTGCCGGTATGTCGTCTACAAAGTTCTATTTTCATAACTTGCGAAATGTGGCGCCGCACCCTAACTTTCGTTATGTGTTACTTTACCTAAGTGTTACTAACCTAACCTAACCTAAGTGCTACTAACTACCACATATTAAATAATGAGATAATGACTGACTGGCAATAATTTGTACTAGGAAGTTGAAATGTACTGCTAGCTTTTCGGTGATTTATTTATTTATTTATTGACAAATACATTTACGTGACATTACAGTAATAACCAATGCGTCACGAAACTAAAAACAACAAGTAATACTATTTAGGCGACAAACGCCGTGGCCCCGTTGCATCGTCATCTCTTCGTGATGATGAAAGCATTAGCAAACCTGCGTTGGGTATGGAAAATTCCACTTCTCACTAGGGTGAAAGAGGCATTCTCAATCGGCGAGTCGAGTTGTCTGACTCGAATATCTCGAATCCATACTCTAAACGAGTTGATTCGAATCAAGTTTCTTCGTAACTCAAATCAGCCGTCTCCACTGCCAGTTTGACTCGCATACCTAACTTTAGAATTGATACGGATCGGATAAGCGGATAACCAATGCGCCGTATGCGAGTCGACAACTCGTCGAATCAAGAATAAAATTACGCTGACCTCGATTTGACTCGCTTACTCGCAGTAATGTCTACTTAGCCGTGATAGTTTTCTTTTTAAATTCATTACATGTACTACCGCCACGAATTTTTTCACATTCCCATTAGCAGCCATTTAGCCAGCATGGGGTGAGGACATATGACTCTTACAAAAAGGGCATTAAAGCCCAATATCACACAAATGGACCACTAAGTTGAAAAATGTTTTAAAAACTCATAATATTTTTGAACAAGCTGTCCAACGATCCCGATACTATGGGTTTAAGGGGAAAAAAAATGGACATCCCCACTACCGGAGGTACCTTAAAAAAAACTAAATTTTATTCTACCATTTTGTCGACGTGATTGATTTATATAAGGGTGGTCCTTAAAAACCGAAAAATTGAAATTTCAATTAGGCACCCTTGTATTGTTCTAATACGTGTGAAAAAATATTTTATTTATTTTTGGATAAGATTTAGAGGTCGCGACTGAATTTTTTTAATTTATCAAGTTTTCATTTCTCCATATTAAGAACTTTTTTAAGCTACATTTGATGATAAGAAATGAATAATCTTGAATACATAAAAAGAAAGATACATTCAGTCATTAATTCAAAAAATTAATGTATTGTGCTAATTAATGGTGAAAACGGGCTTTGGCGCTGATTTGGCGACGAAACTATACGGGTTCCTTGTTGACTACGGAACCCTAAAAAGGACCCGCTTTTATGGAATCACATTTCTTTGTGTAATAATATACGTGTACGAGTTACTTTTAACTAATTACTAACTACTCGCTTTGGAATATAATGAAAAGAAAAAATATATTTGCTGAAGTTACGGTATCTTGCTACGGTAGCCTAGTGGTTCAGGCTTGAGGCTGTCAAGCGGCGGCCGTGGGTTCGAATCCCGGCTCGTACCAATGAGTTTTTCGGTTTACTTATGTACTGAATGACATTAGATATTTACCGTTAGCTTTTCGGTAAAGGAAAAACAATCGTGAGGAAACCTGCATACATCTGCGAAGAAATTCAAAGGTGTATGTGAAGTCCCGAACCTGCACTGGACCAGCTTGGGGATCACTGCCCGTTTCCTCTCACCTATTAGAGGAGGCCTGTGTTCAGCAGTGGGACGAATATAGGCTGATTTATTTTATTTTATTTATAAGTTGTTGACTGTCTACTGTTAATTGCGTAACTTTTCAAACGAGCGCATCGGACGAGCCCTCGAAACATTAGGTACACAATTATCCTGCTAGTCTAATTCGGTAATTCTTACAGTTTGTGTACCTATAAGATCCTTTGTAATACAGAATCAGACTGAAAAGGATTTGCACCTATATTCAACGAGTGGGGTTTCATTTATACTGCTCAGACTATCTATAAATCTTGCTGGATATTTTAGCACTAGAAGTAACACAACGGTTAAGCGTACTTCAAAGAGACTCCCTAACAAGAGCTTCAGCGCTGAATCTCTCATTAGAGGTGTTAAAACTGTGTTCCATTCTCAAAAGCGCCATGCAGTTCACTAAACCAAGAACAGTTTACATTTTTATTAGAACGTGTGCGCTTTACAGAACGTTTGTTTTCATTTAATTCACTAGATGTGTTTTGTGGTTTTGGTGGTAACGTGATTGTTAAATAATAATATTTGCAGTACAAAACTAATTTTCACTGACCAAGTCGCTAGTGAAGTTACTCGTATGGTTTTGTACAGTTAGCAGTAGGAGTGGGCAATCCTATGAAGGTTCAACATTACCTGCACGTACACACGTCTTTATTATTATTAGGCCAACAGCTTGTGCAGATAATTTCATTCTCATTATTTATTGAAACATAGCTATGTTACTAATAATAAAGAGACATATTGTGAAATTATATATCATAGTGAAATTATAATTATGAAACGTCCACCAAGATATTAATTCTAGAATACAGCGCTTAACTAAAAAAAACCAATCCAAGCGTGATCCCAGACCTAACTTTCATGACGCGTTTTGATGTTCTTTAAAAACATACATCTTCAATAATGCGCTCTTTCTCGCGTTAACACAAATCCACGTAAACGAGTGGGATGCACTGGCCTTAAGACGGGATTGGTATCGAATGAAAACGATTTCCAGTTGAATAATGGGCCCAGAGGTACGATCGCTTCAAGTACAAAGCTCTGCGCGAATAAATCATCGTAATGAAAATGAAAATTCAAGGCGGCCATCGCCGAATGACACGAAATTACGTCGCGTATTACGATGAGTTGCTAAGACTACTAATTAACAATTATTTCGTGAATTGTTATTTATTATGATCGTGAAAATTTACATTGAAAAGTTAGTTGTATAGCCGAATTTGATAACTGAAACAAGTTCCTTATAATCAGAAATAATAATATTTGAAGAGAATGATGAGTTTGTTTTTCGGATAATACAAAATGTAATTTATGTGCTCGCAACGTATGAACAAAGGCCACGGACACGACACAACATTCAGCAATAAATAAAACGACAAATAATAAGAATATTATAAAGAGAGTAGGTACCACCAGTTGCAGCGGAAAGGTTTTTGGCAGGCGCAGTTTACGTACAGTCAGAGGTGTAAAATATCTATCTATAACATCCTCTCATAAATAAGTACCAAAACCTTAATAAGCTGACGTAAGAGTTATGGGACATATTTATGAGTAAGTTGTGTGCACACATATTTTTTAGACTTGACTGTACTTAGACCCCCACTAGGTGCACTGATGACCTGACCCCGTATCATGGTCGGCCTTATCACGCGATAAGTGACAAGATAGAGTCTCGTTCTATTGAACGGTGTCAGCCAGTGACGGACGCTCTATCTTGTCACTGATCGTGTGATAAGGCCGTCCATGCTACGTGGTCTGGTAAAGGTTGCGGGAGTCCGTTGGATGCGGGTGGCGCGGGATCGATTACTTTGGCACTCTTTTGGGAGATCTATGTCCAGCAGTGGACGTATTTCGTCTGATTACTATGATGATGAACTATAACTTTCTGAGTAACTTTTTGAGTTGTAACTTTCATCAGTATATAGAATATACCTTAGAGACGGACATCGGATTTATTTTATTCCGTGGGTCCATCGGACGGAGCCGCAGGAGCAGCTAGTAGGTATGAAAAATAACAAGTTTTTATTAAAATTTCTAAGTATTTAGGATTAGTACGTATACTTGTAAGGTATTTTTAGAGAAATTACGGGTTGGAACCACGTGAACTCCAGATGGAGTCGCGGGCAAAACTTGTATCCCTTATAAAACGTTATCCATCGCTGGCAGCTAAACCGTCGGGCGACTGAAGCGGTCCCCCGACGCGACGACGCTTGGGAAATAAAAATATTTGAATTTACATAATATATGTAGCGATAATAATTATAATAGGTTTAAAATATTATTTGTTAGTTTTTAATTTATTTTGTGCCGGGGGTTTTTTAATTTATTTAATTTTACTATTATTTTGTCCTTGATTAAGTGATGATCTTCAAACGGCTGATCAGGTCATGGTTATCGTACCATATACTTTCAATATCATTGAAGTAACACGGTAGCAAATTTCAAATCGATCGGACATAAGAAAGTTGATCAGATCCCCTCATCAACTAGATCAAATTCCAATATCTCAAAAATGGCTGAACAAATTTTAATGAAACATGGCTAAGAACACTCGAGATAAAATTATCTGACACAAAAAAACTAAACGAAAATTGGTTTATGTGTTTAGGAGCTACAATACCACAGACAGATACACAGACACGTTAACTTTTAACACCCCTCTCTTTGCGTCGGGGGTTAAACAATCAGCCCGCAAGTTTTAGTTGTTCGCGTATGGTTCGAGAAAACACTATTACCAAGTTACCCAATTTAAGTTAAGGATACGTGGAGATTTATTTAAGTAAGTTAAAGCTAAGGCAGGACGTTAGTCTACGTCTAGGCTATTAAAAAGGCAAATTGCTAAACAGATGGGTAAACAAAAAAATCCTAAATACTTAAGAAACTAGGGCGTACATTCATATTAGACAGTACACTCGTACGTATATTATTTTAACATATTTTTTTTGTATTTTGTGTTTGAATTACCACAGCACAGGCTATTGTATCCTCTAATCTGTAACTCTTATTAATTTATTTAGAACCCTACCAAAAATTATCCTCGAGTACACATTAAGGCACATGACAAAACCTTTTATTGTGTATTGGTTAATAATTCTCCAAAGTCAAGGAGTGTTAAACATACATGAGTACAATCAAATGTAAATACAAATAAGGTAAGGTGGGGGAAGATAAAAAAGGGGAAAGACTAAAAGTCTCACATAACTCCCTATTTGGTTTAATTTTTTTAGTGCTGGTATCATACTTTAAGCCACCATTTTGTTAAGATCCGCCGCTCAGTCGCCAGTGACCGCTCGGAGTAAGTAGACGCGTGTGTTGTGCTGTTTTGTGAAGGTCAGCATTTCGTGGTGAATTCGTCAATTTTCAATCTTACCCCGTGTTTCATAACTTGATTAATAAGAGGAGTATAAATGTTCCGATTGATTATTTATTTGAGATTTTGATTTTAGTTACTAGAGCTAGGTGTAGCTATTAATCATATATTGAGATTTACGAGAAATTTCCATCTTTACTCAGCCAATTTCGATGGGGTAACATTGAAATAGTAATGTTTCAATCTTCCCCCTTTTTGAAAGTCATAGAAAAACAGACATATTCTCAAACTTTGCATTAAAAAAAAATCATAACGTAAGGTTTATTTAGTTTTTTATTTAGTTATTTAGTTATTCAGTCTCGCGTCGCCCGCGCATGCGAACGGTAGTGAGCTCGTGTGGCGCGATTGTTATTAATAATGTCTAATGTCGTGAAATGTGGATCGTGCAATTTAGTGATAAACGAGTTATTGGCGTATATTAGCAACAAACAGCATGTCTTGGATGAACCGAGTTTGAAACGTATCTGTGTTACTGCATTTTCGGAAAGTGACATCGAGACTGCGAAGCGGTTACTTTTTGAATCCCTGTCTAAGACAAAGGAATTAACAAAACGTAAGGGCGATGGAAAAGCAAATCGTGATTTGGACGACATAATTGTCACAATGAAAAATTGTAAAGTGGACGAAATTCCGGTTTTTGTGACTAGAGAGCTACATAAATTACCGCCAGTAACGTTTAACCATCTAGACGCGTCAAAGATTCTGAGGGATCTCGTCGAATTGCGAAGTCAAACTGAAATGATAATCAACGAAACTGCCACCAAGAAGGAGCTGGAATTAGTTAAGGCTGAGCTAGAAAACCTCAAGAAAGCGTCGTTAGTAAATAATTTTGATGAAAACATAAACTTCAAAAGAGGTGCATGTCTAGCTAATAGCTTTGATTGTTGTACCACTACACCAATGGGCCTCCAACATATAACTACTGAATTCGACGTTTCTCTGGAAAAAAATGATGATAAACAAATAAATAAATCGACGGCTAAGGAGGGTAGTCAAATATTGAGTACGGTACTGACCGTCGGGGTACCCACGTCACCTGTTTACGAGCGCTCGAAGAAAAAACTGTCTGAGCCGACGGCGGCCCTGCCCGCGATGGCTGAGGCGATGACTCACACGTCAGCTGAGCGTATAACATCGCTACCCAAGGTCACGTCGCCTTTAAGACTAAATGATACGAGTAAACCTTGTAACTTGCAACTAAATACGCTTTATTCTAAAGTTGCGGAGGGTGGAATATTCAAGTCGCAGGCTCCTGATAGCGATTGGCAACTTGTTCAAAGAAAGAAACTTAGAAACCGTTTTATTGGCAAGCAGGGAACGGCTGTATTGACTTCTGATAATAAGTTCAAGGCGGCGGACATTAAAGTCCCTGTTTATATTTACAATGTTGCGAAAGAGACGTCAGCGTATGATATTAGCGAATATATAAGGAGTAAAACTAATATTAACGTGAAGTTGGATAAAATGTTGATGAAAATTAAAAAGGATTATGATGCTTACAAAGTTTTTGTACCCAAGCACAAATTAGATTTATTTTTAAGGGATGACTTTTGGCCAGACGGGATTGTATTTCGACGTTTTGTTAATTTTACGAGAAATAGTGAAAATGAAGATAACCTGTAATGGAAAATACGACTAAATTAATTAGCTTTAATTGTAAGAATGTGGTTAGATCAGTGGAATGTGTGCGTATGTTATGTCGCGCGGCTGGAATAATCGGGCTGCAGGAAACTTGGCTGTTGGAACATGATATCCCTTTCCTTGGTACCATTCATGATGAATTTTCTTTTACGGGAAAGTCAGCGGTAGATTCTTCAGTGCAGGTGCTTAGAGGGAGACCACACGGCGGCGTTGCGATACTGTGGAAAAAGGCATTATTCCCGTGCGTTTCTGTCATTCAGTGCAATAGTGTGCGGCTAGTGGCTATAAAAATAGTTCTTGATGATTATATCGGTTTATATGCCGACTGACTGTGCGGATAACGTAAGTGAATTTACTGAGTGTTTAGGTGAAATTCAGTCGATCGTTGAGAGTAATGACGTTGAATCCGTTTTCGTACTCGGGGACTTCAATGCTCATCCAGGTGAGTCGTTCTCACGTGAACTATTAAGCTTTTGCGATGAACAATCCCTGGCGTGCGTTGATATGGACATGCTACCTAGTTCTACTTACACTTTTATCAGTGATGCTCACGGATCTAGACGCTGGCTTGATCACTGTGTGGTGACTAAAGCTGCCCTGTCCACGGTTGTTAGTGCGGCAGTGTTGTACGACGTTTTTTGGTCCGACCACTACCCTTTGTTATTGGAATGTGATTTTAAACTAATTAAGGCAAAATTTGTAACTAATCATTTCATTTCCAATAACAAGGTGCATTGGGGTGAACGGGATTTGAACCAAGTAGAAAAATATAGGAATTATTGTACGAACAAATTAAAGTATATTAACTTTCCTACTGAATTTGCTGACTGTGCAGACGGTATGTGTTCAAATACTTATCATAAGGAAAAAATAAGACACTTGTATAAAAATATAATATCTGTACTTAAAATAGCCTCAGAAGAAACTTATAAGTATGTAAAACCTAAAAAGAATAGGTATATAACGGGTTGGAATCTGCACGTTAGGGAAGCTCACCGGGAGGCTCGATTTTGGTTTCAGTGGTGGGTAACTTATGGTAAATCGACCTCTGGGTATGTTTACGGTAAGATGCTTGAAACTAAAAAAGTTTTTAAAAGGAAGTTAAAGTTTTGTCAGAATCATGAGCAAGATATAAAGTTGGACATTATTGCAAAAAACCATTCCGGTCGGAATTTTGGCAAATTTTGGAAAAACACCGCTAAATTAAATCCGAAAGCTGGCCTACCGGTGAGCGTCGGTATTCATTCTGAACCAACTGCTATTGCTAATGCTTTCCAGGATAATTTTACAGTTGGATCTACACTCAAAGTGCCTGGAATGTTCGATGCTGAGGTCGCAGTCGGTACCCCGCCCGTTAGATTTACGGCAAAGCTAGTAGCTAGCAAAATTAACAAGATGCAGAGGGGAAAGTCGCCAGGACATGACGGCCTCAGCATTGAACATCTCAAGCATGCGGGTGCTCATTTACCAGTAGTCCTGTCAATGTTCTATAAGTTATGTATAAGCCATAGTTACTTACCAGAAGAACTCATAAAGACAATAATTGTACCTGTCATAAAAAATAAAACTAGGGACGCTTCTGACATATCCAATTACAGGCCTATATCGCTGGCCACTGTTGTGGCGAAGGTATTGGACGGTTTACTCGATGACATTTTAGGACAAAATATTAAACTGCATGATGCTCAATTCGGATTCAGGCCGGGTTTATCTACTGAAAGCGCAATCCTATGTCTTAAGCAGACCGTCCATTACTATACATCCCGCGAAACGCCGGTATTTGCCTGTTTTTTGGATTTGTCAAAAGCGTTTGACATGGTGTCGTACGACCTGTTGTGGCGGAAGTTACATGAAGATACGAATGTACCCTCTGACGTCATTTCCCTACTTCGGCATTGGTATAATAACCAAAAAAATTGTGTTAGGTGGGCCGGCGCCTTGTCTGATGAGTACTTGATGCAATGCGGGGTCAGACAGGGTGGCTTGAGCTCCCCTACATTGTTTAATGTGTATATTAATGGCCTAATCGAGGAACTCAGCAGTACCGGTGTCGGATGTCACATAGAGGACATATGTGTCAACAATTTAAGCTATGCTGATGACATGGTGCTGCTGAGCCCCTCGATGGGGGGCTTGATATAAATGTTAGGTATCTGTGAAGCGTATGCTGATACCCATGGGCTTAGGTACAATGTGTCCAAAAGCGAGCTCTTATAATTTAAAGCGGGTAATAAATGCTATCGAATGCAGCCGGTTATGCTTTATGGGACGCCTCTGAAAAGAGTGGACAAATTTAAGTACCTCGGTCACTGGGTTACGGATACACTGTCTGACGTTGAGGACATCCAGAGGGAGCGCCGGGCGTTGTGCGTCCGCTTTAATATGTTATTCCGCAGGTTTGCATGTTGTAGTACAGAAGTTAAGTTAACGTTATTTAAGGCTTACTGTCAAACTTTCTACACGTGCGGCCTGTGGGTTAAGTTTACACAGCGCGCGTACAGCGCTCTGCGAGTCCAGTATAACGACGCTTTTAGGATGCTGTTCAGGTTGCCGCGGTATTGCAGCGCCTCAGCGATGTTTGCTGAGGCGCAAATAGACTGCTTTTTCGCCATCATGAGGAAAAGATGTGCGTCGCTCCTCACCCGCAGCCGAGACAGTATGAACAGTATCCTTAGTACGCTGGCCCAGCGTTGGGATTCGCCCCTGGTTGAGCGGCATTTACAATTGCACGCACCGGTCACAGTACCAGTGCGGAAATTATAGAGTATAATTTGTACTAACCCTAGTGTATAAGTTTTGTTTGTATTACCTAACTCTATGGATTATAAGTCGGAAATAAATGTTTGAATTGAAAATTGAATTGAATTGAATTGAAAATTTACTGACCTAATGCCGATAAGATAAATAGTACCTAAGAAGTATAGATTAAACCTGTTAAGTACAGTAAAAGTCCCTGGGCGACCATTATTGTCGCCCAGGGACATATATATTATGTATATCTATTTGTTGAGGTACTCATATAAGTCGTACGCTTATACAACCTATGAGTGGGGCCGTAAATATAAATCTATATGTCTGTTTATTTAGGTACTTGTGTAAGTCGTAAACTTTAATTTTTTTTGAATAGCGACGTTATTATATAAGTATATATTTGTTTATTTAGGTACTCATATAAGTCTTAAATGTATACTCATAAAACAAGCTTTTCTTAGTTTGTTCTAGCTTAGTTTTCATGCAACTGTTATTTTAAATACAAGCTGATCTTCTTAATATAAAAAAAGTGTTTGGTTTTTTATACGAAGAATATACATTAAAAGTTTGAGTACCACTGTCCTTTTCCCTATAAAGCGGGGTAAGAGTAATACTTTTTTTTAATGCAGTTTTTTCATTACCTATCAGGAATATTTACGCAAAAATCATCTGTATCTGTTAAGCGTAAGGAATTCTATAAAATAACGAGCAACAGTAACCGTTTGCATTCATTCAAAAGCCTTTAGATACTATGTCAATCTTACCCCTCGACTATTCCATCTTCACTCGTGTATTTTAAGACAAAATTATATTTTATTTTATTATTTTTATATACGTTAGAATAGGCGTAGCCGAGTTTTGTCGACAGATTACAAAAATACAGTCCTTGCCCATAACTTCCAATTTATACAATTGAAAGGAAGTCAATAGTTTTTTTATTTTACAATGGTTTTACCACAACACTATCTAACTCATCAAAAAACCATTCAATCTTCCCCCACCTTACCTTACGTTAAACTTGACGATTTTTAATTGTAATTGGATTAAATCTTTTCTCTACGGTCGGTCAAGAAAGATTATGGTTACTAGATTTCAGATGTATCATCATCACCATTATCACCCTATAGACGTCCCATTGCTGGGCACAGGTCTCCTGTCATGAATTAGAGGGCCGGGCAGTAGTCCCGACGCTACTGGCTTAATGCGGATTCGGATAATTTTATTCTTATTCAAACTATTATTTGGACCAGATATTTTATGTAAATAACGGAGGGGGAGGCCTTTGCCCAGCAGTGGGACACTACAGGCTCCCAATAAAAATAAAAACATTAAAATCAAACTATCATAGGACGGATAATCGCAAAGAAAATCAAGTAGATCGTAATATCGAAATAAGTCGTCAATCGACGACCACTTTACATAACGAAATGCCGTTAAATCATTGAATATTTTACCGTTAAATTGAACGTAACTTATCAATTCAATATGATTAGGTATGCAAGAAATTATCATCGTCTTTAGCTTTAGAGAGGTCATGAACTAAGGAGTCAGTGGCCGGAGAATTATATAGGAGATTGTGGGATAAAACAAAGCAGATACTCGCTTAAAATAATAACGTACTATGTTCCATGAATTGGACACTGTTTTCCTGCCTTTTGCTTCTCTATACTGGTTTATTAAAGTGGATTTTTGTGCTGCACTGTCGAATAATAAACGTAGATAAATAAGCTGGTAGATTAAATAGTTGTGTATATGTTACCGTCAGATTATAAACACCGTCAGTTTATTATCTTACTCGCGTTATTATAAACTCTCGAAAATTTGTGGACTGTCAAAACCGTTCACAATTGAACGCATTATTTTTCGTTAGTTTATAATCTGTCGATGTGGAATCGTCAAATTGTTAACTCACTCTGTGCGCTGATTGGTTGAATGATTTATTCCACTTGCATCAGCTTCCGCTTACGTCGGAACATGATTGTTTTTTTTAACTGAACTTTTTATTTAATTTATTTCGTCACCTAGCAGTGTCAACCGGCAAACCGCCCAGAAATAGGAGCCCCGCGCAGACCCAGTCAACCCGGGTCTGCGCGGGGCTCCTATTTCTGGGCGGTTTGCCCTTCGGTCAACTGAAGCTACCTAACTAACCTAACCTACCTAGTCTTTATGTATGCGTTCCGTAGCATGCCGATGTGACCTCAGTTCACAATGTGACAATTCGACATTGACAGATTATAAATTAACGAGAAATATTGTGTTTTATTGTGAAGGATTCGATAGTTCATAATTTTTCAACAGTTTCTAATATCGCAAGTAAGATTACAAACTGACAGTGTACATAAGAAGTGAAAAATATATAGGTATAGCGATTATATGTAAACGTATACATTTATACGTTAAAACACATACAAAAAATATATAAAAATACATAAGGTACATTAAAACTAGATTTAAAATTAAAACTAAAATTAACTTAAAAATAACTTACCAAAAAACTAAAAAATAAATTCTAAATTTGGACCCTTAGGCAGGGTACCCATCACGCAGTCAGCATTCCCGCGTTGAATTGCGATTGCAAGTCTTTGCGCGAGAAAGCTGCCGGCGCGAGGGTCGCCTGTTGCCTCCCTCAAGCGTTTGCTGAGCGCCCCGTGAAGCTCCCGCGCGCTCTTACCCCACGAGCCAAGAGTCTCGACACCAAACGGAACGAACTCGTACTGGGTGCCGAGACTATTGTACTTCACCGCCTTTACTCGTTCCCGCGCGCCCGCGCGTCTGCCGCCGCGCCAGCACGTCTGCTAGTCGATGGAAGGTAGGACGCAGCTAAGGTGTCAGCGCAAGTGTACATAACCTAACTGTAACATATGTAATCTCTTTATGAGTGTAGTTTTTTATAGTAACTCCGCAGGCACTGCCCTCCTCTTGTTACCTGACATCGTGGCGATCTTCTTGTGCCGAATGCGGTACATTTTTGGCTTGTCGTAGGCCTACCTAGGTCTGAACCTAGGTTGAACAAAATGTTACTACGCTTATTGGTGGTTACGTAATTTCACGCCCACTTTAACTACAATTTTTCTACCATTCTAATTATTTTCTCTCTATTAATCCTGTTAGATTTCAATCTTGTTTATATCTGATTTCGTGTCTCGGAAGGACATCTTAAAACACTGTTGCTTGCGCTAATATGATTCTAACTATAATTTTTATACAAGGAAAGTTGGTTGCTTTTGTTTGGGTTTGGTTTTTTACATGGTTTCTTAGGATTTGTGAATACAATACAATTGCCCTGGGGATTATAGTCCTTTTAACAGCAAGGACTTTTATTACCTATCTGGTGATATAATTACCTTACCCGTACAACAAAGGGCTATGCAATGGTCGTGCTGATAGCTAGGGATGATAAGCCAAATTACTCAATATTAACTTTAGATTTAGATTTTGTACGCGTTATTAATTTAGCCAATCAGCGTGCAGTGTCATGTGTGGCACCGGGCTTCTCCACGGTCAAGCTAGCGAGATATACTCGATTTCAAATGATTTTTAACTATGTTCTTTGACTATTTTGCCTATGTACCCTTAATCACTTACTACGACTTACGTTTTACCTTTGTTTATTCACTTGTTTCAAGTTTTCTCTTATATACTTTGAGTTACAATATTATTTTTACCTTTATACTTGGGGTCCTATATGGGGTTCTCTTTATTTACTTAAACACTATGCTTACGTGCTAGACATAGGTTCTGTTTTCGGTTTCTTGTGCCTTCTGGCTTCTGTCGTTAACAGTACCTGTACGTGAAATATTTAAAGAACGAAGTTATTCTATGTATTACGTTCATGTAAAACGAATTAGCCATATAATATCTAGTTTAGTTGACAAACCTGCAGCCTCTTGATCTACTTCCGGTGAGGTGAAAAAAAAAGATACACAGGAGATGCAACGCGGAGAGTTTTCAAAAGATTTGATTTTTTTACAACGGAAAGTTCTCCTTTACCTATAAACACTGGATACATTTCAAGAACTCCATGGATTATCAACAGTTCTATTTGCCTACCTACAGCATAATACGAGTAAGTAAGGGATGTATAATTAATGATAGATCCATGAAAAAATGTCGTCAGTAACTTCGTCACGGAAACTTATTTTTCATTTCTCGTGAAACTTTTGCGGAAACTTCTGAGAACTTTCCTGATATTTGGAGAATGTTCTGCAACATGTACATTAATTACTATCCGCAGGCCAGATGGCCAATACTTTGAATAGGAAACATTTTTGTCATTTCTCTTCAGTGCGATTAACTAAAGGGAAGCACTTCATTTAGTTAAAGTATAGCTTTTGTACGAGTCTCTTTCGGTAACCACTACACCCTTTTGAGTACACCCTATAGATTAATTTTTAATTTTTTTTCTTAGTACATACACCAAGAGCTAATTTTTAAGTGATGTATATAGTCCTAGCGGTACGCCAAAAAAGCTGCAAATTGTGTTAAAAGCATGAAAATCGGAACGATTGATCTTTAGGCCATACGAATCAATTTGACCGGTAGATGTATATAGTCCTAGCGGTACGCCAAAAAAGCTGCAAATTGTGTTAAAAGCATGAAAATCGGAACGATTGATCTTTAGGCCATACGAATCAATTTGACCGGTAGCAAGAAATAAAAAGAAAAAAACCGGTCAAGTGCGAGTCTGACTCGCGCACCGAGGGTTCCGTACAAACAATTAACTCAAGGTTAAGAAAATGTCCCTATATTTGACACCTTCATTCTGTATTCATCATGCTAGCGATGAGCAAGAATTGCATGAAATTTATCCACGCTGTCATCTTCGATGTAATTATTTTCAATTACGTAAGAAAAACTAACAACATCCATATAACATTTTCTCTTTAAGCTTTTATAAACTCGTAAAATATAAATTACCCTCGTATGAAACAGAAGAGAAAACAACGAATTCTAATACCTCAATGTATCAATGAGTATATTTTATTTAGTTTTTTCCTAGCCGATCCGCTTCAGTTTTTCCCATTACGAAGCCAAAGCTCAACGAATACGACGACAAATAGACCGAAGCATAAATAAAGTATAAGAAGATATATCCACGCCATACATTAAAATGAATCCGCCTTATTTGCTGTGAGCACCAGGGGGCGTTAGTGAACTGGTATGTACATTTGCTCTCAGCAAAAGATGTCGTTTATATCAATATTGCCTTTTACGGATTATCGAATACACTAACGGCATCTGTACCTACAACAGGTGATGTTGTAAAAAATCTGTTTTACGCAGTGAATAGATGTCACTTTGCAAGATAGGTTTACACAAAGTAAAATAATAGTATTTTTTCTGTTTTGTTAGAGCACACGCGACCAGTCAATAAAATGCTCAATTTTCGTACCTTTTCTTAGAACCTCCACCGTACCATCATGTACCATAAATAAAGTACCTATATAAGCAACCTTACATAAGACCGCAGCCAAAGTTCCACTACTTGCTACTTAGGTATGTGGTGTGTTCTTGGGGGTAAGCTTGCCAGGGCTCCCGAGGGGGGAGTTATGTAGATCCCCACTATCAACAAAACTCATCTTGTTTGATGATGTGCATTTGTACTATCAATCTCAAAGCTGTACCTTGATTCGTCTATTTGCTGCCATGCGATTTATTGTGCTAGTGGCTCTATGTGCTGTAGAAACTAGCGAACCTGTCTTTTTTTTAATTTTTAAAAAGTAAGAGAAAAAACTATATACTAAACCGAACCTGCTCACAAAATTTCACGAGAATCGGTTAAGAATGCGACCTGTAGAGGAGAACAGCCGGACAGCTGGACAGACACCGGACATACGAACGATTTTCGGCCCAAGCTGAAGCGTAGAACTTCGTTCGCTTCGCTCCCTCGATCGATAAAACCACAGCACATTGAATACTCAATTCAGTAAAGGATCGGAATCGCGCTTTTGACTCCCCTGGATTTTTCAAGATTATTATTACCAGGAACAACTGTAGGAGGACGATTATAGAACAAACTTAAGGAACAATAGGAAGGTACCTTAATATACAAAATTTAAAAACTATTGAGGTTGAAAGCTTCAGTTATAAAAAAAGGTGCGAACACCACAGGCAAGGCAGTAGTAAAAAAGCCTCCGATCGCATTTTGTTTGCCCTTGCGTGCATTACATGCGATCCGAGACATTCTTCTATTTACTGCCTGTGAGTAATGCAGATTTCCTTGAGAAAAGTAAGGTAAAAGGTAAGGGTTAAATAACACGTATTATATGTAAATTATTTCATTTACTTTGCAGTAAGTAGCCTAATTTTTTGCGGATTTGGAGGATTCTTTTGTGAGATTTACAAATTTTTTTTTTAGTAACAATATATTTTTTTTAAACATCTACGTGCTCTGAATAAATACAATTTGAATGTGTTTAAATAATCTGTCGGATGCGTTGCTCGACGCCGCCGCCCCCACGTCCACGCAAGAGGAGCTTTCTTCCAGATGTCTTTTTATTTGAGGAGCCTCAGTTGGACGTGATGATGTGATGAGGGCTGTGGCGATGCGGGTTGTGGTGCTGAAGTTGGCCACTCCTCAGGATCATTGTCAGGTTTTCTTACTTTGTCCGGTAGGTCGCACGTCAATGAATGTAATTTCAGTACCAGATCCTGAAATTTAAAAAATAAATATTAAACTAAACAATATTATCCGAGCATACTTACATTTTGTTAATCGTCCCCTTTACCCCTTCCGTTGAGTTGATAGAATTAGGACTCATACGATAGATCGATTAGGTAGTGTCTGTATACGTTTGTTAAGTCATTAATGTGTGGAGGAGACACATTTTTTTAAGTAATTTGAAATTCAAAGGTGTTTGTGAAGTCCCCAACACGCACTGGGCCAGCGTGGGCACTACTGCCCGTTCCCTCTCATCCTTGAGAGGAGGGCTGTGCCCAGCAGTGGGACGTATATAAGCTGATCTATTGTTTATATTATTATTAAATTATACTGCTAATATTTTCAAATATGCTTGCCGCCGTATGCGAATAATAACCGGCTATATGTGAAACCTAACTAACCTAACCTAACAATCCTAACATCTTATAAGCATTTTTTTTTAGTTCTGCGTGTTTAGCTAAGAAATTCAATACATTACATACATATTCATTACTTACTAACTGTAAAAAACGCTGTAATGGAATTAATAAAGCTTTTTGTTTTTATTTATTTTATTTATATGTGATATAAAAACACCACGTGCTTTTATGATGTCAATAAGTAAGCTAAAAATAAAGAATGATTTCTTCTAAGTACAATTTAGCTTGAAAGAAAGGAGTTGGATTTAGCCGGATCATAAATAAATATTTCCTCTATGGTCGGATTAACTCCCAGACGAAGCAAGCAATTTTATGAAAATCTTTGAGTGCAGTATTACTTACTATAAAATATTCAATAATATCTCCTTTCAGTAAAATATCTTATCTACAATATTTAAGGTAGTCCCTTCAAGTTGCATAGCGCTGGGACAGCCTGTATATATTTTCAAGTATAAGTTGCTTGGACCAACAACACCGACGGGAAGAAAGGGTGTGGCGCTTTTGTAGCCCGACACCAAACGCAATATTTTCTTAAAGCTATCTCGTTTGACATGAACGGATACCAATGCCATCCTGTTTTCAATGATAAACATTTTTTTTGTACATTTCCCATGTGTGCCTTAAGGAGTCCCTTTTCAGAAAAATTGTCATCATGTTTTTAAGAAAATACTATTTGAACAATAAAAAATCAAGACATACCTTGCATTGGGTGCTCTACAGACACAGAGCTAATAACATCAATTGATTTATCTTCACAGTGATAGTGTCTAGTAATAGCTGTCCCGGTCAACCTTCTCTGGTTATCATTGTGACTCATAGCAGGATTCAAAATGCACTTCTCAAAGATAGCAGTACTTTAACTGATCAGGTGTCAAAGATGTGAGATTGATGTTGCCTGAAATTAAAAATAAATAAAATAAAATATATATTAAGGGGCAATCTTACACAAGTTGAACTAGTCTCATTGTAAGCTCAATAAGGCTTGTATTATGGGTACTAGACGACGATATATATAGTTCCAATAGGTATAAATACATAGAAAACATCCAAGACTCAGAAACAAATATTTGTGCCCATCACACAAAAAAAAACCCTTACAGGGATTCGACCCCAGGACCTCTTGCTTCATAGGCAGGGTCATTACCAACTAGGCTAAAGCAGTCGTCATAAAACTAAATACTTAGATATTATTAATTTCCATCAAGTACATTTCTTGTAAAAAAACCTGCCAAGCCTTCCGGCCTGAAAAGTAGTGAAATCTCAAGCTAAACCAAGTACTTCAGCCATCATTTCCGGTTAGATATTTTCACGAATTGGCAATCACACTGCGAATAAGTAAATTCAAAAGATACAAAATAAAATGCCAACAAGCAAACTCCTAACTAGTTTATCATTACCATTAGGTACAGTGCAAACATGAAATGAAGGATTAATAAGGACACTAATCAGTTTGGAGCGAGATATAAACTTATTTTAACGTAAGTAACGCGATAAAAAACTGAAGTACAAAACGATGTTTTGGAACATTGATAAAAAGTCAAGTTGACTGACGCATGCCCGACGTCACCAAGTATGTATGTGCTTAGTTGTATAATTTTATTTATTGTAAATAAAATAGAGCTTACCTGAATTGTTAATCCAGATCCGTAGCCGATTTTTATCACTAACTGGAAAACGAAACAATGTGTGACAGTTTATGAATTGGCACCGATGTGTCATTTTGGTAAATGCAATAATATCAAATCAGTCCGGTAGAAGTCCAAGTGGTCGTATGTAAATCACTGGCAAACAAATCCGTTTCTAAATCAAATCGTAGGTCCATTCAAATAAGCGGAGGTCAAATTTTAAAAGAATAACATTAACAATATGTTCGTGGTAGAGTTGATACCTATCGTCTCTAGTTTCAGTGTGGCCAGTTAAGTCTCTATCTTTCCATATACTTCTGACGTTTTGACTTTGCCCATGTAATTACACGTATATTTTCACTACGCTTTTATAAAAAAATATCATACCGCAGGTTATCTTTATTTGTATTTTTAATTGAGACAATAAACTCATACTAAATATTTTTTTTCGCATTTTTACAAATGGACAAAGTTTATTCTGTTTACCTACAATTTAAAGGAATAATTTTGTAGCAACATTTTCTCATTTCGTCTCTGTAATCTGTGTTTCGTCTGCACTGAGTCGTTTCGTTGTACGCAGTTCTCTTTACTATTATACAGTTTCAAAGACGAGTGCGAAGTGATAAGAAATAAATAATTATGCTCCATTATTTATTAATAATTTAAGAGATTGCAGTCACTTTATGTTTATTTTAATTTAATGTAAAATATTTGTAACACGCGTATTCATTTGTTGTAATATATAAGATGTCGAGATGGAACGTTATGCAGAGATGTTAAAAATAATAAAATAAATTGGAAATTAGTATACAGTTGGCGACGTTGCCAGATCGAACTACGGCGCTACCAGCGCGAGCTGACAACGTCGCGCGTCGTAAGCACTTCGATAATTTTAGGTACTTATTGGCAATTTGAATCATAAATTGCTACATACTCAAATGTGAATGGCAGTAGGTACATATTATAGGTATTATTCTTTATTTATGGTACTAGATACCTATGTAAAGAAATAATATTCAAATAAGTTGTAAAATAAAAACAGTTTTACGTATAGGTCCCGAATAAATGTATGTTATATTTTTTACTTACTGTAGTATTCTGATGTTTTAGGGACTAGGTTACCTATTCTAATAATTATCTACTAAACTCATCAGTCGCATCACAATCCTCCTAGCGATATTTCCGGGTGTGCCCCTAAAGGAGCCAGGGGTCCGCTTTGACACCTAATCCCAAGATTTGGCATAGGCACTAGTTTTTACTTCATCTTATTTAAAAACTCTTTGTACGTTTTCGTTTTCTTCCCGTGGGTGTCGTAAAAGTCGACTAAGGGAGCAGGGTTGAAGTGTGTTGTGGGCGATGGGCTAGCAACCTATCACTGCAATATCACATTTTGTCGATCTTTTTTATACCCACATTTATGCTAGAAGTGGCGCTGGAGCATAAGTTTCATGTGCTCTGCCTACCCCTTTTGGGAATAAAGGCGTGAATGTATGTATGTATGTACGTGTGTATGTTTTCTTTTTTAAGTGAAAACTTCTTTAGCGGCGCTGAGCACTTTTTGGGATGGGGAAAAATTGTTAAACTCGCGACAGATATTTGTGACATCAGATGCGTAAGAGGCCAGGTGACCGTAGGAGGATGGCGAGAGATTCGGGACGAGGCTGGGGTCGGGGGGGAAAACGGGGGTTTGACTAGGGGCACATAGTTCTAATTTGTACTTTATTGTTAACAATATAAGGTCGTAACACATTTTCCGTAAATGCAAATTCCATTTTGTTTTATCAAACTTTTATATATTGCTGTTAGCCGATTCGACTTCATTCAAAACTGAACGCTATTCGTAAGAATATAAAGCCGTTAAACACTTTGCAATTGCATATTCTGCAAATAAATTTGTAATTTTGTCCGCGCGTCCTTTACCGCTTTGCTATTGAGCAAATTCGAATAGTTCGAATTTGGACGTTATTCCTAAAGAGATTGAAAAATATTTGGCAATGGCAAAAACAAATTGGTATTTTATTTCTTCGTCTCCTTCATCAATTTTGCCGAGTTAAGTTGAACTATAGCGTACTACTAATAAGTTTGTTATTAGATATATTGGCACGCAGGGGGAGAGAGGGGGGCGGAAGGGATTTTTTTTGCAAAATTAAAATTATTCAAGTTTTCACTTCTGCCGGCATTCCCGGAGTGCAAAAACCGATAGGTCTTTTTACAAGTTTTATAGTAACTTGACTTCTTTCGTATGTAAGTATAAAAGTATGTATGTAAGTAAGTTGTCCGTCAAATCTTGCAAGTTAAATTTGACCCACTTCCCGGTGACCGATTGAGCTGAAATTGTGGGTATAACTATAGTTTGGATGACATTCAATATTATGGTACCATCGAGCTGATCTGATGATAGAGACAGAAGGTAGCCATAGGAACTCCGTAATAAAACCATATAACCCCATCGAGTTGGGGCTCGTTAGAATCGTCTCAATGAGCAGTTGATGATGGTATACAGAAAAGTACAGTCGGCAATAAAAGCTTGTACCAAAAATTAAATTTTTGACAGAAACTTATTTATATATTTTCGTAACAACAATGCGTTTAGGTTTAGTAAATATATCAGGTTTAAAACAGCACCATCTATGGACACTTATCCTGCTAGAATCCTGCGCATGTATACTTTGTCCACTTACAAGCTAAGCTGTAATAAAGGTCAAGCCGTTCACTAGATGGCGCACAAATAAAGGATGTTATAAATTATTTTGAATCGATTTACGATCTATTAAGGCCTGTGTCTGGTTGTTTTTTTTTTAAGTTGATAAGTGTAAATGAAAATCTATTAATGATAATATTTGAGATTTCGTATAACGTAAAATATTATCCGTCAGTGGTGCTCCAAGCGACATCTCTTAACGTTCTTCAGAAATATTCGACCGCAGTATGGGATAGTTACTCTATGTTATATTTACTTTATGACCGAAGTAAATTTCGCCTGTTAAATTACTTATTTTAACCCAAAACAACAGAATTCAATTTCAAACAACGAATAACTTTTACACCAAGACCATCAAACTACCAAGACAATTGTATCACGAATTCTTTTTGACCTGCTATTGAAAGATACCCGTCCCAACCCCATTCATTCTAGAAAAATCTTAACAGCGCGATGTAGAAATGGGGTCAGCGCCATCTATCGGCCCCATTTAGTACTAACGTGCAAGGGCAATCAGCTTAGGGTAAACTGGGTACGATTGTGCCAGGGTACGGTAGTGACAGTCGCTATAACAGCGAAACTATACGGATCGCGGGGAGGGGTGCAAGGGGGAAAAAAAGCGGCATGCAAGTCTAAACGCGTGTCCCAGTGTTGCGTCAGCCGGCGTGCGACGGTAACGTAAGCAGGAGCCCACATTGATTTTCGACAGTCAAAAGTAAGTTTTTTTGTACGATTTCTTTTTGTAATTACGGTTATTTGTACACAGATAGATTGCCGATTTTTTTTTTGTTATAACTTGAACATTAGCAGTTACTTACGACTAATTACTTTTAATGCAGATCGTTTTGCTCAGTCATGGTTATTTTTTGTTTTCAAAAGTATGCGTTGGGTACGGTTGTGACAAATTTTGTGGGTACGGTTGTGACATTGTTTTTTTTGTTTTGTTTTATTTTAGATGCCTAGAAAACGCGTGCGGAAGACCGAGAGAGGCTTGTCTGATATTAGTAAATATGAAAATGCTTATGAAGAGGTGAAATTGCCCGAAATTGTTCGACCTCTTCCGAAAGCTGCTCAAAGAAAAACAAGAGGTGCTAGAACAAAAAAGTCAACCATTTACACAGATACACCCGAGAAAGAGGCAGTTAGGAAAGAACATGAAGAAAAAGAAAAACGTTTGAAGGCTAAGCATGTAAAGAAAAACCTAACTGAACCAAAACGAAATAATAAAGGGAAAGGTAAAGGAAAAACCAATGGCAAGAAAAAAAGACTTCACAACAGTCATCCGATGAAGACGATTATTTTTGTCTGGTTTGTGTAACCGCATATTCTGAAAGTAGGGCTGGCGAAAAATGGATCAAGTGCCAAGGAACATGTGGCCTCTGGTCTCACGTAGAGTGCGCAGGTGATAGTCCCCATTATATTTGTCACAACTGTGATGAATCTGACTAGATCTCAGTATGTTGATTGATACAATTATAAATGTTTAATATTTCTTTGTTGTGTTATAGTTCTGTTAAAATTTTGTAAAACTTTTTCCAGTTAGCTACAGTAATTTTAAGTTAAGTTAACAATTTGACTGATTTTAAAGAAGACTGTTATATGGTACAGTGCTATATTAGTTTAAGGCTCTGGTCTCGCGTAGAGTGCTCAGGTGATAGTCCCCATTACATTTGTCACATGTTAAATCTGACTCAGTATGTTGATTGGTACATTTTATAAATGTTTATTTTTTCTTTGTTGTGTTACACTTTTGTTAAAAGTTTGTAGTAGTTAAGCTAACATTTTGACTGATTATAAAGAAGACTGTTATATGTTACAGTGTCTTATTAATTTTAAGAAGATAAGTGATCACAGATTTTCGCTTTTTTGCCATAAAGTAATTGTTAACTTTGTTTAGAAGAAGATTATGTTGTGTTCAGTTAATTATTTGTAACAATAAGTCATTACAAACTATTTGGATGTATTTTGTATGCCTGTCACTACCGACCCCAACCACTGTCACAACCGCCCTTGGGGTGTGGCCGGTTGTGACACTTTCCCTTTTTTTTAAATTTGATCCTATGCCTAATACAGCGTAGTCAGGGACAATATTTTAACAATTTTAGGTAGATAAATATTCAAATTAAGTATTAAAGTGAGTTTTCCCCCAGATAACTGGTAAATTTACTAAATTATAGGCGATCAAACCAAAATTGTCACAACCGTACCCAGCTTACCCTATGTATGTTAGTGTTTTAGCGATTATTGTTTATCACGTGAACCAATCTCGATTATTATTATTTTATTTGAAAGAGAGTACTTCTATTATAGTCTTATAGGAATTTCAAAAGAAAAAAAAATACTTATAAAGTTGATTAAATTGCAAACTTAACTAGGAAATGATTTTTGAAAATAAAACAAAAAATACGCTAGATATAGAAAAAGTTATACTTTTCCAGTAATATTTATGTTTATCTTAATCACAAGTAATTATTTCAAATTTTTCGCTTGGATAACTTTGGAGATAAGGGGGGGAATGGTATTTTTTTTACATTTTCCTTCGTAAATCAAAATTTTACCAATGTAGAAAAAAAAGAAAAATTGTTTCAAAAAGTACAACTCAAGCCCTTTCATATGATACCCCACTTGAACTAATAGTTGAATATTTTGTTTTGCCCCCCCTCATATTCGTAATTTTTCATAGAAAATTAAAATGTTTATCTAAATTTCTCATTTTCCATGCACGTGGATAACTCTCATTTAAAACCATTCCAAATTTCAAATTGATAGCTTAAGTAGTTCGTGATATATTTCACTTTGTGACAGACAGACAGACAGACAGACAGACAGACGGACGGAGTCGCACCATAAGGGTTCCTGTTTTACCTTTTTTGGTACGGAACCCTAAAAAAGAGAGGAGTTACACAGGACATCTTTTTTTAGTATGGGAAAACATTTTTTGTTCTGAAACCTATCGTGTGTAGTATCTAATGACAGGGCCAACTAAGCCGATTATAAAAATATATCACATCATTATATTTCAGTCACTTATTTTAAATTAAAATAAAAACCATTTTAAAAACATATCAAGTTTGGGCTCCTCCAGATATGATACGGTTGAATTATTATTTGTAAAATATACCTAAAATTATATGTAATAGCCTCATATCAACCCCAAGAAAGCAATTTTGAAAATATTTACATTTAGTATTTTATTTTTTTAAATCACAAAATGTCATAAAATCATAATTAGTTGAAACATGTATAAAAAGTTAATTTTAGACACTGAGGATGATAAATTAAATTAAATTATAGTAGAATGTACTTTTAAAAATATATATTTCTTTATTATTATTTTATTTTACAATAATATTAAGTTAGCATGTTTTTGTATGCCGAAAGGCAAAACATAGTGAAACGATATTTCTTACACATCTAATTGATGTAGGTACCTATTTTTACGAAATAAACACTATTGACTACTAGTAAGAAAATTAATAGTTTTGGGACATTTAATCTTCATTCATGTTACCTGTTAAGTTTTAAATAAAAGCAATTGCTATGAAAGACCGAATTTATTTTAATATTTAAAGAACCTATACCGCTTTACCGTATTAAAGAAACGTAAAAAGAAGTAACTTTAAATGATTTCAGTACCAACTCAATTAATTGCCGTCGTTATGCAAGAATGCTAGGGCTTTCTGTTTCACGCTAAGAATTCATTCATCCATTTCATACGACTTGGAAACCAGGTCAGGCGAGTCAAATAAAACGCAATTCTCTGTTGATGCAGTTTAACTGCTACGACCACTATCCGGGCACCATTTTGTTTTAGATCCCGTGCTGGCAGTAACTACAGTATTTTTTTCCACGGCTGGAAAGTCGGTAGCAGTAGTTGCGCGGGTGGTGAAGTGTTGAAAATGATTTGCACAAGCTATTATTTTATCCTGTTAATAAAGACGCGTGCAGTAATTTTGACCGCTTTCTGCTCGTAGTCACGGACTCACGGCTGCTGATGACTTTATATGATCACTTCCAAGACACGTCATGTGTTTATGTTTAGCTGACTTCGTGCCCCTGTCCATAAACGCGGTCTAACTATTTTAGAGGTTTGTCCATTTGTTATTTCCCAGCTAGGGCTCGCGGTCGTGTCCGGGTTTCGTGTATTCGTGTCGGGTACCCGTGCCCGTGTAACACGCCCGCGGGTTTAAGCGACCGGTCCGAACGGATCCGTGTAATTAGCGCACGGGTACCCGTGTCCTATTTAAACGCTGGTAGTACTACACGTCCTTGAGGTGTGAAGTGTCCCGTTGTTCTAAGAATGTACATACAAGTACTAAATGAGTGTTCCTAGCTTTGCAATTATAACATCTTTTTTTTGTTAATAAAAATAGCAGATTAATAAATGTAACAAATTATAACAAAGTACGCAAAGTTCGCCTTCTCCAATTCAGATTAAAAAAAGTAAATACGAATCCATACTAATGTTTTATATGTGAAAGTGGGTCTGTCTGCCTGTGTCTTTCTGTTACCCCTTCACGCTTATACCGCTGAACCGATTTAGATAAAAATTTGGTATTGAGATTTGAGTCTGGGGGAGGGACATAGGATGTAAACGAATTCCACGCGGACGGAGTCGCGGGCAGAAGCTAGTAAGTTTTATCCCATAAAAAAACGTTCCATGTAAAAAAGAGGCCAAGTCTCGAAACTCTTCCACCTTAAAAAGTTGTGAGATATTCGTAGTTCCAAGTCTCAGGCATTCTTATTATTCTTTATTTGCTAGCTTAATAAAATTCAGCCACTAAACTATGTAGTATTAAGTGATTGCCAAGTTACAAAATTCTATTTAGCTAGCAAATAAAGATTAATAAGAATGCCTGAGACTTGGCTCTACGAAATATCTAACGTTTTATGGTGGAAGTTTCGAGACTTGGCCTCTTTTTTACATGGAAAGTTTTTTATGGGATCTCACGTCTTTTTGTAGGTTATTGTGTTATCAATACATACAAATTGTGATTGCAGTCTCATTCTGGCTTTTTAATTTTTTCTCCCATCCAATGCAAATGTAACTTGGTAAACCTATATATTTATATATATAGGATTACAAAGTTATTTATGCGTATCTAGAAATCTGACTCGTGTGGTGTCGGGTAAGAATAGCACCACCCCCTTTCTTCCTGTGGGTGTCGTAAGAGTCTACTAAGGGTACAGGGTTGAAGTGTGTTGTGGGCGATGCGCTAGCAACCTGTCACTACGATATCACATTTTGTTGATCTTTCATACCCACATTGATACTAAAAGTGGCACTGGAACACAAGTTTCATGTGCAATTAATGTTATAATAATTAATTAATTAATTATTATATCATTCATTTCCTATTAAAGAAATACCCTGTACGCAACATATCAAAAGCTTGGGTAAGCGAGCCGGTGAAAAGAATGCGAACACAGTTGCACACTCTAAAAACAACTGTAATTAGTAATATTATTAACAATACACCTCAGACGCGGCCATGTTGTGACTTGTTAGTGCTAGAGAGTAAGTACCAAGCGTAACTCAGCGCCGCACGTAAACATTACATTAATAGGTTGATATACAGTAGCACTAACATATGCCAAACATCGTGGCGGGTAATTGCAGAGACAGGTCGAGGCGGCGCTAGGAGCGATGCACTAGACGTACTGATAAGCGCATCAGCTGGTCGGGCGACCGAGTCCCCCGCCGCCGCCACCGCAGCGGCGCTGAACCGGTTTTACATCGACGCGAACAAGAACTCTGGAGCCCGCGCGGATATTCCAGCCGCCTTGTGCTATCTGAGTAGGTATGTAAACAAACATGCTAACCTCATTAAGGCTGAACCGTTTGATTTACAATGCGTTGAAAAAAGTATGCAAAAAATAAAACGCAAAGATTCTAAGGATATTAACGATATGTCTACTCGCTTACTAGACCTAATACCAAAGTTTCTAATCAGCATCTTATGTATACTTTTCAATAGGTGCCTAGAACGCGGAATATACCCCAGTAACTGGAAGAAAATTAAAATACAACCGATTTATAAAGGGAAAGGTGATGTAGACATAAAAAAAACTATCGACCAATATCATTAATACCGTTATTTTCCCAAGTGTTCGAGCGTCTCAAAAGCGATAAACTGATGTCTTACTTTAACTTAAATCTTTTGTTAAATAAGCAACAATACGCCTACCAACATGGCAGATCCACGATCGACACGGCGCGAGACGTCGTGACGAGAGTGCCCAGCCACCTCGACGCCGCGCGACAGGTCACCGCCATATTCTGCGACCTGTCGCGCGCCTTCGAGCTGGTGGCCCATCCTCTCATTTTATCCAAGTTGGACTACTATGGTGTTACTGACAATTTCAAAAACTTAATATCCTCGTTTCTGGATAGCTGTAAACAACTAACGTCAGTCCGCGGCGAGAGATCTGACTTATTGGATCTAGGTGACTGTGCCGTGCCTCAAGGTTCTGTGATCTGTTCTGTGAATCTGTTTTTAATTCTTATGAACGATTTCACAACCGCCACCGACGATGAAGAATTCGTAATGTTTGCCGATGACGGTTGTGTCATCGTCTCCGCCGACAACCAGGAGGACCTAAGATGCAACCTCAACAAGGTAATGGGGGACGTTGCCTCTTGTTTCTCGGCTAACGGTATGTTATTAAACATTGAGAAAACCAACATCATGCACTTCTCACTTCACGGAAAAAAAGAACACAATCTAAATATATACTGCAATGGTCGACTCGTCCCTCAGGTTGACGAGATGAAATATTTAGGTCTTACCATTGATTCTGGCTTAACGTGGGGTCCCCATATCGACTCACTATGCGATCGTTTATCATCCGCGTGTTTCGCGCTCAGTAGGCTGCATTTTGGGTATTTCCACTCTCTCCTAACTAATGGCATCGATTTATGGGCAAGCGCAGCCAATCGAGAGAGGCCATTCAGACTTCAAAAGCGAGCCATTCGTTGCATATGTGGAGTCTCGTGGGATCATCCTGCTCTTGAACTGTTCAAGGAAACCAAAATTCTCACCCTCCCAAGCTTGTATGTCCTTGAAGTAGCTAAGTACGTGAGAAGAAGTAACCTTGAACAGTTCCCGTCGGCGACGCGGTGATCTGCGCCCACCCGCTACACGTCTCGCAAAGGCCAAAAAATTTCTTCACTCGATAGGACCCAAGATTTACAACAAGTTGCCCCATGATGGCAAAAGCGCGCCGAGTATGAGGTGTTTTGTTAATAGACTTAAAATTAAACTAGCATCCGATGCATGCTATTCCATATACGAATTTATGAATTAAATAAGTATGTACACTGACAGCCAAACAACTTTTCAACTTGTTCGCTGCCCAACCTACTGATACTATATGGTAGTTTAAAATGTCTTTCTCCCGGAAACATTGACAAATAATCAAATGTACTAACTAACCATAATTATACCGTAATATAAACTAAGACATACTTACGTAAATGTTGTAATGTTATGTAAAAATGTTATTTAAGATCTTGACAAAAATTTACATGTAAAACTACGTTTTATCAATGATTAAATGAAATGAAATAATGATAACGGTATATTTTAGATAGTTATCGTTGGCAGAGTAATGTTGCAAGTATCGTTTTGATTCAGTGCCTTATTCGGTGCTCATATTCAACCTCGTGAGTAAAGGTACGGTTAAAATGGTATACCTTGCAATACTTTTATTAAGTACCGTTAAAAACCTTAATTTCGATACCACATTCAGTCCCTTATTGAGAACCATAATGGCATGTACGTTCGAGGAAAATGAAGGTTTGGCAAATGTCAACTCTATTTGAATGACGTTACGGATCAAAAGTGCTAAACATTAAATTTCCTCGATCGTACAATAAAATAAGCGCTCGGTTAAAATTAAATAGTTCTCATGTACAGTCAGCCAAGAAAGTGGCCTACCACTTTTGGACCTTATTTTGCATGCAATAAAGTAGAAAAGCGATAGATCACTTTCTTGGCTGACTGTTTTTGTTTAGCTATCATATCTATAAGCGGCTATTAATAAAAGTTAAACAGTTTGCGTGCCCTTTGTCAGGCAATCATTGAATAAAATACTAGGTTTATACAATATTATGACGCAATAGAGCAAACATAGGCTTCCTGCGATGTTTCCTTTTGCCACATACCTAATATAAAACAACATCATACACACCAAATCCATAGAGTTGCTAATGTAAATAGAGTAAAGTGAAGTAATTATATTCTACTAGCTTCTGCCCGCGACTCCGTCCGCGTGGAGCTCGTTTATATCGTAGCTCGATACAAACTTTCATCCCACATTTCATCCCCTCAGGGGATGATTTCCGGGATAAAAACTACCCTATGTCCTTTCCCGAGATTCAAACTATCTCCATACCAAATTTCATCTCAATCAGTTCAGCGGTTTAAGCGTGAAGAGGTAACAGACAGACAGACAGACAGACAGACACACTTTCGCATTTATAATATTACACACTTTCGCATTTATAATATTATTATAGATTTGCCTCAACTCAAACGGCCACGGACGGTCCGAACCCGCGTGTAATTAGAACCCGCGGGTACGTGTGTACGGGTACACGGGTACCCGGGTACCCGCCCGCGGACCGGGCGGGTTCGGGCGTGTCCGTGTAGAACGGACGCTTAGCACCGCGGGCTTAAGAACACGGGTATTCGGGCGGGCGGGTTTACACGTGGAACCCTATTTCCCACGAACGCAGACGAGCCGTGATTGTGTCAGAGCAAGACACAATCACTGCACATTTTGTCTTAGTTCGTGAGCCTGAAAAAATATTATATAGGTTCGAATCTGTCAATAAAATGACTACGTATCGACAACCACACTCCGGCTGCCGTGAACGTTAGTGCTAGAGCAGCTGTAGAGGCATCCCCTCCTAGCACACTAAATTATATCTATACCTACACTAACAATTACTGAATTGACCCGAGTCAAATAGAGCTTTGTGTGTATTGCCGTGTATTTCGGTTGAGGGTCGGCAATGCGCATGGCTCATACGTCATTATATAGCGAGTATATTCTGTATAAATTAACCTTCACTAGTGGCTCTGTGAGCTATAGAACTCGCAAACTTATATTAAAAAAAAATATTTCGAAAAAGTGACTGGACAAAAAATCTATATAATTAACGAACCTGCTCACAAAATTTTACGAAAATCGGTTGAGAAATGCGACCTGGTCAGACTGCACAGACAAATGATTTTCAGCTAAAGCTGCTTAAAACTTAGAACAACAAAGCTTAGAATTTCATTCGCTTCGCTCGCTCGTTCAAATACCTGACAAGTTGTGGCACTCTTTGGGGGACGTCATGTCCAGCAGTGGACGTCTTTCTGCTGATATGACGATAATGATAATGATGGTGATAAATAGCAGAAAATAAGAAAAGCGAGTAAATATGAATAATAATCAATATGAATAACCCGGTTCGAACTTCGAACTGTATGAATAATGAAATTAATGAATAACTGGGCAGGCAGGAACGACGCCAGTCGAGTGATATAGAAATGTGATTGACACAGAGTTAGCTAGGTGCTTATTAATAAAACACAACAACTGTGTACGGATACAGTACAGTTACAATTTTATATGTTATAGGTTGTATCAGTACTGTTGCTGTATGTGTATTTTTTACAGAAAATGTACGTAATGATAATGATTGAGCTTAAGCAAGCTATCATCAATTTATTGCAAGCAAACATATCATTGATGGAACATTCTTGTTGAAACTGAAGCCTTTCCACCACCTCACCTAACATGTTTCATCAAAACTCTTGCGATATTATTGAGTTTGTTGAACTACTAGAAATATTTTCAATGACTCATGTTTCAACATTGTTTCAACATTGCCTCTGCACCCCAAAGAATCTACAAGTCCCGAGGGAATTATTTGTCTACCATACAAATAACCGCTGGCTATTCCCATTTTTTTGCGATAATATTTCATACATCGCCTTTGCATCTCGTATCTTCTCCAGTTGGATTATTTCAAAAGCAACTGAACTGCAGTCTAACAACGTTCATAATTCGGGAACACACTGATGGTGGTTATGATGTTCTTCAAGATAGATATAATTTGTGACGCGTGGCATTACAAATGATTTCGTGGCCAGACGAGAGCACAATATTTTTATTTTCTGTCTGCTCTGAGGACTTGTAAGAGTTTTATTGTGCAGAACTAACGAACTTGGCAATGAAATATACGAGTCTTTATAGTGATTGTTCCTCCAATAAAGTTGTCTAGCGTGTTCAATATTTCATATTTTTCTAAACTTTCTAAAACTGTAGTAAAAATCGATACAGAGGAAGGTAGAGTTTGGCAAGGGAAAGATGAGCCTTTTTTAAACGGCGTCTTTTTATACGGCAGCAGTAATATAATTTGTCAAATGTGTCAAACGTGTTAAAGGAGAATGGGCATTTTGTACCATGAGTGTATACAGTTGAGACATATCTCGTTTGAAAGGTCTTAACCATGGCATTATTTCATTATATGGGACCAATGTTGAACGGCGTGCAGGGGTCTAGTAATTAACCAAAGTATGTAAAACATAAAAACTGTTAATTAACAAAATCCAATTGGTATAATCAGTAAAACGGTATCTAACATAAAAGAACATGACAATTAGCTTATGTTAGGCTACCAACAGCGACGCTGAAATATTTACAGGGCTGGAATTAAGTAATCAAAGATATGTGTGAATGAAAAATCGGCTACTGTGCAAAGATGCCCACGTGTATACAATAGCGACATATACTACATTATAGGCTAGGATATACGTTATTTTTTATTAATTACAACTTTGTTCCAACGCGTGCAGGGGTAAGATTATAATGATTTGTTGATGCTAACGCTCAATTAACGCTACGCTAATTGATGGTATAAACTTCTTCTACTGGACACTAGATGTCTGTAGTAGTACATATCTCAGTTGATATAATATTATGTATTATAGCAGCTAAGTCGATAGTCTAGCTCTAGCACAAAGAGGTTTGATTTCATTAAAAATAAAATTCTGACACGTCGTGTCAGTCACCACATGTCATATGGAAATAAATACAATATTTGTCAAGTGATCAAATATTTTAATATTCTAGCATAATTTATTATCCTGATGTGAAATCAAGTCTAAATTGATTATTTACATATTTTGGTGAGTATCTCGTGTTAATCTACGAATTTTATGATTTTATATTGTATCAACGGAAAAGGATCGTAGGGATTAGGCTGCCTCGCTCAATCTCGCTCAATATCGTACAAAAGTTGTACGAGCCTCAGTCTCCTAAAAAATGGACGAGTTCTCGCAAGACCACGATCCCTAGACAGTATTGTTTGTCATCATCCTAGTATTACAACAATTTTTATCATAAATAGGTAAAGTTTGTGTGAAGGGAGTTCATTCGTAGGCTGACCATTGGATGACGGTAGTCCTTTTAATAGGCGTGGAGGTTCCATTCAAAGAATTAACAGTTTGATGAGGGGGGGGAGGGTCAATAATCGACAAAAAACGATGACGTAATATATGGACCAGCCCCTAGCTTCTAGCGTGTGAAGCAGCGTGGACAGCTAGTCTATACTAATATCATAAAGAGGAAAAGTCTGTGAGATTGGAGCTTTGTAAGCTTGTCAGGATTTAAGTTTGTATGTATGAGTTATCGCCGGCACTACGGGACCGATTAAAAAAAAATTTTTTTGGGACGCACGTAGTCTATATTTTATTCCGCGGGATTGCCTGTGTTCTTTGCAATACGCGATTGATGCCTTGTGGTCAGCTAGTTTTCACTTTTATTCAAATCTATACTTCAATTAGGTACTATCTATACTAATATTATAGAATAGAAAAGTCGTTGAGGTTTGTGTCTTTGTTTTGTTCTATTTTGTAAGTTTGTATGTAACGGGAATCTCCGGATGCACTTGTCCGATTTCATAAATTCTTTCACCTGTGTACTGACTGACTTTCCTTTCCGGTTGGACATATTGTATCCTGCGAATTTACATGCGTTCCGTGCAATACGGGGGTGAAACCTGGCGGGCAGCTAGTAATATTATAAATGTGTAATAGTATAATGTGAACTGCTAAATAATGGAATTAGCTCCCGTTATTTGTATTTTTCACTAACATTTATGATTTGGGTGCCTTCAAAACAAGAGTGAATTAGGTTATTACTGAACCGTGTGTGTATCTAAGGCTCTGTCGTCAGGCGCTTACCACCAGGGGGCCTAGCACAACTGACGCCGCGCCGCGATGCGAGTTTAGAAAGATCTACCCTCCTCTTTCGAATTTGCACGGTGCAAGTGAGACAGGGGGCGCTCAGTCGCGCGCGAAGCGACTTGTCGGCAAGTTGTGCTAGACGTACAGGTGAGACTACGAGCAAAACTGGACTATGTATATTATACGTTCAGCTTACGACGGAGGCAAACTATACGGCTTGCCATTTGGTAAGCAGAAAATGACACCCTGTAGACCCTCGCGAAGAATCACAAGCGCGTTGTTGACCCTATATCGTTTAAGAAATTGGTTGTGTTGATAGCTAGAGACAAATGCTGGTCCCACCCGCTCAACACCGCGGCCGCGCTTCGTCGGGAGTTCTGGTGACTTTACGCTCAACCACACAACACCATATACATATATACCATATATCACCTACCTATAAATCGAGTAGTTAGTAGTGTTATGACTGTGATCTTCTGTAAGGCGGATATACTATGCCAGTAAGACAGGTCCAAATGCCAGTGACGTAACATTCAGCTGTGCCGGCTGTGAGGCGTCTTCTCTGACTGCGTGTACCTACATACACACAGGTATACCTACATAATCTATACATCAATATTTGAGATGATTAAATCTCATTTTACAATATTGTAGCAACTGCAATATGAATTGTATGTATGTATGTTTGTATGTATGTTTGTATGTATGTATGTCAATTCTTTATTGTACATGGTACAGAACACAACAACTAAACAATAACTGAAGAACAGATGATACATGTACAAAGGCGAGCTTATCCCTGAGAGGGATCTCTTCCAGCTAACCTTTGAGCAATTGTATTGCGTGTATTTACTTAGTAGGTAAGTACTAAGTAACCATCATTCTAGAGCTAGAGGAAGTAATATCATATTACCAGTTTTTTTATCTGTGTAGGTATACGAGTAGGTAGATGTAACGTTATTTTGTTACTTGGCCAAATAAAGAAACTTGAAACTTGGTACAATACCATTTCATTTTATTTTGCCGAAATGGTAAGTCGTAGGGCATTTATGTACCGCTAAGATCTAATTGAAAAATAAACACTTACCTATGTCTCGTTCCCGTATAAAAACCAAACGCCGTCGCGTTTATATGGCCATTAGCTACCGTCGTACCTACACTTATAAATAGATCGAATATGAATTGTTGCAGAACGGGAGTCATAGTGGGATTTCTCAAATGTTCCACTCCACTTTTTTTTGCACTAGTGTGGAACTTTTAGAAAACGTCCTACCCATATTATGCCCCGTGAAATGGGATTTCTCTGCAAAACACGGACAGAGCCGTGGGACCAGGTACAAATAAAGAAGGATACTTATTTTAAATACTTATAATAGTAACCGTATGGCCCGTCTGATGGTAAGAGGACAACAAACTCCACTGAGGCTTGCAACCTCGTCCATGTCACATGCGCATAGCCCGGCCACACATACATATAGTAGTTTACATACAATTTCAAAAAAGCAGTTGGGTTTTTTGAGAAATCTTTTCATTTCATTATTTAATTGAATGTCTTGTCTCTCCAGATGGTTTAGTCAAATTCAAAGCTATGCATAAAGTTAACTGTTCTTAGCTATGTTTGTTGTGTCGAGGTTGCTTTACATTTTTAGGGTTCCGTAGTCAACAAGGAACCCTTATATTTTCGCCATATCCGTGCGCCCGTCTATCCGTCTGTCCGTCCGTCCGTCCGTCCATCCGTCCGTCTGTCCGCCTGTTGTCTGCCCTTCCGTCCGTTCGTCCGTCCGTCCGTCCGCCTGTTGTCTGTCCGTCTTCCCGTCCGTCCGTCCGTCCGTCTATCCAACTGTCTATTCGTCTGTCCGTCTGTCCATCCGTTCGTCTGCCTGTTGTCTGTCCGTCCCTCCGTCCGTCTGTCCGCCTGCTGTCCGTCCGTCTGTCCGCCCGTCTTTCCGTCTGTCTGTCCGTCCGTCCGTCCGTCCGTCCGTAAGTCTGTCCCCCTGTTGTCTGCCCGTTTGTCCATCTGTCCGTCCGTCTGTCCGTCCGTCTGTCCAACTGTTGTCTGTCCGTCTGTCCGTCCGTCTGTCCTCCTGTTGTCTGTCCGTCCGTCTGTCCGTTCGTCCGTCTGTCCGTGTGCCGCTAACGCCGCGGCACAAGCATATTTAGTACAAAAAATGCTTGTGCCGCACACCGGTAGAATCCCGCCTTAACTAAGACAGACAGGCAACTACGGAACCCTACACTGCGCGTGGCCTGACATGCACTTGGCTTCCGTCAGTCTGTCTGCCTAACCGATTAACCGTTCGTCGATTTGCTGAGATGTCACCAAGTCAGCCACGATGTATGTATAGCTACATACCTAAATGTGTGTGAGTCTGTGTCTCCGACTATGTTTCAGTCCGTCTGTCTTTCTGCCTATCCGACAAACAAAACTGCGACCTCGCAGACTTTTCCTCGTCATAACATAATTAGTAAAAAAGTAAGTATAGTTATATGTATTACCTACAGATTACGACGATGGCAAACAAGCATACAGATTGCCTTATGGTAAGCAGTGAACAGACACGCTGTATACCCCTTTAGATCCTCGCGACACCAGAAGAATCACAATTGCGTTGTTTAATTTTAACAGAGTTGCGTTTTTATTATTTCGTAGAATTTTAAATAGCCATACTCATTTTATATTTCCAACGTTAATGTTTTCTAATTGTGGATGCCAGGATAGATGTTAGTCGATTATAATTCCTAAGTATTTCATCAATACAAAAGAATACTTGTAAGAATACAGTTAATCTTTCTTTGAAGCACAGGGTTTCTCAATCAAGACTAAGAATTCTAGAGTAATCCCCACGTTGGCTCAGTGGGAGCTTCACATACACTTTTGGAATTTATCCGCAGATGTACCTATGAATATATTTACTTTCAATGGGTAGCAATATAATACCTATCTTCTATAGTAATCACTTTTTAAATATATGTAATTTAAATATATATTTTATAACTAATGTATAATTGTATCATGTTATGGTAAACAAATATTTCCCTGGTAAATAATATAAAATAATGGACCTTAGGGACATAGGCTACGTTTTATGCAGCAACTCTAGCTGAGCAGTTTGTATATAAATATAATACCTACGCGCGTGGAGCCGCGTGGGCAAATAATAATAATTATAAGGAAGTAAAGTTAATGAGTGCGCGACTTTGCAAGTTTGTATGATAATTTCCTGAAATAATTATACTTACGACTCGTATTTAATAAAATATTACTTATATGTAACTATTGCAGTTTCAAGATGCACAATGAACACCATGCAAAGCCCGTTTTGCTAACATTCGAACGGAGCCGAGGATACTGCGCGACGCCAAATTACAAGGAACTTTCACCTGAACCCCTTAAAACGGACTACGAAAGTAGGCATTAATGTTCAAAAATATTGGGTTTCACATACAGTGTGAATAAATGCAAGCCCATTTTATCTAGCAACTACAAATGAAGGGTTCTCGGAGGGAACATTCTCTAGTCACATTTTTTTCATGTCTCAAAATGTAAAGCGCGTTATGGATGATATTCAAAACACACTTTAAAAGAAAGTAACTTGACTTGTTCTTCTGTGTATCATTCAAATATTAAAGGCAGATGATGAATAATAATTCGTCGCTATAATTTTGAAGGTCTGTCATATCATATCTGTCCATATTCCGTGTGGTGCTATATACTGATTTATTTAGTATTTAATAGGATGGAGTGCAGCGCGCCTTCGTGCATTGAAGGATATATATAATAAATATATATACCTATTTATTCAGAAAATTCTACGGTAGGCCTATAGTGGTTCCGTTATGCGGCTGTCAAGCGGCGGTCGTGGTAAGAATCCCGGCTCGTACCAATGAGTTTTTAGGAACGTACGCAATATTTACCGTTAGATTTTCGGAGAAGCAAACATCGTGAGGAAACCATTCTAATTCCAATAAGGTCTAGTTTTCCCTCTGAATTGGAAGGCCAGATGGCAGTCGCTTTCGTAAAACAAGTGCCTATTTCAAATATTGGGATTATATGTCAAAGCGACCTCTGCGCTGTTCGGGCACAACCGGGAATAACGCTAGGAGGATGGCCTATTTATTCTGATTGGAAGTCCTTAATATAATATTCTATTGAGGCTTACAACTCCAGGAATATCTCATGTGCTGACTATTGTGAAGTTCTGGGTTTACGGGGATCGGAGATCAGATAAACGGCTGTTAGGATAAATCCCTTTATGTTGACCAAGTCAATACGCGTAGCAAGCAGCGTACGAAGTAGTTTGCTGGGCAGAGGCCGCATACATTACGAGTACAACTATATATGACTTGAAGGAAAATACATCGGGAAGCTGAGATCAATATTTAAATAGTTGTACTTACCTATTCTGCGACATAAAACATGGATACTAAACTAAAGCTAACCTTGCTATTAAGTAACCTAAAAAAACTTCATGCGAGAAAGAATCGGAAGATTTATTAAACATAAAATTACTGTTTCAGAGAAATGGACATAACACAACGTCTCAGGGGACTGAGGTAGCACATTATTTTTTCTGTGATTTGATTCTATTGACAGGTTTTACCTGGTAGTTTCTGCATATTTATGAAATGCTGAGGGTCTGATAATGGAGTTGAACAAGTAATGTAATGTTAAAGTAGTGTTAAGGATACGTAGTAGGGAACTTTGAGAAAGCCCATATATTGTTTCTGTGTTAAGGTGCCATTGACAGGGTTTACCTAGAAGTTTCTGTATTATATGAAATGCTTAAGGGTCTGATGATGGAGCTGAACAAGTAATGTTTGGGTTCTATTGACAGGTTTCACAAAGTAGCTTCTGTAAATAAACTACTGAGGGTCTGGTGATAGAGCAGAATAACATCACTGGGAACCTGACATACCCTGCCAACCCACATAGCAAGTGGACCGTGCATAGGCTCTTTTGATTCAAATTGCTAAATAGCTTCTCTACATGAACTTCTGAACAAAAGAAAATAGTCTACACACTACGCTAATATTATTAAGAGGAAAAGTCTGTGAGATTGTAGCTTTATAAGTTTGTATGTGAAAGCCTAGAAACACTTCATAGATTAGATTACTGTTTCAGATGAACGTAAGAGTGCTGCAGTCAAGCAAAATTCCGATGCAAGCACGAAAACACCACGTGTTGGAGTACTTGGAGTTTACTGTTTCTTAATAATAAATAATATACTACTTACGTAGTTCATGTTAAATATACCTCAATCCATAGTGTTACCGTAGCTGTTTAATCTGTGTAATGTAATGATATTACGACGATATTTTTCCCGATAATCGTGTAGGGGAACAGACCGTTCCCCTAAGCGATGGGTCTCGACCAACATCGCAAGACTCGCTTCATGGGTCAGATACAGAGGGCGGTACCTATATCTACTCCTAGGCACGGCGCGAATAGCCAGAAGGTTCCTCTCTCCGTCGCCCTAAACACCGGTGGCTTTAGGCCTCGCCTAGCTGCGGGCAGCACCCGGTAAGGTAAGGTTTTGTTTAATATTTTGACATTTAGCATATGTGTTTTCGTATTTTACTATTTATTATATTGTTAAAGCAACCCTGCCTAAGAGATGGATTAAAGTAAGGAAATCATATAACTATCAGGTAGACAATAGGCTACAACAAGAGGTAACGAATGTCAGTAGAAAGAGAGATATAGCTATGAAGTTAATGCTGGAGAACGTAATACAACATTTTGTAAGTGTGTATGTTCCTCTAGAGTGGAAGAGATGACGTAGTCAAAGAGAAGTTTTGGGAGGATTTTGGTGCAGTAATAATGGAAATTCCGAAAAACGAACCCTCCTCCCACTTGGCTCCCAAGACTATAATCCTATAGAATTTCAACATAATATTTATGCCACTTTGCTCCCATGGTATGAAATGATATTTTTTCATGCCTTCCTTAAGTTCAATTTTTCCTCTTTGCACCCACTTCACTGCCTAATGGCATCCAGGGATAATATTTTTCTTCTTGAGTCCCAAAGCAGTTTTATTGGGATCTCAGGATAATACTTTTCCCCTTGACTCCCAAATCGCTGCTGTTTGGGATCCAAGGATGATATTTTTCCTATTTGCTCCCACGTCATTGCCAAATGGGATCCAGGAAAAATATTGTTCCTCTTGGCTCCCAAACTGCTGTTGTTTGGGATCACATGATAATATTTTTCCTCTATGCTCCGACGTCACTGCCAAATGGAATATGTACCTATATATGCTCCAACGATTTGGATGACATTTGGAATACGGGGGCGGGAAATCGATCTAGCAGGGTCTCGTGTCTGGAAAAAGTGTTATAACGCAAAACCAATTCGGTTTTTGCTATATATTATACGGGTCGGGATCGGTAGCAGTCGCCATTTTCTCACTTCGCCAATTGTGCGAAAAATACAGAAGTGCACAGAAAAAATCTGCATATAGTGTTTGTTACCTCGAATAGGCATACAATCGAGTACCTGATGTATGTTCTCCGCCGATGATATTGTTCTTGTCCGTGGAGACCCATACAAGATAACAGACTGGAGAAGTGGCGACAAAAACTAGAGAATGTTGGCCTGCGGATCAGTAGGTCCAAAACTGAGCACATGTTTTGCGATTACGGCGGGCTCTCCAGTTTGAATCTCCATTGTGAGACCTGTCGTCATGTATGGATCGCAGTTTTGGGCCTTAAAGGTGACGGATGAAAAGAAACATGCATGCATGGTTACATTGTACGGAGATGAGAATGTTAAGAAGCATGTGTGGCGTGACGAGGACGGACCGAATAAGAAATGTTGTATGTAAGGGGATGCCTGAAAGTATCACCTATTGTATTTATGAGGATAAATTGAGAGCGAATCGCCTTGTGTGGTATGAATGAATGAATGATATTTGTTTTTGTGTAACCATGGCTACATATTATAACATATACTTATCTAGGACTAAGGGGTTAGTTGGTACATCTAAACTATGTATGGGCACGTAATGCGGAGGGATGAAAGTCATGTGACCAAAAGAGTATTAGGTATGAATTTGGCTGGATATACGATACGAGGTAGACCAAGAAAAAGGTGGATGGACTGTGTGTGTGAAGACCTATACCAAACTAAGTCCAACCAACTGGATGCGAGTGGCGCAGGCCCGGTCATTGTGGCACCGTTTAGGGGAGGCCTATGTCCAGCAGTGGACTTTTTCGGCTGATATGATGATGATATCAAAATAAATAGACATTAAATAAAATAATCAATAATGTAATATTTTTTCGCAAAACGCAATTTCATATGAATCGATGACGCTTGTAGATTGTGACGTCACTAAAGACGGCAACCGGCCGCGCCCCGTCGACGAGGCCCCCCGGCAGCCTCGGATAATGTGACGTCACACACCGTTCGCGTTTTCTCTCTAACAAGCGATATTAAAACGGTTGTAGCTTCGTAATTCTATGAGATCTGAATGGGATTTTCGTCACTAGGCATATTTTTTTGCCTTCTTTCTTTTGATTTAATAATAATTTTCGAGTCTACACCCCTATTATATTCATATTCATATTCATTTATTCGTAATTGTCAATATTACATGTCAGAATGTTTATAGTTTATAGTTATTAAAAGAAGAATATAATATTATTAGCATTACACAAAAAGTGTCTATAACAAGTTCTCTTCCATTCTAATCTTTGGTAGGTATGGCCTGGCAATTTTTGGTGTTCATTAGGTAGGTACTTTATGTTTACACCAGTAACCAGTTACCGTTTACAATTGCACACCCCGCTGTTCCTTTATTCGGTTAAGAGCTGATGCTGGTAAAGACAGATTCCTATTATGGCAGATTCTTAGGGCGAAAGGACCATCAAGAAAACTGCAAATGTTTTATTTTTTTAGTACGAACTTACAATTGGCACTTAAATGTTTATGTCCTAAAAGTCCCATTAAAGGCAGCACCGCCATAATGCTTTCACACAGTCACATTTTCAAAGATCAGTGCTAGGTTGGTCAGCCGTAACAGTTTCGATGGAATCCGATCTTCGGGCATCTGAAGCTACTTAACGTACCTAACCTACCTAACTTTGGCTATCAAAAGGAATTTCTGTCATAATCATAACTTTAGAGAGCGTTAGAGAGCTAACGATTGGTTCAACTTTAATGACACTAAACATATTGGTTCAACTTTAATGACACTACACACTGCCGTTTTAAGAATTCGCTATTGCCAGAATCTGCCGTTTAAATAGTATGCCAGTCACCGAAAAATTATCGTTGTTTTGCTAATAGTAGATATTTAAGTATGAACTTGCGAACGAGGTGGTCATTTAAAACGCCAAGACCTTAATTTTCTTCGCGGGATGAAGTCTCATGCATGAAAATCAAGAATTGGCATGATTAAATAGTAGACGAGTCTCTTATTCCAGTGATTTTTTGTATGATAAAGGCGTATACTTATTAATAGGCCCTGTCTCACAACTGGTAGCTCCGGACAGAGACTGTTAAGGTTCCCACAGTCAGGGGGTGAGACTGTCTGCCTGTATAGCGCCAGTACGTTCCTTCGAGCAATCTCGATGAGCCTCTTCGACCTTCCCGGGCATGGCCAACGCCTCCGCGACCGTGCAGCAGAACTGCTCGCTGGATGAGTCGCCGGAATGGAACAAAACGGAGTCATATGCGTATTTTAAATGGTGTATTATAGTGCTGGCCTTGTTTATCATCAGGCAGCGCGTGTTGCGGCTCGACACGCGTGCAGTCAGGCAACTATGGAAACGAACACAGCCGCACACAAATCCTTTTTTTTCTTTGTGTGCCCAAATCCATAAATCTATACTTATTTTATAAAGAGGAAAAGTCTGTGAGATAGTATAACTTGGTACGTTTGTAAGTTTTTATGTAATGGGTTATCTCCGAAACCATTGAGCCGATTTCAAAAAAAAACTTTTTTTTCACTGTATAGAATATGCTTTTTGATTGCTCGTAAGCTATAGTTTATCCCGCTCGTTTGCCTGCGTTCTTTGCATTACGTGGGATAAGGGTAGTTAGAAGTCTATAATTTTATATGCAATTTAGGCGTTCAATCTCAGTTTAAGTCCTTATTCCTTGTGCTCCTGCCACAGTGACAGCAGTTTTATTGAAAATTTAAGGTTTATAGGCAAAGAAAACGTAAAATGGCAGGAAATAGACGCCAAGGGGGCTCATACGAAAGATTGGCAACTTATCAGAGTTGCCAATCTTTTGTATGAGCATCGAAATCACTATACAGCCAAAAGAGTAGTGCAATCGACCCAGGCCAGGATTTTTCTGTCTGGGTCGTACGTTATGATTATGACTAGCATAATATACATTATTAGAGTTGGCAACCACCACATGAGTTGGATCATCTCATTATGTTTGATTGACACAGACCAGGCCCCTATTTCACGAACTTGACAATTGTCACCTGACAATGACAATTCACCATCCATTGCTTGTTCTAGAAGTTAAGGTGGTCGCTAGGTTAATTGTGGAACCAGCAATGTACGGAGAATTGTCGTAGTCAGGTGTCAATTGTCAAGTTGGTGAAATAGGGGCCAGATACTAAGTACGACAGAAGTTAATCATGGCACATGGACATGATTACTCAGGACAAGGTATGGTAATAACAACTCCACGACCGAGCAAGATAGTTGTATACAAATCTCAATAAGTGTGACAAAAAGGGAAATACCATTCTTGCCACAGTTATTTTTTATTTTCCGCTAGTTAAAACGAGGTTGTGGCAAATACCCACCCAAATTAAGTAGGATGTTTATGGTAAGTCGTCAGTCATTTTAGGACCAGGTCTTAATTTAGCTGCATAAGAGACCGTCCCTCTCTGTAGAAAATAAGTCATGGCAATAGCATCTGGCTGTCTAACAAATACACGATGGTAGGTCAAATAGGTTGAAATCAAAAAACAGGTTAGTAGGTATTACTTGAAAACTTGGTAAAATCAAAAGATATACAATTCTACTGAAATCGATCCAGATAGACTATATTCGCCGGTATGTATTCGATTCTCATGATACCTGCCCTAAGGCCAGAGAGCCCAATGGCCATTGTAAGCAATAAATATCAATTGGCAAGTCCGATAGAGTAAGGGCTATACGAACTTCGATTCTCATGAGGCGATATAATCACCTGCCTAAGGCCAAATACCCCAAAGCCCATCGTAAGCATTAAATATAAATTAGTCAACAAATATATAGTTTATAGATTTAATTTTAGCTTTGTAGGTATAATGATTATTTTGAACACATTGAGAAATAAATATGGTAACTTTTTGCAGTATGAAATATCTCAGACGTTAACTGTATCTTGTCAGCGTGTCAAAACGACAATGTAGAGCCAACATTATTTACTAGCGACATCTCGCGTGCAGTAGCACGAGCGAAGGAAGCGGGATTTTGATATAATTAGGTGTTATAATATGGAATTTTAACATTTATTCGTTCAAGGAAAAATCTACGATCTCAACCCAGTTCATTTTCAAGCCTTTTTAGTCATACACTAAAATACTGGCGCCACTGTCTATGCACAAGTGGCGCATTAGTATGAGAATATTTAGTTCCAGTAAACACCACAGTGCAGTTATAAAATGAGCTATTGAAGCTTCCCTGCACGCGACCGGTCTTCGGCGTCATAGACAGAATTAAAGCTCTTCTTAAGAGCTTTCAAATGATATATGTCTCAACTGTATACACTCATGGTACACCGCCCATACTAATTTGCCCATTCTCCTTTGTATGATGTCCTAATCTTGGTATGGTAACTAAGAAAGTTCGAAGACCAACTTTCGATAACAAATTGCAATGTTTTTGCTTTTTAAGAGAATGAAACTAACTGGCCTTACCTATTGCTAATATTATTCACATTGAGAAATATCATAGGAATAAAGTTAAATTTTTATCTCGACAAAATTTAAATTTTGGAGTGACCTTGATTATTTTTTAACCGACTTCAAAAAAAAGGAGGAGGGTCTCAATTCGGTTGTTTTTTTTTTTTCAATGTACCTCAGAACTCCGTCATTGATGAGCCGATTCGTAAAATATTTTTTTTGTTTGTAAGTATATGCTTCCAGGTGGGTCCCATTTTTTTGAAAATTCAATTGGATGATGGGATCCATGAGGAATTGAGGGAACTTCTCAATTATATTAGGTACGCGTGTAGTGATTTTGGTATTTTCTATTATAACTCGTGTATTTACATCCGGAAATCATAAATTGGTGGAGTGGAATTGATGATGAAGACCACAGATGACTTATGGAATTCCTCAATTACATAATTGTAAGTACATACTTAAAAGTACAAAAGTACATATATCACAGATTCTGATAAGATTCCGTTGAAATAGCAACTAATGAAGTGCCAAGGCCAACGGTGATCCTTATGGAATCGACGGAAGTCCTCAAATTGGGTTTTTTTCTCTAATAATCAATGCATTTGCTCTCGGAAATCAGTTCATGTGGTAAATGGGAAAAGAAATGTGGAAATGTTCTCGTGGCTTGGCGGAGTACTAAATTGAAGTCGGTTAAAACTTTGTTTTTAAAGTAAATTATCTTAAATATGAAGTGGAATAAACTTATAGAGTTTTATTTCACACAACTTAACTTCCTTTTGCTTGAGCAGTTGCATTGTTGCATTCAAGAATAATTGGTCAAGTATCGATACAATTGTAACACAGTGTGGTGCAGTTTTTTTTTAAATTTGCTTTTCTTTACAAGGCTCATCTTTTCCTGTACTTCTCGGGTAGGGCTGCTCCAAATATAAACGAAATTTAGTTAAGCCCTACTCTCACTACCTTGAGACAAAACTGTATTAGGTTTAACTCCGAGTCGGTTAATTTCACTAATGTGTTACCTAGCTTAAACTATTGGAGCAGCCGTAAACTTTAAACCCATTGAGGGGTCTGAGAAGCACCGTGCTCAATACATGTGCCTTCGACAATGTCAACATTAGGGTAATCCTATAATACTAAGGCACCAATTAGAATAAGTCACATAACTCACTTGTAAGAAACAAACTGTGCCGACAAGGCATTTGCCTTCTATATCTTATCCCTACTATAGAATTTTCTATAGTAGGGATAAGATATTGTATAAAACGTGTATAAGATTAGCGATAGATTAAGTACGAACGAGATGAGTTAATGATTATACATGTGGCTACTCATATACAAGATGGGCCAGAGTAACCCGAATGATTTCAACCACGCATTCCTGAAATCATTAGGAGTAAAAAATCCAACTCAATTTCAACAAAAAAAAAATGTTTTTCTTGTTTTGTCGGTTTTTGTAAATAAAACTTGGATAACTATCGCTTCTCTATAGAAATTATCCCTATTAATAACACGGTAACGATTATTTTTTCAAAAAATGATCTATTTAGTGAGTGGTTGCTGGCACTTTGATATCTGTCAATAGCGACGCGAAACTGGCCAACATCGGTAGCAACGTCGCAATAAATAGTTTACATGAAAATTAATAATATCTTCAAAACTAAGCCGGTATTGACTGGGGTTCACATAACAGTTTTTGCTCCTAATGACCTAAGGAATGCGTGGTTAAAATATTGCGGGTTACTCGGGCCCACGGTGTATATACAGTGTGAGTTGATGAAGAAATAACCATTGTATAGACAGTACTTTAGAGTCTCTCTCTCTGAGTGTGGACTACCATAAACCCCTCCGGGGTGAAATCCACACTCATCCTTTCTACTCCCCCATCAACGTCGTAATTGTGCGAGGCAGTGGCCACTATCTTCAACCACCAACCACTGCCTAGTAAAAAAAACTAACAATAAAACTTTATTAAAAGTAATTTTATAATTCATTATAATATTTTTGCCATCAGTAAAAAGTACGAGTAGCCACAGTCAAATAGTACAAGACCATAGCCATAAGAACTCTGCTACTTGCTACGTAGGTAGGTTAGCTAGGTAGGTAGTTAGGCTGGTAGGTGGTCTTGTGTTACTGGAGTTGGAAAAAAAAATTGACAGATTTGGTTCACTCTAAATACATTTCAAATTTCAAACTCAATCGTGCTACTAACATAAAGTTCAATACACCCAAATTATAATCAATTCTCTTCAGAAACACTTTCGCAGCAATCTCGGGCAATAATCTAACTAGGGGTGGAGGTAAGTAGTTAAACAGTTTAAACACGGTTCAATTAGAAAGCCATCAAGTGAAATAGGAAATTAAGTGGTTTCAGACCGTCATTTAAGAGGTATTATCTAAAACGAAAGGGACAATGGGCGACATTCCTTTACCCATATTAGTTTGGGTTCGTAAGTGGAATATTCACCATGTCACAGAATAAGATTTAAGTATAATTTTCCATGAATGGTTATCCTGTGAAACATACCACATTATACTGATAGCCTCGTCGCTGCTTGGTCAATATTGAAAGTTAGCCATCATATCCAATAGCCAATCCACTAACTACCACCTGTGGACCCCACTGGTAGCCTATAGCCCAGCCCCCAATTGAACAGAGTCACATACTTATTAAATTATAGTTCTACGTACAGAAGGTCCTCTGTTAAAAAATCCCCGGTTTAGGTATGCTGAATTAGCCTAAACGTGGCCATCCTTTATTATCGCATGCAACGCGCTGCTATAGAACGCGTGCGTATCGTAGCAGCGCTAACATACCCCCTGGGGCACCGGCACACACACACAACCGAGGTGTACATAGTACAAACGCCAACACAGTTAACTGACCATGCTGTATTTATATTGGACCTTATTACAATGTACATTAAGTGCACGGATGGTCAGTTAGCTGTGTTGTCGATAGTACTTGTAGCAGCGCGACCAAATCACGGATTGAGCCGCTCCTCACGTAGCTTTATCTTCTGAAAAAGTGACGGCAACGCCAGAAAGACAGCGACTCAATAGTTCAGTGGTACCATATTCATCCCTGTCCTTCCGAAACCTAGATCATAAACCCGAACGTGAAAGTTTACCGAAACTAGGTACCCCTGACTTCTCTTAATCCTCAGTGATAACTGGTTTTCAACACAATTCTCCTTTAATTTACTTCTTTCCAGGATTCTTCAGCTATCACTTCTTTTCAACGCGATTCTACTTTAATGTGGCCAATTATTACAGCACAGCACAGAGCACGCTTCAGCAATAACTAGTGGTTTACTGTCGCATGTTCTACAAAGCGAACAGCGGTTTACGGCGTTTTTATTATTACCGTCAGTGTTATTTGGAGATATGTCCCTGACTCCTCAACGGTGGATGGGTTAATACAACATCACGCAATCTATATTTAGTTTCGACGCAAATTATTAATATTAGTTGCCCAAAACTGACATAAACTATAGCGTTATATCCACGACATACTGTATGTATCTTAATTTAAATAAAATAATAAACAGGCCTTAAAAAGGTTAATCCTTCTTATTAGGTATGTCAAATCCATGTCTATGTAATTGTCGAATCAAACGATGACATTCACATGTAACCCAAAGCACAGAATAGATAATAGTACAAGTACAGAAGGCACACTTCTTTGATCTTTACAAAATCCGCTTTTTTCTCAACCAAAATATTATGATTTATGGCTTATGGCCCTCTGACGTCATCGTCTTCAGCCCACCTATTCTGTAACTTGTTTTAAGCTCAGTTTAACGCTCACCCACAAATATATCTTGACACCGCGATGCGTAATAATCAAGCGTAGGCAGAGAACTAGTTTCGTGACGGGTGATCGGTGGGGTGAGCCGCATTAGCGCGTAGCGAATAACAGCCCAGCGCAAGCCAAACGGAACGTTCAGGCTGTGTACGAACGGTGGAAATGAATTGTCTCACTCGCCGCGTCGCCTATAGTGAGGGCTGACAAGGACTAAAAATAAAAAAATAATGTATTGCCCATTTATTTCTTGCATTCAATATAGAGAGCAAATGGGGAACCGGCATGTACTTGTAGCGATGAACGTAAATAGCGGAGTGACCCGCGCCTGCCCAAAGGTTCAAAAGTTTGGCATGGCTACGGATTCGTGAAAAAACATTTGAACCTATTGGGGATGGACAAAAGCTTTCGTAAGCTTGGCAGCAATGCGTTGGCAATATATTGGGGTTATACTGTTTCCCGTTTACAATATCTTGTAACAATTTGCATAAAATGTAAGGAGTTTTAACTGATTCCACTCCATTAGTTATTTTTGTAGGAAGAGGTATTTCTAATTCAGTCTCCTTCTGTATGCTTTACCACTAATTTTAACATCATTTACAACCTTGATTCATGCGTGACACAAGAAATGATATCACGTCTAGTATTTGGCGATTCCAGAATTTGGAGATAGCGAGATCAGATTGAGTCAAATACGATTTTTTTTATATCTTTATTTATATTTTCGGTCTCTGAACTCTCTTAACTTGCAATCTTCATTATAATATTAACAGCAAATTGCTACTGATATCGTATACATTAAATTTTTGTAGCAAAATATCGGCAATAAATAAATACCTACTTGCATTTCATATACTTACCTGCACGTCTATCATGGGACGGCCGCGACATACTCTCGATTTTTCTCGCTCTATACCTCTTGTTCTAAGTGTTCTAATAAGAGAGAGACGGATAGTGCGAGATAAATCGAGAGAGCTCGCGCGCCGTCGCATAATAGCCGTGCTGATGAGCTACGGCATAAACCAGTCCCATTACGTTTTCCCTTTAAGTATACAGCCATAATAATGCATAACGGCTCCTCCAAGTACCTTAATTCCACAGTGGTGTCTTTTAAGTCCTCAAAGAGGACCCATCATACGTGACTCGTAAGTATACAGTGTGGTTACATTATATTAGGGGACAATCTTACACAAATCGACCTAGTCCCAAACTAAGCAATGCTTGTACTATGGGTACTAGACGACGATAAACATACTTATATAGATAAATAAATACTTAAATACATAGAAAACATCCATGACTCAGGAACAAATATTCGTGCTCATCACACAAATAAATGCCTTTACCGGGATCCGAACCCGGGACCTCTTGCTTCGTAGGCAGGGTCACTACCAACTAGGCTAAAGCGGTGGTCATTATGGTTATTTATGATCCGGTTCGAAGGACCAACATGCGTATATCGATACGTAACTTAGATTCAAAACATTTATGGTTAGGTGATGGCTGTGATATCCATCTGTCTATTTACGATTATAGGTAGTTCTCGTCCATGTGTGTGTGCGCCTTTAACGCGCATCACATGCGGAGCGACAGCTCGCAACGTTGTATGCCAGTTTTGCCATAATTTTAAGCGTGAAGAGGTAACAGACAGACAGACTGACACACTTTCGCATTTATAATATTAAATATTATGGATGGGAATAAAATAAACCTATGGGTAGCTTGTAATTTATACCACGTCGGTGTCGTCAATGGCAAATAAGCTTACGGCCCATAACCTATTCTACGGACACTTGCAATGTCACCTGGGCGTTGCCTAGCCTTTAAGAATGTATACACTCCTTTCATGAAGAACCCTATACTGTAAATACAATAATGTACTGTTTTCATTTACTTGTGGTCGATAACGACCTAGATTGCTTGGATATTTTTGAGTTTTAGTTTGATTTTATTATTTGCGTGTCATTCATTGTAAATCTAGTTTCGATACCTTTGGAAATACCATCTAGATTTATGAACACAGTGTACAGTCAGGGGTATACGTTAATAAATAAGGACATAAATATCTGTACACGCCTTTATGACATTGACAATAGAGTCAGACAGAAAGTAGTCTGGTACAGATATTAATGTACGTATATTAATACCCTGACTGTACTAATAGACTCGATGTTTTTAAAAAGATTACGATATTACCTGCGCATAATATGAGTACAAACAAAATGTTGTGGAATGAGCTTGAAACTTTCACTCCTTTACTCACATCGACTCGTGCCTCGGGCGAGTATTCGTTAACATGGAAAATATTGACAAAGACGTCGTTAACCCATATTTCTGATATTTATTTTTCAAGAAATATCAAAGAGTCATCTTTACGCCTGGTGTGAAGAAAAAATATAATGAGGTTATTTGACGTAAGATTGCAAAAGTTCTTCTAAGTATATCTTTTCGCATATGTTGAAGTCCTAATACTATATGTAGGTACCTCGGAGCACTGAAAAAGTTATTTTTTTGTCATAGAACTTTTTTGTTGTTTCTATGTTCAGCGACGGCGTACTTACATACCTACTAAAGCTTGTGTAACGTCCCATGATCAAACGTGCAGTTGCAAGCAAGAGGGACTGGTCTAGCCATAGATAAAACAAACGCAATACGAAGGAGTGTGTTCCTCCTAGTTTAAACGATCAAAGTCTGCACATCATCCCCCCAGCTGTTTTCCCAGTAGTGCTCAAACAAGCATAAGATAAGTTCCGCTATATTCCAAGATTTTACCTACGCCACAACACACTACGCACTACACACTAGTTTTACGAAAGCGAGTGTCACCTGACCTTCCAACACAGATGGAAAACTAGACCTTATGCCTCGATAACACGTACCGAGCAAAACGGGCGAGACAGTGCTACCCGGCGTAAAAGTGGCGAGATAGTAGCTCGGCTCTCTTTCTATCTACTAGGCCGAGTACTAGCTGTCTCGCCCGTTTGATCGGTACGTGTGATCAATTGAATTGTATTGAAAGAAGGCATTATTGGGATTAGATAGATTTCTTCACGATGTTTTCCTTCAGCGAAAAGCCATTGTTACAACATATCAAATGACATTTCGTAGGTACAACATAAGTTTCTTGAAAATACCCAGTGGTACGAGCCCACAACCTTCAGATCAAAGGCTAACGATCAAAGTCTGCAGTAAAAAGAAACCGCTATCTACATTGCTGCACAATAGTTATTTGTTATACAAGGGTGCAAAGTTGTTTTTTTACCCGCCAGTGTGGAACTGAAACACGAGCAAGCTTTGGATGCTATAGTTGAACCACGAGCGAAGCGAGTGGCTCTTAAGTAGAATCCTGAGCGTAGCGAGTGTTTCATCACACGAGAGGTAAAATACATTTGCACCCGTGTGTAACACAAAACCTTTCACTTCACTGTAGCGAGGAAAGTGCAAGTTGCAAAACAACTTTATTAAACAAATTTATGTGCATTTTTAGATGATAGTGCTAGTCGTACCGCCGGCGTATATAGCTTGTGTCTGTATTGTGCCCGGACTTTACGAGTTCGCAACTGGTGTACCTACTTCCAAAAATTGAATTTTAGATTTGTGCACAAATACGAGGCCTCTAAAATATACATACAAGGGACGGTAAGAATAGTACCATTATTTTTGAGAAATGGACGACATGATTCTATATGGTTGATCCCGAATATTGCTCTGACACACCGTTTTTGGGTAAGGAATACCTGGTCTCTGTCTGTACTGTTTCCCCACAAAACCAATCCATAACGAAGAGTTGTTCTACATAACCATGATAACTAATAAGCTAAGAAGGCAGCTTGTGTAGAGTCAGTCCTCGCTATCCTTCTTAGTGCATATGTGAAACTATTTACTCTAGAACTTCCACTTTCCACCTCCTTGTGCCAGCTGAAGTTATAGGCGAATATTATGCCAAAGAACCTTGTATGCTGGACTTAATTTCAATCAGAATTTTAAGATTTTGTGAGTTACTTCGGCTTGTGTGAAATTGGATATAATTAGTTTTACCGACATTTACTTTTAAATTATTAATATTTAACCATTCAATTGTTTTTGTCAATATCATATTGATGTCATCATTATAGTTGGAAAGCTCATTACATTTTACAATAATAGAGGTGTCGTCCGCGGATAAAATACACTTCTGTGACAAATAGTTTGGTAAATCATTTTTGTGTAATAAAAATAATAAAGGTCCCAATATGCTACCCTGCGGTACGCCATTTATCGCCGGCCGTCGACCTAAAACCTAAAACACCTTAATCCGACACCCTTCGACCGAAAGTCAGCGCACGCGATGCCCGGTTATGTTGTGTATTTAAGCTTATTACGGTAGTCTTGGAAGTATATATACTTGAAATATCATATATTACTAAAATATGTGTTATCTGAGATCTATTTTAAATTGGCAACACTGATCAAGAAGCCAGTCGTTATCGATTAAGCGCCAGTGTTGCCACTATAGACTGGTGGAGCTGGTGTCCCGTATAAAATAAATAAATAGACATCTAAAATTTTAACTTCTATAGTCAGCAACAAAAGTAGCTACTCAAGTGCTCTAAATGACCTCTGTCATGATAACACATGACTCGAATGTCAAGAGAATAAGTACAGACTAGATAATTTTTAGCGTGTTGTTTTACATAGCTACTCCTGCCGCTGAATGTAGCTCCGTGAAATGGCCCGTGGTAGCTGCATGCGACCATTACGGCCGGCATTACTGAAATACGACAAAAATATGAAAAGCAAGGTAATAACGTCTGTTATTGCGAGAGTACCATCCATATCAACCTCTAAGAATAAGGCCCCGCTAGATGATCACATAACATTTCGAAGATGGTTGCCATTTTATTACTTGTCGTTGTGGATAAGACATTCTTCACTCTCGCACTCGCTGACTAGTCAGAACGTGACTGATGTCTTATCGACAGCGATAAGTGATAAAATGTCAAACGTGCTACGCCCGCAGGACAACTCAACCGTCATTAATATTTAATCACGCGGGCGCTTGCGTTTCTTGTAACAAATGCGAGCAGCAAAATAGAATTTCACTGAGCAACGTAAAATTTAAAAGCTTGAAACTAATCCAAATCCTAAACCAATATCATAGTTCTAAAACGTATGGATTCACACAAAACTAACGTTGCGAAAACAAAAGTTTCATCCACTAACTCGCTGTTTGCGCTTTTTTCATGAGTGAAATTTGGAAGTGAGGAAAGTCGTTAGAGGCGGGTCCCCGGCTATTTGCTATTGGAATTTGTTCCCACTGTACTCGAGCTATTTGGGCCACGTGATTAGTTTCCACATAGTTCCATTCCTTTTTTGTATTGAGTTGTAAATAAAGGGTTGGCTGAATTAAATTCCGAATTCTTAGATGGCATACCTACCTTAAGGCTTGTATACCCGCTAAAGTCCTTGAGCGTATGGGCGGAGCCTCGACCCTCTCCCCGCGCAAGTCGCACAACCCGCCGTTGTTTATTAAGCGTTACATAGATTAAGTTACAGACGCGTCATCGCGCATCGTTACCAATGCAAGGGTGGACGTGGGTGGGTGACATTCGTCAAGCTTAATTGAAACGTGATATTTGTCATACATAAATTACATAATTGATTAAGTTCAAAAATTATGTCCGTACTATTATAATACTATTTACTTACGATTAGTGTAGTTCCGTCAGCACGACTAGCACAAGACGGCCGCGACATACACTCGATTTTTCTCGCACTATCGGTCTCTCTCTTATTAGAACATTAGGAAAGAGAGGTATGGTGTGAGAAAAATCGAGAGTATGTCGCGGCCGTCTCGTGCTAGCCGTGCTAGTGAAAACGAAATTCGTTCGAATAACTCTCGAACTAGCAAGCGCGACAGAGAGGGAGATACACGAACGAAGTTCGGTTTCGTTTCGCGGTAGGCCCTCAGCACGCCTAGCACTAGACGGCCGCGACATACTTTCGATTTTTCTCGCACTATACCTCTGTTACTAAATATTCTAATAAGAGAGAGACGGATAGTGCGAAAAAAATATAAAGGTAATAATAATAATCCACACCTACTGTTGCCTTTAGGCCATTTTTTAATGTCGCTATTAATATGGGCCCATCTAGCAGTTGGCGAGTCACCGTCTGCCAGAGATAAAATGTGAAACAGTTTTATTGGGCAGGCGTCCGATGTTTCATCCAATAGCCCAGCTACTAGTCCATCATTTTCACCCAACAACCCGTTTTATTTAGATTCCATCAACTAGCAATAGACTCTTACACCCCAGTGGGTGCTGTTTCTGTGTGCGTCCCATGACACGGGCAGAGACAGCATCCGCTTGGTGTACTCCTTGCATTTCATTAAATTGTCAAAAGGGCCTCTACGTGTTGGCTCAGAGCTCCACGCACGCCTCCCAAAGGTCCGGGATATCATTGTCCCGTGAGCGGGAAAGACATATAATCCATACTATCCATACTTCCATATCCATACTCCATACTAATATTATAAATGCGAAAGTGTGTCTGCGGACAGACCGTTACCTTTTGTGTAAGTGTAAGGTTGTTAAGTTTTAAACTAATTTTCGGTATATTTATTACGTTCTACTTCCTTGATTTGATGATGATGGCGTGTACAGTCAGCATCAGATAGTTAGTAGCATCCAAAGTAGCCAAATATATCGTAACACATTCCTTACTCCTACTTATAGTAACAAAGACTATTTCGATGAATGTACGTTCCGATATATTTGGCTAACTTGGCTGCTACTAACTATATTATGCTGACTGTACAGAAATCGGCCTCGGGTAAATATATACTTATAGATTAGTTGTACGTTAACCATACTTTGTTTCATATCAAATGTTGTTTCATCTCTGTATCGAACTTGGAGTTGGCATGCAACCCATAGGTAGGTACTTACAATATTTGCCAAGCCCACTATTTTTATTAGAACTTATTCTATTAACACTTGACAGTCATTAATACGAGCAGATAAAACAATATTGTTTCTATAATTGTTCATGCTCCTAAGCAATAGATATTGTAAATATATTTACTAATAAAATGTCTGGTTTTAGCGATTTCCCAATTTTGATACTGTTTAGATATTTGATACTTTGACAGAATAGGTATTTCCTTGTGTATTCTTTTTCCTCTTCTCTTGTAAAATTTCTTGATATTACGTATTTTCCTCCTGCGCTTATTTAACCACAAAGACCCAAAATAATTATTGAAAAATTCGTGACACCTAAGCTAAGACGTACTAACTCTAGTATCTTAAGTTTGTATGTTACTAACAATCTATGGGCAAACTGGCCTGAAATAAAAAAAATATTATTATTATTATTTCCCATCTTGAACTAAAAACAAAATCTAAACTATACCTACGTAAATGTTAATTAGGTACAAACGCCAACGCAGTTAACTGACCATCCTGTATTTATACAAGAACCTTATTACAATGCACATAAAGTGCACGGATGGTCAGTCAGCTGTCTTGTCTATAGTACCTACTACTTTACAAACCACGAAATAGATTGTCCACTCTATGCAACAAAATTATCTGTCACTAAAAACTAAACTATACGCAAATGTTTATTAGTTACCTACTATACGAATCACAAAACGGATTGTCCACTCTATGCAACAAATATAGTCCACAATTTCCACAAATATTTCAAAATTCGGCGCAGCGCAAATTGACACAGGTCCGTCATGCAACGTGTCTCGTCCCGCACTGACCGTATGGACGAAAACGGGGAGGCGTAGGAACTTTGGCGGAATATTTCAGAAAACGAGATAAATTTTTAAGAAAATTAAGAAAGTAAGAAAATGATGCCCTTGTTCATTATTGTATGAAGAAAGTTATAAAATTTCATATTATTCTGATAAAAAATGGAGCAGTAAAATGGTTACAAGTGAAAAAATAGGGGTGACTTTAGATTTCATTTTCTCTATTTTTTATTGTTAAAATGGATTTCTACGAAAACGTCGCATATCTTGCAGATTATGATATATTTTTTCCGACGGGAAAAATGTTACGTTATAATGTATAAAACGGTTACAAAACCACTCATTTTCACGAAAATTTCGAATGTGCAGCCTTAAGGGTAAAGCCTCTTGTCACTTTTATACTCAATATTATAGAGAAATCCTGCCTGCGAACCCTGTTGCGGATTGCTGTATTGTTGTGCGTTTGGAAGTGACGAGGCGTGTTGCTGGTACATGGCTGTACCTGACGAAGCCAATGTTGCGGATTTAGTCGATTTGGTTCTTTTCCTCTTGTATGTTTTAAATAAATCATCTTTATTTTTTTATTATAAAGAGGAAACTTCTTTGAGATTGCGGGTTTATAGGGAATAATATTCGGAAACACTAATCTATTTAACCTTCAGGATGGATGTAGGCTATATTTTATGCCGCGGCTATATTTTAGGCCGGAGCATCGGGGGCAGATCGTGTATTCATAAATCGGTAACGATATGAAATTCTTTAGTGGTTTTTGATATATGCTTCCTGGCTAGGAAAACCTGTTTAGGCTAGATCCCGCCAAGTCGAGCAAAACAGCGGCACGGCCGTATTATCTTTTTCTAAAGCCAGAAGCCTCCATTTTCAGTAACCAAGCCGGCATTGTATAAACTCGGTATATTTCAAATTTCATTCACTTTGAACCAGTAGTTTCAGAATGATAACTAGGCAAAGTTTCTTAGTTTTGTCACTCACTGATCGATCATCAAAACTCTAAGGCACTTCTAGCGGACAGCTTAAAATTTAGAATGCAATTAGTGTTGAGTGTATTAATCAAGGAAAACTAAAATATGATTATTATGTATATATATGATTTGTATGTACCTATTAATAACACAATAACCTGCAAAAAGAAGTGAGATCCCTTAAAAAAAATCCAAGTCTCGAAACTGGTGGAAGCACCGTAAAAAGTTGTAACATATTTCGTAGAGAAAAGTCTCAGGCATTCCTAACCACTCACTTGCTTTCGGATTTTAAAAAAGGTAGCCTAAATTGCTTTAAATTTATCTTTATCAAAGAAGTCCATACTTCACTTGGCAACCACATTTGCCACCATCAGTTTAGGGTTGCGCGAAATTGGCAACTGTGGTTGCCACAAGCAAGTGAGTGGTTATTAATCTTTATTTGCTAGCTAAATAAAATTTTGGAATGTTTTTTATGGGATTTGAATTAACAGGAATAAAGACTTAATGTCACGATAAACGTAAAATAGCATGACCAGGGAGGTTATTGCGTAACTTTTCCAACGAAAAATAAGATTTAGATCTACCTAAAGTACATGTGTGTAATCTACCAAAAGTTACGTAATCGACCAGGTGATCTCTGAATAAAATCTATGAATCAGTTTCATCGAATTAACACTTAGGTATAAAAACATTATAACAAACCTAAAAGGTTTTCTTTTATCTTTACGTAAATATGTTTTTGCTCCCTGTTTTTTTAGTGCCGTTATTTTTGAATCGGAACGTGCTAATGCATCGCATCTCACCGTCACGCCTAACAAAACTAGACCTATATCTACGCTTAGTTGCTACGAATCGCGGCGTCAAGATATATTTGTAGGTGAACGGTGAGGTGAGGTTAAAACAAGTTATAGAATTGCGGGGTGGCCCATTGGTTAGCACTTATAATAACGTCTCATAGTTATTATATTACGCGTGCTAGCATATTAAACTGAAAGACGTAACTTACGTTAGGGTAAGAATTCCAAAAACACACCGCAATATACACTCGCAGGCAAAGATTACGGGTCACCCTAAATTAAATAACTGCAATAGGTTTTTTAAAATATTTCATACTTGTTTTATTTACATAATATGCTATTCTCTACAATACCCAACTGTATTAACAATTTCCTAGATCCTATCATAAAAATATCGATATCGAAAAATTACGATTTTTGCGATATCTCGCTCCGTTAAAGTTGTTTTTTTTCACGAGTCCGATTTAAACCTGGTAACGTTATATTTTTTACTGTTATTAGCAGTTTATATGTAAAATTAAATAAAGATCGTGACAGGATTAACTGTATAACCTCTTACGCACTATTTTAGGAAATATGACGGTATTTTACCGACCCGTATTCTTTGCCCGCGAGTGTATTTGCCTGAAAGGACGTATTGGTAGTTTTTAAAGTTGAATCTACTACTCCTCGTCTTATAGTTTAATACTGCGATCTGTATTAACAATGTAGCTCACTTTGTAGACTAGAGATATTGTTGGACTAGGTAGTTTCTTAAATATTTTCTCCTAGATGGTTCAATCTTAGACTGGACTAAGAACGCTTCATTACTGTATAAGCTCCTTTTAAAAATAACCTTGTCTAGTCGTAAATACTTCTTGTCTAGATCTTTAATCATACTTGCCATCGATAGTAGTGAGCTGCAATCAAACTACAAATATGTCTATCCAGCTTTCGCCCGCGACTTCGTCTGCGTGGACCCGGGATAAATAAATAAATATTTTAATCCAGGCTATAAACTATCATCATACAAATCAGTTAAGCCGTTTAAGCGTGATTGACTAACAAACATCCAAATTTATAATATTGGTAGGATTAGTAGAATGAAGCGTGTTCGCGCTGTACAAAGTCGATGACCGAAGAGATTGTTGCCAGTTTGGGCTTAAATAATCTACCACAGTAACTAATGTTAATGTTGCCAAAACACGGGTAGAACCGGGAAAACGCTAGGACGATAATGAGTGGATCTGACCAAAATTAACGTGATCCTTGACTTTTAGGTCAGGCAGGGCTTTTAGGTCACGGGCTGGTCGATCACGTAACGCATTGTACGCGCGTCAGGTAGATCTAAATGTCACTTTTTGTATAGAAAAATGACAGTTGAGTTGTCCTAACGAGCTTTCAAAAAATTACGTGATCACCCCTGTGTTTACGGGTAGGAACTTGTATTATCATATTAAATCATATTAAATTCATGAAGTCAAGATACTGGATGCAATTACTGTCACTGCGAAACGAGTCGGTCGCCGTAGCTGGCGGCACATCGCGTCTGTGATGGTAATGCCAAGTTTGTAACTCGGCACAGGTTTGCTGCGACGTCTCAGTTTGTTTGAAGTGGATACGTATGTGGAGATATGACACAGTTTCGGATGTTGGTACGCAACAAAGTTAAAGCTACTAATTTACCAATGTTAATAATTTATTGTATAATGTCTATTACGGTCAAATATTGGTCAGGTTTATAATGTGCTGACGGCTGACGGACACCGTTGAATAGTATTTCACTGACAACGCTAAGTTCATAATGACGCTGACGTCCAACATCTGATTGACGGCGACATCCTGACAAAGTTATATAGATCAATTCAATGTGTACATACGTGTGACGTATGCCCAATATGATTGTTGATTAGTATATTTTGTACAATATAATTAGATTAATCAGATTTAAGATGTTAATGTGTGAATATCGTCAGTTTTAATCAATAATAATAAAGGTGTTATTAGTAGATTTTTATATTTGTATAAAAATCTACGTAAAGTTTCCCAACCTTAGTACCTACTAAGGTTGGGAAACTTTACGTGCATGGGCATGAGTGTGACTTGCAAAACCAAATTTGGTTTTAAACGTACGACCGCAAGAGACAGTGAAGCTGACCACTAGAGTCATAAGTGTAGTTGCAAGAGGTTTTGGGCCGAGTTTTACGGAGCTGGCGTTTGGCGTGCAGATCTCCGAGACGGGTGCGCTCGAAATCATTGACACCCGTACTGACAGCAGTTCGCCAGAACCCTAAAATTTTATGGACACCAAACCCAAATTAATACATTTAGTGGGCGATGATCATGTCACTGCGCATGTTTTGCTTGCGATTAGAGGGATAAAGCGTACTTTTAGAATGAGCGATAGGAAACCACAAAAAATTACATTTAGATCTACCTAAGGTACGAACACAACGTTATGCAGTCCACCAGCAGGTAACGTCAAAACACTAGGTTACGGTAAAATATTTAAAACTGAAGTATACTCCAAATGTAGTGAAAACCTTTGACGTAGACAATAGTAATTGTTAACAAAACATATTGGATCCAACGCGCCCAGTCATGCAAAGCCACGATAAGCCTGAATGCTTTAAATAGTATTAATTCTATGAATGTCAACACGGCTTTCCGTACTTTGTAAGGACGTAATGAAAGGTCAGGCCAGATGATGATAAATCAAGTTTACAATCAGGGTAATGGACTATAGACAGTCTTAAATAGATATAGATAAATACATACTCAAATACATAGTAAAGGATGTCCCAAAAAGAACGCAAGATTTTCCATACATTATGTATGGAAAATCATCTGAGTATGTTCCTAAGTCTTTCTGAGTATCTACTCAGATCAATAAATGGCCTTACCGGGATTTGAACCCGGAACCGTCGGCTTCGTAGTCTTCACTACCAACTAGGCCAGTGTTCGCCATAGTAAATGGAGTATGAGTTAAAAAATCTTTTTCATTACACTTTCTCGTAAACATGCAATTGTATAGATTCGATTAGATTAGATTAATTTATTTCATGACATAAATTACAGTGCAAAGTTGGCTAGTCTAAGTTATAAGAATTTACATCACAATCGTCTCAAGATAACAATATTCAAAATTATAAATACAATGATCTCCAATAGAATTAATTCGTATCACCTAATCAGGATCGTCAAAGTACAAGTTTATTGTAAAATATAAATAATAATATACGAAAATGTCAATCAATCCTTATAAAATATATCAATCAAACAAAAACAGAGGAAATGCCATTACTATATACTATAATATTATAAATGCGAAAGTGTGTCTGTCTGTCTGTATGTCTTTCTGTCTGTCTGTTACCTCTTCACGCTTAAACCGCTGAACCGATTTGGATGAAATTTGGTATAGAGATAGTTTATGTCCTTCCGAAGGACATAGAATAGTTTTTATCCCGGAAATCACCTTGTAAAATTGTACTGAGATGACAGCTGTCATAGGGATCAAGCTATATTTTACGTAGTATAAATAAAATTAAGTAAATGTCATTTCCATAAATTCCCTAGTTGAATACATTGGGCGATCCAATAAAAGGTTTCTGAGCTTACGGCCAAATGCATCGTCAGACGTTTCAGATTTTATGTCAGCGGGTAGGTGGTTATAAAAAGGGGCCCTATAATACGTGGGTTTTTAGTCGCTAGGGCCATTCGACGTGACAATGTTTTCAGCTGCCCCGCGTGACGAGATTGTGTTCCAGATCCATGTGTTCGTTAAAACATTGCATTCTTTTTTCTCACAAACATGATTACTCCATGCAAGTATAATGAGAAGTGGCTCATGCGTTGCGAAGTGAAAATATTCCTGCACAACTCCAACGATCGTGCGGAGCCTGTTTCTGTATTATCATTGTCTATTGTCACTCATTCGTCATTTAAAAAAAAGAAGGCATTAATATGGTGTTAACAAATAATTTCGAACGCACAATTAAATTAATAAATATTTAAATTAATTACTTAAACATTTACGGCCGTATTCATAAACGTACTACAAGCCTCTTTTAACTAAAATGGCGTTAAAATTAGTTTGTCTTTATCTGTCACTTTGACATTTGTGTTCGTAAGAAAGGGAAAAAGCACATTTTATTTAGCAGAGGCATTTTAGGATTTATGAATAAGGGGGTTAAACATTTAAGTCTTAAAATTTTGTGTCTGTGTAAAACAATGATTTTTATCAAGGATGAATGCCGAAGCATCTGTGAAACGAACAGTATGAATTTTACAAACTCGAGCCACAAAGGCTCTCCATTGCTTCACCTTCGGCGCTGGGCTTCTAATATGTGGAATCTCGTTCGTAAACCCATTCTTACCGACCTCGAAATACAGATATTATTACGTGTCTGAAAGAAAATATAATTATTTCTCTATACTACCCCTTAGACCCTTAGATAAAATATCGTACTTGACAATCGAACTAATTATTGTCGAAATAGCTGCAAATGGTGAAATATTATTGAAATCTTATCTGTTTACAGTCTAGTTATCGCTTAATAGCAGAATGATGTAATCGAAAACTCATTTATTAACAGTTTAAATTATAGACCCCCCCCCCCCCCTTTCTTCCCGGGGGTGGGAGCAGGGTTAAAATGTGTTGTGGGCGATGGGCTAGCAACCTATCACTGCAATATCACATTTTTTCTATATATAAAAGTGGCGCTGGAACATAACGTCGATTGTAATATGAATTGCTGTAACCGCCAAATGACGATTTTATAGGGGAAGCGGAAAACTGTTTTACAAATCAGAAAAAGTGTTATAACTTTTTATTTATTTGTCCAATTTCGGTGTGTTTTTCACCATTATCCTATTTTTGTGAGATCTTTTAGATGAACTGGTTCAAAATAAGATAGCTATTAAAGTTTCGAAAATAGCCTGGCGGTTACATCAATTTTTTTGCAAAAATATGTAGTTACGCTAGTTGATTTACGGGTATAATTTGAAAAACAGTTGGCAGTTTAATGTATGTCACAAAATATCTAAGAAATATTAAAGTAAGGCGCACAGTTTTAGAAAAGTGGACTTACTTTTTAAACAATTTGCTAATGCATTTTCACACTTTTTCACTTTTATTAAGGTTAAATATTAAATTAACCCATTGATTTAAGATAAACAGCGGCAAGGTAGTAAGTAATTAAAAAACAGATTAAGAGGTACAACATGTTTTAATTATAATCAGAAACACGTTTAATTATAAAAAAAGGTTTGTTCTTTTTAGAAAAACACTAAATTTACTCAAAAATTTAAACATAATTACTTTAATTACCTATTAGATAACACTTATCATTGAGTAACCAAGTGTAATAATAAATCACAATTATTTAATAAACAAAAATAAACTCCTTATTTTTACTTCTGTTTCTTACTTTTAAACACAAAGTAATACTTTGTGTTTAAACGTGTTTTCTTATGTTAATTTCGTAAAATATTATAATTTTGTGATGTGCGGGTTTAGCCACACACACATATCCCTCAGCCTGAGGGGCTATCGAGGGTTTCCTAGTTAACTCAGACGGTCAAGGAGGCCTAGCAGGAGCAGGGGGGAATAATAACAGTGGTCGGATTAATAGTTAACACTGGGTCTTGATGCCCTTTTATTAAATACAGATAATCCCTACACGGTCCTACATGGTCACTATCACTCGCGGTACGGGGCACGGTTTGCCGAACTAGTACGATTCGGGTCGGTAAAGACGGGAACGGCGGGATCGTGGTACAACGGCAGTGCACTAGGGGTCTCCAAGCGGCCAGGAGTATCACGGGACGGGTTCGTTATCCCTGGCCGCTTGGAGACCCCGAGTGCACTGCCGGGATAACGAACCCGTCCCGTGATACTCCTGGCCGCTTGGAGACCCCGAGTGCACTGCCGTTGTACCACGATCCCGCCGTTCCCGTCTTTACCGACCCGAATTGTTCGATTAGTAGGGCAAGGTATTTCATGGTCTTCGTTGTCATGTTGGTTTTCTAAACCATTTATAAATCCGGATTCAAATACCCCTAGCTTTGTTTCTGTGTCACTGCCAAGATCCGTGAAGTGGCGTGGTGCTGAAAATAATAATAACCCTTATATTTATTAACTTATTCATATATTAATCATTATTTACATTATTTCGTTTTACAAGATTATGATATTTATGAAACTACGAGTATACATACCGTCCATATCTGCTTCAGAGATGTCATTATTTATTTTAGTGATAGGATCCTCTGTTGTGGTTTTTTTACTACTAACTTTCAAAGCAGCTTCAACCGTTTTCAATTCTGTCATTGTAACACTCTCTGAATCAGCGGGATTGTGGGGTTCTGAAAAAATTAAACACGGTAGTAGGAAATTAGTTAGTAATCGGATGGATTGGTTTTTCTATTTTATCAAATTACAAATGTTACCACAATTTTTTTGCGATTTTTTACAGAATTAAGTCACACTTACCATTACCCAAGACTACTTTATCAGGAAGTTTTATAACTACATCAGAGATGATATTTATTTTGTTCTTTATCGGGCCCTGTGTAGTGTTTTCTGTATAAAATTTTACATTATTTATCGTGCAAGAAGTCGGATCATTAGTGTGATTTCTGGCGGACTCTTCATGAATAATAGGAAGTTGTAACTGATGATTATTGGGCAAGTTAGTAATCCAATCATTTGTAATCTTGTGATTGTTAATCTCATTCATGTTACTATCATGATATTCTGAAGACAAATTCTGGAAATTGTCCAAACTGTTTTCAGCATCGGCCTCAACAAATGATTGTTTAGTTGTTAGGTCCATATTTTTAGTGGAACTATCACTGCCTTGAAAATTTTCCGAGATGCTATTTTCCTTATCTTCTTGCAAAGGAGTTGTTGGTGAAGCGTTGGGGTTAATGTTGTTAGTAGAAGCATGATTGAGCTCATCACCACTATATGGCCGAAAAAATGAATGGTCTAAAGGCAAGCAAATAGTCGACGTATTTATTGAATCGTTGCTGGGCTCATCGTCAGTACTACATACTGTGACATTATGTTGGCTGCGTATGCTGCTTGTGGGAATTTTTGGGAACATCTCAGTGTCGCTCTCCTCGACAATATCACTATTACTGCCATCTTTGACATCTGTCTGTTGTCTCCTGAAAACGAAATTAACTCATATAAAAACAAAACAATAATTATTAGCTACAATAGTAACTAGCGCAAAGCGCAATATAAATAAAGAAACAGCATTTTCATCTTTTTTAAGGGACTACAACTTGAAAAGAGACGATTCTGGTGAAATTTCCACTAAAGAACCTTAACGTAAAGACAATTTTACATGTATATTTAACGCAACTAAGTAATGTAACCGCCAAATGTTTCCGAATACAAGCTCAAAAGTTAAAGTATCTTACAAAGCATATCTTGTGATTGCAAAACTATTATTGTAAGCGAAGAATTATAGGATTTACTTCTATAATCTAGATTGTAATGAAAACCTTCAAACACGTTTTCTTGTAAATTAAGGTGTAAGTCGCATGATAATCAGTATTAGAAAGTCAAAATAGGAGCGGTACAATCGTTTTATACAGTTTAAGTACCTAACCTCAGTATTTACGCTATTATTTACGTAGGTAGTCGAGGAAAGAAAATGTTCTTTATGTTTATACTTTTATGGCAGTGACACAACTCTCGTCTCTTATTATTTATACTAGAAATAATCTTGTTGTACTATTCACTTTAGTTAATAACGACAATAATTAGTATAATAATTAGCATATTATGCCTACGACTCCCTTTTAGGTGATTGTACATAAAATAAGAGCATAAATTACATAGTACTTACCTTTTCAAGGCTTCACGCTGTTTTAGTAACTGTTCTTTACGCGATATTAATGCACTTAACTTATTCATTTTTATTTTAGCATTAATAAATCACAACACACATGTCTCTATCACGAGTTGCTAGAACAAACTGGCCATTGATCACAATAACAAATCATAAACAAACGCACTATGGTGATACTTGTTGCTTACCACGAAATGTATGATTGTCTCGCTCTTACCTAACGCATAACAAATTAAAAGATAAGAGATAGTCTAGAAACTATTAACGAGCGTCTTAATGTAAACACCCGATTCGTCCTAAACCGTCAAACAAATGTAATGTAAGCGCCAAAACTTATGACTTGAGCATAGAAGTGATAATGTAAGCGACATAAATGTTACAATACATACGTGAAATTTAGTGTAACAAACAATATTTTTATTTAAATAGCTTTAATTTGCAATAAGTACATTTTTGACAACAATGTATAATAACTTACAATTGGTTGAATAGACGAAATTCAATGTGATTCAGGTTAATGTATATTTTTCAAGTGTATTCATAAAAAACCGAGGGAATAATGTGTTGATTTAAAAGCCATTCTATACTTTTGTAGACATTACTATTAGCGTAACCGACAATAAGTAATATTGTGGAAAATAATTGAGTAAGGTAAGAGTCATTTTGTAATAAATGAGGCTTACATCAATGATATTTTTTCAACGTTGCTCAGTACATTAATGCGCAATTACAATTTGATCTTTACGTTAACCTAATAACATGAGATTTTACAAAAACGGCCCATAACTTAAAAAAAGTCATGTGAATTGAAAAAAACGGTTAAGTTGCAGTTAACGTACTCGACATTTTTTTTAAGATATCAACATTTTAACAACACCAATCGATCCGGATTGAAATTTGCAGTCGAACTACATATATAACTCATTTTCGACATTTTGGCGGTTACATCAATTCATATTACAACCGACGATAAGTTTCATGTGCTCTGCCTACCCCTTTTGGGAATAAAGGCGTGAATGTATTTATGTATGTGTAAATTATAGACTGGGTCTGACAGTGCTACAGGCGTCAAAGGTATAATTTCATAAATATCACAAGCAAATAGTTTATGTTTTACAGAAATGTTTTCATAATGTTGCGATGGAAGAATTTCATGAATTATTAAAAGACAGGTTTGGTTTTACTTCAATAATTCTGTAGACTGTATTTTGCCCTGGAAGGCCAAATAATTATACTTAAAGAAAAAAGAAACGTTATTATTATTAAGTAAGTCTTAAGAAGTACTTAGCTGTCTTGAAATCCAATTTGTGTTAATTTGTAGTATGCTTCAGTCAAACGAAGACATTCAAGGTTTCATTTTAATTACATAATTTAAGCACATATGATTACTATCACTATGTAAAAAGTTATTCGTTCTAACAACCGGGAAACTGCCACAACAAGTCAAACTTTTCGATTCGTGCTACCTACTGTAAGATTAAATTTTGATAAATGCAAGATGCCTAAAATGAATAAATGAGACGATTGAATAGCTGTAGGGACCTGAATTAGAGACACAGATTAGGGAGTTCAGACCCACACATAAACAAAATAACGTAATTACAAATTGAAAAGATCCTTTATTACCCAAATAAGCTTTGAGATTAACGTGATACGAATTTGAGTCCAAAACGTGAAAGAGATCTCTCAGAATAATCTCCTTTCCAAAAGTAATTAGCCCGACTCATACGAAACCCTATTACGTGTAGTAAGACGACACTCCCTTGCTTTGGAATAGGAAACAAAAGCAATTCGCCTGTATATACGATTCACAAAGGTAACAGCACGTGGGTAGAAATGCAATTTGAATATACATAGACATCAAAAGACCCGCATTAGTAGGGCAACGAGGGGAAGGCGACACTTACACGACCTGAAAATGCGTAGCGACAGGAAAATCCTAACGCATTTGATAACTCTCGATACCCGAAAAAATGCTTAGCATGTTCATGTGTTGGAAACCTTGAGAGGATCATTTAAATCTAAGAAAACTTTTATTAATGTGTCCAACATCCGAAAAACGGTAAACCTGGTTTTACCGACAAATGTTTCATCGAATAAATGTTTCGCCGAATTTTCATTTCATCGAAAACATTTTTTTTTTCAAAAACAGGAAACCTTTAAAGATTTTTTTAAAAACAAACCTAACCTAATGGGATCCACCTACTTACCTTTTACTTATAGCCAAAATGTTAACGGTTTCTGATAAAAAAAGAAGTTCGATGAAATGAAAATTCGGCGTAAATGAAACGTTGTCGGTAAAATAAGGGACTCCCCTGAAAAAGTTCTCCGGAAGTGAAGGATGCAAGCCCCATCTGCCTGATGTTCTTTACACGGTTTTGGTTGGAGTACACATTACGGGTGTGCTCCCATGATAACTAACGGGTAATTGAAATTAAAATGTAAGCACGCGATACATTCAGGGACGTGGTTTGGTGACAATTTTGGCAATCGAAACCATTCGATCAGAATGCAAAATAATTCGTCTAGTCACTTGCATAGCGACAATTTTTTTTTCAAAGCCTTATTACCGCTGGAATGTTAATCTTCCTATATTTTTTTCGCACTATCCGTCTCTCTCTTATTAGAATATTTCGTAACAGAGGTATAGTGCGAGAAAAATCGAAAGTATGTCGCGGCCGTCTAGTGCTAGGCGTGCTGAGGGCCTACCGCGAAACAAAACTGAACTTCGTTTGTGTATCTCCCTCTCTGTCGCGCTTGCTAGTTCGAGCGACAATGAGAGTTATTCGAACGAATTTCGTTTTCACTAGCACGGCTAACACGAGACGGCCGTGACATACTCTCGATTTTTCTCACACTATACCTCTCTTTCGTAATGTTCTAATAAGAGAGAGACCGATAGTGCGAGAAAAATCGAGTGTATGTCGCGGCCGTCTCGTGCTAGCCGTGCTGACGGAACTACACTAATCGTAAGTAAATAGTATTATAATAGTAGGGACAGAATTTTTGAACTTAATCAATTATGTAATTTATGTATGACAAATATCACGTTTCAATTAAGCATGACGAATGTCACCCACCCACGTCCACCCTTGCATTAGTAACGATGCGCGATGACGCGTCTGTAACTTAATCTATGTAACGCTTAATAAACGACGGCGGGTTGTGCGACTTGCGCGGGGAGAGGGTCGAGGCTCCGCCCATACGCTCAAGGACTTTAGCGGGTATACAAGCCTTAATAGACGAACTCTTTAGCATTTGGGCTCGATAGTAGATAGTACAACAAGTGCACAAAACGGACTCACCGGTGGCTCGGGTGGGTAGATAAGTCGAGGGATAAAATGGCTCATACATGCCCGAGTAATACATACTCCTTTTCACTTCGATTGCGTGTGAATAACAAATAATTGCAAAATTTATAAAATACCCGAAACTTTTAAAGTTTTATATGTTTAATTTTCGACAGGTGATATTAGACTTAGGTTCACACTACGTTATTCAATATTAATCTGTTCTATTTTATCTGGTATCAAAATGCAAACTTTGCAAGTCGGAGAAGTGAAAAATTATTATACTATAAATTGGTTCTGACACAGCCTCTCACTCTGTTCTACTCCATATTTGCGTCGATGGTAACACGTTTCTTTGATTTTCGTTTGTCACGCCTTATGGTCCGGTCTGGCCACGACTACGAGCGGCGGCGGTGTTGACAATGCGCCTTACGTGGAAGCGAGATGACGCGCTCCAATCTCTACTTTATGCCGGGGATGATTTTCGTTTTTTTCTCTCTCTGACTTTGTTGACATTTTGGACACCTTTATAATTTTTTTCCAATCCCAAAGATAGATATTTTTAATACCTTTGAACAAAATAAGTATGTAGCTACTACCTACTCGTAATGATAATTAAAATTACAATTTCTTCGGTACCCAAAGGTTGTCTGTAAGTTGTACACTTCTAAGTTGTTGTTTATCTGTATTTATTTCATAAATTAAGACTTCCAGTAAAGAGTCGCAGTGGGTGGTAGATGTTTGTACTATAATAATGTTTGTATATAATATATGTATAAGACCTAAAGTATTTTCAATCGATAGATATTTTCAAAATAGCGTTTTAGCTATAAGTTCTATCTCATCTATTTTCCAACTTAACAAAAATGGACAACCGATTGTAACTACTCATAATTAAAACATTTAAAAGCAAAGTAAAAAATCTAAATAAAAAAAGCTTTACATTTCAAACTTAAATGTTCTATAACATTATAGAACACTGTTACTGTCACTGAACACTAACGAATGTCAATAAGGTAACAAGGATGACCATGCTAGCGATACCAGAAACTGTTTCTCAGATATAGGAGACACGGACAAGAAAGGACTGAAGTGCCCCTTCAAAGCCATTATCGATATCTGGGAACATCTGGCCCAAGCTATAGGATATAACTTGATATAAAACGCACACTTGAAGGTCACGGAATGGGGTACCTCCCGTATGTTAAGATTTATAGTAGTGTTAACCCCCCTTCCACAGTAAATAACAAAAAATAAATAAATATGAGACTTGAGATTTAAAAAACAAATACGCCATTATAACGCCGGTATAATGGGCGATATAATGTATGCCATATAATTTACGCCATACGATTAAACTATAATTTGACCCACTCAAACTGGTTTGAATCAGTTTTCTGAGTGGGGTTTTTTCTAAAGGGTTTGGTTAAGGTAAAAGTGTTATTTTAGACGGTTTTCTTGCACTAACTAGCTTACACCTACTGGTTTTGGGTGATTCTAGAAAGGGTCAATTTTCACCCTCCAGAGGAAAAAATACCCGCAGACTTAAAATAACTAAACGTTACTATTATTTTTTTCAAAACAGCGTGGTATTTTATAGGGCACGATTTCTGTTTTCTAGGTAGGCAATAGCCGAAAAACATTATCAAGCTCTCAAAATGTTATTCAGGTGCGACCGACCATATGCCATTTTGTGAACGATCTACCCCAAAAATAATAAGTTGTGTATCGAAATCAAGGAATGCATTGAGTACAATTATTAAAACATAACTAACTACTAAGACTAGGGTTGAAGTGTGTTGTGGGCGATGGGCTAGCAACCTATCACTGCAATATCACATTTCGTCGGTCTTTTATACCCACATTTATCCTAAAAGTGGCGCTGGAACATACGTTTCATGTGCTCTGCCTACCCCTTTTGGGAATAAAGGCGTGAATGTATGTATGTATATGTTTTAATGATTAAGAATAAAAGGTTCGTGTTGTCGTCGTAGTTATTTTAAGAATCTACATAACGTATGAGAAAATAAAAAACAGTTGATATGTTCAGGCGCTCGTTCTAAAAGGTTTGACTCGTTTTGAAAGGTTTGGCTTTTGATTTCTCCGATTTGGTTAGAATAAAACGATGTGTAACTTTAGCGAAAGCCAAAATTTTAGTATACGGGTACATGCAAATGCTTTCTAATAAATGAATGGCTACGACTACAAGAAAATTTTACTGTCTAAAATTCGAAGCAGTTACGATAAGGGATTAATTAAGCAATTTATCAAAAGGCGAGCAGTTTGTTGCTGATGTTATCAAGCTTGGTCATTTAACCAAATAAATTGGGTTCCATTTGTACTGGTATGTTGTCACAGCTACCTATACACTTACTATGTGCTTAATTTAAGCTGGGCTAGCAAAAAAAAGTGAAAATCGATGTTTGTGGCGAGACGGCAGTTCACTGTATTCCACCATCAACCAATATGCGGTTAAACAATGAAATGCATAAAAACCCATCTTATTTCTAGTGGCTCTTTGAGCTATACAACTCGCACACCTGCTTTCATTCAATATTTTGTTTATTACGAAAATCAAATCGTCCAAGTCGCTTACGTATCAGTTTCGTAGGCATTGTAGCAAGTATTTTAACCTTTAAAAACGTGGTCAAAAATCGATTCACCAACTGATTAAGCAATCATATTATTATCAAAATTCGTCAAGAAATCTCTTTACCAATTTACATCCAGTAATTTTCCGTCAGTGTTCTGAGTTATTCATAAACATCTTTAGGAAACGGGGTCCTTTGTTGGCTTTCCATTGATTCCCCTGCTGGCGATCTTTCTTTGTCAAATACCTTTTGTACATTTATTTAGAAACATAACACAAGCCCATCTGTCTTCCTTCCACACTGTTACCTGACCTGAGATATTTTCTTAGACAATATATTTGAATTAAAATAGGCCTATTGTAGTCATTTCACTTGTACGTTACTATTTTTATCGCACAGAGTTCAAATTTTTATATACTGCAATGCTGTGTGAATTTAGATAACTTATTAGTTATTAATCCAACAATAAAGGTACATTTTAAACCCTGCAAAATAGTTCTAGACAGTTTTTCCACAGAGCGTGAGCTTAACTACGTGTGTGTAATTAGACACACTGATATTGAGATGGAATAGGCATCAATTTGGAATGGAAATCTCCGATGGACGAATCGGATATCTCATTATAAGCATCATAAAGCAGTATTTTTATACCTCACCTATTTAAAATTTAAATAATGCCTAAACTAAACTAAGGTACAAGCTCTTAAGCCACATCTATATTCAAAACTGAGCTACAAATTGAAAACGAAATTACCAAGTTTTCACAAAATTAAAGTCACAAGTAGATTGCGATAATATTGTTTGGTTTTTGTTAAATGAGAATAAATTAATTTCTTATCACTATACAGTCGAGAATCGCAATTTCAAAAAGGTACTACAATGGAGGAAGAAAATTTAATCAGGACACCTTCATTGAATTATACTGCGGTCGTTATCTGAGTGTTACCAGTAGTTCGATCACGTAACGCATTGTATGTACTATAATTAGATCTAAATATCAATCGCGCGCGTTCAAAACGTGTGAATCCTCTGAGGGGTAATCAAATCACGTAATATTTATAACGCGCGTTAGGACAGTTTAACCGTCGTTTTTTCACTGAAAGTTTGACATTTAGATCTACCTTACGTACGTACAATGCCATACGTGATCGACCTGCTGTTTTCCAAAAAACTGTTTGCCTGCTCAGGATTGTTTTGAGTGTTTGTTCACAAATGACAAACATTTAAACTTATGATGATTTTTATAGGTATCCGACTAAATTGACGATAGATTGATGGTCACTTCTAGTTAATAGGAGCTTCGGCCATCCACTAGCTCGATGGGTGGACGATGTTAGGAAGATCGCGGTTAACTTTTGGATAAGACTAGCTCAGGATAGTGTCGGGTGGCGTACTGGAAGAGCTGAAAATGATGATGATATTTCGACTATGTATCGAATATGAATTGCTCCCTCTCGTATTTGTGTCAACCCGCTGATTGATTTTGCCTAACCCAACACAAACAAGATGTTAGCCTAATAAGTTATCAATAAAATGTGAGTTCATAAATAACCACCTAAAATGAAATCAAAATACAAAATTTACGGCAAGCAGTGGCAATTAAGCTTCGACGTGATCTTTGGTGATTTGGATGTAGTCTGTTGAAAGACTTTTTATTCTCGCACCGGGTGAAAGGAAAGTTCCTTCTTTTGGAAACAAATCTTATTTTTATCGATCATTGCATTCATTACAATGTTTACTCGCCCTTCGAAAGAATGTTCAAAAGAATCAAATCAAATAACTGTTGAATTTCAATAAATTAAATCCACCCCATTGATTGTAGTACGTTGAATAATTTAATATCTACAAAACCATTTTCTTCCGTTTAATTTACCCGCTATACCAAAATGCAATAATTGAAAATCATTTATATCATACACACGGTGACTTTTAGCCACGATACAAAAGCGTATTTCATTGGTATTATTAATAAAAATATTAATCTCTTTATTTCGGACAAATTATCCATATATAGTATACGGCCGTTTTCATAAACGTTCTACAAGCCTGTTTTAACTAAAATGGCGTTAAAATTCATTTGTCCTTATCTGTCACTTTGACATTTGTGTTCGTAAGACAGGGACAAAGCACATTTTATTTAGCAAAGGCATAAATTTAAGTTTTATGAATAAGGGGATTAGTATTTTACTTAACCTAGGAATGTTAGTATTATACAATTAAATTATAACTAGGTACTCTATTTGCCCACCAATAGTGCAACAGACTCAATCTGCCCGACCCAGTGCGTGCGACAAGATTGGGCAGTCATACCGGTCTGCAATGACAACCTGAATGCTGTTGGTACTTCCCCTGAGTCGGCCCAGCATCGACAAGATTGGGCAGTCATACCGGTCTGCAATGACAACCAGAATGCTGTTGGTACTTCCCCTGAGTCGGCCCAGCATCGACAAGATTGGGCAGTCATACCGGTCTGCAATGACAACCAGAATGCTGTTGGTACTTCCCCTGAGTCGGCCCAGCATCGACAAGATTGGGCAGTCATACCGGTCTGCAATGACAACCAGAATGCTGTTGGTACTTCCCCTGAGTCGGCCCAGCATCGACAAGATTTTCTTGCGCAGGATCGTTTGAAAAAAACATCCTGAATGCTTTGTTATATTGAACACGCAGGGCATTATAAGTTGTTTCGGAATTACCCCCAGGCTGCTCGAGTAGAATGACTGGCTATTGGTATTTTACACGAACGCGTGAATGTATCGCGACACTAGCATATATCACGTGCATCTATACTGAATCACGTTTATATATAACTCCAAAAAGACGCCGTGTGTATTCTCCAACAATGGCCCTACTACTTTTAGAAATAATATTTAATTATTACGTTACAGGGTAAATTTGATTCAAGATGAATGTAGATATCTATTAAAACCTCTTCTTGCATTGGCCACTACTTATTGGCTTATGGCCATTACTTATGTTCATAACTAGCTTTTGCCCGCCACTCCGTCCGCGTGGAACTCGCTTATATCGTAGTTACATACAAACTTTCACCCAAACTATATCCATGTCTCACCTCAATCGGTTCAGCGATTTAAGCGTGAAGAGGAAACATACAGACGCGAAACTGAGTCTGTCTTTTCGCATTTAAAATATAAGTATGGATATGGATGTCCCAATAATAAACCATTTACATTTTATTTTAAAACCTTTAGCGTCGGATATTATCGCAATGCGTTGCACACTTTCATTCTTGCCGGTTAGGGTGTGTGTCCACCACATCCATGCGCGGTTGCGAAGAGAGTGAGCGAGCCCCGCATCAGCAACAGCTTTTGGTGGATAATTTCTTCGCTTATCGCCTCGCAGTCTCGCACAGCTCTGGTGGATACCTACTCACCCTCCAGGCTCAGCGCGCGTAGAAACGAGCAGTAGCAACACACTGATGTCATATTTTTGTGCGAAGTGTCAAACGATATTGACCTCCAGGAATATTATCTAAAAAAATATCAACAGAATAACCAAGTTTGCGTTTTTTCATTTTCCATAATGATTAGAGAAAATAAAACATAAATGGAACTCGTGCAAAGTGGGCCCGACTAGTATTATCAAAGATCAATGTTGGATAGGTATTCGGGTTGCTGTCGGCGCTCATTGAATTCTTCATTGCTCCATAATTTCGTTGTGGCATGTCAATTTACATAATTTATAACGCATCAATAGGTATTGAGCGTCACGAGAAAGTAATGACGTCACTGCCTCCTTGAATTTCTTCTATTTCAGGCCGTGAGTGACTCAGTTTTCTAAAGGTTTAAAGTTATGACATTTAACTCATCTCAAAATCATTTTCTATTCTTAGTGCGTCTAAGCATCCTTAATTACAAATTAAGTTCCTTTGACATCGGCTTTAATTTTTTTAAGCAAAGATTGCACTTTACACCGGATAATATTAAATTGAAGTAATAATCAATTACTGACGATACAAGTTTAAAGGAGCTTCAAAGTTTACTAAGTTGGAAAGCGGGCGAGTTTTCAATGTAAATTAGGCTGGTGTTCTGTGTTTAAAATTTAGATGGATTTTGGGGAGCGGCAGAATTTCGCGTTATTTTGTAACTTTTTCAATCTGGCCTTGTTTACCCGTGGAATGTAAATAATAGCAGATAGTTGGGTGCGGGCGTGTGATGAAAAAAGTTTAGGCCTACTGCGTCGGGAAGGTCCCGTCGTTAAATAACTGAAAGTATCCTGTTAATAGATATCTTTGGTCATTTAATTGTTTTAACGTTTCTATCAAATCTAGTTGGCAGCTGTACATGTTGAAAAGATATTTGTATTCTGATTTCACATCTTTATAAATGTTATAATATCAGTTGAGAATTATAGGCACATGTAGAAGTTAATTACTGAAAACTGTTGTATAATTTATTCTGCGGAAAAAATAGAAATATACTTAGGTCGCAATGCTCCCTTCAAAATAATAAAATGAATATTCACACTTTTAATTTTATGATCAGCCAATAGGTAACTATTGTACCGTACGGTCACGGGCTTAGATTGTTGAACCATTTAGAGTTCTCCTTATATTGGAAACTTTAATTTTTAACTATATAAAACTATAAAACTATAAAAAAACAAACAAGTTGACTATTAAACGGCTCATTAAAGTCCTCGACTGTACTATCACGTGTGACAGCGCACCAGAGAGTACAACAACAACACTTTATGAAAAAGAATAATAATTAATACCTAAGCCAGAATACAAATCGTTCAGACCCCGTATCATGGTCGGCCTTATCACGCGATAAGTGACAAGATAGAGCGTCCGTCTCGTTCTAATGAACGGTGCCAGCTAGTGAGGGACTTCATCATTATATTTACCATATTTCTGCCGGTAAAGCGAAAGTTTAAGGCGGTGCATTGGAAATTATCGCGTGCTTTGAAACGCCGTTCTGACTAGATTAAGAAACAGTTAAGTCTAATTTTCAGATATATGATTCTTGACTTTGTGACTGTTTCTCTGATTTGATCGAAACATGATTGCTTAAAATTTGCTCGATAGAAAAAAATCCAAAGTTGGGTCTGTATTTCCTTTTTTGGAGTGAAAACTTCTTTAGCGGCGCTGTGCACTTTTTGTGATAGGGAAAAATTGCTAAACTCGCCACAGGTGTCAGGTGGCCGTCAAATGGAGAGACATTCGGGACGAGGGTTGTTGTCGTGAGGGGGGGGCTGTGCCATTCGAGTTAGCGAGAAAAAGGGCGCAAATGCCATGCAATCCGTGGCGCTTACCCGTTCGGCCGGCACAGTTCTTGCGAGCTAATTTGCTTAGCTGTACAGCTTTTTTTTTAATTCTCGGCAAATGGATTCTTACTCGACTAAACAAATTAAATCCTTTTTGTTAGTTAATTGACTATTTCTTTTTGGATATGATATACGAGTAGAAACGGTTAATTTAGTAAAACTATTCACTTTTAATAACATTTTACATGAATTAATAAAGATAACATTTTAAAACGAAATTATTTATTTTATTTTGTATTGGCTGTTAAGAGATTTCATCTAATGCGCGCGCACTGCGCAAACTTCACAAAAAAAATTGATGCGCGCCATTATAGGTTATTTCACAGATATTTGTAAACATTGTTAATGCGTGTTTGGTTATTAACAAAAATGGTGTTCGTGGTGACTAGAAAAGTGATAAAAAGAATGGACGCCACTAGAAATTCTTGACGATGTATTCAACATGTGAGTAAAAACCTGTTAACATCAATAAGTAAGGAAAATAACATGGCAGGCCTATCAAATTCCTTCCTCCCATTCCTCGGCTCTCTTATCACGCTCACCTGCGGCTCGCGTGATAATTCCGCCTCTGATGTAATTATCAACGTACCTCACTTGTATCACAATGTACTATTAAACTATAATATTGAATATCATAAAAGTTTTAGTAAGAATTGCTATGCATCATTTTTGACAATGGACTGTTATTACGATTGATTCGCAAAAAAAACAAGCTATGTAATTAGTTGACCAGCGTTTAACTAGGTTAGGGCAGCTAGAAAAGGGGGACTGGGGGGGCGAGGCTCCTCACAGCCCCCCGCAGTAAAAAAATAAACAATACCAATTTTCTTATACCTATTTTCTTAGACTTGAAAACGACTGACTTGAAATTGGCGATTGCTATTTTATGCTTAAAGCTTTTATGCGCAATAAATTAATGATAATTGTTATTTATGCTTTTAAATATTATGGTTAAAAAATATATGCGAACTAATTTATGACTTTTGTCGGTTATGCGTATGACATGACACAAGTGGTTGTGCCAATGAAAACAATGGCCTTAAATATTATGCTACCCGATATGGACCGAATCATATATAAATATGCATCAAAGAAAGATAGAAAGCAACAGCGCTATACTCATCATTTTACCCTTATCACATTTATTTACGGTTGGCTGATGTGTTTTCTCTTCCAAACCTCTATCACTCTTCATGGAATGAGGATGGAATCAATCGCTCGCCGGAGAAGGTTATATTATATTTTACGAGAAGAGAAAACTATTTAGAGAGTTTTTATTTTTTTATTCTTACCATAATGCATTAATAACTCTCAAAACGTTAAGGTTGGGTTTTGGAAATGTGTTCGCAAGAATGAGTTCAAGCCTATTTGTAGCTCCTTAACTAATGGATCTATTTTAATGTGGTTTATTTTGTCCGAAAGCTGGCGTGATGAAATAGTTCTTAGCTACGTTTTAACACAATCCATTCAGCCGATTTTGAGATATTAAACTTTGAAATGAACATGTCGGGGGTTTTCTACTTTTCTAAGTTCTTAATTATTCCTGAACACGTGAATAGGAAGGTTAATGTTTCAGATATTCATACTTTTTTAAATCTTTATTATCGCTATTAAACTGATTTGTTAGACTATTGCCTATATCACACTGGCGTCACCTGCAGTCAATAATAAAGACAGCTAATGACAAGTTTACTATTGACCGCCGTGGCCAGGCCGCGCCAGAAGAGCTCTGAGAAGCCTAAAAAATTCGCACATTTTCTCTGTCAGGTTGTCTGATTTGCAACACCATGCAGGCTCAGTGAACGTACAAGTGAATATTGCAAAGCGATCCGTGCGCAATTCCTACCCATTGCATCGTGTGAAATGCAAATAATCTTGTTTTGCTTCGAGAATTCAGTTACGTTCAGTTAGTTAGTTTATACCAAACGATCGTTATACAAAATAACATATATATTTTGAAATTATACCAAACGTTTATTATATAGAATGAGTGATTATATACGTAAATATTATATCACATGTTATTATATTGAATTAATTTATATCATTTATTTTTATACCCATCATTACACGCCAAATTAAATGATTTATATCTGTTAATTTTCTTTTCCTTGCGAGTAAATATTAAGTTTGTCAAATGTACGTGTATTTACATTTTCTGTTAAGGTGGTAGGAAGATCACAAAAATTTCCGGCTTTCGTCTACCAGAGATGCCATTTGAACCACATTTATGACTTTGTGACGCTAACAAATATGGTTTTTGGCCACAATATTAAGTAAACCGTGTACTGCAAGCCATACATAGAATAAAAATGTTCATAGAATTTGGATGCCAAAATATAACATTTACAACGTTATATTTGATGGTGTTTCTGTAAGCAATCCTCTTAAAATATATATTAAATAAATAATTTATTCATTCAATCGTAAAAAGTTAGGAAAGAACAACGAAACGAACAACATTAGTCTCAATTTGCCACTACTTGTCCAGACGCTAAGTATGTTTTTAGGGTTCCGTACCCAAAGGGTAAAAACGGGACCCTAATACTAAAACTTAGCTGTCCGTCCGTCTGTCCGTCCGTCTGTCTGTCATCAGACTGTATCTCAAGAACCGCGATAGCTAGACAGTTGGAATTTTCACAGATGATGTATTTCTGTTGCCATTATAATTCCAAATACTAAAAAACCGGCCAAGTGCGAGTCGGAGTGGGGCTCCCATACAACAGACATGTTTTTTCGCCGTTTTTATAGATAATCGTACGGAACCCTTCGTGCGCCAGTCCGACTCGTACTTGGCCGGTTTTTTATTAGTTCATTACAAAACTATGTAGCGGCTAACCATAAACATCTGTAAATACACAATATAGCTTTTGAGTAAAATGCCTATGACAAACGGGCTGACGGACAAACGGACATGACATGACGAAACTATAAAGGTTCCGTTTTGGCTACGAAAGTCAAAAAACTGGTGAAATACCTACGTAAACGAATTTTAAAATAACGAACGGAATACAAGCTCGCCGTTAGGTAGTCGTCGGATGTGTATTCTCCTCGTGCCAATTAGTGCGGACGACTAGCTTTAAATCGTCAAAATACCTTTGTGGAAATTCTGAAGGTTGCATGATTATAAGAACGTTACTACGACAGTAGTGTATTGTGCAGAATGTATAGTTTTTAGAACATATGCCACCCCTACGTTCGAATAATTAATGTTTAATAATAATAATAATATTCGTTATTGCACCACAAAATAAATAACAGAGATTTAAGATCAGGCAAAATAAATAATGGTAACAACATGCGGTCTTATCGCTTCTAGACAAACTTAGCCGGATTTATTAAGGCGCCGATAGAAAAATAACACGAACATAGGTCTAAAATACACATAAAATATTCGTAACAAATTATGCACCACGCTAAAAATATTAAAATTGCTTATAAAAATCGGCAATATCATGTTTGAGAGAACTCAGTGATTACTTTTTATTTATTTAAACGGCCAAAAAATTCAAATTAAAAACATGTTATCCGCGCTTCCGAGCACGCACTTCCATCTCGCTCACGCTTATGCTCAGTGAGAGGGAGAGAAGACCATTAACCTACGGCGCCTTAACAAGAATTGTAAAGAGGCAGTGCAAAAGTACAGCTAAAAGAGCGTAATTAACACATCTAAATTTAACTTATGCTACACTATACATATGTGTAAACACACATCCATACAAACATACATACAAGCAAGCAATGGTACATTAATTACAAAATTAAAAGGCAACTGAAGTGAGCGACAAGTAATAATGCTTCAACTGATTTTTGAGAATGGGAAGAGATTTAGCGCATCTTATATGCAACGGCAAAGCATTCCACAGCTGAACCGCCCGGAAGGTGAAGGAGTTATTGTAGAATTTCGTAGATGAAGGTTCGAGAGGATCTGATAGAAGCGTATCGATTGATTCGCTCTTTAAGGGGGAAAATATGTATGATATTTTGAGGTGTTTGAACACAATGTAATTTTTTCACATTGTATTCAAACACCTCAAAACCATGCAATTTTCCATTTTTTTGATCACAATTAGGTTCATATTCTTAGAAAATATATGACGTTCCATGCCTAAAGGGTCCCTATGACAATGGCCATAAGGACCCTTTAGGCATGGAACACCACATATGTAAATAACGAGAAAAAAAAATGTGATGATTACAGATAAAAATTGCGACTTCAGGAATGCCCACCAGCAAAATACTCTGATGGCAATCGTCCATGGACAGCACGTTCTAACGCCACTATTTCCATCGGAAATTACTTTAAAAATTCTAAAGTGTACTTCAAAACATCAATAAAATACCTTCCAAGCTCAAACAATTTCTGATTATTCTTACCCTGTTTAAAAAATCACGAGAAACACCAAAATTTCGGCCTCCTAAACTGGTTTCCCCCGATATGGAGGAGTAGTAGGAACAAATATTGTGCTATAAAGTAGCGCAAGAATTGAAGTAGGGAACGAAAAGAAGAAACGTGGTCAATTGGTCATACTTGCGGAGACCATATACGAAACTAATACATATAGTCCAGTCAATGAACTGACAACTTATATGAAAAAAAAAACAATTTTGGAAATAATTTATAATTGCTTAACTTTTCTGTGTAACGGATATATTATCAATTAAATAGTTACCCAGCGACAGAATCCGACAAAATTTCAGACATTTAAAAAATGTAATTAACTAGCTTCTAAAAAGTCAGAAAAAATATTAATAAATATTTTTGTCTTTATTTTTGTTCATTTACATTTGCTTTATAATATTCATGTTAAATCATACAAAAAAAGACAATGCATGTTTCATTTAAATTTACATAATTACTTCCGGGTGGAATGTTTGTCGGATTCTTGAATACAGCATCATAGAATAACATTATAAATGAAATCAACAAAAAAAACGCTATTATAAATTAATGTTTTCAAAACCGTATTTTGCCTGGAGTAATAGATTTTGGAGGCGTTTAACTGTGCATATTTTTCCTTTTTTCAATTGATAAATATTTGTATTTTTTTTATCTCAAATACCTACCAATAATAAATCTGTTCATAACTTTTCACAGGTTTTTATGCATTGTTCATATCATATTCATATTCATATTCATATTCATTTATTGTGATCATGTTCATTGTCCATACAGTAGATCCTAAAATAGGTTATCCAGTAGGTACCTTCTACCCTGCTAGGGCATTGCAATGATCTTACATACTAATGCTAACAACGTAAGTTTGCTTCTATATAAAGAAACGCTGTTCAATGTATCTTTGTACCAATAGGTTTGTCTCAATTATGTACTTATGCGAGTTAAGATATGATATATCTATAAAACAGTGTTCAATGTATCTTTGTACCAATAGGTTTGTATCAATTATGTATGTGAGTTAAGATATGATATATCTATAAAACAGTGTTCAATGTAACTTTGTACCAATAGGTTTGTATCAATTATGTATGTGAGTTAAGATATGATAAAGGCATAATATGCCTATATCATTAACTTCGTAAAGTTCGTTTAACGCTCCGCTCGCCACCTCCCCCCACTCGCTTCGCTTCGGCCTCGTGCGCCCGTTCAACTCAGGACCTCCTTCGCGAGCTTCTGTCTCCGCGGGCTTTTATATAAACTCTAGGGGTAGGACAGACGAGACCAAGTGGAAGTGGGGTGCGCTGATTTGGTACCATTATACTTTATTTGGTAACATGTATACACTTTATGGCAATCATAGTGGGTTATTTAGGTAGAAATATTGTATTAATTTCATCATCATCATCATCATCATATCAGCCGAAAGACGTCCACTGCTGGACATAGGCCTCCCCCAAAGAGTGCCACAATAACCGGTCCTGCGCCACCCGCATCCAGCGGACTCCCGCGACCTTTACCAGGTCATCAGTCCACCTTGTAGGGGGCCTACCCACGCTGCGCCTTCCGGTACGTGGTCGCCACTCGAGAACCTTTCCGCCCCAACGGCCATCGATTCTACGTGCAATGTGCCCCGCCCACTGCCACTTAAGTTTAGCGATTCGGAGGGCTATATCGGTTACCTTGGTTCTGCTGCGGATAGCCTCATTTCTGATGCGATCGCGCAGAGATTGTATTAATTTACTCGCTAAGATTTGGTGATCATAATTACTAAATTTGGTCTTCGAATACAATTTAATGTGCAGTCGTTACTAAAACAGCTAGTACTATTGTAATAGTAGATTTATTATATTTGGTGTTCAGTATATTTTTTTGGTAAAAGAGCTTAGGGTATCAAAGCATTTTTTGGTGGTCATTTTGATGCCTATGATATATCTATAAAATTGTTTTTGTTTTTATTGATTTAACTGATTAAATCAATAAAAACAAAAACAATTTTATAGATATCAAATATGGCTATAATATAATATTTTATAGGCATCAAATATGATGACCACCAAAAAATGCTTAACTATTATGAAATTATAATATTTCGTTTTAATGACTAGATGATAACATAAACCTTCCTTTTAATATTTAAGTTTTGTTTTAGTGTAAGTTACGTTTAGTTGATAATCAATAAGGGTCTAAAGATTATTTTTCTGACTGCTTTATAATTTAGTTTCTAATGGTATCCCGCACTACAAACATGTACAGCATCATTAAATAATAATAATTATTATTTTCAAGTCACCTTGTGTGCAAAGACACTATCTACAGTTAACGTCATTATGTCGTGTCAATAGTTATTATCGTTGCTATTATTTCCCTACGAATATGGCTTTAGAAGTGCGACATAATATTTACAGCGAGAGATTGTTGATAAAATAAACTGGTCCAGTGCTAGCCTGACTCGCGCGTCGAGTGCTCCGTTTAATTTTTTATACACATATTCTAGAAAAAAAATAACAACAGATAATAGAAGTTACCTTTATATGTAGATACAGCGCCATACATAGCTATAACGGTGTATTTTGTTATTAATAACTTCCAACCTAGTTTGATTGTTTTTAATATGTATTCATTTCAATTTCACCAAGTTAACTTCGGGGATAAAGACCCCTGAAAAAAAAAAGTTGATTTTAAACATTTATTAATTATGTAGGCTGCTTTAATAGGGAAATAAAATTATATAGCAACAAACATCGTGCTTATAAATAGTAAAATTGGCTACTTACCAAAGTGTCGAAAACTACGATCTTACCCGATCGACGACTACGAGATTACCTATATTATTCACCTTTCATACCCGATGTTAGTTTTTCTTAGAACAACTCTTTCGAATTAAAAGTACAAGTTGTTTCTGAGTTAACGTTGTGACAGAGGGACCGAATAAAATATGAACTCCAGAGGAAAACGATATTGTCAATAACTCGTTATCATCGGACTCATTATTTCATTTTGTTCTGATTAGGTCCCTCTTAACTCAAATCACTTAGTAACTGACTAAATAAATGACAATGCACCTGCATTTTATTTAAGTACCTAACGTTGGCAGCAAGGATACTAGAGACAATACCATAGTTATTTTTCAATTGTTACTTCCTGCTAAAAGGGTTTTGCTAAATTAACATGGTGATGCTACACAAGGCGAAGAAATGTTTGTCTCAAACATGCTCAGCAAAGTAGACCGAAAATAAACTTCCCGAACATAGTCTTCTGGGCGTCACGAGTTTACAGGTTGGTAATGAGAAATTGTCGGCGTATTTGGAAATTGCCAGCGCGCTAGCCACCCGCGCACGGCGGGGGCTCGCCAGCCGGCATCGCCCCCACGGCGCAGGGCCGGCGGCGCCGGGTTACGTAGCAATTTTGTTACAAAATTTTTGAATTTTACTTTTCTTATAATTTTTCAAGTACCTCAATTTAAAAAAAAACACTATACTACGTACCTCAGCCGGGACTAGGAATGGCCTAAGTTTTACTAATGGTCACACGCGGCAGGCAATCCGTTCCTTCCTGGCCTGTATATTAACATACTTTCCTGATATGTACTAGATTATTTTATCTTACTACCTACTTACCTATATGTTACTGATTGCCGGTGCGGCTCTTCCCACATATTACATATAACGCAACTAAAGCCGCGAGAATGTACATATGTGTATACCCGTGTAAAGCCATGAAATCTAAAAATTACCAATTTGTAACATAAAGTATAGACGACATTATGCAAAATTTTATTACTTAAGATTTAAAGTACCTTTACATATCCTAAAGTATTTATATGTATCCCTAGTCGAATCAATAATTGGTTATGCTCTTGACTGCTATGGATTAACGACTAAAACTAACATAAACAAATTAGAATGTATGCAAGTAAGATTCCTAAAACTGTTAGTTAATAATAAAACTAAAGATAAAAATAAAAAAGATTATAGAAACTTGTTCAAAATTTGTAATATTCTACCGGTGAGCCTTAAGCATAAATATTTATTAGTATTAAATAACCATGGCAGTCATGAGCACACCCAATTACAATTACACCGTAATGATGTTTATGAAACCAGGTCGATGTCGGCGGGCAAGTTTGTCGTGCCGAGGGTCACTAATTACTACGGCGATAGGTGTCTCCGGAAACGCCTACCCTATATACTCAACAGCCTGCCCTCTGACATCAGGCAGGAATCCAATAAAGCTTATCTTGGTAAAAAGCTGCGTAGTTACCTTGTCAAACACAAAATAAAATAATTTATTGTACCTGTAGACCGTAGTACTTATAGATAAATATTATAAATAGAAGAGAGTAGAGACTACTCGATCCCACAGTTAAACTGTGCAAACGGGACCCTGTACTTGTTTATGTTGTATTATCGTTTCTTTCTTAATAAATAAATAAATAAATAAAATAACATTTCTCAAACAAGTGAATACAAAATATTATTCGCAAAACCCAAATGCTTTTTACGCTATGTCACTCCTACGATTAAGAATCCAACGACACCAGGATGTGCCAAAGAATAATATAAACACACAATACCTACAACATACATACATACAAACATACATACTTACATACATGCATACCTATCTCCGCTCCTTCGGCAGTCGTGAAAAATACATATTAATTAATAGGATTCATGAAAAAGCTTGAGTATGTAAATTGTCTTATGTTGCGTATTATTTTTGTTCCACACCTCTTTCGTACATAAATAAAGGGCTTTTAGAGCTTACGAAACAAAAACGAAGAAATAAACAACAAATAATTTATTTACCCACGGAACTTTTACCGGAAAACATTTATTGGGCTCTAAAGAAAGCGTTTGTAGACAACAAGATATAAATATCAAACCAAGGATCTTAAGAGACAGATAAGATAATAATTTTTAATTGCATAATTTTAATCATCTTCTCTCGAAGTAATTGGGGAAAATGATATTGCCGGCCTTTGTTGATGCAAATGAAACAAATATTTTTTATTCATCATCCATATTCCTACTTTCCATACTATACTAATATTATAAATGCGAAAGTGTTTCTGTCTGTCTGTCTGAATGTTCACGCTTAAACTGCTGAACCGATTTAGATACAATTTGGTATTTAAAGATATAGTTTTAGTCCCGGGGAAGCACATTGGATAGTTTTTATTCCAGAAATCCTCTCCTAAGCGGGTGAAATGGGGGTGAAAGTTTGTATGGACAGGCAGACAGAGTCGCGAAAGAAGCTAGTTTGCCAATAAATTTAAATAAACAGCATTCACGACGACGAGGTGTGTCTGTAAGTACACAACTAATAAAAATAGTCTGATTGTTTTATTTTGATCTAATAATAATAATCATCAAAAGAAGCAACTTCAAAATACTTTGTGAATATAAAAACAAAGCTCCTTTTATCTTTCAGAGTGCTCCAAACTCCTTTTCATATTAAGTAACCCTTTTAAATTCAACAACCTTTAATATCGCCCGTATCGGAGGTCGTACCGAAACAAACCTTAGGTAGAAAAAGGCTTAGAATATTATTTAATCACATTGACGGATGATGGTTCTAACATGTTTCAGGGGTTCGCTTGATTTAAAGGAATTACGATTGAAGCAGCGAGAATTGTACTTTATTAGGGTTCCGTACCCAAGGACCGTAACCCCTATACATACACGATATAGTCAATTTACATTATATGTATAGTAGGCCGGATCGAAATTATTAATAGGTGAAAAGCAGCAATTTGACGTCACTGACAGCTGACAGCCATGACGGCGATTTCACTCAAGACAAAGAATGATGACCTGGTAAAGGTTGCTGGAGTCCGCTGGATGCGGGTGGCGCAGGACCGGTCACTTTAGCACTCTTTGGGGGAGGCCTATGTCCAGCAATGGACGTCTTTCGGCTGATATGATGATGATGATGATAAAAATGTTTTATGTTTTTTTCCGTTCATGGGAAGCTGAGATGCGTGACAAAACAATGTTTGAAATGATACTGGCTGATTCTTTTTTTAATTCAGAGGTTTATTATAAGTGTAGATGAGAAGTTAAAAACCCTTAGGGTTGTCTTTTTGAGAATGAATCATGACACATATAGTGACAATTAGTACGTGAGTTAATTAAAAACCAATATTATAACTTAGGTACAGTCAGGGTATTAATATACGTACGTAAATAAGGACATAAATAAATAAGGAAATAAATATCTGACAATAAAGTCCTGACAAGTTTACACATGACAAAAATTCGAACGTTACTTTTCTGTTATTAAACCTGATTCAGGTTTAACACTTTTCAAAAATCACACATATGATGGATGTAAACCAGAGGCTCTAGTATAAGTTTTAGCGAAACAAAACGTTACGACCGCGTTCGCGTTTAGTTGTCAAATCCCATACAAATTGAGCGTAAAAAGCAAACGCGATCGTAAAGTTTTGTTTCGGTAAAACTTATACTAGAGCCTCAGTCAGTAGGTATGCAAGGCGCAGTCTAAGTCGTACCGTAAATGAAAATTCACGTTTCTGTTAATTCCAACGCCACTGTCCGTGGCAAAGCTGACGGGCTCACTGTTTGCGAGATGTGTTGAAGAGGAACAAAGGAAGATCTGCTAAACGTTTCATAACCTACATCGTCTCAATTCATCAGTGGTACCTAGTATATCTTGGCCCAGCGACCATAACAACCTTGTGTAGAGGAAGGTTAGATTTAAACCGGTTTTCCAGTGGAGTTCTTGATAAAGATTTCTGAATGTCCTACACGTCAGCGAGGGACGATTACATATGGAACTGCACGTTTCCTATGTCTAACGGTGCGGCATCTTTTAACTTAGGCCTCGTTTACACAGAGTCACCGGCACCGTAGTCAACTGACAGCTCGTGTGATACGCCTGTGCGTAAATGTGGCTTTAGGGGCACGTTTTGAAACACACCCTTACAATCATATTTCGGGAAAATATTCGTTGCTACATAACAAATTCCAGTTATTATTATGTTTTAAATAGTCAATCACGTTGTAGCAAACTCTTGGGAATAGTTAAAACAATGAAACTCGGATGCGAACATTTTAAACGAGAGAATAGCTTAAAAGCTTGACGTTTAATGAGAATAGTTAGAAATAGCTGGATGAAATGAAACGATGAAAGCTCTTTCAAAGTTGGAAATAATGCACTTGTTGTCAAAAGAATTCTTCTTATACTGCTTTAAACCTTCAAGAGTCTCACTCATTATTATTACTTAACGAGAACGCAGTTTGATATACGCAATTAAGTCCAGCTTACTAATATTAATAATTCTTCTGCTTCAACGAGTTGATTAGAAAGGCAAAAGTCCGCTGTATAACGGATCCACGTAGCGCTGCATCCTACATATATTTATGCTAAGCGAAGTTCACGCGTCGAAATTAAACGGCAAAATCAAAACAAGGCTTACACAGCAAAATTAACAGTTAAATTTACGCCAAACTGCATGCCAGTTTCTTGGCGAACAAGCATAACAATTATACTTTATAACTATGCGACAAAAACTAGGTTCAAACACCTTTTAATTTCTAGTAGGCTAAGAGCCGTTAAAAGGTGTCAGATATTTTACAACTTATTAGATTGTGATTCCGTTTCAGCTTGGTCCAGGTTCTTTCGTATGTCCGGCTGTCCGGCTGTTCCCCTCCGACCTGTAGCATATCTCAACCGATAGATTTTTTTGGCCAATTCAATTTCTCGCAATACAAAAAAAACTACAATGGAACAGAAAGACAGTCTCGTGAGTTCTACGGCTCACAGTCATGAGTCATGTTAGTTGGTTTTCCAACTCGTGCTGCGATACTTAAATAATAAAAATTGTTTTGGATATAATTCAATTTATTATTTACTCGACGTTTTGAATATGTCACAACATTCCCGTGCGCGAGCACACTCAAAGAGGTAAACAAGATAAGAATGTGATTATACGAGATGAATTAAAATTACTGAATTGCTGAATTATTCCCTGTGCGGTGTCTGGTTCGAATTTCATCACCCCCTTTCGTCCCGTAGGTGTCGTACAAGTCGACTAAAGGAGCAGAGTTGAAGTGTGTTGTGGGCGATGGGCAACCTATCACTGCGATATCACATTTTTTCGATCTTTTATGCTAATAGTGGCACTGAAACATAAGTTTCATGTGCTCTGCCCTTTGGGAATAAAGGCGTGAATGAATGAATGAATGAATTAATTAATTAATGATTGAATAAATTAAAATTAGCGTAGTAGTTGCTAAACATTTTAACAGGTATGAAAACCTATTTAACTACCTCAGAAACGAATAATTCAGCATTATTGCTGTTCGTATCAGCCAATTAATAGAGCGCAACGGGCATAAATAAACCCCTTATTATGGTTTTAAGTGTTATTACTGTCCTCTCATTTATTATTCAAATGTTTTCAGTCCAAAATGAATAATAAATGAAGCGTTAACAGCCTGATTTGGACTGAAAACGACGCAAATGCGACTTGTGCTAATTTGTGGGTTGTCGTGCACGTGTGTTGTGACGCTAGTGTGTAGGCTCCATATAAGAGGGACCATCGAATTCTGAGGCCTATTCGAGTCATTCGCCTTGGCATCTGTTTTGCATCTTTGGCATTCGTATTTCACGACCGAAATCGGTCGCCTAATTCTAGTTTCTCCTTACCAAATCTATGGCACTATCATACATGTCTTGTTCTTTGGAATTAAGAATTTATTTGAGTGTCATAACCTTAAATATCAGAAACTAGTGACTGTGATTTGAAGAACTAGCGAATCAGATTTTTTGTAAAAAAAATGAAATTAAAATGAATCGACAAAAAATCTTCTTATAATTATTGTACTTGCTCACAAAACAAGAGAATCAGTTGAGAGAATTGCGACCTGTAGGAGAGAACACCGGTTGTTCTCTCCTACAGGTCGCAATAGCAACAGACGAAATAATTTTGACCCGCGCCGAAAAGTAGAACTTCGTCCACTTCGCTCACTCGTCCAATAAAAAACGACAAAGAAATGGTTACAGTGGACGAAAATTAAAAGTATGCCTGTGTATTGACTGTATTTATTTGGCAAAATATTCTAGAAATGCTCCTTTCACAGGCATTATATATCCACTACAATTAACATTCCATTCGCAAGGAATCCCTTTATGAACGAAATTTGTATCCTATATTTTTGGCAGGGAAACCTTTTGTTTAATTTTAATATCATTACCTTTGTAACTCATTTTATTATTTCTGGTAATAAAAGTAGGCACCTCTTTTGATATACTAAGCATAAAGAACGCGATTATTTGCGAATTGAGTTACTAACTTTCAGACGAAGATCAAAAATACAAGTCACGACAAGAAACTACATTTTTATTAAAAGCAAAGTAATAAGTGAATTACAAAATGCAATTACACATTTTTATACGGTGCCAAATAAGAATACGGTCTGCCTAGGTAACAGTAAGCAGACACCATAGCCTATGGCGGAGTGCGACTCCAGAAGAAACACAAGCATGTTACCGACCCTTAATGTAATTGAGGATTCGTTCTGTTGACGAATGCGCAATCTCGGGAGCCCTCGTCTACTCACTACCAGGAAAGCAGCACTATATAGTGTATAGGTGTACAACACACAAGCAAGTTGGCTGCAGTCTTCAAATGCAACTGTGTCTAAAGCTCAACTTATATTCTTGTTTTAAGGGGGTGAATTGGAAATCATCGCGTGCTTTGAAACGCCGTTCTGACTAGATTAAGAAACAATAAGGTCTGATTTTCAGATATATGATTATTATGATTATTTATCTGATTTAATCGATTTGAATGCGGTTTTTTTGTGTCATAGATAATTTTAACCCGAATGTCCTTAGCTATGTTTCATGAAAATCTCATCAGCCGTTTGAAGATCGTCAGCTCTTTTCTAGTTAACTTCCTTATGTCCGATCGATTCGAAATTTGGTACCGTGTTACTTCAATGTTATTGAAAGTATATGGTAAGGTAACCATGACCTGATCACCTGTTTGAAGATCATCAGCTCTTTAATCTGACTACCTTCCATATGTCCTATCTATTCGAAATTTGGTACCGTGTTACTTCAATAATATTGAAAGTATATGGTAAGGTAACCATGACCTGATCAGCCGTTTTAAGATCATCACTTTAAAAAGGACAAAATAAAAGTAAAATTAAAATGTTAAAAATCCCCCCGACACACAACATAAACTCTAAAAACTAACAAATAATATTTTAAACCTATTAATATAATTATTATCGTCACATATGTTATGTAAGTTCAAATATTTTTATATTCCCAGCGTCGTCGCGTAGGGGGACCGCTTCAGTCGCCTGACAGACCCCCGACGCGACGACAAATACTTAACGAATATTATTTGTTAGTTTTAGAGTTTATTTTTTGTGTCGGGGGGTTTTTAATTTACTCAGCCTACTCAACCAATACATTATTTTACGACCGAATCAAGTTAATACTTTAGTATTTTATCTCATCTAAAATCTCACTTAATGAATTATAAATAAAACTTCACTTAGTTATGTAGAGAAGCCCCCGCGCACCGATGTGGATAAGGAGGGTTTTACAACGGTGTCGAGGAAGCGCAAGCCGCGCAAGAGTCAGTACTGTGGTACTGCAGAACCGGTTGGGTCCGGTCTGCGGGTTGCCACACCGAGCAAGGCGCTATATGTATCGCGCCTGCATTACGCGCGTTTGTGGTGCGCGTGCCGCGACCGCTGCAGGAGACCATCGCATGTGCTGACTTCTGGCCGAAGGGTGTCGTGTTTCGACGGTTCCGGGGCAATCTGCCGAATCCTACACCAGAGATGACGATGCAACGGGGCCACGCCGTTTCGTCGCCTAAATAGTATTATTTGTTGTTTTTAGTTTCGTGACGCATTGGTTATTACTGTAATGTCACGTAAATGTATTTGTCAATAAATAAAATAAATAAATGTATTAATGGAAATTTGTGCAAAAAGCCATTCCCGAAGAGTGTTGCATCTCTTTTTCTTGTGCGCGGAAGGCATAAGCGTGTCTCTGTCAAGGGGGCGTGATCGACTCGAATCAAGTCATCCCCTTAAGGGTCGCAGGGACGCTAGTTAAACAGAATTAGTTTCCGATTATGTATCCCATTATCATATTTTTCCATTATGCCGTTATAAAATGACAACCAAAGTAGTTTTGTACGGAAAGACAACTTGATTTGACCGTGCTGGAGACTCTTAATTCAATATTTATCGAATCGAATAACGAAGGTAGAGTTTAGGGAAAGGGTATTTTCGTATCCCTTAAATAATCGTGTGGAATCTATTTATTGTGTGTAAAGCTCCTAACTTTATTTGCTTTGGATGCCTTCCAAAGTTGATTTAGGTACTTATAAGAAAGTTTAGGATAGGTATTTGTAAGTACCATATTTTTTTCATGATGTAGTCGAAAGAAAAATCAATTTTCAACATAAACAAAAATGTGATTTACGAATATTTGTACAATTGTAACTTAATGTCCCAAATCCAGAACTTCTATGTATTTGTCATGGTCTTTATTACAGTGCAGCCTCTCTCATACTCTTTAAATAAATAAATTAGTATCAGATAAGGGGCAATATTACACAAAACGTACTACACCCATAGTAGGCTCAATAAGGCTTGTGTTGCGGGTACTAGACGACGATATATTTATTTAATAGATACATAGAAAATCCAAGACTCCAAAATGAAATATTCATGCTCATCACACAAATGTTGGCCCTTACCGGGATTCGAACTCAGGTCAGTTTCGTAGGCAGTTTCACTACCCACTAGGCTATCCAGCAAAAACATGAATGGAAAAACCCAGGAGCTTAATATTTTTTTCTGAAATGGTATTATTATCTACAGCTGCTTCCAGACAAGCCCGTATATATGAATCATTGACATTTTATTCCCTGTCTCGCTTTATCTGATAGCTTCGTACTGCTCTTGCAGTTCACCAGACAGGTCCGTCAGAAGGCATCTTTGTAAACATGTAGTCATCATCATTAGTACTCTTATATTTAGATGCTGTAGAACTTAAATAGGTACCTAAATAGTGTAATATAGTAGTGTGTGCCGTTTTTAAAGTTTAGATATTAAAACGTTGTGCCCTAACATTACTTATTTGGCAGGTACTAAGGCTGAGTATTCACCGGAGTAGTGCAAAACAGTGTTTATATACTTTATATATATTTGACACTTTGATGCATGCGAGGTGTCGAGTATAGTGTTGGTAGGACATGAAATTAAAATGAGCTTGTATGAGACCACCAATTACTTTCATGTTCAATATTCTTCCTTCACTAGATACAATATTGTATTGTAGATGGGGGAAAGTTAGGCGCGAGTGGCGAGTCCGGAGCTCGAGGGGCGAGGCTTTGAGGTGTGAAGGATAAATGAAGCCCGAGGTGAATGAGGAGCGAGTCGGTGCCTCGTGAGGAATGAAGTAGTACATATTTCAAGCGTGAAGTGATGCGACAATTTATTGAAATGAGTATGACATATGAGGTGCCTCACGAGTGAGTAACCCGACACTAGTCGAGTAGTCTTGTGCTGGCCACGATTATAACGAATCTACGCAGATATCTGGTAAATATTTGCCCTAAAGTTAAGTGAAAATTCATATTTTATACTAAATGTCATTTAATTAAAACAGGACAGCGCGACATACAATTACAGTCACACCACCAGTATCTTACGATCAATACGAATCAATCTATACAGGTTATCATTCCTACAATAAAAGTAGCTGGCATTATTGCAACTTTAATTTAATTTATAATTCTTTTTTCGTAACAGAATTGTTTTACTTGTTCTGTTATCGTTGTTCTCTCCGTTTCTTTTCGGTCTTTTTTATTTATTTTGTTGTAAAATGCCAAATAAATAATTTATCTATCTATCTATCTATTCTCCACTCTCTTTCAGAATACAATCTCACTTCTGAAATCAGCAATCACACACGATATTTCACACGACTAAAACTATATACACATGTAAATCAGGTTTACATGTACCGATCCCGCACTCGCGCGTACATTTCCGCGCTGTCCACTTTGTTGGGGCCCTCGTTCTTCCCAAAGAACGTGGTCTTCGTGGTCTTTAACATCGCCTTGCCGTTCTCAGCTGACTTCCTCCAGTACACCGTCTGGACAGCGTGCCTCCCAGCGATGTAGCGGGTCGCGGTACCGATCAGCTGCGTCTTGTTCATTTTAAAATCTTTCAAATATCTCGAATCAAATTTCCACGATAGCCGATTACGAAAATCGTACGGAAAATTGAAATCGGAACCGATTTCACGGCTCTGAATCGAATAGATATAAATTGAAGTGTGACACGGCTGTGTTCGTCTGAATGATGTTGTGTGGCAGTGAGCCGGCTTATATAGCGGCTGGCGCGTGCTATCGTATGACTGATAAAGGACCACAACACGCGGCTTGTGACGTCATGAATGTATAGTGCGCGTGCACTTTGCCCGCTCGTGCCGTAAATGCAGATTAATTATATGCAATTCTGGTCACCTGGATAGGAAACTTGGTACCGGTTTGGACTTTGACCATATTTGCTGTTTTTATTGAGGTTAATTCATCCGCATTGCATACTTATTTGGTTATCTCATTTCTGAGTTTATTTTAATATGCATTTCTTTTGTTACTGATGTCTCGCATGCCAGTATTGTGTATAGGCATCATTAATCATTATCCTTATGCTACAAATGGAATTTCAATGACTATTTCTCTGACATTCACTACTATTGAAACACTTATTTTTAATAAGTACAGATACTCAATTTCGGTTGACATCATTGCTATGGTTTTATTAAGAAATCCTATTAATCGCTGACTTTATTCACAAAATAAACAATAGTAGTTTATGCAACTGATACATAATGAGAGGCCTTGTTTTAAGGTAAGGTAAGGTCCTCAACTGTGCGTTTCTCCCGAAACTTTCTGCCTCGCACAGCCAAACTCTGGAATGAACTGTCGCCTGCGGTATTTCCGGACCGTTATAACCTTCAAGCCTTCAAGAAAAGAGCGTACTCCCATCTTAAAGGCCGGCAACGCACCTACAACTCTTCTGGTGTTGTAAGTGTCCATGGGCGTCGATTATCGCTTACCATCAGGTGATTCGACTGCTCGTTTGCCTCCTATATCATAAAAAAAAAAAGCCTAATTATAATTATGTACAGTTGCATACACTACTATATCTACATTCTACATACAAACATATCATAGGATGGGTTCAGAAGTCGTTGGGAAATGACCAGCATTGCTACGTGCTACGTGTAATAGTACATTACGGCAGATAATCGAACGAGTAAGTAAAGCCATACTGGCCAAGTATGAATAAGACGGACCGAGCCGCAGGCGAGGTCTGGCTACAATACGAGGCCGGGATGCCTAATACGGTCGAAGCAAGTATAGTGCTTTTCTCAAGAATGAAACAAGAAAATAAGATAAAAATATATCTAGCCCTTTACCTACGGGGCCTTAAATCGCTCCGGCACCTCTCAATACGGGCATGTTTTGGCGAGTCAGCGGTTAGGCATAATTTTACTTACTTGTAACTTTTGAAGTATTACAGCTACACACTTGAAATTTCACACGCACAATAAGTATAATGTGCTTAATCAATAAATAATCACTTGGGGTAATAATATTCACTATTTTTTCAGATATTAACCAATATATTCGTCACTAAGAAATTGAAGATTTTTAAGTTACTACTCGTGCATTTCACTAGTTTATGTTTAAAAACATTAGCTTATAGTATATTTAACACATAAATATTTAAAGAACGATAATTATACAAATAATGCATAAATATCAATCACTTAAAACGTTGCATAAAAACCATTTACGAGTTATGGAAAATACCGATGTGCATCTATCGAGACAGTTGTCGATATATCGATAACGTCACCATCACCATCAGCATCGACCAAGGGAAAAATCGAGCAGTAATTTATTACGAATAGTCTTTCACGATACAAGTGCAGAAGATAGGGAATTACCTGTTCGCACGTGTATTGTACAACGTTTTACAGTTCATATGGTTTTTTCAAGTTCCGACATATGCACGGAGAGTGCTCATTCCCGCACGCGTGCTGGAAACTAGCACCATATGTACTTTAAATACCTTAATTAGATTCTGTAGTGAGTCCGAATGTGCACTAAGGTATAATTTATGAACCAAAATGGTAAAAAACACTAATAATAACACTGAAAACACTCCCGCGCCGTACTCTCACAACAAGTCGATGAAATTTAAAACAACACTATTGTCCGCCATATTGAATTCAATTATTTGCACTCCTGCAGTACGGGTGTCAACCCCAGTTGACAGCAAAAATGCGGTAATTTTAAAAATATGTTTATGTCAGAGCCATCTACCGAAACGATATTTTTTTCTTTGCATATAGATTAGTATTGGGATTAGTATAGACTAATCCCAATGCATAATGTGACCGCTATTACCAAGACACAAGGTCTCGTTTTGACTTAAAAAAATATTGAACATGACCATTACTTCGATCAACTATAGTTGACACCCGTTCTGCAGCGCCTTACTGGCAACTCTGGTTGACACCCGTAGGTAAAGGGCTAGGAAATATTAAAAGTAACATTCATATTCGGGCATTTGCTAAAGGATATTTTGACTCTTGGGAGGGGAGGTAGTGAATGTCTGTCACGTAGTCATTAGGTAATTTTGCCGAGATGTAGAATACTGCGGCGAGTTAACTAGCTGGGAAATCGTTTGCTCTTGGAGCGACATGTTCGGCTGCGGGATGATGGTCGGATAGTCTCGGTGAGAGGGGGACGGCTGCGGGATGATGGTCGGAAAGTCTCGGCGAGAGGGGGACGGCTGCGGGATTGTTGTCGGATTCTCTTGATGATTGGCCCCAGAGTCAGCAAGAGATGACCTTCTAAAACAATGACCAGTAAATGCGTTATTTAAATAAAAAAATGTCTTGATTTCTTTAAGCATTGCTGCAATTTTATGACGACCAACGTTTTGTCGCACACATTTTCCGTTTTTATAATTTATAAAAAAGTTATCAGATTTCATCTCTGTCGGACGCATATTGTGGTATTTTTTTACAATATTGTCGAATTCGCCGTGAATCACAAACGAGCGAATAAGTTTTGTTTTTGTCTCGCGTAATTTTACTAATATTAGATCATCATGATATTCGACGTCGTTGGTTGTAATATTAGACAACTCTATACTTACATACACTAACTTCCATGATAAGAACAACCTATAAACAAAAATAATTATGAGTTTTTACCATTATTAAAAAATAATATAAATATCGTTATCAAATATTAGCAGCATTTATTTACCTTCATTGCCAAATATTTATCATCCGGAGCGTCATTTAAGAACTTTTGTATATTTTGGCTGCTGAATATTTGCGATCTTTCCTTTGTAGCCATTCGATTGTATAGTATGATCGAATTTGGATAGTTCCCCATGACAATGTAACATAGAGCATAGAATACACTGCCCATAAGCTAGACGGCAGCATTATTTGGCGCAGATGGTAGAAATAAGTCAGAAACACATTCTCTGACCAATTATTAGCTTGATTTTCTTCCTTCCACTTAATGAATTTCTCGTATTTTTTAAAATATCTTTCCTTGGATTTAGGCGGAAGTAATTTATTTTTAGCTAACTCCGCCTCCGCTTTTAAGTGAGGAGGAGTGCCGTCTATTTCGTAATCAGTCTCGTCTGAGCTCATTTTTGCAGAATTGTAATAAATCACACAAACAAATTATAGTCATTTAAATCCCGCCGTAATTTCATTGAGTTTTATTTTTTTACAAAAACTGCGTTTAGTTATCTGCACTGATTTATTTGCGCTGCCTTGCAATCGAATTTTAAATGTTAAAGGATGTCCATAGTTTTAAATTTAACCCAAAAAATAATTTCGAAATATCAACAATAAGCTTACATTTTTTCCACCAATTTACACAACACAATTATGAACTAAACGCAGCATACAAACTGTTCCGCACTCACCTTATGGCTACTTTTTTATATGCATCACGAGTTTCTTTATACTGCCAAGCTGCCAGTCCTGACATATTTTAATTTAAATTTGTTTTTGGTGTAAATTGTAAGTGTAGGTACTTATAATTAGAAGAATTAGTCGTATGCATGTTAAAAGTATGCTTTAAATAAGAATATATTTGAAATAAAATAGCGTTCAAGATGATGAATTAATCTTTTTAAATTCATATACGACCACATCGCCCTCACATCCTTAGTTGTTGACGTTTTTGTATAGCTCGGTAGTGACGCATGATACGTAATAGGAATTACATACTTACTGGACAAATATTGATTCTCAATTTAAAATCTCGCGTTTTACTGGACACTACTAATAAACTTCGTATGTTCTTGGTCTTCGGTTGTTCCATGTACTATTATCTTTTTAGCGATGTTATGGCAAGATTACTTACATAGCATTTTTCAGAAACATATTATTGTTGCAATCCTGGCCGCATTTACGATATCCGGGGGAGTTTTCAGTTACTACTACTCATATTTCGTTTTAACCTAAATGTAAAACAACTTTTCATAATTCTAATTTCGTAACAGCGAAAATCAACAAACAAATAACAACAGTAATGGAGGCAATTCGATCGTCCGTCAAGACGAATGCTTTAAAAAAAAACATAGACAATCGAATGAAGTCCCTATTCTCATGTCACTCGAGATTAAATGTCGTGCGGTTTATTTAAAAAAAAACATACTGAATTGACGTTTCGTATCGATTACTGTTTTAATATCCATGGATACTAGAATAGATAGGTACCTACTTTAGTTTTGACAGGTGTTCGAAATTTAAACTCATACTCTTACAAAAATCAATACATTAAAGTACAGATTTTACCTACTACCACAGACAAGAAAGTTCTCTTTGTAAAATTGGTTGCAATAATGCTGGTCATTTTAAAGCACTAATGATATTATGTGCGCAGGTAAATATTTATACCGTTTTTCCCAACCCATCATATTGACTAAATCACAGACAGGTCATTATCGAAAATATGAAAAAAGTTACTACAAAGCAAGATTAAAACAATTTTAAGTATTACATTAATAGGTACTATTAGATTGTGGCGCAGAGCGCAGATGCGTGATATTTAATCAAACAAACTGTTATTTTATGGTTTTATTCCGCGGACTTTGATAACCGGAAAAAATAAACACGTTCGAGTAAACAATTTATTATTTACTCGTAGATATGCAAATTGTATTTTGCGAATGTTAAAAATGTTTATGTGAGCTTCATATCATTATAATGATCTAAGTTACCAAAGGAGGATTAAATATGCATTGTGAATAAAAAAAAGTAAATTGGTATAATATATACCTACTTCTTTCTTAAACGAGAAAAAAATCGGTTCGACTCATTGAAATCATTAAAATCGGTAGCTATGTAGGTTTGGGTTGGTGGCTCACCGACCCAAAGTTAGTCTAGGCCTCCGACACGAGCTGTCGCCACTTGACCCGATCCTGCGCCATCTCTTTCCAGTCAGTTCTAATTCGACGACGTCGTTCCAGCGATGCCTGGGACGGGACGTCCGACGGGTTGCCGCCCTGCCGGACGTCCCAAATATGCCCGGTTGGCACCCCGATCTTCCTCCATCCTTTCAACGTGACCAAGCTAGCGGAGACGGTGAACTTTTGTTTCTCCAATAATGTTGGGTGTAGCCACAATATGCTCAATTTCGACGTTTTTCCGGACTGAAACTTCCGTCATTTCTCTTCACCGGACCTAACATTTTTCGAAGAATTTTTCTCTCCGCCACCTGGAGCTTATTTTCTTCTTTAAGTGTTACCGTCCAAGTCTCACATCCATACATATTGGCCTTTTGAACGTTTTATATATGCGGAGTTTCGTGTTTCTACTGAGGAGCTTGGACGATAAAACTTTATGAAGGGCGGCACTGCACCGCAAGGTGCTTTGGATGCGGATGTTTATATCCTCCTCCCGTGTATTAGTGACGGTGACTGTGCAGCCTTTAATTAAATTCGGACACGCCTTTGTAAGTGATATCCCGTACATGAAGGTCTTTTCTTTTAACGCGTGTTTTTGTAGCGTTTCATGTGGAGATATTCGGATTTTTCATGGCTAATACTTACATGTCTACCCTCTTAGCCTCGATCTCCAGGACTGCTGCGGATACTGCAACCTCTTCCTTGGTTTCCCCGAGCAGGGTTAGATCGACGGCGTACGCTATCACCTCATGCTTTCCGTTCAGTTGCAGCCCGACTTCTAGCGCACTTTCCTAAGAGCATATTCTAGCAATAAATTAACAAGTTTCTGTCAAGAATTTCATTTTTGGTACAAGCTTTTATTACCGACTGTACTTTTCTGTATACCGTCATCAACTAATCATTGAGACAATTCTAACGAGCCCAAACTCGATGAAATTCTGTGGTTTTATTACGGAGTTTCTATGGCCACCTTCCAGCTCCATCATCAGATCAGATCCACATCATCATAATATTGCATTGTCACGCGATTTGCATATTTGTGCAAAATTTCAACTCAATCAGATTGATTGAGAACTTGCAAGATTTGATTACAGACAGGCAGACAGTCAACGGGACAGGTGAAAGTAAATAAAAGCTTGTAAAAAGCATAGGCAACAGGGTGTCGCCCTGTTTCAGTCCCGTGACTACTGCAAACTCGTTCTTTAGCTCGTTATCAACCTTTGGTGGCCACTTCGATCAAGTCCACTAGTTTTTTGGGGATGTTAAAGTTCCTGAGTATTGTATACAGAGCACAACGGTCAATGCTGTCGTAAGCTTTCTTGAAATCCACAAACAGAACGTGGATGCTCCGAGCGTATTCCCATCTTTTTGCCGTAGGTTGTTTAAGACGGAAGATCTGATCTATGATGCTGCGATTGCGACGGAACCCGGACTGATAACCACTAAGGATTTGTTCCGGGTACGGTTCCAGTCTTCTCAGCAGCACATAAGATAGGACCTAGTACCCAGTTAGTAAGAGAGCAATCCCACGATAGTTCGAACATCTCTTTTAAAGCCTTTCTTGTGTACCGGGCAAATAATCCCTGTATTCCATTCTTGAGGCTGTTGCTTCAGCTTTACTCCTCTTCAGAATTAGTGCGTATAAATGGGACTGTATTACTCTTCCGCCGTATTTCCAGATTTCTGAGGGTATGCCGTCAATTCCTGGGGCCTTATTATTCTTAAGCCTCATTATGGCCTGCCGAACTCCATCGAATGATAAAGGATCCATCTCGATCCGGTTACCACTTGCAGTACAGGGAACTGGTTCAGTCGGCAGTTGAGTAGTTGTGGGAAGTAGTGAGTTCCGTCATGAGTTCTTGATGTCCGCATTATCTGTAACTAGGTTGCCATCATCGTCTTCTAGAAATTGAGAAGTAGGTCGATAACCCTTTTTGAAAGTCTTCAGTTCCTGATAAAATTGTCTTGAATTGCTGGCCTTTATGCGTGTTTCTATCTCCCTGCCTGCTCGTCCATATGCTGTCACAGTTGTTGGGGGACACATGACTCGAATAAAAATTAGGGGTTTAAAGCCCAAATCTCGCAAACGAATCACTAAATTGAAAAATGGTTTTATAAAACCCAGTTTTTTTAACAAGCTATCTAACGATACCCGACACTATGGATATCACGAGAAAAAAAAAATATCCCCAATTTAGGTGTATTTGTGTACAGGTGAATCCTCCAATATTTATTTACTGTCGCTGTGATTAAAAAAAATATAGACATGAAAGTAAGGATATGCCTTCTGTCAAATATCGTGAATGACATGAACACTGGCTGACTGATTTTAAGACGCAATTTATTTTAATTGTTCAGATAGCTGCTTGTATAACGCTCGCCAATCAGAAGTCCTCAATAATATTGACACTTGTCAGCTGACGTAGGTATATGATTGACAGTCGATGGTCCAATAATAGATCACTAATCATGTCGTCAATTGATGTTAATTGGGTCTTCCACACTTGACTTCTCGAGTGGGAAAATACCGTCATGAATGTCATGGAAATACATGAGTTATTTTCTAATGCCTATTCAGGTTATCTTTAGTACGTTGCGTAATGCGTAATTTCTTTTGAATAGATAGCAAAAAGGAATATTGTTCCCCTAATAAATATAATGCACCTGCTAGTCGATTGCATAACGTTTCGTAGGTACGTTAGGTAGAACTACAAAATCTAATTATGTTTTTAGATTTTTCCAAACGCTCGTTCGAAAAGTTACGCCAATAATATTTCATCCTCATTCTCCTAGCGATATTCCCGGTTATAGACGGTCTATTTGTCACAATAAACATTACATTTTGTTAATAATGGTTTCTATGGATTTGCTTAAATATTATCTTAGTGTGATAATGGAAAGTAAATATTAAAATTGTGTAGGTACACAAAATCTTAGCAATATGTCTCAAATATCGTAAAAGACGTATCTTTAAATACTTAGCAACACTTTAACACAGTATTTACTCGTGCGATCATAAAGAACGCTATTTGAGCGATCGTTTAAATCCTGAAAAAATCTTTAGATTGTTAACCTATGACAAATAACGAGACATGGATTAGGCACTTATATTATTACGTAGATACATACAGTCATTATATTACAACTGTTACGTAGTGTAGTTTAAAGTAGATGTTTTCAGCCAACTTACAGTCATGCAGTTTGGTACATATTCCCCCTGGGTGGCCCAATAGGGTTCCCAAGGAGGTTATCCCGCAGCATATTTGCAACTGGCCGAGCTGCTGGCCAAACATGGCAAGAAAAAAACCATATCACTTTTTGTTTCACCAGAATAATAATAATTAATTCACTCACCCAAAAGTTTACAGTATAACACCAAAGCACTTAAGTGGTACTTTATAATAGTAATAACATAGAAACAGTTACATACACTTTATACGAAATGAATATCACATATAACGTAATAAAATAACGCTTTAAAAATACAAGAAAGAATGAAAAGTAAACAAACTAAAATAAACTCATAAATAACGTCTACGAGTACAATGGCACAGTTTTTAATTTATTATAAATTAACTTAATTAATTTCAATCAGAAAAGTTTAAAAACCTCTGAAATTTCATTTCAAAATCTCAAAAGCAACTGAATCGATTATGTTGAAACGTAGCTCGTAGCTAAGAAAGAACCATCTCGATCACGGCAGCGTTCGAACAAAAAGGCCGCATTAAAATCGGTCCATTCATTTAGGAGCTATACGATGCCTCATATACTCAAACACTTATAAGTTATAACACCCCTCTTGTGTGGGGGGTTAAATAATGATATGCATAGATTTTTAACCGACGAAAAAACGGAGGAGGTTCTCAAGTCAACGCGTATATATATATATATATATATATATATTTTTATGTATAACTTTTTACAGAGTAGTCCGACTTTGATAATTCTTTTTTTATTGGAAAGGGTATACCTCGAAGTTGGTCCCACATAAATTGATTGATTGTTTGGCGCCGACTCAAAATTACTTAGGTACACTTAGATTAATTTAAGAACTTAGTTATTAAGGTTAGTTAATTAAAAACTCAAAATAATTACAAAAATATATACTTAGGTACCTATACTTACAGTAAAAAAAAAAAAATTTTTTTTGTTTAAAAGTTTTTGTTTTAGGCCGAGAAGGAGGGTCTACTACTGTCTCCCCCCCTCCCCCTCCACCTAGGGGGTATGGGCCGCCGGGCTAGCCGCACGTGGTCACTGGCGCAATGACCCTAAACCAAACAGAACTTTAGTTGTACATTGCGCTACAACATTGGCTGTTTCTTTCCTAGACATGGGCTCTTTGTTACACCATTGTGTATAAGCTTTCATGTCGAGTTGTCTCGACCCTAACCTGGGGTGAGAGATAAGAGTGATAACCTTAAGACCTGAGTAATCATTAAATATTGTATAGGTACTCAATTCTTGACAAGCCATGCTTCTTTCACTTTCATTACATTCTGCATAGATGCTCGTCGGTTTAGGATACTTTTGACCTGACCTATGTTCGGGATTTCCCCGATTTGGTCGGAAAACGTTCGACGAGGTCTTCCTCTTCCAACTGTACAGTCGAGGTCAAAAATATGTTTACACTTTTGCACCTTATTGCCTTGTAATAAGGTGCAAAAGTGTAAACATATTTTTGACCTCGACTGTACCTACCATCAAATTTTCCCTCATACACTCTCTTTGATCATGATCAGGTGATCTCTGCCAACCCCTGCGGGAAATAGGCGTGATTATATGTATGTATATATGTGCTCAATAATTTGATACCTAGCCTTAGAGAAACAAAAAATTTGTAATCGGTTTCTTGCTAAATAGTAACAAAATATGATAAAAGGTACAAAGTTCCGTGCTAACGGAAAACTATAAATGTCATACATACACTACTTTCCTATGTTTTTACAAGCTTTATATTAACTTGACTTGTTCGTATGTAAGTATAAAAGTATGTTCGTATGTATGTATGTAAGTTGTCCGTCAAATCTTGCAAGTTAAATTTGACCCACTTCCCGGTGACCGATTGAGCTGAAATGTTGGGTTTAACTTTAGTTTGGATGACAATTCAATATTATGGTACCATCGAGCTGATCTGACGATAGAGACAGAAAGTGGCCATAGGAACTCCGTAATAAAACCACATAACCCCATCGAGTTTGGGCTCGTTAGAATCGTCTCAATGAGCAGTTGATGACGGTATACAGAAAACAGTCGGCAATAAAAGCTTGTACCAAAAATGAAATTTTTGACTGAAACTTATTATGATGCCTCTCGAACTAGTTTTTAGACAGGATCATATTATGTCTGTAGAATGCGAGCAACTACAATCAGATATTTTATTGAAAAGGAAAAAACAAGAGTTGAATACAGTGCCAGAATACACAGCGTTAGGTTATAACATCACAATGTTATATTCGTGCTAAGTAACCGGCGCTGTATGAAAGGACAAGTATTGGTATTGATATACTGCGTTTAGGTACATACACGGTGTTCCCGGGAATCTCCGTTATCTTCGGCATATTGCAGAGTACATTCACAGAAACAAATACGCATAATTATTACTTGTTATTTTTTTATGTAGCATTAACAGTGGTTAAAGCTGCAAAACTGATTAAATTAAAATATTGAATATCTTGATAACAGTAAGAGTTAAGATACTACTGTCCTGGAGAAATTAACTTTATTTGATCTAACCTATGCCTGCCTATGTATATATGAGTAACTCAAAATCTTCAGTTTGTCTGTAGAAGTACATACGTACGATAAGGAAAAATGTAGCTCAAGATTTAGATATAATGCAAGTACGAGTACATATATATATATATATATATATATATATATACACACATATTATTTCTTATAGATAGGGAAATGGCGAACCGTACTCAGGTCGTATCCAAGACAATTGCAGCTATTTTAATTTTCCCACACACAAGCCTTTCCACTTGAGAACTATGAAGAAGGAAAATCAAAGATTTCCAAGACAGTTCTTGTAAAGTCGTCGATGCGTTTCATGATAGAAACTAGATTAAAGTTTATTTAGATAGGAACTGATAGGTACAGCTATCAGGCCATACAATTGGAACAGCTTAGCTCACTTGAGTTTAAAATGTGTAGAAATAGGCTCTCAATAAAACAAATTGTATGGATAATTGTTTCAAACCTTGCCAGGCGATGGCTGTCCTGAGATTATGTTGTATAGATTTGAATATGCAAAGAAGCTCGCGCTCTGCGCCCACCTTACCCGTCTAACTACAATAAACTAGTACGATAAGAGCAGCCCGTGGTTTCACTCGCGTCTTCTAACCCATCAAAGGGTGTACTTCATGAAGTTTACTTCAGTCGTCAGAGTTTATTTTTGGAATTTATTTCAGCCAGAAATATCTCCGTACCTGTAGCCTCCCAGCCCTAATGGGCTATACTCCTCAAAATAAAATAGGGGCACCAAGTGTGGTGATCGTTACGTGAACATTATATCAAACAGTAATATCTATTTTTCCAGCTATTAGACATAAACTACAGCATGAAAGAGGTACCCACCCACATTACCACATACCCACATTTATGCAAAAAGTGGCGCTGGAATATACGTTTCATGTGCTCTGCCTACCCCTTTTAGGAATAAAGGCGTGAATGTATGTATGTATGTATGTATGAAAGAGGTTGTATTCTAAAGGAGGCGGGACATCATTAGCCACTAATCAATTAGTTTATGTCCAGTAAATAATGTAAGTGGCTCTTATTTTGTCTTGAGCAGTATATGTAGTTTAACCATTTCAACTTTCTTTTAAAACAAAAGATGCTTGACTGCTTTAGTTATTCGACCCACTTCATTCAGTATTTGTATTAAAATATTAAAAACTACGAAAACAGCTGCCCCCAGTTGGATATCATTGCTTGATTACAAACGTTTTCTAATAAATAAGTACCTAAATGTATTATGGTTGGTTCCCCCTGTTTTGGCATATTTTTTTAGTAAGAATGTATGTATGTAGCCATAATTGACTTTGTGCATAAACTGTTTTGGCAGAATCGAGATTCGCATCGTTCGATGACACTGAATTTCAATAGTCCGAATATTATTTCTTCATAATGATGCTCCGAATCATTTCCACGCATAAAAATATATGAGCATTTTTTTTTTGTGGAACACTATTCTCGCAGAAATATATAATGGCATAACATTATTTAACAGTATAGATAATATACATTCGTTATTTGTTTTTTTTTAAACCAAATACGCCAATAATTTTAACCTAACCTAAACCTAACCTAACGCGGGGTGCCTATTTCCGCTCTAAGGGACACAAGCTAACCCTAACTTAACCTACTAATAATACAATTGTTACTGTTATCAGTTGTTTTTTTACTGCGGGGGTCTCGGCGTCAAATGGTACAAAGTTGTACTCTGTGCCGAGGCCTCTATATTATCCGTGTATTATTAGTATATTATCTGAACCAGTACCTAATATCAGATGTATATTTATATTTAAATGTACCTAATGTATATCCGTCTATATCGAGCAACGCAAACAGTAATTGGTTCGTTAAATGTGTTTGGCGCAAGCAACCTCGGTCAGCATGCAAATTCGCCGTCTAAATTGAATATTCAGTCAACAGAATAAAGAATTCACGGCCGACCGTGCCGAACCCAAAACTATTTCCTAAAAAATAAACCTGTGAACGGATTGAAACGTTTGATCATTTAAAGTGATTGCCAATACTCCCTAGCTCATATAACTTTCAGCGTTAAAAAGATATCAGATCGCTAGTAGCGCCAATCTTCCTTCTCGACACGGGCTAACTCTACCAGCCACGCTCTATAAATTCTACATCTTGTCAAAAAAGTCAGTTTGGGCCACATCCCGGTCGCCGCGTGCATACCGTATGAATGTATGATGATACTCGTATTTATGATAATAAGCGACCGGTTTATATTTTTTTAGTCAAGATATAGAATATCGAATGTGTGAATGCAATTACGATGATAATAAGCTTTTATATAAAACTGTAGTTAATTCATTATTTTATCTATTATATCTTGACATTGTTGACATATTGTATTATTCAATTCTATTTTGACGTCATCATTTGCAACAGATATAATGTATATGTATTTTTTAAAAACTTGCATGCTCAGTAAAGCCGAATGCATTGGACACCAAATGTTTATACCACCTTGTTTTGTACTACATTGTTGCAATAGATAAATTATTATTGATTGTTATTCATGTGACAAAAGATTGTATCGAATTGAGGCCCTTATACCATAAGTAGATAACTATGTAAACAGTCTAGGTTAGATTAGAATGAAAAAATAACAAACCTCCAGCGGAAGATGGTTTTCGGTATTATAAAATTCGGAAAAAATATGCAAAAGACTCTTCGGAATTATGTAGTGTAGTGTACCCCCGGATTTTTAATTTTTAGTTGCAAAATGCAGGGTACGTACCATTTTCGTGTACGAACTATAAAGCCATTGTTATTAACATGCAGGGTCGTCATTGGTATTAAGATTTCCGCAAAATTGAGCAACTAGGGCACGAGGGTCCTTATCCTTCCGGGTTGGACAATGTTGAATGATGTGGTCAGCCGCTGAAGGGCCATGGTCGCAAGTGACGGGAAGGATGCTCGAGAATAACTCTAATTATTTACGTGAATACTATTATTTACAAGAGTTTTGACACTTCGTGACATCACCAATCTTGTAATATTCACGTATCGCAAATTTTTCCACGTTTCTTCTTGATCTCTTTTAAAAACCATTATGTCGATGAACCGTTTTGCATTAGCAAAACGGTTCACCGGCATCGTCGCTAGAGTATAACCAATCTTAAAATGAACGCCCCTATACTAATCGACTTTGAAAAGTTAGGGACAATATTGATCTACATCTCCTTCTCCTAAACAAAATTTGTGAGAGAATTATACAATTATATTAATTTCAACACTTTTTAAAAGTGTTGCAAAAAAAATATTTTCTCAATGACGAAACCTGCGCTGTGGATCTTGTTTGTATGTACTTAGTGGTTCAGTTTTATTCATTTTGTGGTTTTTTTTTCTCTATAAAATAAAAATTCATTCATTTTCTCAATTAACTTTGTTGATTAGTAGTACTAAGACGGGCGTTCATTTTAAGATTTATTTTTCTTTTCTACTTCTTCCTGATAATGGCATTGTGAAAATTTCGATTTGTTTATATATCGTCGCACCATTCTGTTAGATTACTTACTCTAGGTCTGTCTCAGTTGTGTTCGAAAACCAAATCAGCAATGTGTAGTGTTCTCAAAACGTGTGCAAATGGAAAGTAAAGAGTCATTGTTATACTTTCACGAAATCAGGCAATTTGTACTACGATCCCAGTAGAGTTGGCAGTTCGAAACAATTGAATAACAATTGAATTTATTTACGAGAATCAAACCCGGTGCGTAAAATAAATACGTAAATACTGTGTAAAATATTGGTTTTTGTACCTTGATCTTATCTAAAGACCATCCTCAGCATATCCGTGTTGCATACTGTGGAAATTTTGTTTGTTTGTTGGTTTATCTTAATCTCTCCGTAATCTGACTAATTTTGAAATAAGGCGGAAATAAAACTAATATTAATACCTCCGTAAAGACTTATCTTTCCTAGATGTATCATTGTCGTTATCATATTTACCCAGACACATTTTATTCAGATTAAGAATTTTAATCGTATAATTATTTTATTTAGTGCTATGGGCAAGGGTTTTTGAATTCATTTTCAGTTTAAATACCCAAGGTGAATGCCCCAGTGCTCGACATTGGCACATTACAAGGCACCTTTAAACTAATTCAAAAGTAATTCCGATTCAGATTCATTTATTCACTATATAAGATTATAAATTACATGTCAATATAAAAGAACCCCTATTGTGATCGTCAATAACATACAATATGATTTAATAAAAATTATTAGAATTGAAATATAACTATGTCCACTTAATTTAAATTTATATCATAGTTATCAAAGTTCACCTAAAAGGATCGTCAGTATATAATATTACAATAATTTAATTATGTAAAAAAAATGAATAAAAGTTATGCGGTTATGTCAAAAAAATCACTTGTAGAATACAGTGGATTTTCCAATAGAAAGTTAATTAATTAAAGTTAATAATGAAAGTTAAGTTAATCGACGTTTGAATATGGTTTCTGATGTTTCCATTCGTATTTCGGCGGGTAGACGTTCATAGTAAGTGGAACCTATGATGCGCGGGTTTTTCCTGCAAGTGCCATGTGACGTGGGATCGTTCTTAGTCGGCCTGTGGAACGAATAGTCTTACGGGTCAATTTTCAAACGAGCTGTTTTTGCTGTCCCACGGCTATAATTTCAAGTCAGTTTAACATGGACTATTGATACATATATATTTGTATTCCGTGTATTATATTGTACTTAAAATATATATAACAATACCTTAAATATTAATAGATTCTGAAAAAAAATATTGTTGATATCGTAAAACGGCGAAATCTACCGCTTTTTCGCGTGTCCCACTTGCGGTTTTGCTCAAACAAAAATTCATAACTATAGATTTCGGCAACGTGTAAATAAACAACTTGTACTGGTATAAAGAAGATTTATTAGCGCATTCATTAAAGTATCTTGCAAAATTAATGCGTGAATAATTAAAACCAGTGAAGTGTTTTAGTAGTTGTCCCACGCGCGACCCATTTATTAGGACTCCAGCTCAAAACCCTTAAAATCTGGTTTTCTATTGTCCCACCCCTACACTACTTTACGATACGATAGATAGGTTAGTTGAGCTTCAACCACAAACGGGAGGGGAGGGAGCGCCAGTATTTTTGACGGAGGAAACAGGTTTTCTTTATACGAAGTATTTTGGTACGGCTATGACGACATTTGTATGGGCGTTTATTTATTAATATACGATTGAAATAAAAATGTGTCTTTCATAACAAAGGTTAGCAATATGGGGTAAGAGTTTCGTGTTTAACTAATTAGTGAATTCAATTAATAGTGTACGAAGGACAGCCAAAAAACATCCATGTTGACATTTGTATGGCGACATTTGTACGGCTTTTTTGGCCGTACAAATGTCGAACGTGGCATACAAATGTCGATTTAAAACAAAATGTAAGTAAAGCACGAAATTAATGGACATTGGAAAGGATTAAACTGGCCTCGATTTAGACACTGGTTCCGTGACACATTTGTTGTTTGCTACCTTACCTACTTACTACTTTTTAGGGTTCCGTACCCAAAGGGTAAAAACTACGGGACCCTATTACTAAGATTCCGCTATCCGTCCGTCTGTTCGTGTGTCTGTCTGTCCGTCTGTCACCAGGCTGTATCTCATGAACCGTGATAGTTAGACTGTTGACATTGTCACAGATGATGTATTTCTGTTACCGCTATAACAACAAATACAAAAAAAAACAGAATAAAATAAATATTTAAGGGCTCCCATACAACAAACGTGATTTTTTGCCGTTTTTGTAGATAATGGTACGAAACCCTTCGTGCGCGAGTCCGACTCGCACTTGGCCGGTTCTTTGCTCTCATTTTGCTACCTTCTCTTAGGCAGAATGAAATAATCTGTTTTGTGTGTGTGAAGTGAATTTTAATATTTTGGAATATAACCACAGAATAAGTAATAGTACAAATATAACGATCATCATATACCATAAACCGGAGATACTATATCGAAATAGTGAGTTTTTTAGTATGGTACAAACATTTAAAGTTTTTCAACAGTTGTATGGCAAAATCGACATTTTGATGGCACTCACCGACATTTGTATGCCGCTATCGACATTTGTATGGCAGAATCGACATTTGTATGGCGCTGACGACATTGGTATGGCACGGTGTTTTTAAAGCGTCAATATCTAGCTAACCATTAGAAGCAGAGAGGTGCCTCGTGCACCATATTTTTTCTTTTTAAAAGCCCTACCTCACGTTGTCGGTACGAATTTGATATTCCAAAAAAATAAAAAAACCATACAAATGTCGAAAAACGGCCTCTTCAAAAATTGACCCTTACCTGATACCTCGAAATGCCTAAAAAAAAATAAGAAAAATGAATAAGATGTCAAAGACTGGGACGTCTGGGACGTTTACCTTCATTATGGAAATACAAGGAGGATACACAAATGCAAAGAAATTTTAAACTTCAACCAAATATGAACCTTGCGTATTCCTGATAAAGTGTTATATTGATTAGCGCGCATCTATGCTCTTCACGGCTAAAGGAATGATTCATTAGAACCTAGTGTGACATAGTCATATCGGTTGCGCTAATATAGCCAACTAATTACGTTCAAATTTAATTAACATGACCTTATTATGCAGGACTATCGGAAAGTTTATAAATGCATCATAAGGCATCTCATTTCTAGTATGGAATTTTCATATAAGGAATACTAAGAGTTGAGCACTGCGTAAGTATTAAAATATCTTTGAATATCGTAAACAATAGTACCTATTGTTGTTTACGAGAGCAGACAATTTGCGTTTCTCTTTAATATTCCATGGTATTGTTTGGAATAGAATACTACGATAAGGAATTGTTTGTGCAGGATTTTCGCTATGTTACGTTCAATCGTAAACACAACACGCGCCATGGTTTATTAACCACTAGCTTCTGCCCGCGACTTCTTCTGCGTGACAACCATGACCTCGTTACAACCGTTACGTTAGTTCCATACAAATTATCGCCCCCCATTTTGCCCCCTTAGGCAATGACTCCCTGGATCAAAAAGTATTATAACTATTAATCCGTTTAGCCGTTTTTGCGTGAATGACTAACCTCCAAACTTTCGCATTTATAATATTAGTAAGATATAATTCATTGATAAACTATTAAGTAAAGGATAATTATTAAAATCATACTAATATTATAAATGCGAAAGTTTGGATGTTTATTAGTCAATCACGCTTAAACGATTCAACCGATTGGGATGAAATTCAGCAAGATTACTTATAGTTTATAGATTAAAATTTAGGATAGTTTTAGTCCGGGTCCAAGCAAACTAAGTCGCGAGAGGAAGCTATTAGGTCCTCATATTAGGTACCTTATTAACTTTAAATGGCGTACTAAATAGTGTAAGATGTCATGATTTGTTTTAAAGCAGAATAAAACATTAATTCATATTTCGTCATGTTCCGTATTATTTCTGTTACACCTTGTAATCTGAGCAGTATAATACAGGGTGTAAATGGCTGTAAGTTCCACCCATAAATCATAACGCTGTCAACGTGATTCAAACGTTTTCATACACGTGCCAGATAGTGGTGCTGGATGTGGCATGCTCACTGACACAGACAGACAAAAAATGTTTGAATTAGCGAGAGTAGCGAAAAAATTCTCCCTTTCGATTCTAGTGAAATTGTGTACGCAGGTTCAATAATTAATTATATTTAAATATTTTTGCCGACTCAGTTTTCCGAAATTAAAATAAATAGAATGTTTTAGAAAATAGGAGACTTACGCAGCGGTGAACCCGCGGGGTGGGCTGCGGGGTTAGACGGCGACCCCATTGGCCGCGGGAAGAGTTTAGTATTTCTTTCGATTGGGGCCTCGGAGACACAAATTATTAAATAGGAGTACGAAGTATAATATTTCTAGTCGTTTAGTAACATAAAACCATAAAGTGATTTTTAACATCTCAGTGAGGACTGTTGCGGAGCTAAATGCATGTTTGTTATGTGTTTATTAATCTTAAATATTCTGTACATTTAAATCTGTTGTTCTCCTAAATAAATAAAATAAAATAAACAGTTTTCCTGTATTTGCCTTGGCCCGAAAGGGTAGGCTGCCGGGCCGCGTGCCTTTGAACGTGTTTGTACTAAAGCAATTTCAGATCTTTTTACAACTGATATTAACAATAATATAATATTCCTGATTATAAGTCACAAATTTAATGAAAAATAAAGATTATTATTGCCTGGATTACATAATGGTTAGCACCGTCTAGCGAGTATAATTTTGGTTAAATTTTAGTCTTATAGATTTCGCTGATGTTAGTTGTCGAAATGCGCCATCTAGTGAGCTTGATTTTAATCCAATTTCAGAGATAGATGCCGATTAAATTATATTTTTGATATTTTTAGACCAATATAAGACCAAAAATAGGTTTAGTTTGATTCCAAAATTATGTAAGAAACACTAATCTAACTTTTTAAATGTATGCATAGTGTCATACAATATTTCCGTAACTTCGCAAATAAAACATTTTATTAGTCCATATTGTAATGTCCTATTCTGAGATTTCAACAACGATATTGGAAAGTTTCATCACAACTGGTTCAGTAGTTTTAGCTAAAATTAGGTACTAAAGTTGTCACTAAGTATATACTGGTATTCATCGTCGCCACTTGGCAACAAAGATCGCGCTGTAACGTGTACGCGACTTTTTCCAATCAGTAATTCTTTTTCTCTGTGGTCACCTAAACTCCATCAAACTTTTTATACTTTTCATATGGACGACTGACGGAGTATAGAAGCAGACAAAAACCTGGAGAACTAGGTAACTACTATGGCTAAAACATGCGCGGAAATCTGTGATGTTCTGCATCGCGCTAATGAAGTATTTATTAATATCCGTTGTATTAAATACAATTTTCTTCCAACTTTTTTATGATCTCCCTCTGACCACATATACGAACTTTCACATTTATAGTATCAGTGTGACTAACTGCGCCCGCGTATTATAGTTTGTTTTAGTTTACATGACGAAGAGTACTTAATTATTGTTTAATTGTTATCTTCAAGTACGGTTATAAAACAATTACGCAGGTGTATCGGTAACATAGGCCCAAAACATATTGTGAATAAACAATAACACAATCAGGAGCTACTTCAGTACACGTGCCGTACTTCGGTCACTTTTATCACATGTCTTTGTTATCTTATCCTTTCATATTTAGCAAAGAAGTCGTCAAATCCGTTAAGTGCATTTTTGACATTTTTACTTAAACAATACAAAACTATACACGGAACGGTAGCGTAGCTACGGGATTAAATATAGCCTCGATGTTCATCCCGATGGTCTTATGTACAAATTCTAAAAGGATTTTTGAAATAGAATGAGAAGTTTGGAAGGTGTACAAATTAATTGTACTTTTTTCTTTTTTTGTGTGTAGCTTTGTGAGGGGTTAAGTTTGTACATAACATACAAATTATTAGCTAGTATAGTATATCTGTATATTTGTATTGCATACACTGGAACCTGCGGGATAAAACACAGCGTATTTAGAAAGTCCAATCTACATGCAGGTAAAAGTAAAAAAAAAAAAATAGTTTCGAAGGGTGCCGGTTAATGTACTTACGGCCTGACGATGCGCGTCTATCTATCTTTCTGTCCCTCTTTTTGAGTTAAAAAGAAACAGAAATATAGTGGACGCCCATTATTGGGCCATACATTAACTGGCACCGTTTATAAACCAAGCCCGTTTTTATAACATATCTATGATCACAGAAAAATGCGGTATTACATTGTTTTAGTTACGGAAAGGGACCTCCTCATACAATTTTTTGGGCAGATTTGACAAGGTATATTTGAATGCATTTTTATTTATCGATCTTGTGACTACTACAAACAGTTCGTATCTCTTATAGTTTCAGATTTCCCTTCACTGTCTTATTGGAATATCGCAAACTTTACCTCTATAAATACACCGTGGCTCAAAATTACGTTGACAAAATTAAAAAGGAAAAAAAATGAAATTGGCAAACCCCACGATTTTTTTTGGTTTTTGGTTACATTCTTACACACTTTGGCACAAGTTTGAAACGTACAGCTTGTTTTAATTATTTGGTTTTTATTGAATTTTGTTGTCTTCGCAACGCAAAGTAATAATTGCCTTACAACGAAGCTGGAAAACGACAGTGTGAGATAGTTAGATCGCTACGTGTTAGTCGTCAATTAGACTAAATATTATGCGATATAATGAACTCGGGCATGCCGCAGACCGTCCTGGAAGAGGGAGAAAGAGGACTATTAGGACTCCGAGGCTTCGTAACATAATAAAGAAACGGTATAATCGCAATCCACGGACCAAAGTGAGAAAAATGGCTCGGGATCTGGGTGTGAGTCGTTCAGCGGTGGAACGTATTGTCACGAATGATCTCAAATTGAAAGCGTTCAAACTACGTAAAGCACAACTCCTTGAGGATAGAAATGTCGGTTGATTAAGCAACGTGCCGCTACTTAAAAGTGGAAAAGTGGGAGTGGGTTACTGATGAAAAACTTATTTGTTTTGGACAGGCCCATAATCACCAAAACGACAGAAGTTACTCTTTTATTTATTTATTTATATTGCCAACGGTGTTCACAATATTATATTACATTTTATGTGAAAACATCAAGTACTTATGTATGTCTAATTGTAACCCTAATAATAGGCAACCACGGCATGCGTTACAATTTTTGCATTAATGCACTAAACTATCTAGGCTTAAAACTAAATCGCATCAGTCAGACTAAGGTTCAAGGTTCAACAATAGATCCCTGATTTTGCATTTGAAGCTGTTATGAGAATCACAAAAATATCGATATTTTCCCGTTCTGTAACGAGATCATTGTAAGCACGCGACAGGCGGGGTACAGGTGAGTGCTTGCCAAAGTTGGTTTCACAAAAATTTTAGTCGCCGTGGTGAAGCCGCAGTCATTCCTCATCGCCAAAATCCTGATTCAGTTATGGTTTGGGGTGGTATTTACTCCACAGGCAAAACTCCTCTTGTTTTTATAGAACGAGGTGTCAAAATAAATCAATAAATATACAGAAGAGATATTCTTGAAGCCGTAGTTCTTCTTTGGAGTCGACAATATTATGGCAACCAGCCGTGGATATTCCAGCAGGACCCTGCTCTATCTCACAGGGCCCTTAGTGTGCAGCAGTGGTGCAAAGATAATTTTCCCGGATTCATAAGTTCAAAAGAGTGGCCACCCTACTCGCCTGATCTAAATCCAATGGATTATAGTTTGTGGTCAATCTTAGAGACAAGGGCCTATGCTACTAAAGACAAATCTGTAAACGCGTTAAAAGCAACACTTACCAAAGAATGCGAAAAAAAATCCTTGGAGGAGCTGCGACATATCTTTGAAAATTTTAACAAACGTTTGCGTTTGTGTATCAAAGCGAAAGTAGGCTATTTTGGAGACAATAAATTATTGTTGCATTTAAAAAAGACTGTTGTTTTGATTTTTTACTTATTTTGTACACCTGACGTAAGTAGTTACTAAAATAATTAGAAAAAACTTTGTCAACGTATTTTTGGGCCAACCTGTACTAGGTGGTGCAAAGTATCTATTTAAAACGTTAGCAGTGCCAATAAATGGCGTTATCTACCCAAGTGAGGTCAGAGTTCCTTCATACTGTTGTTGGTAACTTTCGGAGTTTTCGAAACCACGTAGGTGACAAACAAGCATACGGCTCGCCTGTTGGTAAACGATTACCGTAGCGTGTTGACGATTGTACTATATTTTAATCCGACGCATCGGAGCTCATTTCACAGCAGGAGAATTCGCGAATGGAAATTCCTCTGAAACGATACCTACAATACCCACGCGAATATTAAATCGAGGGCATGAGCTTGATCGCCCCGCCAATGGACGACGTTGTATTGATAGAAAACATATTGTACTGTGTATGGATGGATTTTACATTGCAATATTTGCAATTCGGAATCTTGTCAAACAAATATTTAAGATTGGAAGTAAGGTTACCTCTACAGAATCGACTGTATCAAATCGTCGGTTAATCGTAAGTCACGTCCATGAAAATAACTCAATCTTTGACATTTGGTCGGAGTTTTTTATGTACGACGACAACACAGCTAAGTGACCATCCGTGCACTTTATGTGCATTGTAATAAGGTTGTATACAGGGTGTATCAAAAATGAGGTGGGAAACGAGCAAGGGCATATTCGGTAGCGCATTGCGATTCCAAATAGAATGCCTATTGTATAATGTTTATGTTTTTTTATTTTATTACTAAGTATTTTTGTTTACATTGATACTTTTGTTTAAGTTACATTACTGTCTTTGTCTTGGTTGAGAGGGTTTATTTCATTTTCAACCGCTGCGCACACAGCTGTGTTATGAAAACAAATGTTTTGTGTATGTTTTTTTGACACGCAGGTGACAGCTTTTACGTTTTTGATGTCATACACAAGCAATGACAACAAAAACAAAGACTGTAATGTAAACAAAAACAAACATTTCAATGTAATCAAAAACAAATAAAATAAAAATGCATTTTTGGAATCGCAATACGCTACCGAACATGCCCTTGATCGGTTCACACCCCATTTTGAAGAAATCAATAAATACATTTAAGGAGAAAACCTTACACATCGATCGAATCCTAAACTAAGCAAAGCTTGTACTATGGGTACTAGACGACGATAAACATACTTATATAGATAAATAAATACTTAAATAGGAACAAAGATTCGTGGTCATCACACAAATAAATGCCCTTACCGGGATTCAAACCCAGGACCTCTTGCTTCGTAGGCAGGGTCAATACCAACTAGGCTAAAGCGATCGTCAAAAGCGGTGAATACATCCTCTATAAATATAGGATGGTCAGTTAACTGTGTTGGCGTTTGTACTTACGTTCCCCGATTACACTATTACTCCAAGGCGTTTTTTTTTTGTTTGAAAAGGTATCCTTCCCTCGTGGTCCCATGGTCGTCATCGTCGCGTTGCGGTCAGAATCTGATGATCCTGGAAAAACCGAGGGAACTCTTCAAATAAGACTAAGTACCGAATTGTAAAGTCGATAAAACCTTTGTTTTTCAAAGTGAATTTGGGATAACAGCAGCTGGTGCACTGCACCGTGTCACGCCGCGGTGCGCGGAGTGACAGATTTTTTACACGCGCATTGCCGCGTCAGCAGTGTGTTGTTCTAGGCGTGTTTCTATATAAATTGAGATTCTTGCATACAATGGTAAAATCTGCGGCCCCATGCTACGCGACGGGGCGTGGTGCAGTAGGTGAATCGCCTAACCGTTTATCGGCCAGTAAACTGTGGTTGACGATGGCAACCCACCCTTTATTTCTTTTTGCTTCTGAGGGGTAAATGCGTAACTTTTTCTACGAGTGTTAAAACACCTCAACTGTCATTTTCCCACACAGAAAATGACATTTAGATTTACCTGACGTACGTGTGGAACACAATCGACCAGCTGGATAACAGAGTGCCGAGGCTTTTAAGTTTTCGCATACATTCAGTTTTAAATCAACAAATCAACAAATGTTTACTAAGCTAACGTTAAACCACAATAAAACACGAAGCTCTCCATACTCAAAAGGCCCCAACCGACCTAGATTTTGAATAAAGCACCGTCTTTTTTATATGGAGTAGATCGTTTGCTGATAAATGCTCATAATGAGAGTAAACAATGACATCAGTGTTTAATTCATTAGTTTCAGCATCATTTTGTTCCCAATTAAGCATTCGGGTAATTAATGTTATGTGTACAGTCTGCATGCGATGTAAAACAAGTTTATCAATACTAATAATAGATGTATAATGTCTGTAAAATGTAAGGATTTAGTTTTTTTTTTTTTCTAAAAATTAATCGACAAAAAAGCTCAGCATCATTGATTCAGCTCACAAAATTTCACGAGAATCAGTTGAGACATGCGACCTATAGAGGAGAACAGCCGGACAGCCGGACATCCGGACATAAGAAAGTATTTAGGCGCTCGTTCAATTATTAATAAAGTCTAAATGTAAATGTTATATAACTTTGTAAAGAATTTAGGCAGTAGTTAATCTCCGAACCCACTTATAGGATTTAAAAAAATATTTCACATATATACACGGGTACATCTGGGGTCTCTGTAATTCGTGGTTGGACCCGTGTGGGCCGCTAATATAGGTATAAACACGTTATCTGTTTGTGTCTATCATGTCACTAGCACGTGGCAGGACTTCTAGTAATCAGTATTTCCCTGGCTACTTGCAATTAAATGACATCGTTTGCCACAACGTGAAACATATCCTGCTAATAAAAAGCAATTAAAATCCACTGCTATAAAATGAAATATTTAAACAAAACACAGGCAATAAAATTGCATTAAGAATTATCAGGCATTGCGATTGTTTACATTTTGTTATTTTCATTTGCTGACAAAGTGATTATGAAATAGTGCCTTTATGAGCATGGTTGTATTAAGCCATATCTACAGCTTGGCAAAAAATCTAGAAACGGAACAATTTTTTTCGACCCTGGTAACTTCGGTAAACTTGTCATGTTGTATTGTCATCAGATGACAATACGTCTACTTCTGTGTTGTTATTTTATGGCATTTATTAAATCTTGCGGATTCCGCTCGAGAAGTAATTTATAATGATAGGATTAAACGAACTTACCTGAAGTGAAGTTCTATCCTGATTATATGAAGTACTTAGTCCGAGATAACTGTGTAGTAACGTCCTTTCTTGCTCATCATACGCGAAGTTTATAGACACTCTTTAAAAAGAAAAAACCTGTTCCTAGCAACACTATAGCTGTCAATCAATTCGTTTAGAGTCCTAATTAACAGATGAAATACAAAGGGAGTAACCTTGGTTACTTGAGGAGGGTGGGACCTTCCTTATCTCGGACTAAGTACTTCATATAATCAGGATAGAACTTCACTTCAGGTAAGTTCGTTTAATCCTATCATTATATTCGTACTTAGTCCGAGATAACTGTGTAGATGTTTAGAGGTTTAAAATATAAAGCATGTAAGAGAACTGAACATTATATTTCTCAGAAATCAACCAAAACGTTAACACTTCTAAAACCAAAAATCTACATAAAAATAATGTAGTGTACTAGGTAACAAGGTATCTTCTGAATTCTGATGCAGTGAGAAAACTGCTCTTACCTACTAGGTAACACTTATCCTGCTATTAAATTAGAGGCTGAGATAGGTATAGGTGCTTATACCCAATCTTTTATAAAATTGTCTTATTTTAATCAGACTTTCATAATAACATTCTAATCAGGCTTTTCTAATAATTATCTAATAAGACAATGACAATAATATTCTAATAAGACATTGTCAATAATATTCTAATCAGACTTATACTAGTTACTTATTACTAGTTTATGCATTTTCAGAATTACAGACCGCCCGGGCAAATTCAGTTTGCTCATTGATTGAGAGAGGCCTGTTATAATATCTGGCAAAAGTGAGAGATCTATTAGACCACCCCACAGCCTTTAAAATGCTATCTACGGTGAGACCCGCTCTATAGGCCCTTGAGGATGAGGCATGGCGGGTCGTATGTGAAGAGAAAACTGACACATTGATACCACTCTCTTTCATTACTACTTTCAACCATCGGCTTATAGACTGCGTAGTAGCCGGCTTATATGGCTTTCTAAAAGTGAGAAACAAGTGTAAATCAGAATTATTTTTCCTATAATCTTTGGTTACTTCTAGGTAGTATAAAAGAGAGTTTACGGGGCAAACCTCAGGGTCATTCTTTAAACTGGGCAGTGTTAATTTAGACATAAAGCTACTAGGGGTGGCGGGTCTTCTGTATATCTGTTAAGGCAATCTCAACACCCTCTTCAGTTGTTTTTATATTGTGTATCTTAATCGAGTGCAAAGTCTGTATCCTTTGGCCGGTGGTCAAGGCTAACAGCATGGCCGTCCTAAGAGTCATCCTTCTCAAATCGAATGTATCCAATGGATACCAGTGCCTAATATAGGATAGAACTGTGGCAGGATCCCAAGTACTAGTGTATTTGGGCACATTTGGACGCAACTTAAAAACACCCTTGAACCAGCGTTTTATCCGATCATCCGCACCTATGCTATTTCCCATCACTAGAGACAAGGCTGACCTGTGACAATTTAAAGTTTGATAAGAAGCCCCTTTATCAAAAATAGTCATTAAATATGTTAATATCTTAGGTACCGAGGCGGATAGAAAGTCCTCCTTTGAGGATGTACAAAATTGCCAGCACTGGCGTAGACAAGTGTCATATTGCTTAATACTATTCTTAGACAAAGAAGCTATCATAACCTCAATGGCATTATTCGGTAACATTCTTCTCTTCATCGCTTCCCTGACAATATGCAAGCCCCCAGGGTAAGATGCTGGTGCAAGGGGTGCGTCGATCTGGAAGGAGATATTAATAAATCCTTATCTGGGCCAAATGTAATAATTTCTGACACTATCAGTGATCTTAATAAAGGGTACCAATTTTGGGTAGGCCAAACCGGAAACACCACAATACCGGTTGCCTTGTCCGTTATGATTTTCCGTAACACTTTAAGTATTAATGCAAAAGGGGGGAATGCATAGAAGAACTCTGACCATTTTATAGTAAAGGCATCAATATTCCACGCGAAGGGATCTCGGTGCCATGAGACATATTTAGCACATTTGTAATTGAGCCGTGAGGCAAATAAATCAATCACTGGGAATCCTAAAGAATTTTGAATACTACAAAACTGATGGAGATAATCCCCATTCCGTGTCATCATTTTAACTACGGGACTGATAGTCAGCCTCTACATTATCCTTAGATCTTATATATGAAGCAAATATCCAGAGTTCTCTTGCTTCACACCATTGCCAGATCTGTTTAGCAAGGCTATTTAATTTTAGAAATTGTATAGAGCCCATTCTGTTTATATATGAAATTGCTGTTGTATTGTCAATTCTTAATAATAATTCACACTTACTTAAATGAGAAGCAAAACATTTTAATGCGAAAAAAGCAGCTAACAGTTCTAGATAATTGATATGACTCTCTTTTTCCTCAGCTGACCAACTACCCTTAGCAAACTCTCCGTTGCACCAACTTCCCCAACCAGATAGTGAAGCATCGCTATATATTTCTAAAGAAAAAGTATATTGTTTAATATGGCAGTGACCTTTACTTATGTTGTTTTGCCACCATATGAGGTCCATCCTAGCATCTTCACTAATAGTCATCTCACCGTCGTAATCACCCCCCAATCGTTCCAAAGCCCTAAATTTATCCCTTTCCAGGTTCTTGGTATAGACAAAACCATAGGATATTGCCATACATATTGAAACTAAAGTGCCCAACATCTTAGCAAATTCCCTGATTGTACACACTTGCAACTTTAAAAACTTATTGACCAGTAACAATAACTTCTCACGTTTCAAATCTGTGGGACTGAGAGTCATACTATTCGAATTTATTTTGAAACCCAAAAATTCTGTTATCTTAGTTGGAATAAGACTGCTCTTTTCATAATTTATAACAAAGCCGAGGCATGTCAGGAGATTCTTTACTATCTTAGCATTATTACTGCACTCATTATATGAAGATCCAAAACAGATCAAATCATCCAAATATATTACCAATCTAATACCTCTTTCCCTTAGAAATCCTACTACTGGCTTTAAAAGTTTAGTAAATACATAAGGTGCCGAACTTAACCCGAAGGCTAAACAGTTATATTCATATAGAATGTCATTAAATTTAAATCTTAAATACTTTTTATATTCTGCATCAATGGGACACATATAGTATGCATGTTTGAGATCGATTGTACACATGAAATCATCCTTGGATAGCAATTTACACACTGTCCTGATATCCTCCAATTTGAAATGGTGACCGACTACAAATTTGTTCAATTTTTTTAAATTCAAAATGAATCTGTAAGAGCCATCTTTCTTCAAAATAGTAAACACACTAGATAGAAATTGGTTTGAATCATCTTTACATTTAGATATTACTTCAAGATCTAATAAGTCCTGAATCTCCTTTGAGATAATTTGTTTATCTCTTTGACTAAGATTCATATTTAAGGGAATATTGTTTTGAAAGGGAGGGCTCCAAAAAGTAATTTGATACCCTTCTATCCACGATAGTATAGTAGGATCTTGGGTTATATTGAACCAACATGTCTTATAATAATAAAGTCTACCTGCAAAAGGTACCTTTAGGGATATCTGGCACGTCCTCTCTGTCCCATCATGTGTGGCTTGTTTTCCTGTTGGGGCCGGTAGGGTAGGCGAGGTGAATTGAAGCGGTGAGCCCCTCGATAGGATCCTCTGGCTGGATGAACTGTGTTGGGTGGGTATGGGCGCCGGAGGGGCTGCTGAAAGTTTTTTGCATTCAGTAGATGCTGCTTTGCTGCCTGTGGTCTGGTCTTAATGGTATTTGCAGCCCTCTTTATTGCTGAATAAGACTTGACAGAGGTATCCAAATTAGAGTATAAAAACTCCTCTCGTTTGTTTTCCTTGAGGGATTCCACTAAATTTCTGTCTAAGAATGGTTCACCAGCTTCCTCCGTATCTCAGTGTACTGGAAGTGCAGATGGCAAAGGATTCTTGAAACATTTGTCAGCTGTTTTATTATATTAAATTTATCTATTTCCTTCTTTGAAAGGGAATTGAGGATGTTTGAAATCCCCCCAATAGCCAGGCCCAGTTCCTGTTGCCTGTCCTCCAGCAGCTTGTCTCTGCTTCTTGATGGGGCATTTAATAATGCTGTCAATTCTGAATTGAGCTTAGGTGCATCTAGCAATTTGCAATTACTGGGAATCAATACGGCCTCTAGCAAGTCTTGCTTATTCTGCTTGGCTAGACCCTCCAGAAGGATCTTGGATTGGGTATTATAGATCTCATTGTGGACCTCCGGACCATAGAGTCTGGCCCCGCTGGTGGACTCGCCTAAAGCTGATAGAAAATCTCCATCCAGAGCCTCAGGGTCTTGGCCCTCTGTATGCTCCTCAGCCTCCTTTGGCTCTTGGGCCACGCCCAATACGGATTGCTTCGGTGTGAGAGCCCGCGGCTCGACATTCTCAATTTCCTCGCATTCCTCTACTAAAGGATGATCCACGACCACATCGTCCACTTCGGGGTCTAGTTCCTCTTGAGCTAAAAACATACCAAGATAGTTTAAATAACAATTTAAACACCTCTCATCTCTATCCCACGGATACGTCACACGAGTATGCGTAAATTGAGGTTATCTTGAGGACTGACCCTTAAAACAAGTGACATCTTTCCCACGGAAATGATGCACCTTTATTTCCTCGTCTTAGCAATTAATACGCTTAATTTGAGGCAAAATATCCACGATCTCTGATTGCCTCACTTACCTTCGGTTTTCCGGTACTTGGCTATTCGCCGTTCATACTTCTCGATCTTCTTGCGAATATCACATTCCCGCTTGCGTTTAGGCATCTTTTAGCTTAAACTTCACCACTTTATTGAGTTTAATCAACAGAATTATATATTTTTACTGGATTCTCACAAAGCTCGTGTCTTGGCGCGTTGAACGCGAAAAAACGATTGATTGACAGCTATAGTGTTGCTAGGAACAGGTTTTTTCTTTTTAAAGAGTGTCTATAAACTTCGCGTATGATGAGCAAGAAAGGACGTTACTACACAGTTATCTCGGACTAAGTACGAATATAATGTAATGTATACAAGCGATGTCTTGCGGAAGAAAATCAACACAGAATTGGATACGCGGTTCCGCTAGAGAAGTAATTTATAATGTAATGTATACAAGCCATGTCTTGCGGAAGAAAATCAACCCAGAATTGGACAATGTTTATAGATATTTAAACTGCTGGAATGACAGGTTTTTAATTATTGTAGACTACCAATAAGTGCTAACTTATGAATGATTATATTAATTTTATTTATTCCTAACGGTACAACTACAGTAAACTTATAATTTTCGTCTTGTTTACATAGTGCATTTTGGAAGTTATGTTTATATAAAACTAACTTGGTATATATTTGACGAATATTATTTGTGATTTCATTAAGTGTAATTGTAACCAAAGTGGATATTTGGAAGAAGAAGAAACTGTGTATAATACTAATATATCACTTTAAATAACATGTTAGGACAATGATCCATTCAATTCATTTATTGTTTGTAAAACATAGGTACAACATTGGTGTTACGAAATTAGTCTATGATCACTATGTTCTGGCCATGAGGCGTACACAGTAAACACAGGAAACAGTCAGACGTGCTAATATTATGGAAAAGCGGTGCTCTCTTAGCACAGGTGTCTAGAGCACTTAAAAAGAGGCACCAGCACAGTTATTGATACTTATCTTAAGCTACTGAATAAATATTTTTTAATTTTAATTTAATTTAATAATTTATTATGATAATATAAAACAAAATGAACATTAAAAATATACAAAGAAAATCATGCATTATGTCATACTAATTATAAGTCAAAGTTCCTATCACTACAAAATTATATAACTGAATTATAATACTGACTATCCTCTACTAACTAAAAGGTACCTATATATTAAGTATTCTTGAACTGAGTCTCTCTCTTAGCCAGAAATTCGTTTAACATTCTTTTGAAAAATAAGGCTATAAACTATCTTCGTGCAAAATTTCATTAAAATCGGTGCAGCCGTTTAAGCGTGATTGAGTAACAAACATCCAAACATCGAAACTTTCGCTTTCGCTTCTTTTTTATAAATATAATATTAGTAGGATTAAATTGTTATTATTCATCCATTCAATTATTAATTCAAGTGTCCTATTGATATTTGATTGATAAGTATCCAAGTTTGCTCCTGTAACTATTACCGTGCTGTCATCAGCAAATACGTTTACCTTCAGGATTTCGGACCTCAGGTTTCGCTTGCAAGTTACTCGGAGATAACGAGTATCCATGGGGGCTCGGCCTCAGGCCTTTGGCCCTCGAGCTCGCATTGAGACCGCTCTCTGAAAGGCCTAACCTTTAATTCCAATGAAATGCCTCGCCGCTCACCTGCGGGACTGGCTTCAGGTCTTGCTTGCAAGACACCTGAGGATAGTGAGTGTCCTTCGGGCTCGCCTTAGGGCCTTCGGACCTGGGGCTCGCAGGGAGCGCTCTCTAAAAGGATACTTTGGGCATCTACATAATATTATTGACGACCAAGTTTATGAGGGTGTTTATTTAGATTCGAAGAAAATTCGAACTGTTAGACGCACAGTCTATGGAAATGAATTGTTTATTTTTTGTCAGTAGTATGGTTAAACATAAGAATATCATGTAAACCATAATTTATACGCGTATGAAGTCGCGGGCAGAAGCTAGTCAGCAAATAAAATCGTTGGATAATTAACTGCTCGTGGAAGGTCATTGAGATATATGATAAAAAGCTGTTGATAACTTAAATATTTGACTGATAGTACGGTTATTCACTTCATCACAAGTATTTCAATATTATACGTACGTACCTACCTAAAATCATATCCCTTCCTTTTGGCTCTGCTTTAGTCGGGAATAAAGAAGAAATTTCAGTGTCTGTCTGTTTGTTACACCTATCCTTTTCACGTAAGGCGATATTTGAATATGTTTTTGACAGCTCGCGATATCACAAAACATGTAACATAATCGTGATACCAGTTTACCCTAATCACCTTAACTCTTTATAAATTAACAGTAAAATACGAATAGTTAACCACAATTTGGCAGACGGCCGAAGACTTGGCTTTGAGCCGAGAGTTTCGCTTTTAGTCGTCATCATGGCATGAAACGTGTTTTTTTGATTATCTTTGTGATACAGATTTGATACCTTTTATGGTACTCCAAAGAAATGAATTACAAAGGTATAGGCATTATTGTCATACACAACATTTAATTTATTTGCGTAATAACTCGAATCAAACAAAACATAAGTAAACAAACAACCGTTATCATATCGCAACGTTCCGCTATATAATCAACATAAATAATTGACCGTCTAGGTGCCGTGGGTACGTATACCTAACATAAACAAAACAATATCGCGTACTATTCCACGGGTCTCGCGTATCATATATGCCACGCTGCCTAGCCGTGTTACCTATCGATGTGTGCGTACAGTCGATTATACACTAACATGTTGCATTAAAATGTGGTACCAATTAAATTCTCGCGCTTCTTTGGCATGCTGGCATGACGTGCGTGGAAGCAATGGTGAAGCACATTGACATGTAATTGGAATGTAGACCGTGAGTGTCGGATGGACCTCTAGTTTGAAAGCGTGCCTATTTCATGAGTCGATAGTAAAACGTCGCGTGCGCTTAATACTTCACAAACACAAAGGCTCTTTTAGACGTTACGTTATTCCTAGTAGTACTAGGATTTTGACTTGTGACTGTTTTCCCATATATATGCAACAACAAAAGGGCCCATATGCACTAGCTTTCAATACTCATTCACCTTTTTAGATTGGATTGGAGGACGCAGACAACGATCCTAAGGCAAAGACAAAGTTTTTAGAGGAGCTGGGATGGTAAGAGTAGATTTTATTCACTTTTGTGAATAAATAACTAATAATTTAAAAAAAAACTCGGTTTGCTACCATTCCCCTCGTTATATATATATGAAGTATGTATGTTTGTCCACAAGTATAAATCTATGTTTAAAAAAGCATGTGACACTCATCCTCGTGCCTGTCGAGATCCGGACAGACTATTGCCTGTTTAGCGAAACATAAAAAAGTTGTTTAGTTATGTGTGTGAAAGTATATAATAACATACCTGCGCAACTACGGTCATTGAATATTATATCATTAAAAAGCAGCTCCACCGATGGCTAAATAACCAAAACTTCTACAGTTTACATGAATTCTTTGACATGTAATTGCAGACAGACAGAAGGCAGTAATGTGATAATTATTTGTGTATAGCTGGTAAATGATATTATGATGCCATAGTTCGTAAGTAGTAAGTAGTATGTTGAACTTAAATTTAATGATCTCATTTTTTGTGAATTGAATATTAGTTACTGTAACAATATTTTTTGCATATCAATTATGGTTAAACAAAACCTACCTTTGACCGTATCAACATTCAACACCTTGTATCTGGTAATGTTTAATGCAAATAAAGTTTATGATTTATGATTTACTGCAATGCAACGGTTCTATTCATCATTTATTGCACCATAGTAAAAAAGAAGTTACAGTATTTAAAAGCCTCTCATGAACCCTGGCGGGTGTAGCATTTTATTTAAACATACAATATATTATATAGGTATTAGGTACTACAATAACTGTAGTGCAATTATACAATAGACCCACTTTAATATTATACTTTGACAGTCGTTAAAAGATTTTACATTTCTTTTTTACATTATATCCCAGTAACTAATTGTCATCGTCAAAAATATAATAATAAAGGGGACATCCGGCTATAAAAAATATCTATAAACCTCAGACCAAGAAAAAAAGACAGACGGAGCGTTACGAACAGTCAAGTGAAGCCAAACCACATACAAACAAAACCAAGCTACATCAAGTTTAGCACACGCTCACGCACACATATACAATCAAAATTGCACAAAACTCTTCAGCACGTGTCGCAATGCTGTCAAGATCATTTATTTCGAGTTTTGTGCGATTTAATTTGTTTAGCGTGTGCTAAACTTATGGAGCTTGGTTGAAAACCGGTTGGCTTCACTAGACTGGTCGTAACGCTCCGTCTGTCTTTTTTTCTTGGTCTGAGGTATAAACCAAAACTCACGAGCAGGAGCACAGGAATACCAAGTCCCAAAATAAAAATGTAACACATAATAAATAAATCAACAGTGAGTTCGAGAACCAGGGTTCGTTGAGTTTATCGGAACTTATGTACGTTGTTGAACGAGCGAGCGAAGCGAACGAAGTTATCTGCTTCAGCTCGGGGCCAAAATTATTTCGTATGTCGCGTCGTCTGTCCGGCTATTTTCCTCTACCGGTCGCTTTTCTCAAGCGATTCTCGTGAAATTTTGTGAGCAGGTTCAATAATTATATTATAAGTATTGATATTTTTGTCGACCAGGTTTACGAAATTCTAAAGAAGTATTTTTTGTGTAGAATACAGGCTTGCGAGTTCAACAGCTTACAAAGCCACTTTGTATAATATTTACCATTAGCATATCTGTAAAGAAATTCAAAATTGTCTGTGAAGACGTGGTGAAGACCACAACCAGTATTAGGCCATCGCGGGGTCTTTTAAATATAAAATAATCATTTTAATTATAATTACAAAAACTTTAAAGACTAAAATTAATACAATGATATTCCAAAAAATCAAAACACAAATATAAGCATGGCACTCTTCGGGGGAAGCCTATGTCCATCAGTGGACGTCTTTCGGCTGATATGATGCTGATGATGATGATATGGCGGATCTCATTGTGATACATACTATCGACAACACAGACAGCTAACTGACCATCGGTGCGCCTTAAGTGCATTGTAATAAAGATTCTATATAAACACAGGATGGTCAGTTAACAGTGTTGTCGTTTGTACAGTTTCATGTTATTTTAGGATGTTTATAATGAGAACCAAACTACGTTTGTATGGAGAGTTGAGTGTCCTGGCGACCCTTTACTTTTAAGGCGCCGTAGGTTCATGGTCTTCTCTCCCTCTCACTGAGCATAAGCGTGAGCGAGATGGAAGTGCGTGCTCGGAAGCGCGGATATCATGTTTTTTTAATTTTAATTTTGTGGCCGTTTATGTAAATAAAAAAGTAATCACTGAGTTCTCTCAAACATGATATTGTCGATTTTTAGAAGCAATTTTTATATATTTTTAGCTTTTGTGCATAATTTGTTACGAATGTTTTAAGTGTATTTTAGACCTATGTTCGTGATTTTTTTTCTATCGAGCGATAATTGCTTAATCGTGTTTCGAATCACTGATCTCGCTGCAAAAAAGCCTCAAGATTACTATTCGTATTTTATTGAAATCATTCATTATATTGTTTCAAAAACTGTGTTCCCTTAACTTCGCTGAACCTACGGCGCCTTAATGCGTGTCACAATAGGTAAGGAATAAAGATTTCGTTTTCTTTCGACCTCGTTAACAAATGCGACCATTGTTTTAATGACTTTTTTAACCACGCCCGCGGGAAATTTAAAATTGTGACTATTTAATACCACCGCTCTATTGTAGTCGGATATATTTCTTGTCCGCCGAGTACAACGGACTTTTATTTGAATCCCAGAGGTATCAAGGAAAGGAAGTGAGAAAAATAGTTCATAATTTGGTTCCTTAATTTAATTTGGGAATGAGCGGGCGGGCGGGTGTTCTCAAATTAGAATAGTTTCCTGTTTTGACTCAAGACAAATGAGTTGGGTGTTCAGTTTCTACAACAATTACAACGACCTTGTACCTACAGCGTATCACTACGTGTGTGTGCATGTTTGTGTGTATATATATATATATATATAGCGGTAACACGAATCTCAAGGGAAACGCAAAAATGACGTGTTTCGTCTTAAAGAGGAGGTTTCGTCTTGAAGAGGATTTCGACTTAAGAGGTTTCTATAGGGTTTAGTTCGACTTACAGAGGTTCCGAAACTGCAAAATTATTTCAAGATACAGAGGTGTAAACACTTAAAATTTCGTGTTACAGTGGTATTTTTCTTGCAACTACCATTATCTATAGTGACATTTATTATTACAAAAACTTTAAAGACTAACATTAATACAATAATATTCCAAAAATAAAAACACTATACATGCAGAATAAAATTAATTTATTTCATTTGCCGATTTTAATGTAGCAATAAAAAAATATAAGTAAGTAAAATATAAGCAGAGTATTAAAGTTTTATACTCTCAAAAGTAAGTAATAAAAAACCAAAGCGTTCGGAACGGGCGCGGGCACTGATTCAAGTGACATCGCCGCGAAAACACTCATCCTGAAGAAGAACTGCCAAAGAGTTCTAAACATGTTGCTCGTAGTGATATTTAATACTCATCTCACGAAAGTTTAAATTCTATAATAAAAAACCATTGAAAATATATGTTTTATTATTATTAGAGATGGTTATTTTCCCGAACGAAGTGAGGGGAAATAGTTCGAGGGGTAATATGCCTTTTAGACCGGAGTTATACACTCTACTTTTCACTTCGACAGCGAGAAAATAGTAAAAACAAAGAATATCCATCCACAATCGATAATAAATACCACGGCGAAAAGATTGTTCAATTTGGCGCTATATTTTTTTTAATAAACTGCTTTAACACAGATACAAAATATTGACACCACGAATAAACGCCTCTGACCGTCTAATAGCAGCGTAATAAAGCGAGATAGACAGCGTCTATCCCGCTCAATCTGATAGCTCATGCCATGTATGCAGCCAACCACGCTTGAACGTTCGGACGCGGCTATAGACGGCCGAAGGCGTTTTTTTTTTAATGATTGTGTATTCGGGAATAAAAAACGCCAAATAATATTGGAAATTTATTCTGTTTCCTGATTGGTTGATTTTAATATATAGCTGTATTCTGATTAGTTGATAGCAAATACAAATGGTTTTTTTAAATAGTTGTGATTGGTGGATTTAATACGTTGAAGTGTTTTGATTGGTCAAATTAAAATGTTTTAAAATCATAAATATGTTTACATTATTTTCCCTAGGGACTAAATGTGCTACTTTAGCCCCGCTATCTAAGCCTAATATGACACACTTTTAGAGCATGAGAAGTGAAAAATGTATACTTATTTCCGTTGCTTTCCATTGTACTCACAATTTTTTTTGAGTTTAAGAACGTTTTTCAGTTCAGATTGAACTGAAAAACGTTCAAGGGAATCGTTATTTACTTTGTCTTATCGAGGCAAAATATTTCGGCTTGTAGAGGTTTTAGGGCTTGGAGGGAAGGGAATGGCATTTTATTTCGCGTTATAGCCTAGAGGATTTCGTCTTATCGAGGTACGAGTTATAGATGTTCCACTGCACAAATATTGCTCGTTGAATAGTAGGTACAGCACGTCTATCATGAGACGGCCGCGACATACTCTCAATTTTTCTCGCACTATACCTCTTGTTCTAAGTGTTCTAATAAGAGAAAGACGGATAGTGCGAGAAAAATCGAGAGTATGTCGTGGCCGTCTCATTATAGACGTGCTGGATAATGGTATAGTAAAGACACACAACCTGTAATGGGCTTTATTTCATTTACTAGAAAATCCTATAAAACCGCACTTGTATAACGGCGCGTGATTCATTGTTTCGATGATTTGTATTGGAATTTAATTAATCGATTAATCGTGAATAATGTTGAGAGGTTCATTATTTCTTTAAGCGGGTAGTTGTCGAAATTGTTGACATCAAGTTGATTTATTTTAAGAGCGGGTAACCCCGAATGGAGTTGTAAGTTTCATGGCGGCGAGGGACGTCATTCGTTGACAGCGCCCCGTCCGTGATGGTCGCTTGCAAACGCACTGGCTCTTTAGTGGAGATTTATTATTGCAATCCTGTTATATTTTCGGTGTTTGTGAATTTAATCAAATAGTATAATGAACAGTGATCGGAATTAGGTGAGCCAAAATACCTATTCTTCGCAAGAGGACATAATATAAAGTGGTTGCAACCGGGTAGGAAAACAGAATTTTCTCTTAAATACCGGGTATTCGTTATTTTTTCGGGTACCAGTCGTAATGTTCAACATATATGTTTTTACTTATAGAACGGGATGTTTAATGTTAATCTAAAAGTTATATCCAATTCATACTTTTTCCTTCCTTTTTACTACAAACTAACATAAACAATCCCGTACTATAAGTAAAAATATGTATGCTTAACAGTACGACTACTTATAGTACCCGGACAAATATCGATTACCCGGTATTAAAGAAAAAAAATATTTTTCTACCCGGTTGTATCCACTCTACATTATGTCCTGTTGCGAATAATAGGTATTTTGGCTCACCTAATTCCGATCACTGATAATGAATGAGTCATATTGTGTGATATATGTATTCTATATTATTATTCCAGAAAACATTTTAAATAGTTGTTATTATTTCCTATCTTATTCTCTTTCGCACTAAGTCTTGCCAACATTAAGTAGAACTATTTTAACATATATTTAGTAACTGGGGGCGCTTTGGTTCACCTAATTTTTTAAGAACCATTATTGGAAGTCCGAAAATGTTCTTCATAAAATTTTACGCCATAATAATCGTAAGTCCTAATAATTCTTATTCCTAACGATCGTATGTCATAACCATTTGATGTCGTAATGACAATAATCATAAATTTCTAATATCCATATATTTATTTTCTTATTTTTTCATCATAACACTCACATGTCCGTTTAATTTAAATTCATAATGATGCTAGTCATTCATTTTTTAACTCTAAAATTGATATTAATATATTTCATCATAAATGTTACTTATCCTATATACAGATAACGTTTTTACTTAGATTTTATGGTCTAATACTGAATAATCATATTACCCGAATCATCGAAACCACCGAGGTCACCTATTTTACTCAAAGGCTACGTCCGCACAGACAGGCGGCCCGCTTAGCGTCAATAGCCCAGCGAGTGACCTAGCGAGTAGTTTAGTAAAACGAACGTTATAGAATTTTCGCGACCGGCCGCACTGCGCGCTTGGCGTTATCGAAGTACATAAACGTGTTTGTTTTTGTCGCAAGGCGCGAGGCGAGGCTACAAGGCTTTAGCTAGACGCCAAGCAAGCCGCCCGTCTGTGTGGACTCAGTCTAAGGCAGGCGAGTGTTAGGTGTACCGCGACCCTAAGCGCCAGAACCGTTTTGAAAACGTTTATTCATTAGGAAAAACTAAATTAGGAGTCGAAGTATGTTATGATATTAGGACTAACAAAATAATGATGTATTGTCTGTTATGAAGAAAACTATTATGATTAACAAAATTATGACTTCAAGCAAGTTCTTAGTAATTAAATTATGAAGAAATATTTTAGGACAACTGATCATTACGACTTCCGATGTGTTCGCGTGGATTACTTCATTTTTAACCGACTTCAAAAAAAAGGAGGAGGTTCTCAATTCGGTTTTTTTTTTTTTTTCAATGTTTGTTACCTCAGAACTCCGTCATTGATGAGCCGATTCGTATTTATTTTATTTTATTTGTAAGTATATGCTTCCAGGTGGGTTCCATTTTTTCAAAAATTCAATTGGATGATGGGATCCATGAGGAATGGAGGGAACTCCTCAATTATATTAGGCACGCGTGTAGTGATTTTGGTATTTTCTATTATAACTCGTGTATTTACATCCGGAAATCATAAATTTGGTGGAGTGGAATTGATGATGAAGACCACAGATGACTTATGGAATTCCTCAATTATGTACATAAAATTGAAAAAGTATATCACAGATTCTGATAAGATTCCGTTGAAATAGCAACTAATGAAGTGCCAAAGGTGATCCTTGTTGAATCGACGGAAGTCCTCAAATATTATCGGCCCACATACAGCGATTGGGTTTTTTTCTCTAATAGTTAACGCATTTGCTCTCGGAAATCAGTTCATGTGGTAAATTGGAAAAGAAATGTGGAAATGTTCTCGTGGCTTGGCGGAGTACTAAATTGAAGTCGGTTAAAACTTTGTTTTTAAGTTAATTATTCTAATCTATACAGCAGCGAGAGCTTGCGACCCGTGTTGATCGTATTTTATTATCTACGCACATATTATGCCTATGTACCCGTTCCTTTCCCTCGCATAACACGCTGCGTGGGTCAAAATAGTACAACTAGAACATGCTCTCATTAACGAAATGATCTTATAGTAAAACACGGGATGATTGATTCGGACTGTTGAAAAAGGACTCACTTGGCTTCCTTCCGCGTCGAGATGTTGCGCCCGGGAACGCACACTCTCCGACTTTTAATTATACAATACTTAATAATAGGTAAATTGTGCTAATTATTGAGGAACTTTTGTGTTGTATTTGTGAACTGTATCTCCGCGATATAATCGTATTTATCAGTGCATTTTTGGACACTTTGTGGTATACATGAATAGCACCGCCGCGATTGAAGAAACTGATTTACATATAACCCTGGCCAGGGTACTCCGAAGAAGCTCACCTATTCAACTAACAACTTATCTAAAGGTACCTTTTCGATTATCATGCGAGTCTCCTTGTTTTATCCTGTGTTCCTAATTGTGTGTGCGTAGGTAAACAATGATTATAAATTGCAGTAACAATTCAATGGTTTGGATATTGGCAATCACTCACGCTTCGATCATCTACCTAATGTAGATACGCAAGGTTCTTCGATTTTATATTTAGTTTAATTTATTATGTCTTCGACACCCGTCGAGCGTAATCACGATGATAGTTACAGAAATTTAGGAACAAAAAAGTTGGGACGAAAAAAGTTAGGACTAGCGATGATTATGACTACAATATTATACGTTAGTACAAAAAAAAATGGGACAACGAATTTTATGGCAGCCAATATGGACCCTTAGTAACTATATAGTATACTATATAAAATCCCTTTGAATAGTTTTATTTAGTGATTGGTAATCGCAGAAACCAATCATAAAACAAAGGCTTTGTAGTTGAAGTCAGTGTCTCATAGTTTTTAAATCTTTTAATACGCAAAAATTACATTAACTATAGAAGTTCAAGCAATACCCAAGCTTAAGTAATAAGGCGTAATATCATTTGATAAATATTCTCTTGAAATATGTGCCAAACTTCATATGCCACTAATAACTTGCGAAAACTTTTACATTGAAAGTACTGTACTTTAAAAAAAATCTAGTATAAAGATGGTAGGTAGGGATTGGATCACATGTGGTATTTTAAAGAGAAATTTGGCTTTCGTATTTGTTGTACAAATAAAACTGGTGGGCGTTGATAAAAGGCTTAAGCGGAGATTAAACGTCGCCGAAACCTATCGGCTTTCCTAAATTTCCATATAACGTGTTAAATTTGGCTTATATCCAACTAAATACAGTAGGTAATTATAATGCCTGGGAAACTTGTTCGCAATCAACAAGGCAGTTAGAAGATTGATAATCCATACTAAGATTGTAAATGTGAAAGTGTGTCTGTCTGTTATGTGTTCACGCTTAAACCGCTGAACCGATTTAGATGAAATTTGGTATAGAGATTGTTTAAGTCCCGGGAAAGGACATAGTATAGTTTTTTTCCTTAACGTCATCCCCTTAAGGGATTGAAATGGAGGGTGAAAGTTTGATATAAACGAGTTCCACGCGGACGAAGATGTGTGCAGAATCTAGTCACATATATTGTCAGTCTATCGACTCCTGTGTGATTCGGATTAACGTCAGAAAGGCATTGACAAAGAAAATCTTTTCTTATTTTAGCTAGCTAGAAGACGAAAATTTTAATATATACCTATAAATATTGGACTAAATAGAAAGACTTAGAACATATTTGTTTCTTAGTCCTTACCAGAATTCAAACCCAGGCTGTTATTCGGAACGTGTTAATGCGCACCAGTAATATACAACCAAATATTATTAAAAATGACACTATTTGTGTCTTGTATATTTTACCACCATAACTTACATAATTTACTTTAAAAACAAAGTTTTAACTGACTTCAATTTAGTATTCCGCCAAGCCATGAGAACATTTCCACATTTGTTTTCCAATTTACCACATGAACTGATTTCCGAGAGGAGGGTTTCATGGAACTACCTACTTACAAAAAAAAAAGAATTTACGAATCGGCTCATCAATGACGGAGTTCTGAGGTAACAAACATTAAACATAATAAAAAAAATAAAAATACAACCGAATTGAGAACCTCCTCCTTTTTTTTGAAGTCGGTTAAAAATAACAGCAAAACGAAACAAATGACTGCCTCAACGACAACCAAAAGATAATTTATAATGGCAAATCCGCTTCAAATTTCAACTCGAGCAAAAAGATCTTCAAGAACCTGTCACGAAACAACGGGATGGACATTTCCATACAAAAGCAGTGAGTTTTGTTCGCGGCGGGGACTTGCTTTGAACTGATTCGGATATTTTCATATGACGTCGTATAGAATAGGAATGGGGGCGACAGCTTTGCTATTTAGGTACTAGTACCGGAATTCGACAGCCACGGGAGAGATCAAACAAAACAGTTGGCTTAACAACGTATGTTGACAACTAAAACAGAAGTAACATTCATAAAGCCTGAATCACACGTACTATTTTTCAAGTAAAAAATACAAAAATTATGTTTTTTGTCTTTCAGTCAATTAGATATAACCTAGCTGCCCGCGAGTATAAAAAAAACCTAGGAGGAGCGACGGGCTAAAATATTTTTTTAAAGGCGAACTCGAGGGCCGAAGACCCGAAGGCAAGGCCCCACAGACACTTACTATCCCTAGGTGTCTTTGCAAGCGAAACCTGTGGCCAAATTACCGAATATGAGCGGCGAGGCAAGCGAGTCCTCAAAGACACTTACTACCCCGTGGGTGTGGCGAGGCGAAGAGCAAAGTAAGTCCCGAGGCAAGCGAGGCCAGAGGCCGTGCTTTTCGTTGGAATGAAAGACTCAAAGCTTCCTTCAGAAAGCGCTCTTAATGCGCCCCCATGGACGGACACTCATTATGTCCCGGCCTCTTGCAAGCGAAACGTGAGGGCGAGCCCCCACATACACTTACTATCCCCAGGTGTCTTGATGTAAGCGAAATCCCTGGCCAAAGTTCCGAAGGTGAGCGGCGAGGCAAGCAAGGCCGTTTCGTTGGAATGAAAGGCTCAAAAATACCGCTCTCAGAAGGGTTGCTTCTGAGAGCGGTATCAATGCGAGAAATTACCCCTAAGGACATTCATTATCTTCCGGTGTCTTGCAAGCGAAACTTGAGGGCCAAAATCCCGAAGGTAAACGGGGAGCCAAGCGAAGAAGAAGCGAAGCGAAGGCTGAAGTTTTCGTAGGAGTTAAAGGCCCAAAATATCCCTTTAGCGCTTAGCTTAACCTTTTTTTATGCGCTCCCAATAATATTCCAGAAAGTCACGGGTCAAATAATAATTTAGATTACCTCTAATTTCATAGCAAATATAGGAAGGCAGAGATCAAGGTTACTGGTTTTTGGCGGCGACGTCGTCAGTGACTGAAGTTCCAATATAATTCGATATCTTATATCTAACAGTTACTATCGCTGGAGGTATCAACCAGTTTTGGGTAATATATAGTGTTTAGCCGCCTAGCACTATTTTAGATCCCGAGTTTTTTCACGATTTATTACCTAATTTTGCTAAAAGTTTGAATAAGGTTCTTTTTACTTTTTAGTTAAGTATATGCTTAAGTGACTCTAGGTGCACCCCTGACATCGTACAGAGGAAAGCTATGGCCAAAAGGGCATTTAATAACAAAAAAGCATCTCTTAAAAGCACGCATATGAAAAACAGCGATAAAGCGCCTGATTAAAGTTTACATTTGGAGCATTGCTTTATATGGGAGCGAGTCGTGGACGCTAACCCAGAGAGAGAGAACGGCTAGAGGCCTTCGAAATGTGGTGCTGGCGAAGGATGGAAAAGATTAGCTGGACGGAGAGAAAAACAAACGAAGAGGTTTTAAGGATGGTAGATGAGAAAATATGTTTGCTAGGATGTATTAGAAATAGGAGAGGCAAGATGGTGGGCCACCTGATACGGCACGACAGTTTCTTCCTAAACATCCTGGAGGGTAAAATTGAAGGCAAGAGAGCGGCTAACATATTTTAGCCAAATAAAAGATAAAGCTGATGTCGCGTCATATGAGGTAGCCAAGAGGCTGGCAATGGACAGAGAAAAGTGGCGGTTACTCCACCGACAAGAGAAAGGCTCTTAAGTAATGACGATGATGATGATATGCATGCCAATGTTCAAGTCTTTAGCTCATATATTTGAGGAGTTCCCATACAAAGTTCAACCCCATTTTTCAACCCCTCAGCACGATTATCTATATTTTTATAGCCTAAAATCTGGTCGGGGATTTTCTCGACAGCTTAGTAAAGTTTGCATAAAAATCCGTTCAGCCGTTTTCACGTGATGCGCGGTCACATATACAGACAAACTGACAAAAATTCTAAAAACTGTTGAAGCGTGTTCTGTTATCTATTCTAAGTATCCCAGCAAACTTTTTTTCGAATATCTTCCATGTATAGACTTTCGACCCATTTCAGCTTTATTATATGCATATATAGCTTAATGTACAGTCAGCATCGTATACCTAGTTAGTAGCAGCCAGAGTAGCCGAATATTCTTACAGTAATAAAGACGTGTATTTTTATTGTTAATAAACACTGCACTGTTTGTTAAACACGTTTATTACAGGTTCTTACATTGTAATTAATTTAATCCTACTAATATTATAAATGCGAAAGTTTAGATGTTTGGATGTTTGTTACTCAATCACGCTTAAACGGTTAAACCGATGTTAAACGGTTAAACGGTGAAATTTTGCACGAAGATAGTTTATAGCCTGGATTAAAATATAGGATAGTTTTTATCCCGGATCCACGCGGACGAAGTCGCGGGCGGAAGTTAGTATTTAATAATTAGGAGCTTTATAAAAATAGTAATCCGCTTCTCGAAGCTAGCGACATACGCCACATAGTATTATATATTATTGCATACGTCAATGCTACGTTCGGAAACAATGTGTACCGAAATATTTGGCTACCTTGGGTGCTACTTGACTACATAAGTATCAAACGTCTAAAATAACAAATAAATAGCACTGACACAATACGCAATTCGTTTTTTTTGATATAATACCTAGTTGGTTAGATAATGTTTTTGTTTATCGCCTCTATTTTTTGTTATTTCTCTTAACTGTAATGGTTTAGATACCTACTATTAAACCATCTGGGCGATTCAACATTAGTTCAATGCCTTCCCGGGGCTAAACGGATGTGTAACCAACTTTGTGAAAAGTGGCAGTCCCACTCGCAATTGGACAAATCGTCAAAATAAATTATATCGTAATCATACCGCTGACATGATATAGAATTAGCTATCGTTGACATGCGTGTCTGTTTTTGTGTTTGTTTCCTGCGTCATTCGCGATATTTTTTAGAAGGAGACACATTCCCATCTTGACGTCTTTGTCATTCTCACTTGAAGACACAGAGACACGAATGTGTCCTCTGTCAATATGTGCGTTACCCTAACGTTTACGAATTTTATCAGTAGTTAAAAAATCAACGTCTAGAAGAAACTCGTTACGATCCAAAACGCAACAATATCTGGCCCAAAAACGTAATTAATTACATAATATTTTCACATAACTAGGCGGCGCATCAAAAAACAAAAACAAACATTTTCCTGACTCCTCGAGACAAAGTGAAGTAATCTATCAAAGAAAAGGGTAGAAATAACACTTGCCGAGATTTACGGGTGCCCATAGATTTACGAGGACTTATTGTTGGCTGGAAGCGTCGTTGCCACGTGTTCGAGAATACTTGACCTAGAACTGAAGTCATCGGTTCTTAACATTATGCGGCGAACACCCTTGACCGACGCTTCACCGCGCCGATGAGCGGTATCTTTGATTATAAATTGATTACGGTCTGTATACAAAGGACGATGGGCAGATTTGTATGGGCCCCGTCCCCACCCACCAACAGAGCTGACGTTACTTTTAATATGACTGTAATGGTCCATAAAACGTGTAATCACCGTTATTGAGTCAGATATCAATGGGGTTCTTCCAAAAAATGGATAGTGATGGTATTTGTAACTAAAAAATCCCATACAATTGGGTCAGTGACGCAAAGACAGTGGCGCCTATATTGTAACATCAGTTAACGAGCTCAAAATGGATAAAAGTCATTTAGTTTATTATTAGTAATTATTTATACAATAAAGTTCTTAAATAATTGTATTAAACACCCTAATTATATTAAAATGTCCGTTAATTAGCTTTTACTAATGACATCTTATATCGGGTAGCGGAACTGAGTGTAAGTTGCTTCTAGCGGTGAATAGAGGACCTAAATAGTTTGTGTCAGTGTCAAATTATGTTCTATCGGCAACAGAGGTGGCGTTATTAAGCAGGCACACTTCAGGTTCCCGGATCAGGTTGTACGACACGGTTTTAGGGCCAGATTTGGTAGGAAGGTGTGCTTTGAGCCTTAGCCGCATGATAAAATATATAAGGCCCGCACCAAACGTAATGTTCCTAAAGCTCCGCTACACATTATTAAAACGCCACGCGAACCGTTGAAACGCGACGCGCGTTGAGTCGAATCAAATTGTATTGTTTCCTTTAACCCGAATCACACTATGAACGTCACGAGGCGTCGCGTCGGATGTTGATAGTGTGATTCTGGTCAAAGGAAACGATACAATTTGATTCGACTCAACACGCGTCGCGCGGCGTTTTAATAATATACGTAGCGGGCTTCAATCTGGCTTTAAGATACGGTCTTGGGATCATATAGGCGTGGCGCATATTGTCATATTCGAGAACTATCGACGCTTTTGAGAACAAGGGCTCGAATATGACATTACAGGCGAGTGCCTGTTTCTACGTCCGACATGGTTTTGGATCAGGAACCTGATCCGGTACCTGTACCAGAACCTACGGGGTACAGGAAAACCCGGAAGTAGTACAACGTCACGTTTGGTGTTGTCGAGCAATGTTTATAAGCCTCAAATGTAGAGCCTTAAGAGCGGTTACACACGGCGACTTCTAAGAGCGATACAAACGCGAGTTTCGTCACGCTACACTAACCATAGATCTATTATAATCACCTGTCTACCATCTATACTGCATCAAGTTTGCGCTGCAAATATTCGTAGTGTGTATACGCTCTAAGAACGGTTTAATTGAAGGTTACAGCATTCGTCTTCATGTATAAAATTTCATACGCGTCGCACCTATTGACTAATAGAAAACATACAACTATCTTTTTAACGGTTAAACCTTTTTCACCATTTAGTCTCTCTATGACGAACACTATATCAGGTGGTAAACACTTCATATAAAATCTCTCTACCTGCACGTCTATCATGCGACGGCCGCGACATACTCTCGATTTTTCTCGCAGTATATCTCTTGTTCTAAGTGTTCTAATAAGAAAGAGACGGATAATGCGAGAAAAATCGAGAGTGCGCGCGCCGTCGCATGATAGCCGTGCAGGTTTGACACGCAAGCAGAGCAGCTACTGTCCCATATTACTGGCAAGCCTGTATATGGACAACCGTTTATATTTACCGAAGTGTTGCAGAATTTGATTGCCTTTTTTGACTTTCCTGTAAGAGTCGTACAGTCAAGTGTAAAAATATGGGTGCATACAACTTACTCATAAATATGTCCCATAACTCTTATGTCAGCGGATTAAGGTTTTGGTACTTATTTATGAGAGTATGTTATCGATACATATTTTTGCACTTGACCGTACACATAATGTCTTCGATCGAAGGTACTTGACGCTCGAGCAGAAAGCAAGGGCGATAAATGTTCGATCTGAGGCTTTATTAATTACCGCCCTTGATGAATACAGTTTTACGTCGCCCCTAGCCAGAAAGTGGTATTTTCCGCACGTGTAGCTGTCGGTAATTCGGTCGGTAATAGCCAAGTGAAGCCAGACGTCACGTAATAGTATTACAGTATGTACTTATTAGTAGGTATATTATCTGCGCGCAGTACCGCGGTGCCGGCACACGGGCAGGCGTACGTGGCTTCGCTTACGGCTGCTGCTATCAGTTGACTTGAAGACGGCATGCGATCTGCTAGTATTTGTAGTCCGATTGTCGAAATCAGACTACTTGACATTGAAGAAAGAAATGCATTATACGTATCCCGGCGAATCTTGATCCCTATAACAGCTGTCATGTCAGTTTCATTAATCGTTTTAATCCATTCATTGCCGTGAACGCCCATCGACGTCTGTGCAATGCCGTGGACAATCTGTCCAATTTTAACAAGATTTCATGATAAATTCTCGATAACGAAATGTTCTGTGGCAAAGGTAAGACTTATTTTAACTTTCAAAACGTCCGACTATATTGCCGGTTTCAGAAAACAGACATTTTGTTTCTACTAAGAATCCATCTCGGATGCCGTGGACGGCGTAGGGCATCCTATTACTACTACAACTGCGATTCCAGCACCGAGAACGCCGATGGGCGTCCAATTTACATCTATCTGGATGCCGCGGACGCTAATGGGCATCCAATTAAGCTTTATTCGGATGTAGCGTCGGCGGTGGCCTCATTATAGGCGGCTGGAAAACCGATCCTTACGGCCCTTCAGAGGTTGTTCTACTCCATCTTACTGGAAAGGATAACGATAAGGGCATGGAACAGAAGTGTGGTGGTGCTGTTCTGAAAAGGGGTGACAACACCCTGCTGAAGAACTCATCTCAAATCTGAGCCATGACTAGAAAGCTGTTTTGGTGATTCATTACGAATATTTTCGTGCGATGCAGCTCCCGAACAACCCAATTTCCTAAGATACTTCAGTACCGTAGACCACATCCATATGCTCCATCAGGTTATAAAGAAGGCTGAGAAGTAGGTATAACCTGCCCCTTCATTTAGCGTTCGTGGACTAAGAGAAAGCCTTCGATTCGAACGAAACCTGGGTTTTACTACTCTAGCGGTGCCAATTGTAGACTACCGGACTATCGAAGCGCTGAAGTGCTTGTACAAGAATGTCACTATGTCAGTCCGACAACAAGACCGGTACTCGAAACTTATTCTGCTGCAGCGGGGACTCAGGCGAGGAGAGGTTATTTCGTCAAAGCTGTTCCTCGCTGCACAGCGGGCGTAGCATGGTATAGACATTTGATCACTGACTGATTGCTGACGATATAGTAATCTTGGCTGAGACCACGGAGGACTTGAGTACGATGTTCGATGACCTCAGTAAAGCCTCCTAGAGAACCATTTTCGAGATGGATAACCCTTACGTGTTCGCTTTAAAATATCAGCTCCTTGTCCAAAAGCCTTTTTCTTCTTGTGACTCAATAACAAGATATAACACGCGCTACGCACGTAGCCGATCCCGTGGTTTTCCTCGTATGGAGCGGAAAGCGACTACGGCGTAAGTTCCTGGCAATGCAACTGTTAACAAAATTCACCCGTCCGCACGCTTAAATTAAGTCAGAGTAGAGCACGTAGTCGGTCATACAAATCATACGACTTCAAGCAGGCAGATTATTTAGTAAACACAATAAATTAACTAGGTTACTATATAACAAAAAAAAAACCTAATAGAGCTGAGCGATGCTAATGGTTAATAAATGAATATATTTGTCTTGTTTTTAATTATATAATAAATTGCGCTTAATAAGATCACTGATCCTCGGATCTTGTAGGAACGAAGTACCCTGTTGCATGTTAAGCCAGATGTATAGATGTCGGCAATAAGGGCTGGCCAAATTCTTCAATTCTTTCCCTGAAACAGAGATTCACTTATTAGTCATTGTCCTCATATTAACGGGTGTCCAAACCTTCTAAGTAAGGAATATACGTTTACCATACAATATTTATTATGCTATACTAGCTCCCGCCCGCGACTTTGTCTGCGTGGACCCGGGATAAAAACTATCCTATATTTTAATCCAGGCAATACTATCTTCAAATCGGTTGAGCCGTTTAAGCGTGATTGAGTAACAAACATACATCTAAACATCCAAGTATCCAAACAAACCAAAGTAAAATATGCATCCATACTAATATTATAAATGGGAAAGTGTATGTGTGTTTTTGTTTGTCCGTCTTTCACGGCAAAACGGAGCAACGAATTGACGTGTTTTTTTAAGTGGAGATGGTTGAAGAGATGGAGAGTGACATAGGCTACTTTTTGTCTCTTTCTAACCCCCCACTTCCCTAAAATGGGGGGTGAAAGTTTGTATGGAGCTACGATATAAACGACTTCCACGCGGACGGAGTCGCGGGCAGAAGCTAGTTTATAATATTAGTATGATGGTATTTTGTTTACCATCATAAAGCATTTAAGATAAACGGGCCTCCAACCCTCTAACAAACTACGCTACTGGAAATGATCAACTGAGTTATGCGTTGATTACCTAAAAATGCCAAAGTCACAACTCTATACTTATAATAATTTAAGAAACCAACAATGCCATACTTAACGCTAGATTAAGTCATTAGTGTGAATTTAAATTATATATTTTGATGAGAAGAGGCGTAGATTGTTACTGCTATTGTGCAAAGAAATTGTATCAAAACTCGTGAATCGTCATCGATGAGCTCCACTGGATTTTGTCATCAAATCTTGACGAATTAATCCTATGTTATTACCACTTTGAAGAAATATAATATATAATGATTTTGAAGGGAAGTAGGGCGCAGCGGAAAGTCATCACGCTTATATTTGCAGCAGCAGCCGCAGTCCAACCGGGGTAGTACCTCCACCATACATAAGACCGCGGCCCAACTGGGGAAGTACCTCCACCTTACAAAAGACCGCGCAGCCTCTGCTGGCTCTGTTGGTATGTGGTGTTGTTGTTCCTGGTAATGAGTGAAGTCACCAGAGCCCCCGAGGATATGTTATGTTGAGAGCGAGGGACCCACGTTCGTCTCTACCTAGCTATCAACACGAATCCTCAAATCAATAAAGGGTCGGGTCAACGCGCTTGTGATTCTTCTGAAATCCCAAGCGTCCATAGGCTAAGGTGTCTGCTTACCATGAGGCAGACAGCCTGTTTGTTTGCCACCGTCTTTGTATAAGAAAAAATCATATAATCGTAGATATACCTATTTGTGAAGCCATAACATGAATGCAGTCTGCAACCCGCACTAGGCCAGAGTGGGGATAACAATTTTTAATTCTCTCTCATACATGACAGGTATAATCGGATGTATAGACTAATAATGACGACGAAGGTCAGCGACCTTCCAAAGATTCTTTTATTTTGATGGAAGGAATAGGCCCCCATAGGGGTCCATTGAAAATAACGATGAAACAATTATTGATATCGGTTGATTCGTTTTGGACTGACATATACGTACAAGAATACTTGCAGTTACATCATACAAAAAATATTTGTTGTCACTAATATACAAACACAGAAGAAACACGTTCTATCTTAAACCTTATTTTAGTAAGTATACCTGCTTGTCTCGAGTCAGCTACAGCCGCAAAATACTCCTCGTAACTACACTGGTTTCAATAAGCAATATCCGTGCATTTATAATTTGAGCCCGTTGCGTAAGACAATTTCATCAGCTGACAGGAATCCCTGCGTAGGAAAATTTTGGTAATATTTAGATCATATTAGTGTTTGTTAACTGTCACTGCACTATGATTTATCTATCACGCACATAAACTACGCTATTGAGCAGAGCGGTAAGTATCGCGACTTTAAACCTTGGAGGTCGTGGGTTCGAATGCCGGCGTACCTACCACAAGATAAAAAATAAATGTACGAAATATCAGTTGATATTTAACAGAAGCTTTGCCGTAAAGGACATCGTGGTTATTTCACGAAGTGTGAAATACTTCTTGTCGTCAGCTTTAAGGTGTTCTTCGCATTGAAAGGCCTTCTGCCTAACACATACACACAAACACACTGCAATAAAAACACTACTGGTTTCCGGGAGTAAATAAACGAGTTATTTTCCCTTAATTCCTCATGGATCCAATCATCAAACTGGATTTTTGGTAACAATCCGGTCTTTTTTTTTGTACTACGACGGTGGCAAACAAACGTACGGCCCGCCTGATGGTAAGCGGACACCGCAGCCTATAGACGCATGCAACTTCAAAGGAGTAAAATATGTACGAATCGGTTTATAAATGACGGAGATCGAATGTAAAAATGATTTTAAATAAACGGGAAAGAGAAAAGAGGGGTCTCATTCTTTTTGAAATTGGTTAAAGATCAGGGCTATTCCCAAATCTCCTCTTTCACTACGTCATCACAGCCAATCTAAGAGGAGCATACAAAATTACAAAAGTTTTACTTCTCTGGCATTACTTTCATAGCCATTCCTTGTCACTCTTCTTATTCACATTAGTCATTCCTGTTTCAAGTTATGGTCCAGTACATTAAGATACCATGTTACCGTATTAAAACAATAATAAGATATTTTTGAACAAGCTATTCAAAGAGACCCCACACTAATTTACCTAGTAAAATAAATTACATCCCCATTTTAGGTGTAGGGAAGGTACCCACTAGCTTCTGCCCGCGACTCCGTCCGCGTGGAACTCGTTTATATCACAGCTCCATACAAATTCACCCCCCCCCCATTTCACCCCCTTTGGGGATGATTTCCGGGATAAATACTATGTCCTTCCCCGGGACTCAAACTATCTCTATACCAAAATTGTTATTTTGTATTATGTGTTTTCTAATTAATGTTTATACCAAAATTCATGTAAATCGGTTCAGCGGTTTAAGCTTGAAGAGGTAACAGACAGACAGACAGACAGTCAGACAGACACACTTTCGCATTTATAATATTAGTATGGATGCAGAATTACAGTTTTCTAGTAATAAGGGTTACTGAGCTAAGCCAAATACGGACAGACGGACGAACATAGCGAAACTATAAGGGTTCCTTGTTGACTACGGAACCTTAAAAACATAGAAAACATCCCCGACTCAGATATAAATATTCATGCTCATCACACAAATATTTGCCTTTACCGGGATTCGAACCCTGGACCGTCAGCTTCGTAGGCATTATCTATACTAATATAATAAAGAGGAAGATCTGTACTAGTCTATACTAAAAAGTATAAGCCAAGAATAAGTTATGAGGATGTGGGAAGACTTGTAGAAGCTTTTCCATAAAAAGCTGCAATATCCGATGAAGATTCTGTGACAACTTGCGATGTGGAAGGCAAGTGGGTTCCCCACCACCACACTACACTGCCCTACATGGGACTAATTGAATACTGTCTAATGAGTTGGAAAGTACTACACCGACAAGAGCTTAGCTCTTAAATTATGATCATGATGACAATTACATCACAAATATATTAATTTAAACGTTCACGACTGTCACATATTGTCTTACTAGCTTCCGCCCGCGACTTCGTCTGCGTGGACTCGGGATAAAAACAATCCTATATTTTAATCCAGGCTATAAACTATCTTCGTGCAAAATTTCATTCAAATCGGTTCAGCCGTTTAAGCGTGATTGAGTAACAAACATCCAAACATCCAAACATCTAAACTTTCGCATTTATAATATTAGTAGGATAGTAGGATTAAACAGGATTTAAACACGTATAACTAACATATTAAGTTACCCCTCTGAGGTTTCCCGACGTGTCCGATATGTCACACCATCCTTGGCCACGGGACGCCTGGCTTAATCGGGTATCGACATCTTTTTGTTGCATGGGTATTCCGAACTACCCGCACTTGGTTCATTAACCACTTGTACACAAGGCTACACTTGGACACGAGGATAGGTATTAACCACTTGTTACTTCACAAAATACTCCTAATATGTGACAGTAAAACATACGTCTTACTCTTCATTTAAATTATAGCTGCATCTCTGTCAGTTAGTTTAGTCCTCTTTTACAAAATAAATACAGTCTCAATATCCGCACCTGAACCCGACAAAATAAGAGCAAAAGTAATGTCTTCCAGTCCAGTAGTTGAAGTGAACTTAACGACTATTACTATATTGGTAAGCTGCCATATTCTCCTGTCTGCAAAAGCTTTGTTACTGCTACTCCCTGTCGCATTTATAATATTATTAGGATTTAAATCCTTTTGAAACATTAATTACCTTGCAAAGTACTAAGGAGAAAAGAACCAAAGAGATAGCATGAATTATTTTTGACGACTTCTTACTGACATGGGTAAAAGCCTTGCGCTTGCTCGCATCTTGTTGGAACGAAGTCCTCACCCTATTACATTTTAAACCAGATCCATAATTATCGGCAATTAGGGTTGACCAAATTCTTCAATTATTTCCCTGAAACAGTAATATTTCGAGTAAGTATTAATGTTTTATTGACTACTTCGTTAGTGAGTTTCGCGTATTAGTTATAGTAAAAACCTTACAAGTACGTAACGTTTACCATACATACCTAATTATGTTATAAGTCAGTGTTTTACAACCTGTGCCTAGTATAGGTACAATAAAGCATTTACATTCGTGCAATGCATGCATACTGTACTTACATATGTAAATAGGCGGCTCTCCAGCTACACCTAATATACTTACTACTGGAGATTAAGTCATAGTCTGCTGTGTCGTGCATAAATTACCTACTTAAAAAGTGTTTAAAATATTTAAGAACTTAAAGATACCTCAAAAATGCCATTCATCATTAGTGTGACTTTAGCGCATACGTTTTGATGAAAAGAGGCGTAGATTATAACTGTTGTTTCAAAGAAATAATTTATCGTTTTACATTCGAGGAGATTCAGAGGATATCAGTAAAAAATCTGGACTAATACCACTTTGAAGAAATATAAAACGATTTTTTTTAGTAGAGGTTGGGCACAACGGAATGTCATCTCGCTCATATTTCAAGAAGCCCGACTGGGGTAATATCTTACAGTAGACCGCAGCCATAAAATCGCCCCTACTTGCTCTGTAGGCTCCTGAAGAAGGGTTGTGCTGAGGGTGAGGCGTTCGTCTCTAGCTATCAACACAAAGAATCCTCAAATCAATAAAGGGTCGGCAACGCATGTGTTTTTTCTCTTTCTAGAATCGAAAGCGTCCATAGGCTACGGTGTCTGCTTACCATCCGGGACACTACATTCTTGTTTTCCAGCGTCGTAATATAAATCTGCAGTCCAACACCCGCACTGGGCCATCGTGGGGATTACTGTTATTCATTCTGTCTCATGTACATGACAGAATCTGATGTGCATTGACTGATGATGATATTTGATAATGAATGTCTGCGACCTTGCAATAGTACTTTTGTTTTGATGAAAGAATGTTAGGCCTCGGGCCTATCAACTGCACAAATAATATCGGCATACCAGTTACACAGGCAACATTACTCCCAGAGGTGAATTACTTGAAAATGTATCGAATGGTTAGGTACTATACTTACAGCATACCTTTGCCTGAACCACAGAATAAAATAATAGTTCCTATACTCCAGAACACCTATGTACTTTTATTGTGAATTCTTTTTGCCACTATAAGTAAGACAAGACGTGATTATTGATTATAAGTAGTGAGTGACGTTAAATTTGTCACAAATACCTGCTATTTCGGGCTTTCTTTCTTTTACAGCCCTTGGTAAGTAATATACTATTACTAGAGTAGTCGTGTCGATTCGTGGTGTTGGCTTGCATAGCGTATCTGTGGCGTGTGTAACTATAAATTCGGTAAAGATAAGGAGCTCGTCTTTCTAGGGAGCCACTGTACTTTTTGTCACAATTTCTAATATAACATAACATACTAATAGTGTCTAATATGATGTGACCCTATGGACTAAATATGTCGAACACAGTGTGATCTTTCATACTCCAGTGGGACACTGCCTTTCAGACTGCATAGCAATGGAATTTAAAACGCAAGCTTATGAAGATTATTTGAAAAACGCTCGACTGTAGGTAACACTACTTCGCAGATCCTGTATACATGTCTTGGAACCATCAACTGAAACTGTATTTTCCAATTTCAATTGTTGGGGATTGGTTTTTGTTCGTGGATTTGTTTGGGTAGATACATACCTTGTTAGGAATCCTTAGTATCTGAGTCCAACTTTTTGGAGCAGATCCTTGGGCACTATTTTAAAGTGATATTATAATTTATTAAAAATAAATGATATTTTTTATCAACACCGACTTTTAATGTGTCATGTCAAGACTTTTACTTTTTTCACTCAATCTATTGACACTTTTCAGTCAATCCATAAATTAGGCTTTTTACCATAAAGAAAGGATTTAAATCCTATATCTATGCTTTTTTCAATATTCTAATAAAAGTAAAAAATATAAAGATACCTAACCTATGGTGTCGCCGGTGGCGCGACGGAGCCTTAAGCTACAGCGACAGAGAGAGGAACCTTCTGACTATAAGCGCAGTGCCCAGGAGTACCGCCTTCTGTATCCGACTTAATATAGCTACTGACGTGCGTTGACATGAGGTTTACTTTCGCATTTGACGTCTGTGACAGTTGGCGTGTGGGGCAATCTTGTATCGTGGAGGGGGGGGGGGGGGGGGCAGTGACGCGTAGTTTTTAGTATCAGAGAGGCAAGCAGGTGGCTCGCGGTATTTCAGTTCCCAAAGCGTTGTGGAACCGCCCTGAGCAAACTGAATTGAGCCAACTTGGACTGCGACGGAAATTGGAGAGGGGGGGGGGGTTCAGGCAACGGCTGTTTCAAACGGCTGCCTCGCGACAAAAAAAAATTTTTTTCTATTTCCGCCCCCGGCCGCCTCCCTTCGACTCAGTTCGGGTTGCAAAGGGCGGTTCAACAACACTTCGGGTGCTTAAATACCGCGTGCCATCCGGTTGCCTCTTGGACACTGCAACTACGCATCATTGCTCTGAATATAATACTTGATGGCGATTTTGAGCAGATTAGTTTTGCTATTAGTCCTTAAAGATTCGATATAGGAAAGGAATGAAAAACATATAACTAAGACTGTAACTGTTAGACTTCTCACGTGCATTCAACTGTCTTAATTCTTAATTCAGCGTTGCCGCTCTCCAAACTGGCTTTCTATGGAGTATCGTCAACGTCTTGCAAATGGTTTCAATCATTCCTTACAAGGAGGAAGCAATAAGTGGAATTAGAGACCAACCAAGGTGTATTAGTAAAGTCAGAAGTAGGAAGTATCAGTCGTGGAACGCCACAATGTTTATCCTGTACACGGCAGATCTAACTAAAAGGCTGAAATATGGCCATGCGCACTTGTATGTGGATGACACACAAATCTACTATTCCTTCGCACCTCATGATCTAGACAGATCACTGGAAATAATTAACGATGACCTGAAAACAGTAGCAGAATGGTTCATTGGTAATAATCTTGTTTTGAACGCTACAACACACATCACAATTTTATAACTAGCTCTTTTTATAAATCTTTCTAAGGCATTGTAGTGTTACGCATTTATTGGCTTTTGTTTCTATTATTTGTGACAAGATAGTGAACTTACAATAAAAAACTCTTATACACACCCATTGTATTTCGTGGCTTTAGCCTGATTACAATGGACACACACTCATATACATATCACACTTACACAACATACATTAGCTGACACACCACGAGCTTAGATTTCATTTGATATACACGCACTTAGGTACACTCGATGCAAAGCTTTTTGGCTGATACTAGATCCTGGATTGCTGGAGTCAACTCGAGTTTGCCCCAAAGGCATGGGATCCCCTTAAGTAAAAAAAAACCTGACAGAGTGCTTGATATTGTTGTCAGTTCGAATTTCAGAAACGTTTAGATGACGGTTAGCCGTTCAAGACTTCCAATATCCTCTGGTCCCACCCATCATCAGGTCAGCTTTGACACCAAATCGGACCAGCCAGGTACCCACTTAATTATTGTATTGTCATCTATATAATAATTACATATATTGCACATGCTGGCGAAAATCTTTGATACTTAGTAAAAATCGGAATGAACTAAAGACTTTTTGCATACATAGGTGATCAAAATTACTCAGTAGTATAAACCAAAGTAATACTGATAGGTACTTAAAAAATTAAAAAAAATTAAAGCATTAATTATGGACACCGAGGACTTCTAACATGGGTAAACTCTTACTATCCCTCCCATCAGCAGCATCGGATTATATTGCATGCCAAGGCAGATGAAATTGTCGGCAATAAGGGCTGATCAAATTCTTCAATTATTTCTCTAAAACAGTTATATACGAGTAAGTATTACCTAATGTTTTATCGGCTACTCTGTTACTAGTTATAGTATTGGACGGGTCTTCAAACCTTAAAAGTATGGACGTTTACTATAGATAATTATGCTATAAGTCAGTGTATAGCTACATAGATAAACGGCTCTCCAACCCTACACAATATAATACTGGACATTTAGTCGTACTTTGCTATGTTGGGCATGAATTTAATATACCAATCCTGTGGTTTTCCCGCTATGCAGCAGGCGGGTTCCTGGCAGTGAAAGAGTTAAACCCGTGAACTACTCTAGTTATCATAGTGTTCTTCGTCATCTTCCCTAAATGTTTGGTTTCCCAGCTAATATTCCGATATTTATTAGTTTTTTTTATACACATACCTAACTAGTGGCGTAGTTAAATATTTGGAGCAGCCTAACTGCGGAAGTACCTCCACCACCTTACAGAAGACCGCAGCCATAATAACGCCATCGCCACTACTTGCTGTGTAGGTATGTGGTATTGTGTTCCTGGTGGGGACTGGTGAGTAAGGTCGCCAGAGCTCCTAAGGATATATTGTGTTGAGAGTGAGGTATCCGCGTTCGTCTCTATCAACACAACCAATCCTCAAATCAATAAAGTAAGGCAAGGCGGTTGTGATTTTTCTGGATCCGCAAGACCATAGGCTACGTTATCTGCTTACCATGAGGGACACCGCACTCTTGTTCGCCATCGTCGTAGCTTAAATATTTATGACTGAAACAATAAAACGGTGAATCCAATCCACAACCCGCACAGGGCCAGCGTGGAGATTACATATATTCATCCCTTCTCATTTATGACTGAAGGCTTTTGCTAATAATCTTATGTGCATCGAACGTGCAAACTGATGATGATGACAATTTGATAATGAATGTCTACAACTTTACAAAGGCTTTTTTGTATTGATGGGATAGTATTAGGCCTCGGTCCTCCTTGAAGATCTATTCAAAAGATTCATGACATATTTTTGGATAACGGGAAATTCGTTTCGGACGTACACAGGTACTCGTATGTGCAAACTTGGCGTTTACATCTTCACCACAATGATAATAACCCAGAAAAAACACGCTTCCTACCTAAACTTAATTTTAGTAGGTACCTGGTTGTCTCTAGGCCGGTCACAGCCGAATGATTCTGGTGTCACCACAAGGTTCATTCAATAGTAACGTCGGTGCATTTATAATTTAAACCCGTTCGTTGGGACTATTTCATCGACTGACAGGAACCCTGCGTAAGTTGGAAGTTATCGGTTACACTAAGATTATATTCGCGTTTGTTAATTTGTGCACTATCATTCATCACGCACATTAAACCACGCGTCTGTAGCCGAGCGGTAAGGCAGGCAAGGTTCAACTTTTGAGGTCGTGAGTTTGCGACCCGGCTCTTTTAGGTGTTCTTAGCATTGAAAGGCTGATACATACATACATACACACATACAAACACAACATTCCATGGTAAACTACAGTATGAATTAAATGGTCGGCAACTGCATTTGACACCCTTGGTGATGAAAGCGTCCATAGGCTACGGTGGCCACTTACTATCGGGCGCTTACTATAGGCTTACTATTGTTTGCCACAGACGTAGTATACAAAACATAGACGACAACATTACTTCCCGAGGTGAATATGAATCTTACTTGAAAGAGTACAAATGGTCACACGATGAATAGTGAAGTAGTTCCTGGCTACAAAAACACCATAAGACTTGACACTTTTAGGTATAACCTTGCCATTGATAGGCCTGGTAACTAACACATACTTGTGTTGCCACGTTTTTATAGGGGATCGTGACACACATACCTTCAAGTTGCCTGGGTTCCTTAGATTAATAAATAAATGGTATAACAGTAACTCAGGTATATATTATTTGCTTCGCTAAGATATTAAATAGAGACGTTGCTTCTAGGGTCACAACAGGATACGGAAGCGTTTGGCAACATTGTTTTTTCTTCATCATATATTATGTACAGTTTATTATAAAGGTGTCGCTCTACACGACACGGTCTGGACGGATTCGCGATCGTCGCGACCACTTGTACACACAACTACAACGCAACATGCTAAGATACTACATTGTGGCCCATGGGGTTCTTTAAGGAGTGGAAATATTTTAAAGGGTCAGCAATGCGCATTTTAGACCCCTGGAGTAGAAAGCGTCCATAGGCTACGGTGACCGCTTACCATCAGGCGCCCCCCTCGCTTGCTTGCCACTGAAGAGGTATAATAAACAGACATACATACAAATTACAATACAGTAAGTGTATGGTTCTTAAAGGTGTGTGTATTTTTTTAAAGGGTCGACAACACGCAGTTGGTACCCGTGGAGTTGGGAGAGGTGACAGCCCAACTGGAGTAGTACCTCCCACCTGTGGTGTTACATTCCTGGTGGTAATAAAGGTCGCTAGAACTCCTGAAGGAAGGGTTGTGTTGAGGGTGAGAAACCCGCTTTCGTTCTAGGTCACAACGAATCGACAACGCGCTGTGATTCTTCTGGAATCACAAGCGTCCATAGGCTACGGTGACTGCTTACCATCAGGCAGGCCGTAAGCTTGTTTGCCACGGACGTGATAGTAAAAAACCGGCCAAGTGCGAGTCGGACTCGCGCACGAAGGGTTGCGTACTATTTTCTATAAAAACGACAAAAAATCACGTTTGTTGCATGGGAGCCCCCTTAAATATTTATTTTATTCTGTGGTTTAGCATTTGTTGGTATAGCGGCACAGAAATACATCATCTGTGAAAATTTCAACTGTCTAACTATCACGATTCATTTGATACAGCCTGGTGACAGACGGACGGACAGCAGAGTCTTAGTTATAGGGTCCCGTTTTACCCTTTGGGTACCGAACCCTAAAAACATATTTTCTTAGTCTTGAAACCAATTATTAAACAAATAGGTTTTTTTCTTCAACTGCATAGATGTATGCTGGCGCAGGTTCTGTTGAAGCTACGAGTATTGCTTGGGTAGATACATACCTTCTTAGGAATCCTTAGCATCTTAGTGGTACTATTTAGGCCTGCAATTATATTTTTTAAATGATAATTTTAATTTTTATCAACATTGACGATTAATGTGTCATGTCAATATTGTTACTATTTTCAGTCACATTGACACTTATCAGTCAATTAATAGACGAGCGATACTTCTTTAAAGCAAGCCTAACAATGTGTCATACGTCATACGACTTGATCTGGGAACGGACGTGTGCGTTGCGGGCCTAATACGACCAACATTTCAATTACAAATGAGACTGTCACTCTAGGGCCATCTAGTATGGAGTAGAAGAACTACTGTTTACGCACTTCAACAAAGATGTCAGTAATTAACGATAAGTTAACAACTGAATTGTCAATTTAGCGACATCTGGTGTAGGATAGGGAAAACACAGCGTAATTAACTTGTAATTAACGCAAATAAACATTATTTTCTGATTTCCTCCATGCAATACAGCGAAAATGTATTTTGTAAAAAATATATTGAGCCGTAACCTATTAAATGGTATACACAGTGATCGTGTTGAACACTTATAAAGACCGTGGTATAGTGTGTCTTTTTTTAGAGACATATATTTCAGCTTTGTGTACATATCAGCATTAGAGCTGTACAACAAAAATGTACCCTTTTACGCGTCCTGTTAAATAAAATACCTTACAGTAGTTAACACATCCTATATATTGTTAAATAACAGTTTATATACTTAACATTAAACCTGATTTTCCAAGAACACCCCATGCATTACGAGATGATGGTCATAGTAGAAAATACTCCTCTTACAAAGATCTATTAAATGAGACATTTCTCGTTTGTGTTGGTGGGTGGGGACGTTTTGCCCATTATCCTTTGCATGCCGTTTGGAAGAAAGGTAAGTACCTACATGATAAGTCCTCGATCTATGGCTACGCGTTACTATTTCGATTAAAAATTGCTGTCTCTGTATCAAAAAATAACAAAACTGAATCGCTGAAAATAGAGTCCAAATAATGATAATGACTTCTATTGCATTTTGTATGTGACCTCGCTGAGTCCATGAAAATTAATTCCGCTGTGGCCTTGGCGTACCTCCCTGCTACATTATAATTTCGCTTATCATGCCTATCGCGCATGAACATACAAATCTACTTGCTAAATAGGCGGACAAGCACAAATGAGCTGTTCTTTATTATATGAATATTTATTGTTAGGTATTGCTATGCTTCGATTCACAAACATGACATGACATTGCACGTAGAACCGATGGCCGTTAAGGCCGAAAACTCTAATAAAGATTTGTCTCGGTAGGAGTCAAGATAGTTTTGGGAGGGCTTGAGAAGAGTACTAAAAACTGCACCAGCAGTATTATTTAATTTATACTATGAATAAAGTAGCATAACTTTATTTTCTGAAAATATAAAAGTTAATAGATATTATTATCAAGTAGGGTTCTAAAACGCATAAACAACAGAGCAAACAGTAGCTATTACAGTATGTAAACCTGCCACATCGGTCAGTGTCTCTTTGTTATCTTTCGTACGTAGGTATGTAGGTATAAAAGTAAGTTGTCCGTCGAAATTTGCAATTCATTATGCAGTCACTTGTTCATGTTTAGCAACGAAAGGACTTGTAAAATTTTCGTTTTGACTAATACCTACGTTGAAAAATAAAACACTAGGGAGACGTTATACTGAAACACAAACGTGGCAGCAAATTCTAAATCCGCTATGTCACTTTGCAGTGCAACATCGATCTCTGCAAACAAATAGCTCGCGCGTGCCAATGCAGTTAGTGAGACAAGGTCTTATCTTATTACGAGTATCACAGTTAGTTAAGGCTTTGTTACACTAAAAGCACGAATTCACGCGTCACTATGGGGAAATGTACTTTCAGACGTGCTTCAGACCAGAATTATATATTAGTTTAACGTGACTGCATGTTCGCTGGATTTCATGAAATTATGGAACACGTTGAAATTGTATTCCAGATATATTTTGTAATATAAATTATATATATATATATATATATATATATATATCCTCCTCCGAGCGTTATTGCCGGTTCTAATAATCCTTTAGGGCCCGTGGTTTCCTTTTGACACCTAATCCCAAGATTAAGCATAGGCACTAGTTTTACGAAAGCGATTGCCTTTTTACCTTCCAACCCAGATGGAAAACTATTAGCAGACCTTATTAGGATTAGACCTTACACTCACCACGTATTAAATGTCATTATGGGCGTCACGGGCCGCGCGGCAGTCGGAGCGAGCGATATCAGTGATTCAGGCGACACTGCCACGAAAACATTCATCCTTTACAAGAACTCCCGTCTAATTCAAAACATGTCACCCGTAGTTATATTGAATACGTGAGTTTAACCGTGTAATAGTATATTAGAGTAAAACTACTCTAATATACTATTACACGGTTCAATCAAATCATACGATTTTAAACATATCTCACGAATATCTAAATTCAAATACAACATATAGTAAACTCAGCGTTTTATTTTATATAAATTATGTAGTTTAGTATGGGCTACTATGGGCCTCATAAGAAGGCTCAAAGTCACCCAAAGGGCTATGGAGAGGGCTATGTTGGGGGTGTCTCTGCGTGATCGCATCAGAAATGAGGCTATCCGCAGCAGAACCAAGGTAACCGATATAGCCCTCCGAATCGCTAAACTTAAGTGGCAGTGGGCGGGGCACATAGCACGTAGAACCGATGGCCGTTGGGGCGGAAAGGTTCTCGAGTGGCGACCACGAACCGGAAGGCGCGGCGTGTGTAGGCCCCCCGCAAGGCGGACTGATAACCTGGTAAAGGTTGCTGGAGTCCGCTGGATGCGGGTGGCGCAGGACCGGTCACTTTGGCACTCTTTGGGGGAGGCCTATGTCCAGCAGTGGACGTCTTTCGGCTGATATGATGATGATGTAGTTTAGTTACAAGAATAGTAGGTTATTCATTATGAATTAATACAAATGGTGAAATAGTGTTGTTAATATTGTCAGTGTTTTGCGCATAAGGATTTTAGGCGAACTTGAAAACTTCGTTGAGGGGAATATTATGACTAAATATGCTTTTTTAAACTTATTTTATTTTTATAATGAGCACAGGCCTAAAGTATATACAAGATGATAACTAACATAAACTTAATTAAATTAAAACTAAGTTAAATCTATAAATGGCCCTCGAGGCATTGCACCGAAGATGCTGGCGGCAATTCCTCGCCGAATTACAATGCTGATGATTTACGTCAATTTATGGACACGTATAAGCGGTTACGATAGGGATGATCAAAGAACGACCGTGGCATGAAATCTTCGAGATGAAATAGCAAAATCAGAAGTTTGTTTGAGCGTCGAATGGTCATGATTTACACATTTTGATGACGGCGGAGAAGCCAAAGGACGCCTGGGTTGCACTGAAACGTGCTTATAATGATAATGGACTCGGTTTAAGAGTGCGAACTGAGAACTCTCCTGTACTTGTGCGCTGTCAAAGTAAAGATTTTTGCAAACATACATTTTGATACATGCTGTATGGGGAACGACATAACGTCGGACATCCAAAGGACCAAATTTTTTTTTACTGTTTTGCTAAACAGGGAACCTTCTAAGTACTATTATTTATTATGTGTAGAACTTTTAAGTTAGAAGCGAGTAAGCCAGATATAAATTTACTGAAAGATGTATGCGTCGGACTGACCTGGTCCGAAATTAAAAACATTAAATTGCTCACGCCATTTTCACTAATTTTCGTTCTGCGGCTGTGTTAAATGGAATGTGTAAAGGGGCGACTGGAGTGATAAAACTTAGTCCGTATATCATTCTAGTCGCGTTGAGGAGTTATGCTTCTATGCGGTGTCCAGGAGGAGTATTTTAATTCCTCGCTTCCGCGCGCGCTGTCTAAAAGAGATGGACCAAATTGAGGCACAGCAGCGTTACTTACTTTACGTCACACCTGGCCATAATGCGAGTTTTATTATGCACGCTGCGCGTACGGTAAAACTCGCATTGTGGCCAGATGAAGACGTAAAATTGTGTACTTACCCCGGGCGGTAATTCGTAAAGCTCCAGATCGCATATTTATACAACACCTGCAATCTGGGCCATTCACGAATTCACCGCCCTAGGTACGTAATGTACTATAACGCGCACGGTGCTGCCTGTACTGCATGCTGTAAGATAGAGCGAGGTTGATGAATGACCTTAGTATTCTCACTCTACTCTACTGCGTATACAGCGTGGAACGGAACGATGGCCTTTCCCGGAAGAGGAGGATAGTTTATAGTTAGTTTATATTTCTGACCATTTCCAAGTGCATAATTACAACTCTAAAGGAAAAAATACAACCGAATCGAGAACCTCCTGCTCTTTTTGAAGTCGGTTAATAAGGTAAATGCCATCACTGGTAATCAATCTTTTAAGGGATTACAAGAATAACTGTCACCGAAAAGTCGAATTTTGCTTGAACTCTGAATAAGTTACTGTGAAATTGACAAATTATCGAGAAGCAAGTCTGTCATGGTAAACATTAACAGTAACAAAGATGAATTAGGATGTGCGCTATCACGAAAATGTTTTTTTCTCTTTGCAGTATCTGTGTAATCATTGCTATTCGATTCTACTGCCCTTTAAAAATAATTAATATATTTTCTTTAAGTTTCATGGAAAACATCCGCCCTGTATAAAGTCTATCTGTTTTATAAGTAAACTTGCAAGAACGTTTATTTAAGTCTTCGTTGCAAAAGAAGCTGGTTGAATTTTTCCAGAAATTACCATTTTGCTGTGTTAATTCAGGCAGACCGCTAGCAGAATAATTATGTTTCCTACTGTCTGTGGTTATCTATTAAAACGGTTAAAGCTATAGGGATAAAGTCCATGTTTGCTCAACCTGTATCTTAAGTTCCAGATTTGTCTTGTTTTAGGCTGTGGTAGTAAGCAAAGGCTTTGTTTTTAATAAGGGGCGATATTGTTGTAACCGTACCGAAGAGACAACAGTGTCAGTATTGTTTTCTACACAGTGAGACAAATTTTGGGAGAAGAGAAAACTGCGGGGTGTCATAATTAGGCATTAAAGCATTAGGCCTTATTAACTGCCATATTCAGCTTCTAAAGATGACAGTCCAAAGGTTATAACGCGTTGAAAAAGTAGCGCGATTACTTATTTCCTGGAGCTCAATTCCGAATGCGCTATTCACGTACTTATTGAAATTAGATTGGCATCGAATTATTTGATGATGATTTGATTCGGGCAGGATCGCATACACAAAGAAATATAATGAGACTGCGAATGTAGGTGAATATTATCAGGTAAAAGGTCCGTCAGTGACGCGTTTCAGAACGGACTCTGAGAGAAACGAAAGTAATAAAAATGCCTGATTATTATTAAAATAAACCCATGTTATTATTATATAATGAATGAGTGATAATATTTATTATAACAGACGACTGACGCGTTTTGTAATCAATTATGATATGAATTCGACCGTTTGTCTGACAGTAATATAACACATGCTTGTTAACTATATCGTCTTAAATCAAAACAATGATTTCTTAGTTCGGTCGAGCGCAAAGCAAACAACGTAAGATATTTCCACTTAAATGGTCCAGATAAGTAAATGATAAACAACATCAATCGCAATCTACTTAGGAAGATCTTGCTAGCGACTTGCGAATGAGAATTATGATTGTTAAATAGCTGCAAAATTCACGATAACACCCAATTCAAGATCTAGAATACAAGCGCGCTAAAATCTTCCAGAAGTTGCCGATGTTACATTCCCTCAGCTTGCGTGCCAAAAATGTTGACGTAAATGACGATTCCGAATTGACTCACATGTCACGAGAGGTCTTGTCCCTTCTATGAAACTATAGGTCGAAAAACGCTTGTATCAAAAGTTACACCCAATTCACAACACCGTAACTTATGATACCTTTACTTAACTACTACTTTTTAAAACGTCCTTTTCATTACGTATACGTATATTCTTAAGAATAAACTACCAGATACTACAAATCTAAATAGGTTAATTCGCAAAACATACTTAATCTATTACCATAATACTGACCCCCACACTAAGGCATTGCTTGTCCCGTGGGGGAGATATGAACATGAAATACAGTTAACGTACAACATTTAACGGCTACTGGCACCAGTATAAATTAAATTAAACTAATAATTCTAAGTAGGTATACTGATATATAAATTGTGGGCTTATTTTGAATACGAAGAGATCTGTAATCTTAATAAAATCAAAATCATTAAACTAACTGCCTAAATGACGGAGTGTTTTTGAAATGAATAAGCGTTGACATGGTTCCCTTTTACATCAGTTACAAAAGGTAGCTCGTGATTAATATAATCACTTAAAATTCATGAACTCAAAATTAGGCAGCTGTTTTCAACAATCAATCTGAACATTACCGTTGACGCGTATGAAACAAATCCCCTTGTCGATTACCGTTCACTGTCGGAGCGAACGGAGGATCAATTAGAGACTTAAGTTTCTCATTTAATTATATAATGTGATTTGATAAAATGATGGTTCTTACGCGTAAGCTGTAGCTTGGCGCACGAGGGTACAAGCGCTTCAAACAATTTATTGATTTTGATAGAATATTTCCCTTTCACACAAACATCAAGGTTTGTTGTGGTTTATTACCCATTAAGTAACGATGGTTTTACAAATGCAAATAGTTTATTTCTCAAAACATACTTAATATACAATTTACAATCTTTCGCAACCCATTCACCACCTTAGAGGATGATTTATAAACAGACAGGCAGACACACTTTCGCATCTATAATATTAGTAAGGATGAGGATGGGAAACACACGTTTGTGATAGACCTGTTCCGCCGAGCTAATTCATTTCATTAGTAACAGTTTTCGCAGGACCGAGTTTAATTTCGAGCGATCCGCCAGCAAAGCTTAAGCGCGAAAATAAGGTTGAGTCAGTTGTTGTGGTGTCAAACATTGAGAACAGACAGAAAACTGCTACGGTTCTTTGGGATACTTATTTTCGATATATTTTACAAGTTGAGAGTATGTTCGTATTTGGACTCGATAGTCACAAATGTCTCAATGCAAGTTTATTCCTATCCTTACAAGTGATTGATTGAATAAATGCATTGGTTTAATTGGATATATTATATTGATCAACGCTCGGTGAAAACACTGTTTAAAAATATTACTGACTTCGAAAATAAATGTACTATTCAAATAAAATATTTTGCTAACTTTTTTTAAGGAGCGCCGGTTAGTTACGAAAACAATTGAGTTAATAATATTTAGAGTACCTCTAAATTAACTCAATTGTAATTATTACAAATTGTTCTCATACATTATCAGATTAAGGTACCAATTTCTTTTTTGCTCTTATTTACCCCATTAAAAGATCTTACTGAATCATGATGAAAAACATGTTGCATTTTTATATTTTTCAATAAATTTAGAGCGGCTGGTATGACATGGCTTATGCTGCTTTAGAAGCGCCTGTCGTTTATATCGCCACGGCACTATTTAATGACCTAGTGACTAGGTTCTTTGCCGTCGCTCGCTTGCCATCGACGTCTCTATCATAGTAGAAAGAGTGCACTCTTTCTACTGTCTCTATGCCTGCAACCTTAGAACCCGTGGGTATGGCAAGAGACGATGGCAATTACCCCGATGGAGTCCAATGCAGTGGAAGCTGGGTAGGGCTCTAGTGTGGGACGATACGTGTGTCGACACATTCGCTCAGTCCCACATCCAGGTGACCCGCTCCTAGGCCGGTGGCCGCGATTCCATCTGTTCTATCCCTAAGATGTCTTGATTCATCCTCATCATCATCATAACAGCCGAAAGACGTCCACTGCTGGACATAGGCCTCCCCCAAAGAGTGCCAAAGTGACCGGTCCTGCGCCACCCGCATCCAGCGTACTCCAGCAACCTTTACCAGGTCATCAGTCCACCTTGTAGGGGGCCTACCCACGCCGCGCCTTCCGGTAAGATGTCTTGATTAACTAGTATGATTGCATTAAATTATAGTTTATTTCTCAAAACATACTTAATATACAATTTACAATCTTTCGCAACCCATTCACCACCTTAGAGGATGATTTATAGACGAGTTTCTAAGTGCGATAATCTCGTATCATCCAAGAGATAGCATTTACCATGTTTTTTTTTCGGTATATAATATTTATGAGAGGATTAAATCGATACATATTTTTGCATTCGACTGTTCATCATAGAGTGTAAAAATGGCTCCGGAAATAATTTGATTCCCACGCTTGAATAGGTACCTAATTCAATGTTGAAACTCCAAAAGTCGGCTTGGCCGTCTTGTGCCACGTCGTCTTACGAAGAAAAATCTCCACATAAACACATTTTCAAGTGTCAAATGGAAAAGGAGCAAGTGGCTTTCTATCGCCTGTCGTTTCATCCCTTACTTCTATAAGACCCTCCATTTTAAGACTCTCAGCGTGTTTACGTTTTCAATATGACAACTTGAAGCTATTTTCGTCATAATATCAGCTTAACAGTTGTGTAGGTGTTGGTATTATTTGAATAGGTTTTATTGTACTCAGTCTTAAAAGGTTTTTTACTTTAGGATTTTTTTTAAGTATATATAAAATGATATTCTTACAGTGTCCAGAAAGTCAACTTCCAGGTTTGTGTTTTTGATAACTGTGTAATATGGTAATTGTCCGATTTCGAGGTTAACACTAACTTTAAAGTTTATTGCAATATAGACGCATATTGCTTGTTTCAGTGCAACTACGTTTATAAATAGATGGGTATTATATTCAATAATGGATTTCTGTATGACACTCTTCACGCATTCGCTCACGGAAGCGCCATTCCCTCTCCCATATTTATACAAATTGTACAATCCTACAGGGCGACCCTAGCCTGAAGAACTAAACTGTACAATAGTACTGTTTTCGGCTTGACGTCGATTTTTGGGACACGTATAACAAATTAGTCTAGTACCACAGTGAGCTCAATAAGACATGTATTGTGGATACACCTACTAGATGGATCGTTAGTTCATATAATTTTGCATGAATTAAATCGCGTCTGCTGTTACCAGCCAGTATTTATAAGCATTGTATACAGCATAATATGTATTATTTTTAATACCACGATGGCATACGATCAATAAATATACCGAAGTATTGAATGCTTGATCAAATAGACGATTTTCAGCAGTCAGTTTTGTTAGTCATATCTATTACCTAATAATTAAAAAAATTAAAAACCCCCCCGACACAAATAATAAATTCTAACAACTAAAAAACGGCCAAGTGCGAGTCGGACTCGCGTTGCAAGGGTACATCAAAAGATTTTTAAACATTTTTTTTAGGGTTCCGTAGGCGACTAGGAACCCTTATAGTTTCGCTTTGTCTGTCCGTGCGTCCGCGGATAATCTCAGTAACCGTTAGCACTAGAAAGCTGAAATTTGGTACTAATATGTATATCAATCACGCCGACAAAGTAAAATAAAGTGTTTTATTATTATTATTAGGGTACCTCCCCTATACGTAACGTGGGGTGTTTTTTTTTTATTTCAACCCTAATAACGTGTGATATATTGTTGGATAGGTATTTCAAAATGAATAGGGGTTGCTAAAATCATTTTTTGATAATGTTAATATTTTCGGAGATAATCGCTCCAGAAGTAAGAAAAATGTGTCCCCCCCCCTAACTTTTGAACCATAAGTTTTAAAAATATGAAAAAATATCAAAAGTAGAACTTTATAAAAACTTTCTAGGAAAATTATTTTGAACTTGATAGGTTGAATAGTTTTTGAAAAAAAATACAAAATAATGTCTGAACTAAGTTTGTAATTTAACCGTATAAGCAGGTGTTTATTGTACCTGTAATTTCTACAAAATCACAATGAAATGACGTGCTTTCAAATAAAGTAAAAAACGGTGAAAATGGTTCACGCAATAAAGAATTATCCCATAAAAATCATCTTACATACTCGCGCGCAATAATTTACTTAATTTGCCGATAGATGTCGCTGTACGCGGAACGCTCACATTGTACATGGCGCTGTTAAGATTTTTCCTGATTTAATGGGGTCGGAGCAGGTGCGCCCATACATTAAGTCGAAAATTTGTCGTGCTCAAATTGACTTAGTTGTCTTTAGTCGTTCGCTGTCTAATAATAAAATTGTTCGCTAAGTATTGCTTGTATTGTGTCTGTCTATAATACATGGTCGATTTGATGTGGGAATTTGAACTCTCTTGCTCATACATTTGGTTCACGGAACGGGCTACGGCCTACACTGAGCGTGGCCCGACACGCTCTTGACCGGTTTTTTTTAAATAACGGAGCGTTTTTGACGTTTCATAAAAATAAGCGGATTTGATTTTTGTCAAATACCGTATTAAGTCCGACTCACGCTTGACTGCACATTTCTAATAGGTTTTCCTGTCATCTGTAGGTAAAGAACTATTTTGTGTATTTTTTTCAAAATTGTAGACTCAGTAGTTTCGGAGATGAAGGGGGGGAATGGTCAATTTTTGGCTATTCTCTTAAATAATTTCTAAACTTATTATTTTAAAATTACAAAAAAATATATTTTAGCATCTAAAATATTTTTATTGTGTGCATCACACAATGAGCTCTTTCATTTGATATGTAACACGATAGTATATGCAAAATTTTATTTTTTTAATTTTCTTATTTCCCCCCCAAAAGTGGCCCCCATTCATTTGTTTGCGTTACATGTTCCTCTTTGAGTCACTCTTGTGTCAGTCTTTGGTTCAGTAGTTTCGGAGAAAATAAGCTGTGAAGGATGGACAGACAGACGCACGAGTGATCCTATAAGGGATCCGTTTTTTCCTTTTGAGGTACGGAACCCTAACAAATAATATTTTAAACCTATTATAATTATTATAGTCACATATATTATGTAAGTTCAAATACATTTATTTTACAAGCATCGTCGCGTCGGGGGACCGTCGGGCGACTGAAGCGGTTTTTAATTTTACTTTTATTTTGTCCTTTTTAAAGCGATAATCTTCAAATGGCTGATCAGGTCATGGTTACCTTACCATATACTTTCAATATCATTGAAGTAACACGGTACCAAATTTCGAATCGATAGGACATATGGAAGGTAGTCAGATCCCCTCATCAACAATTAAAGAGCTGATGATCTTCAAACGGTGGCGACCTTACCATATACTTAAATATCATTGAAGTAACACGGTACAAAATTTCGAATCGATCGGACATAAGTTAGTTAGTTAGATCCCCTCATCAACTAGAGAAGAGCTGATGATCTTCAAACGGCTGAACAGATTTTCATGAAACATGGCTAAGAACAATCTACATACATACATACATACATACATTCACGCCTTTATTCCCAAAAGGGGTAGGCAGAGCACATGAAACGTATGTTCCAGCGCCACTTTTAGCATAAATGTGGGTATAAAAGATCGACAAAATCGATCGATAAAATTATCTATGACACAAAAAACTAAACGAAAATCGGTTCATCCATTTTGGAGCTACGATACCACAGACAATTACACAGATACACAGACAGACAAGTTAAACTTATAACACCCCTCTTTTTGCATCGGGGGTTAAAAAGGCACTCAATACCCTAAAGTTGTTAACTTTTATCCAGAGAAACGACAAATTGGAACCTTTATCCGCGTTAGCTCACCATTAAACTTTCATTTTCTATGCGCATCTACGCCAGGTGAGAAGTTTTGAGAACTTGCTCTCCAAAGTTTGAACCTCGGACAATACAAAATTGGACACAGAAAGTCGTAACTGACAAGAACGGCCAGGGGCACGAAGTGTGCCACATTTCTATTGTAGTATAGTATTATAACGCCTCCATCGAGCGGCTTCCACGGTTAGCACAAGACGGGGCGCGAGTTGTGCCGCGGCGATATGGACTTTCCGTCTCTTCCTAAGTTTTCTTATTAGAAAGAGTCGGATAGTCTATCTCGACGTGATACAGCTCGTGCGCCGTCTTCAAGGGTCTCTATTTTAGTATCCATAGATATTAAAACAGTTGGTTATCGATACGAGAAGTCAATTCAGTATGTTTTTTTTTTAATATTTACGCACGACATTTGATCTCGAGTGACATAAGTACGAGTATAGGGACTTCATTCGTTTGTCTATGATTAAATAAAAACCATTCGTCTTGACGGAGGATCGAATTGCTGTGCCACCATTGCTGTTGTCATTTTTTTGTTGGTTTTTTGCTGTTACGAAAGTAGAATTGTGAACCCAATCTTAGAGTACTTACGGGATCGAGATGTGTGTAGATAAAGTAGTGTATGCAACTGTACATAATTAGGCCTTAAAACACTCGCTGACGCTCGTTTCATAGAACCACACTTATATTTTAAGGCCTCTCATTATGGATCAGTTGCATAAACTACTATTACCAACCGCAAATAACGTTTGTATAGTTTTCTAGTGCATTGTACAGCTAACACTAACCGTTTACAAATATATAGTATAGTGCGCTTTACCTACCTTATTATTACTAGTGGCAGGAACTTTGTAATCGTATGTATTTGTATAAGATTACAAACCTCCTAATGCAGTATGTCTCTGAAACGTGCCTGAAATTGCAATCATTTTAGGTCATTTATGGATCGGTAGGCTGAAACTTATTTTATTTAAAATTCGAGGATGGGGGTCTGCTAGAAGCACCTTAGAATTATGTTGATATGTCAGTAGTTAAGTCGGAGTGACGAAACTGGAACAAATACACAAAGTCCAAAGTTTTGAGAAGGAGTATACTCTGTCCCTTAACCGGAAAAACTTCACATTGAAACGATTGTCATTTACATGACGTCACGTGTCTTAAGCGTTTTCTTGCGAGGAAAATATCAAGCAATATTAAAAATCTTCCTTTAAATTTTTTGAGATATTGGAGTAGGATTTTCGTCATTACGCATAATTTTTTGCCTTCTTTCTTCTGGAGTAATAACAAAATTAGAGTCCTCAAACCTTAACCTATTCCGAAGGGTAGGAATCAGTCATCAGAGTTTTATCAATCAACTTCATTATTCCGAAAACTATGTTTCGGAGAAGACAGATATGTTTTTCACAATAAAATTAAAGTAACTCATGCTACCTTTATTTCATTCGAAATTCAATGTATAATTATAAACCGAGAATATATATAGAAATATAAGAATAACAGTAAATATCTACCAGAACTGTGCGAGGCATTATTCCTCGCACACCGCTCCGCTACCTCGCACAGCCTCGGCATGTCGATCATGAGACGGCCGCGACATACTCTCGATTTTTATCGCAATATACCTCTTGTTCTAAGTGTTCTAATAATCTAATGATAGACGTGCTGCTGCATACTCACCCCTATGCTCTCGCACAAATGACATCGGAATCTTTGAATGTCCTCAGATAGACATCATAAATTTATAAATTGAAAATCAAATTATTCTTGGAGTACGTCTCAAGTCAAGAGCAATTAAGAGTAGCCTTTTGGACAAATGGATCTATATCCTTACATTAACAAAATGAAAAAAGAATACGGTCAATTGAAAAATATAAAAATTAAATCGGTGTTATTTAATAACGCAATAAAAGAATAAAAACAAATATTGGATTTCCCGCCGTTGTGTAAAGAAAATGAATGAAAATAATAATAAAAAATGAGGACTTCATTTCCTTTGAGAGTGAATGTTAAAAGGCGTGTTTAAGTGCGTCATTAGACCGTTTTTGCAACATGGTACGTTTTAACGAGACCGGTGCTTAACTACGATTAAATTAATCACACGTCCTCTTTGACATGAATGTAAATGTGGCCATATGGTGTACGTACACGATACAGACCATTAGTACGAGTCAACAACTTGACATCCAAATAGTTATTTTTAATATTTCGGGAAGTTACTTTATGTGATATAAGATCCAAAGGCGCGAGCAAAAATTAACCTCAAAATTGAGGCACATAACAGATAACCACACCGGATTGCTCCCGGATTGCTGACAATGTCTCACTCTCAGAGAAGTTACTGCATATTGCTGGGTGCTATTTTCCCCAATCCGCGTCAAGAATTAGATCCTAATTCTAATCACTACATCACTACATAGTATAAAACAAAGTCGCTTCCCACTGTCTGTCCCTATGTATGCTTAGATCTTTAAAACTACGCAATGGATTTTGATGCGGTTTTTTTTAATAGATAGAGTGATTCAAGAGGAAGGTTTATATGTATAATACAGTACCCGTGCGAAGCCGGGGCGGGTCGCTAGTAATAGTATAACCGTGGAAGTATGTACGTCCTAATTGGTCACAAAAACTGATCAATAGATTATCACGAAATTTCCCACTAGTATTTGCCCAGCGAACGAAAAAACCATAGAAGTCTAAGTAGCGCCGCAAAATGGCCCCACAGAATAGGTGCCATTGCCATTATGCGGGGATGAGGGCGAGGTTTAGTTCGAACATGCGTATACCGGGTTTTAGGCACGTGTTTTGTTAGAAATTTGTAAGGAGCTCGCATTCAATGGTTTTTTTCGTTCGCTGTATTTGCCTTATTCTGATATACAGTTTAGCACATTCAGTACCAACGCTTTCGAAGCGCTAACCTCTTGGCCGATTACATGTGAAAAACCCTTTGTGGAGTGAAAGTGTTATTAGAAATCGCGGGCAACAACCAGTATTCAGTATCATCTAACAACGCCAGTTACAAATGAAGACTGAAGTATCAGTTAATCGACCTTATGTAGTTGCATTAAGGTATATTAATGGTCAGTGAGCAGTTATGTCGATGGTAGTCTCAATTGAGTTGTAACCAAACATCGTTTACTGTATAAAGAATATTCAAACAGCTCTTCCATTTGCTTGCTCAAACAAATTACGCGAATGTTTGCACTGCCGCGGATCAGACGGGACATGTGCCAGGCAAATAATCAAAAGCGTTTTTTCACGCAAAATTTATAAATGCTACGTGTTTCGGCATTAAAATATACGTGTTTCAATTAGTACAGGGCACCAGGATTTTGTTACGATATTGTGTTTTGAATAAAACTCTGCATGATTACAATAATACGACCGGTTGACGACTGGTTTCGCCTAGGTGGTAGTGGACCTGCCTACGAAGCTAGAGGTCCCGGGTTCGAATCCCGGTAAGGGCATTTATTTGTGTAATAAGCACGAATATTTGTTCCTGAGTCATGGATGTTTTCTATGTATTCAAGTATTTATGTTTATCGACGTCTAGTACCCATAGTACAAGCTTTCCTTAGTTTGGGACTAGGTCGATTTGTGTAACATTGTCCGCAAAAAAAATGTGTACTAACTATTTTATACAGTAATATAATTAAAATAAGGGCAATTCGAAGGTATTGCTTTGTTTAATTCATTGAATTATTAGTTACATACATTATATATAAACCTTCCTCTTGAATCACTCTATCTATTAAAAAAACCGCATCAAAATCCGTTGCGTAGTTTTAAAGATCTGCGCATATAATAGGGACAGACAGCGGGAAGCGACTTTGTTTTATACTATGTAGACTGACGAAACCTGTGGTGGATGCTTTATCTGTGGAATGACGAAACCTGCGCTGTGGATCTCGATGGTATGTAGTGGTTCGGTTTTATTCTTTTTTGTGTTTTTTTTTACTGAATAAAATAATTAACATTACTTTATTACTATGTAGTGTTGATACTCGTAGTACATCAAATGGAAAATGATTTAAGATTTTAATAAACTCACAATGATCCACAGAATCCAAAGACAATATTAATAAAAATGCGACACATGAGCAATGTCTATTCTTACAAAAAAAATTCCTCGATTTGATTATCTATACGCTACATCTGGCACCCAAAATTTTTACGAATTGTAAGACTTAATTACGTTCACTTAGCAAATAAGTTTTCTCAATTATAAAGAAGAAAATTCAATTTATAACAGGCAAACAAGTAGAAAACAAAATTAACGTTCGTCGAAACATAATTTAAGCGTCATTTCTGTGCAAACTTAGCTTTTAAATGAGATAATTAAAGACACGAACAAGTGTAGCAAATTATTCAAAGGTATTCTAATTTATGTCTGCTTAGAGAAAATATTTGACGCAAGTCCTAGAGTAGCCTAAGCTAATGAAGAACAAATATAGATGCTTCAATAAAAATCTGCTTGATTTTTTGATTGCAGTCATTTACATGTTGCTATCGCCGTCTTTAGGTGTTTAATATATTTTTGATAAAAACCTCATAAACAAGTTGAAATACCAGCTACTGTAACCGAGCGGTAAGGCACGTAACTTTCAATCTCGAGGTCTTGGGTTCGAACCCCGGCTCGTACCACTGAGTTTATTTAAAAACTTTTATACGAAATATCATTTCATATTTAACAGTGGCTTTTCGGTGACGAAAAATCGTGAGGTTATTAGGATGAGGCCGGTTTGTCTCATCCTAATAACGTCTAGTTTTCCCTGTGAGTTGGAAGGGTAGTCGGCAGTCGCTTTCGTAAAACTAGCCTCCTATACCAAATCTTGGGATTAGCTGCCAAAGCGAACTGGTCCCTTTAAGGCACCACCGGGAATAACGGTAGAAGGTGTTAATCGACATTTTAAATACGCTGTTCGCAATACAGACGAATGAAGAATGTATTAAATCCACTAAGTTTAACCCTTCTCAGAGGTGTCTATGCCTTAAAATTAATTCTAAATTCCTGCTCAACATGCGCGGGGAAATTGCTTTTCAAACCGGCAGGTGTTTATCACAGGTGAATTGCTTCAAGCCTTACTTTGACGTGGATATAGACCGGCACTGCACCACTAAATATTTCAGTTTGTTCAGTTGTGGAATAATTGCGACACAGTAGTAACGTCTGGAGACGTCAGAGAGGTAAATAAATGTACATACATACATAGATTCACGCCTTTGTTCCCAAAAGGGTAGGAAGGGGGGGGTAGGCAGAGCACATGAAACTTATGTTCCTGTGCCACTTTTAACACATACACCACTTTTATAAATAATCGACAAAATGTGATATCGCAGTGATAGATACGTTGCTAGCCCATCGCCCAGAACACACTTCAACCCTGCTCCCTTAGTCGACTATTACGACACCCACGGGAAGAAAGGGGGTGGTGAAATTCCAACGCGACACCGCACGGGGGGGGGGGGAGGGTGAGGGGGTAGGTAAATAAATGAGTTCATTATACGCGATTAAGAATGAAAAACCTATCGTGCTTGGGCGTCTGACTACGTAGAGTGGGATCGTTATGCAATATTTTGTATTTTGGCTTACTGAGGGGTAATCACGTAACGCGCATTAGGTATGATCCAACTGTCATTTTTTCATATAAAATTTGACATTTAGATCTACCTTACGTTACGTGATCGACCTGCTGTTGTCTCACTTGACGGTATACTGTTAGTATAACATTTGCGCAGTAGTAATTAATAGCATGCGCGGAAGCGGGGCTATAATGCGCTTGCAGTTAGTACATACGACAGTAGAAGACGAGTACTTAGTTGATGAAATTCAGTAACTGTTAACTTATGTACCTATTGAACGAGTGGTTTTCGACAATGAAACTGCAAATACTTCACTTGAAACATTTATTGACGAATAATTTGATTGAATCAGGCGTTACTTTGCGGAAGTCCATGCATGATATTATAAATTTAAATTAAAGGAAAAAATTAAAAATTGAATGCTCCGAGCCGGATTCGAAGCGGCGACCACAGGCATTCATGGCCAGTCGCTACTAACCAACTAAGCTATCGGAACAACCTGTCTCGGGTGCTAAATCTTTCAATCAGTTCCTTCTTAGAACGCCTTAAGAAGACTTAGGCCGGTTCGAATCTGACTCAGAGCATACAGTTTTTTCTTTAATATAAATTTATCATTTCGTTAGCAGCGTTAATGCTTAATAAAAAAATCATTTAGTCCATGATATGTTACGAGAACAATCATCATCATCATCATTTTCAGCCTTTAATCGCCCACTGCTGAGCATAAGCCTCTCTTCGAGTACGCCACTTATCCCGGTCCCGTGCTAGTCTCATCCAGAAACAAGAACAATATTCTTTTGCTATTCCGCTGGGACGAGATGAGACGTATATACTCGTATTTGCGTATTTTTGCATGCGGTTAATGTGTCCACAGTACACACCCTCCCTCCGCACGTGCAAACATGCAAATAATTACAGCAAACCACCACTAATAATGACAAAACCTCGACACGTGTCTCGTCTCTCTACGAGGCATCACCAGCCCCACTATTCTGTAACTTGTTTTAAACTCACCTGAACGCTCACCCACAAATAATATTATTAATAATAATAAATCTTTAGTGTTCAAAAGTAAATTTGTTATAATACAATTAGAGCCCTGGAGACTGCAATAGTTTTCACTGTGTTTGCAGCCCCCAGTGGTTGCCCGTAAACATAAACATTGAGTTATTAAGAACAACAGATTTATGGAAATATCTTTTAAAAAGAAAAGTAAAGGAAAAGTAGAATTAACAGTTAAGTTACAGCTACTGTTAAGTTAGGTTACTGTTAATTACATTAAATTTAAATAATGTGTTAGGTATATATACATATATATAAACTTAAACTTTTATTTTTTGTTTTGTTCTGTGCGCGTGCAAATTTTTATGTATGTGTGCGTCTACACGCACAACACCACGCAAATTACCTACACTTGAATACTACTATTTGGGATTGGCGATCGTATTGTAATGTTTGAATTGTCTACAATTGCAAATAAAAGGGATTTAATGCTGCAGTTTGAGGTACATGATGACCCAAAATCACCCCGAAACTTCTCTTCTTACCAAGTCTCGGAGAAGTGACTTAGAAACAACTAAAAAGCCATACTTTAGGTTCATTGTTTTTGTTTGTTGTTGTCAAAAGTCGATGACGACCTCACGCTCGTTTGAAACACAATGCAATTACGCTGTTCCCGCTCATTGCGTTTTTCGTGTAATACCCACTCAAATAATTAAAAGGTAATTTGGTTCAACACGGCACACTCTTAATATACTTAAGTAACAATTAAATAAATATAATCATATAAAGCAAATATTATGTTTTTATTCTATTCGCTCGCTACCCACAGTTGTTTTTTTTATTTTGGTCAGGTTTTTTTTAGCCAACCCATTTGCGAAATACTTCTTACTTTACTAAGTTCACACATTAAACTTTTCACCCATTAAATTGATGGGTGATGGTCCGGTCGTACTTAATGCGTAATCCCACTAATTAGCAAACTGTATTTGAGCGCCATTGATAATCAAACGAAATGTTAATTAAATTGTTATTGAATTTTCAGGTGGGATATTTCAATTCGGAATCACTATCTCCTATCTGTGTAGCAGTAAAAGAGCCTAATATCATAAACTACTTTTCTGAAACATGCAATGAAATATTGACGTTGTGTTCTTCATAATGGGCTTCGAAGTGTCATGTTTCGGGCGCAGCGAGACGAGATACCCGTAATGGCATTTCTCTAGGCCGGCAAGATGGTCTTTTTTAATTTCCATTTCACTATTTGTGGCACAGGATCACGGCGTTCAGCCGGCCTCATAACTATCCGACCTCGCAACCCCTTACTTCCCGGCCTCTATTACGGCATACGTTTCTTGGAGATCTCTTAATTTGCGCTCGCTCATTGTTATGCCAGCTTCACAGAAACATCGATTACAAGCAAGATCGAGTATCGTGCTTTGATCCAGCACCTAATTGTGCTTTAACTGTAACACCCAACGCAAACGAGGGTGTTATACGTTTAACATATTGTGTGGGTGTGTATCTATATAATAATACTAGCCTCTGCCCTCGACTTCGTCCGCGTGGAACTCTTTTATATCGTAGCTCCTTACAAACTTTCGCCCCCTTAGACGATGATTCCCGGAATAAAAAGTGTTATATACTTGTATGTTAATCCAGGTTATACACTTTATATATGTATGTGTGAATGAGGTCCAAACTTTAGCATTCATAATATTAGTAGGATTTGCAAATTTTCCAGGGACACGACTCGCTATTGACAGACTCTAGCAGGCATTTTATGTTTAATTAATTTATTTAATTTCGATGCGCTCATAGCCGGCGCCTGCGAGTCGGAAACGATAACGCAGGTTAAGCAAAGATGGCAGCGGTCAGTCTTTGGATGGGTGACCGCCTGATGTTTGAGCGGTTAATATAAATGAGCGCTTCTGTTCTTTTGAAGGCACGCTAAGCAGTTGATCCCGGCTGCTGTCTATGACAGTAGTCGTTAAGCCGAGTTAGAGACCTTCGGGTGGCTTAAGAACTTCTAACAGTCGAGTTGCCCACTCACTTGACAAAGGGGGGGGGCAACTGTTACTCGCAGTCGCAGGAGCTACCTACCACAACCCTGTACGTGTCCCCTGGGTGGGACTAAAGAGTGACAAACTTTAAAGGCCAAAAATAATGTATGCCATACGGGTTTATTCACGATTTTCGCTACGGTGATAGCATTGTGCTGAAGTTTACCAAAAAAGGGAAAAATCCATTCCAATTCCAATCCACATAAAATATAAAGTAAAGGATAATCCTACAAATATTATGAGTGCGAAAGTTTGGATGGTTGGATATTTAGATGTTTGTTACTCAATGACGCTTAAACGGCTCAACCGATTTGAATGAAATTTTACACGAAGATAGTTTATAGCCTGGGTTATAATATAGGATAGCTTTATCCTGGGTCCACGCAGGTGAAGTCGCGGGCGGAAGCTAGTGTTCTTAGTACAAACTTTCAATCAAGTTTTAATCCCTTTAGAGGATGAATTTTCAAAAACGCTTAAATTTGTTTTCTTGTTTTAATATGGAATCATATTACGAAGTTTCAAGTCCCTAGCTCAAAAAATATTCATTCTTCAAACAAATTTTCGACTCATTTTTGACCTCCTTATGGTGTGAACTGGCAAAAACGCTGAAATTTGTTTTCTTGTATTTCATTAAAGAACCTTTTTCAAAGTTTCAAGTCTATCTTAAAAAATAAACTAATTCCCATACAAATTTTCGACCCATTTTTGACCCCCTTAGGGTAAGAACTGGCAAAAACGATGAAATTTGTTTTCTTGTATTTCATTAAAGAACCTTTTTACAAAGTTTCAAGTCTCTATCTTAAAAAATAAATTAATTCCCATACAATTTTTCGAACCTTATATCACCCTCTGAAGAAATTATATCTAAAAAAACGCCACGCTATGTCCTATTCTGACCTCAGTCTAAAATACAATAATATAAAGTTTCATTAAAATCGGTTCAGTAGTTTTTGCTATATTCTTCCCCCAAAAATATACTGGTTGTCATCGCCGCCACAGGGCGTCCACTTGACAACAAAAGATGGCGCTGTTGCGTATACACGATTTTCTCGAATCGGTTAGTCTCAGGTCTGCAGGTCACCTGAACTCCATGAAACTTTTTTATACTTTTCATATGGTTTGACGGAGTTTAGACGCCAACGAAAAACTGGAGAATGACCTTGGAAATTGGTGATGTTCTGCATCGCGCTATTGAAGTTTTTAATTTATGTCGTATAAATACAATTTCCTTCATGATTTTCTTATTATGTCTCTGACAATATCAACGGATTTTCACATTTATAATATCAATGTGAAATGTGCTATTAGTATGGATATGTAGTGTTGTTGTAGTGTAGTGTAGCTCCCAAACGGAATCGAGTGCTGTTTTTTTCAACAGAACGTCTTGTAGTCGAGTTGGTTTTACTTAGCTACTTTTGTTGTGGGGTGGTGGTTAATATTTCTGATTTATGTTATTTTTGAACAAACTTTATAACTTGCTATAATTAATCATTCATTAAATAATCGTTTTATAAAACAATAATTGGCACTTTATATTATTATGTTTATGAATTATCAACAATTACGTCTACCGACTCCACATCAGTAGTATCTTTCTTAAAAGTCACCACAGATGCAGAGGGTTAATAAAGGCCTCTGTAACGTATGGCATAAAATTTAGCAAAACATGCTCGGAAGTAATATATTTTGGGTTTTATTGTAGTTAATCAATTATTTAACTATATCGATTATTTTAAGGCGATTAAACAAAACCTGTGTGCCTATTCAGGGAAAAAAGACATAGGTCATTGCAAACCACCAAATAGAAAGAAAGAAAGAAAGAAAGAAAACATTTATTCATGGCAAAAAGACAAACTGTGGACACGTACGCACATACACATTTGCCACGAAATGGTCACAACTCAGCGTAATGCTGGCAACACCAGCGCTGGTCTACAAATACAGCAAATACAGCAAATAAATTATATGAAACGTTGTAAATATCATGATTGAATATTGCATCTATACTCTGATAGATAAGTCTCTTTTGTTCACTGCTACAACAAGGAATATATTCCGAAGCAATCCTTTCTGAAATAAACTGCACATATTCCAGAATCCAAGAACAAAGACATATCGTCTATTGTAAACTGTTATTTATTCTCCGTTACGGGAAGTGTGAGTGATATTTCAAATATATATTCAAAATGTAGAGACGTAAAATAAAGCATTGTACTGAAAAATATTCCTTCATCCTTTAATATTTATGGATCGGGTGGGAGTTTCTTTGCTTTAGCTTTACAATGCACATAGTTTTTGTTAGATTTTTTTTAATTTTACCTAATTTACTGTGAGTGAACCTGCCTACGAAGCTATCTATCAATATGGAAATGTAGGTATGTATTTCAATCAATCTTCACGATGACAGATTCAAGGGTACGGAAGACAAGGGTGCGCCAATTGGAGTTGGTCTCAAAGTCTCCCCGGCCTAACTATAAGCCGGAGTAATTTCTTCCCAATAAGCCTGGATTTCCATGGCATGGGCAGTAATAAAATAATATTTGTCAAAATTTACCTTGCACGGCGCGTCAGTATCTGGATGCTAGCCTTCTGGGCACCCTGCCTTCGGGTTCTGAGCTTGAAGCAAATTTTATTTGTTAATATTATATTATTTCGTTATGAGGTTAGTTAATTTTATATAATTAGTTAGTTTAATTCACACTGTAGGCGCATCTCATCGATCCTTCATCCCTTACATTGATTTTGCATTTAGGATAGCGACTACGTATTGATCAATTGTGTTACGTTTTGTTAGTTCATACGGTAGATCTTAATGTCGCGTGGGACAATGGACATTTGAATTGTCCTAACGCTCGTTCGAAAAATTTGAGCACTACGCCTTCGATCACTAGTTGGCGACGTATTTGCGAAAGAATCTGACATCCAGGTGTTTGACCCACAGGAGAATCTATCTAAGGGTTAGAGTGACTATGTGGTGTCTAAGCTGCGCTTAAGTATTATTATCACATAAATGATTGCCACCTTAATTCACTAAAACGAGTTGAACGAGTGAGCGAAGCGAACGTAGGTTCTCCGTTTCAGGTTGAGCAAAAAATATTTTGTGTGTCCAGTGTTTGTCCGGCTGTTGGGCACTACAGACCCCGTATCATGGTCGGCGTTATCACGCGATAAGTGACGAGATAGAGCGTCCAACTCGTTCTATTAACGGTGGCAGCCAGTGACGGACGTTCTGTCTTATCACTTATCGTGTGATAAGGCCGTCCATGCTACGGGGTCAGGTCGCATTTCTCAAGCGATTAGCGTGAAATTTTGTGAGCCTCTTCAATAATTATATAGAAACACTAGCTTCCGCCCGTCACTTCGTCTGCGTGGACCCGAAATATATATATTTTTTAATCCAGGCTATAAACTATCTTCATGCAAAATTTCATCCAAATCGGTTGACCTGTTTAAGCGTGATTGAGTAACAAACATCTAAACATCTAAACATCCAAACATACAAACATCCAAACTTTCGCATTTATAATATTATATAGTAGGAAGATAAAAAAAATAAGGTTCGGAAGTTTTACTGCTCATAGAGCCACTAGTTATAGCTATTGACTCTTGGCCATGAGCGTTTTGCTTAAAAAAGAAAAAGCCAAATCCATCAGCTTTTATTCAATCAAAATCAACTGAATAAAACCTTAATTAACTAGATTAAAAAGCTACAAAAGATGAACGAGGGCCGTGCAAACAGCCGAATCAGATTAAAACTTTAGAAATATCACTTTTGAAGTGAAATTGGCAAAGGATTAGAAAGGATTTTTTGCAAAGTCGCCGGACTTGAATATCAAATTCAGAAATGTAGGAAGTCCCTTCGCTTTGGAGTTATTGGCAGTCATGGATATTATAAGAAACAGATATGGCAAAACGACATCATGTAAATAGCTGATCTGTATTCCATATAGCCCACCGAAACCCAATTAAAAACTTAAGTTAAGCTAAACTTAAGTGGCAGTGGCTGGGACAATTGCACGTAGAACCGATAGCCGTTGGGGCGGAAGGTTCTCAGGTGGCGACCACGTACCGGAAGGCGCAGCGTGGGTAGGCCCCCCCTACAAGGTGGACTGATGACCTGGCAAAGGTCGCGGGAGTCCGCTGGATGCGGGTGGCGGAGGACCGGTAATTTTGGCACCCTTTAGGAAGGCCTATGTCCAGCAGTGGACGTCTTTCGTCTGATATGATGATGATGATGATGATGATTCAATATTTTGTATTGTGTTAAAGCACTTTACGGTCAGGAGAAACGACTAGTATTGCCTTGACTTTTTAGCAGTCGAGTACAACTTTACTGCGTGTTGTCACTCCATTTCGTCATACATTTCACGTTCTCTACTCGACATGTAGCTAGGGTAAGCATTCTCACATCTTGGTATATAGGTTTTGAGTTGGTCCTAGGCTGAAATGTAGGTATTCCTGCGCTCATTTATACTTTTCTTGAGAGAAAGAACCGTGTTAGGCGTTGTTTACTAGTTATGACAGTTCTGACCCCGTATCATAGTCGGCCTTTTCACGCGATAAGTGACAAGATAGAGCGTCCGTCTCGTTCTATTAAACGGTGTCAGCCAGTGACGTACGCTCTATCTTGTCACTTATCGTGTGATAAGGCCGTCCATACTACGTGGTCTGACGTTCCGTACGTCAAGAGCGTTTACGAAGTCTAGGAGTTAATTAAGTCGGCGTACACGCACGACCCAGTTTCATAAGAAATTCATTTTAGAACCTTTCCCTTTTTTTATTTAAGTCAAATAATTTCTACCTTGGTGTTAACTATTAGAAAGTTGATAACGCGAGTAATTCGATGTTGGGGAGTTTTTTTTTATTAAATTAATTAGTCGTCCTACAAAGCGTTTGTCAATGACTATCTGCGTAAAAACACACTAGTTTATCATAGAGTGACGATATTGTCTATACGGGTACGTTCCGAAAGGCCCCGCTATTGAAATGTTTATAATTATTTTTTTGAACTCCAAAATTTATGAATTTAATAATTTTTATAGTTATCAGTTAAATACTGTTAGCTGCTCTCGGTTTCTGTCGTTTCAGCTATCGGGATTCATTGTTTTTGTTTTGAAGTCTGTAGACACCTTTTGTTGTTCTGTCCTCGAGCATGCGAACGCACCTTAATTTTTTTTGTCGTCTATCAAAAATTCACTCGTCACGGCACTCGGGAAGATAATTCCAGCAAAGACGCCATGATCTGAAATAAAAGTTAATACTTCCCTGGGTCCTGTCTCGCTTCGGGTAAGAATTCACTGTTGTGAAGTCTTCTTACGTTGTATTCACGTGTGCTTACGTATCATATGTTTATTTGCGGTGTTCTTCGCCAAATTATCTTGGCTTAGAGCCGATGCCACGCCATCTCCAAAATGGTCTATGAAGCGTTGTTTTTCCACATCTTGCAACTGGTAAGTTTTCTTTAGCCTCCTTCAGTGTGTCTGCTACGTTTATTTCAATTGTTAACCATTTGGTGACTTTCTCTTTTCAGCCAATATGCTATACTCGCGTCAAAATTTTATTATTGAACAACCATGCCGGTAGCTCTAAAATCACATGGCTAGTTAAGCCTTCCTAAAAGAATAATCACATCTGTGGTAAGATTCTCCTTCTATATTTCTTACTTTTCTCTTATTTGTCGCAACGGCACAAATACTTACATGCGGTGTACTAGCTGTTTGTCCACAGGTTTTTTTTACCTCCTTTAAATTTTAAACTTAGACCACCTACTTTTAACATGCACGTGACACTGGTTTTACTGAACGCCGGCGGTTAAACCAACTGCGGTGAACTTTACCAAGGGGAGCGCTAACTGAAGGCTGATACTACACTCCGGCTACCAGCTATTAAGGAAGTCCAATTTGTTAACCGGTATGAAATCAGTAGACAACTGTTAGTGCCACGCACCTGTGCACATTGGTAATGTAACCCTTCTTTTAGTCAGACTAGGAGATATAGTTCAGACCCATTAAGCAAAATCACCTGGACGGCTTATAGTATAAATACAACTTATTACCTAGAATAATATAAAGAAGACAAATTTAAAGTAATAAAAGTTTGTATGTTAATGTTCTTTTGTTTTATTTAAGCACATACATCACATCAGTTTGATGAACAGGGGTATCTTGGCACCTTATAAATAAATTTAGGTATTCCCTGTCACTGAGGGTGTAACACCCTCATAAAGAGTTTCTATACCTGTTAGCCGATGCATTCTTTCTTTTCATAATTAAAAATATTTCCAAGATTCATACTATTAATTACACGGTTAAGCTCACGTATTAAATAGCTCTACGAGCGCCATGTTTCGAACTCTTCGGGAGTTTTTCTTTAGGATGAGTGTTTTAGCGGCAGTATCGCTTGAATGTCGCCTGTAGTGACATTTAAAATACATTAGTTTAACCGTCTAATTGTTAAGTATGATGTAAGTTTAAAGATGATATTTTAGCTTTTTATTTTAAGCGTCCCAGTATATTTATTGAAATCATCACATAACCATCGTATCAGGTATGATTTGAATTTTCGTGATGAGTAGTATTAGACGACTGCGCAATACCACCACAGTTCTGGGCTTCCGGCTTGACCCTTACGTGGGAGGCACAAATCAGTGCAGTATGCGGGAAGCTCAGCAAGGCATGTTTTGCAATTTCAAGGCTAAACCAAACCCTAGAGCGTCAGGCAGTGCGCTCTTTTTACTTTGCAAGTGAACAGGCAATTATGCGATACGCTCAGGAGCTGCAGGGACAAGCTGCCGAATGGCAACGCTTTTTCCGCTTGCAAAAGCGAACCGTGCGCACGCTGGCCCGCGCCAGGCATGACGATAGCGCCGGACCGCATTTTGTCGCACTCGGTAACCTGACATTATCGTCATTACTAATATTCCAAGTAGCCGTATATACAAGGCAGAATATAACACCATATGAAAGGCGAGGCGATACATCTGCGTGGGTCACTCGAAACGCGCACAAATTAATAACGTTTCCCCATAAGCGCACTAAGACAGCAAAGACAATCCATGTCGCGGGTCCTATCTTTTATAACAACTTACAAGACAGCATCACGGAAGCTAACAGGCTACAGTCCTTTAAAGCTAAATTATTAAATCGATTATTGAGCAATGTTTTATAGTAAGTACTTATTAAGGATTTTTTTCAATTTTGTTTTTAATAATAATATACCTACTGTAATGCAATCTAATAGTCTTATTAATGTTATCTACAAATGAATGTACAATTGTAAAACAATTACCGGCGGGTCGATCACGTAACGCATTGTACGTATTTTAGGTAGATCTAAATGTTAATTTTTATATGGAAAAAATGACAGAACCTGTCCTAAGGCGCGTACGAAACGTTACGTGATTACCCTTCTGTAATACCTTATTACCAATCAATGTTGTCAATGTGTGTGTCGATGTCTATGTATGTCTATGTCTGCCTCAAAGTGTAGTAAGCAATTGAAGCTCGTCTCACAAATAAGGTATGTCCTCGTCTGTTTTTTGTATATCTGTGAATCGAGCCCCTGATGCTTGTAATTTAGCCTCCGCGATTTACATCAGTCACGTTTCTATTTGTAATTATACTTTGAGGAAACCCCCACGGGAAGAAAGGGGGTGGTGAAATTCTAACCCGACACCACACGGGGATTATTGACGTTTTACAGCCCATAAATAAAAGCAAATGGCACTCATTAATAATTTTCACCACCCCTTTTCTTCCCGTGGGTGTCGTAAAAGTCGACCAAGGGAGCAGGGTTGAAGTGTGCTGTGGGCGATGGGCTGGCTAGCAATCTATCACTGCGATATCACATTTTAACACAGTGGCACTGTAAAATAAGTCTTATGTGTTCTGCCTATCCCTTTTCGGAATAAAGGCGTTAATCTATGAACGAATTAATGAAAACGTCAATGGAATGGGCGGTAAACAGGTGCTTTTTGGAGTTGATCCTTGTTACAGTTTACTTAAGGCTGATTGATGTAAGTAAAGGCAATGATACATTTATACATAAATAAATAATTATTTGGGGACATACACAAATCGATTAAGTCCCAAACTAAGCAAAGCTTGTACTATCGGTACTAGAAGACGTTTAGCATACTTATATAGCATAATTAAATACTCAGGAACAAATATTGATGCTCATCACACAAATAAATGCTCTTACCGAGATTCGAACCCCGGACCTCCAGCTTCGTAGGCAGGGTCACTACCAACTAGGCTACGGAGGTCTTCATTAACTTTTTTATTAATTGCCAGCCGTTTAACTGAGTCGTTTCGCTCGGTAGCTGCCCGGCGCAAGAGGGCACATCGATAGTGAAATGGGCACTAAATTGACATATAGCACGTGGGTGATTCTTGAGAGGGTCAATTTTCAGCGTCCAGAGGGAAAAAGTACCCGAAAAAATAAAATAATTAACCTGACACATTTTTGTTTAGTAGTTCAACACTTAATCTAACTGGGGCAGGATTATTTTTTATTTTAAGGTAAGTAGAATCTGCCATAAAAAAATATCAAACACCTAAAACATGATTCCCCTGATGCGTCCATCCGCCATTTTGTGAACAATCTACTCTGAAAAAAACTAGTTATGGATTGAAATCAAATATTGTATCGAGGTAAATCGTTAGAATATAAGTTAAAGATTCAATTAAAAAATATATGGTTCCCCTATTTATCACAGTTTTTATAGGAATCTATATCAAAGGTTTGTCCAGAGCTAACGTATGATTCCCCTGATGCCTGACTAAACAACGCGCACATCCCTACTGCAATGTATTGTGACGCGTAACCTCTGCCGTGCCTCACCCTTGTCAGTTAGCGCTAGCAACGCCGCGGAGAGAGGACGCGTCGGTCGCTGGAGCTCTGAGCAATGAAGGTAGATATCTAATTCCCCTGACTTTGGTTCACTATGACTATGATTACTCTGTATTTTCATATAAAATCTATTTCCTGCAATTGGCATACAATGTTTAGTGTAGAGAATAACACATGAATGAATGCGTGTTTTGATTTAATAGATACTCTTATATTAATAATAGTTTCGGCATAATCGACAAAAAACATACTTTTTCTTATTCCCCTGACTCTGATTCCCTCGGTTTCTGATTCCCCTGATTCTCATTCCCCGGTTTTTTGAACGGGGTAATGATAGATTTCTGAAGTTTTCTTGAAAATAAATATTTTATCATATAAATTCGTCTTGCTTTACGATGGTGCGTCTCGAGTTTCGGGACGGGTGTAAATGGTTTCAAATTACCTTCATCAATTTGCCGTCTTACAGTCCAAGCACTAAGTTGGTTCCACCAAGCCCTAAAAAATGATGAGTCATTGCTGTTCCCGTAAGAAACCGATTTCGCAGCATAGTGTTGACTAGATCACGATCTTCCCGTGCCGTCGTACACCTAGGTCTGCCTGTTATTGGTCTGCGTAGGTTCGAACTAGTTTCTAGAAAACTTTGGCGAACACGCTGAACTGTAAAAAACAATACACCGACTATTCTTGCGGTTTCTCGCTGACTTCTCCCATTTTCCAGCATCGTCAGGATTCTGGTACATTCCTCGGGTGTGAGTGACATAATTACTAATTTAATAATGACAAGTGGATACTTGGTAGACTTCTTATAAATACATTTTCACCTCAGCAGCTCGAACAAGCATATTTTGCTGCGTGAAAACAGTGTGCAAAATGCGATTTTGCTCACTCCGTGAGACAAAGTAGCTTTTTAATTTTGGTGCGGAGCACTGACATTTCGTCGTATGGGGTCTATTACCTACAAGTTCAGAATATTTGAACTTTATTAGCACTGTCCCTTTCATTCCATTACGAAAAAAGAAAATGGCAGACATAGGTCGATCCGGGAGAAACGCTAGGTTAATGATGATTTTTGCAAGTCATGCAAAGAATTAATGTCAATGATACTATAAGTCTCAAATTATGGTACTAGTCTATAAGAATATTAAGAAAAAAAATACTGTGAATTTTTTATTTATTCCAAGTTCGATAATTTTGTATTTATTTAATAAAACATCTGATTAAATACCAAAGATTATCATTCCCTTGTCAATTTTATGATTCCCTTGTAGTTTTTATGATTCCCCTCTCATTTTTCTGATTCCCTTGTACTTTTTATGATTCCCCTGACATTTTTTCTCATTCCCCTGACAGCTGAACTTTGAATTGGTATATTTCCGAACCTAATTGACCCAAAGTGATGCCTATTCGATAAATGTGTTTATTATTAAATATTTAATTGGATTTTATTGTAACTTAGTAAAAATTTCTTAAAATAAAAAACGCCACGGGAATGAGATGAATAATGCAATTCTCAAGAATGACCCACAAACACTCCCCTCCTGCACCGCGCAGTTTTGTTTTTTTCTTCTAATCAAAATCTTGCGTTTAGCCCAGTTGGCTATATAAGCAGATGTGATGAAGGTGGTTTTCGACGTGTGTGCTACCCCCAGCGGGGTATCTACCTACATTCCATTTATTCATGTTGTCAGTCGATGTACTGCCTATCCTGGTCAAACATGTCTCGCCTCTTTTAAAGCCGACGAATAATTTCTTGGATTGTTGCCCCGCAAGTTGGTTTGGATGCTTTTTTACTCTTGATTTGTATCTGTCACCATTAGATGCAATTTCTTATTTGACTGTTGGCGCAGTTAAAGCAGTACTCAGTACAACTTTTTTGATTCATATCCTAATCGTAAAACATATTTTCCTTGAACTCATTCCGTTTCCTTTGATATTAGGTCAAACTATATTGACCAAGTACAACGGTGTCGAATGAAAAAAGTAAAAACTTTATCACCGAAAAAGCTGTATTTACTCATGGGGTATGGGTGGGCATAAGAGTCTAACCGTTAAACTGAAGATTACAAAAAGGTATGGACATTTCATAAAAGAATAGGGTATTCGTCTTAGTCGTGGTAATCGTAGTAGTGACGCCTTCTAACAAGGCGGCCCTGAGCTGCGCACCTTCATGCTACACGGCTTATCTACGCGCCCTTGACCAACTACTTGTTCCCCTGAGGGATCCGGTTCTTTTTTTGTTTTTGTCTTTAAGCAATCCCGTACCCTCGTGCCCTGGTAACCTACATATTTGTCAAGGATAAGAAAATAAAAACCATGACTAAAAAAAAACTCTAAACTCTTCTTTTTAATTCAGTGGTTAACTCTTCTGTTCTGTGCGCTTTCAAACCTCTGGAAGTCCACGTAACGTGACAAACGTTGTTGCTTTTGTTGAAATAAAATACCATTTTATACTATAAAATACCGCAGTTGCCTCAATTCTGTTTCAAACAGAAATCTCAAACAAACTGATACCAGTTCTACAAAACGGACCACGCAAGCAAACTTCAGTTCCTTACAAACAGCAGTCACATTTGAAACTTTCCAACTAGATCGACCCAGTGATATATCATATCACTGGGTCGATCTAGTTGGAAAGTTGCTGCCGCACAACTGTATCCTGTCTTATTTCCTTCTATCCTTCTACAATGGCTAGGGACCGTTTGTATGAACTTATTGAATTGGAATCGGTTTTGTCTTTTTTGCACGCTCTCATTCGTACGTTTGGCCGGAGAAGTGTAAGGCCTTGTTCATGTACAGCAGGTTGATCACCTAACGCGTACAACGCGTACGTCAGCACGTCTATCATAAAGAAAACAACTTTGCAGGCCTATAAAATTTTCATCTTACGAAAAGGATTGTTTCTCGCAAAATGTGTTGAAAAACGTCGTATGAAACGCGTGAGCTTTGATATTACATCCTCGGCTCTCTGATCACGCTCAACATACCTCACTTGTATCACAATGTACTATTACAATGCATGTGCTCGCAAATAGCGTTTTCCACGCACTCAAATCGTGCGGAAAGTGCCACTTTTGCGCACTAGTGCTTTTTACCTTTTTTTTTCAAGTCCTTCGTCAGCCCGACGTTACTTGAGAAAAGTTTTACAAATATTTCAATTACACTTTTTCTTTCATATAAAAAGGACATGAATACTAATCATTGTAAAATGTTTTATTATTTGATAAATAAATGAATTAATTTTTAATATTCACCTAATTGGCTGAACGCATATCTTTCTTATGCCTTTTGCGATACAACAGGATTTGCACATGCGCAGTAGGAAATATGTTGAGCGCGCATTTATTTTAAATCAAAAAAGACCGCCATTTTTGTTGACTTTGGAGTTGTTCTGTGTAAATTTGCTAAACATGTCGAGTGAAAGTGATTAATCAATAATAATAATTTATTATTGCGTTCCAATAGTGTCAGTTTGTCTCTTAGAACTACGACAGTACCTAAAAGGTATTTTAGCTGTGGAAGATAATGAGTTACTCACAATTAATTGCTTTCTAAAACCACAATTGAAATGTAAGCTTGACAGCAAAAGATGTAGAGAAGTTAATTAATTTGTGGAGACGTTGTTGAATGCAGGTACATTGTTAATTAAGTACCTGACAACCTAGGTCAATTAAAGGCCATAGTCGGGTTTTCATCGAAAGTCGGCCCTTAAATCAATTTGACTAGGGTTTTTTTATGAGTAAGTACCTCTTATGGTGAAGAATATTTATGCTGAATATCAATATCCTACTAGTGATAATTTTTGGCTTGTGATTTTTTGAAGTTTTTTCTTTAAAGAAAAACTTCAAAAACTTTTTTTTTCTTGACATTAATGTCAAGAAAAAAAATACGGGTTTTTTTTATTAATATCTCATGAAACGGATTCATTGCAGTTAAATATTATCGAATTACGCTAGTTAAAATCATCAACGGCCGATTAATAATTAAATAAACAGCTTGCATCAAGATGACATTAAGTTGTCATTAGCATTTTACTCTTAAATACGACAACCTGATAAGAAAACTCAAACATAATCGAAGAGTTTGTATACTACATTGAAAAACACCGATTGAATACATAACTTGACCACACATATTGAAATTTTTTGGTAGGAAGTACCGCTTGGAAAGTTTAGATATTTTGGCAAGTAGTAGGCATGTATGGTCTATAACTAGAAAAAAAAAAATAAGCTGTCAGTACTTCACAGCTACATAAAAAAAAATATTCTGTTTTTTGTCTTTTTTTCTTTTTTTATAGTATTCATTTTTTGAGTATCCATGCATATCTAAATAAAGAACATTATTTCAAAATTTGAAGCAAATCACTTGAATACATCCCGAAAAACAACACATTAAAGAAAAACCTTCAAAAAACATAAATCAAAAACTGTCACTAGTAGGATAAATATTCAGCATAAATATTCTTCACCATAGGAGGTACTCACAAAAAAAAACCCGACACAAATTGATTTAAGGGCCGACTTTCTATGAAAACCCGACTATGGCCTTTTAACCTTTCTATTTTAAACTGACATTTCAATATTTATTTCATTTCTTCACACATACAAGGCATAGTAAAACGTTGTACTACACTAAACGTTGTACACGCGCGTAAAAATTGCAATCGTTGGAAATCACCTACTTTCCGATCTTGTAGGATAAATAACTGTTATTTAAACTTTATTGCACAGTAACAAGTTACAAATAGAAAAGTTAAGGTACTTTCTCTACTCAGAAATTAGAAAATTATAATAATAAAACACGTAAAATTCTAAAATTTATTAACGAAACTGCTGGTTATACGGCGTCACTGCGCCCAGCGCCGGGACGGGCGGGCGGCGAACGCACTGGCAATGTATTATATGTTATTACTGGTATTGTATATTGTACGCCGGAAATAATCCCATTACCGATCTGTTAATTCGTGACACCCGTAACGCTGCGTTTTGCAGTGAATTTTCGCGAACATAAGATCTATATTTCTATGCGTATTTGGAAAAAAAAAGATCCAATGTGATCTATGCAATTATTTCGTCATTTCTCGATGGTACAACGAAGTGTTTATAATTTAAATTCCTAAAAAGATAAGGTTACATGTCAAAGAATTGTTTCTAAAATAGCTGATATAATACCCTACTTTCAAAATCAATGAGCCTTCGTAAAATCATTTGTATTTTTAAGGACTTCAACATTGATAAACACCTAAATATTTTCTTTCGTATTCCCCACGAAAAACACCCTGGAACGATAATTCTAAAGACAACATTGTATGTTTTGCTCATTCATTTCCTGTTGTTTACGGTAATAATTTTGTGTTATTTCTTTGCGTCTTTCATACTTTATTCAAAGTAAGCAGCCAATAACGTTGGTGGCTCAATGAAAATAAACCTTTATTCCGCTATTTTGACGACAAGGCTGATGCAAATGAATGGTAAGTAGGTACTATTTTAGAGAATCGCTGCGAAGTTTATTCTGCGTGCCATTCGAACTCCAAAATATAACAGAAATTTTGCCCAAAGTGGTAAATGAGATTTTTAATGAAGATCCTAAATGGGTACTCATAGTGAAAAAAAAACAAAATATAATAATTTAGCTTCTGCCCGCGACTCCGATCGCGTGGAACTCCTTCATATCGTATTAGCTCCATACAAACTTACAGTAACAGTAACAAACAGACAGACAGAGTTACTTTCGCATTTATAATATTAAGTATGGATGTAAATAATGAGCAACTTACCGACGTTAATATACTTTAAGGCGATGCCTTGATTTGAGTCGAACACGCCCCCTAGACAGAGATACACTGATGTCTTGCGCGCACGAGGAAAAGAGATGTAACACTCTTTGGGAATGGATTTTTTGGTCAATTTTCGATAAATACCTAACTTAATGACGTTTTATTTAAATTTCATAAAGTGAGATTTTAGATGAGATAAAATACTATAATATTAACTTCATTGTGTTGTAAAATGATGCACAGCCTTAACGACGAGTTTATTTGAACTGTTGTGTTTGTTGAGACTGTCGTGTTTCCTAAGGCCCAGCATACAATAGAAAATGGTCCGCCTTTTGTACTATACGATATTCTTTTGTGCAATAAAGATAAATAATTAAATAAATAAAATGGCATTGAAATTGGAATCGTGTTGTGTCGGAAACAGAGTTGACATACGTTTGTTTAAAAAAAATCCCGAAACAAAACAAATGCAAATGGTTATTCCAATTGAATTATTATGTATGAATTGTATTTGTAGTTTGTTAAAGTTGAATATTCTATCTAATGCATGTTAGTTGTTTATATATTATGTTTAGAAATAAGTCCATAGTGATGGCTGTGTAATATTGCTGCGCCCTCGCAGGGCGTCACATGTATACCTACCTTGTTGTTCCACCTTGTAACCTGTAATGTGACATACAATGAAATAAATGAAATGAAATGGATTGTGAAATTTCATTGATAGTACTAAATTGTTCCAGCTACCTACATTAGCAGTTCATATACTTTTATTCGGCCTTTACTCCTTTAATTAATTTCGTTAAGAGCACTTCTCAGGCACGTAAGTAAAAATATGAAGATAAAGAATAATTTATTTACCATAACTTAAAATGATTTTTTTTTACATATTGCGGGATTCAGATCGAACACGAGAGTTACAAATATCACGCGGATATTAAAAGAAAAATAAAGGTTCAGCCTGTTCGTAAGCCCAGGACAGCAACGGCTTCCGTAAAGTCCTTGAATAACCCTTTAAATCCACATTAGGTGTGCCCAAAGCACAGTTTATTGTTATCGACGCCGTTACAAGTATACCCCGAAGACAATTTGTTGGTAACCGAAATGAGAGCGATTAGTCGCAAATTTTACAAGCCGATAGGTAGGTACCTCTCGGAACTTGGGTCATTATGGGGACGATATGACGCAGCGAAACGGGTTGAAATAATAATTACATTTTCAACACAATTGCTCGTAACGTACCTCTTATTGTGTCGCTTTTAGGCTCATAATCCTGGATATTAAACACGCGTGTTTAATAACATTACGATACTTGTGTGTTATGGTTATATCCCGATTAAGTCACGTTGGCACCTTGCAGCAAGATGTATGCATGCACACGGTGCATTCTTAAACTAACCGGGTTGTACAGAATGTACAGCTTTTTTTTAATTCTCGGCAAATGGATTCTTACTCGACTAAACAAATTAAATCCTTTTTGTTAATTAATTGACTATTTCTTATTGGATATGATATAGAAACGGTTAATTTAGTAAAACTATTAACTTTCTAACATTTTACATGAATTAATAAAGATAACATTTTAAAACGAAATTATTTATTTTATTTTGTATTGGCTGTTTAGAGATTTCATCTAATGCGCGCTCACTGTGCAAACTTCACAAAAAAAAATGATGCGCGCCATTATAGGTTATTTCACAGATATTTGTAAACATTGTTAAATGCGTGTTAGGTTATTAACAAAAATGTTGATTCGTGGTGACTAGAAAAGTGATAAAAATAATGGACGCCATTAGAAATTCTTGACGATGTACAACATGTGAGTAAAAACCTGTTGACATCAATAAGTAAAGAAAATAACTTGGCAGGCCTATCAAATGTTCATCTTATGAAAAGAATTTTTTCCTCGCAGAATGTGTTGAAAAACGTCGTATTAAACGCGTGAGCTTTGATAATTACAATCCTCGGCTCTCTTATCACGCTCACGCGGCTTGCGTGATAATTCCGCCTCTGATGTAATTATCAACATACCTCACATCCTGTAAGTATATAGAACCTTATTACCAGTGAACGCATAGCATTTTGGTGCAGCGTAGTGTTGTTAACGGAATTGGTAAAAAGAATTTCAAACCTTAGGATTAATTAGCGTTAATAAAGTTAATATTAACCTTAATTAACATTTTTTGTTGATATTGTCTATACCATTCCGTTAACAACACTATGCTACAAAAGTTACGTTCTCTGCTTATTACAATGCACATAAAGTGCACGGATGGTCAGTTAGCAGTGTTGTCGATAGTACAAGTGTTGTGGCATAGAAAGCCTCAGATCGCCCTTGCCTACGGCTCTGGCGTCAAATACCTGAGATCTGCGACATTCTTCCTTTTGCCGCCATAAGTGAATAATTGAACGAGCGAGCGAAGCGAAGGAAGTTCTCCGTTTCAGCTTGGGCCAAAATGCTTACGTATGTCCGGCTGTCCAGCTGTTTTCCTCTACAGGTCGCATTTCAAGACCAAGTCTGATAAAATTTTGTGTCAATAATTAGTTTTTTTTTTTGCCGAATCAATTATCTTTTTTTTTTTAAATAGGTTCGCTTGTTCCACCTTTCTGATGAAAAGTGACTCATGCAATGACACGAACCGCTGGTATAGAAACGAACCGAACACGAGTATGAAAACGCTCACGTTTAGATCATGATCACTCAGATACGCTATTATTTGTGTAGAAATGAGCAAGATAAGAAATGTAAATTGGATTTGATTATAATATATTTAGTCAAATAGACTCCTGTATCGCTAATAGCAGTCTGTGACCTTGGCCTACTAATTACTCTGCTTAAACTGATGCTTACATCAATTCTTATTTTGTAGGTTTTCCAACCATAATGTAACCGAATATTTTAACTCTTACTGGAGGACATTCAATTATTCACTCTAAAGCTTAATTAAGTAAAAGAATGATCATTCTTAGTCTGAGCCCACCTTTCGAAGTGAGCAATATGAATTTTATTCCAAATTATACAATAATTCATATGAATGATTATATAATCAATTATGTATATCAATCATTTTCAATAATGCTGTTACTTTGTGCCATTACATCGCTTTGATGTGTCATTCTCTGTCTTGAGCAATTCGAATACCATTGACAGTTATCGGAATGGATACAGACATTTCCGACCGACCCTTTTACTTGCTAATCTATCGAAATTGACAGCTGGCTATTTTCATTTCCTAATCTAAATTTTGCATACACGGTGCCCCAGGAGGTTTCCAAATACTTTATTTACATCATCACCATCATCATATTAGCCGAAAGACGTCTACTGCTGGACATAAGCCTCCCCCAAAGAGTGCCACAATGACCGGTCCTGCGCCACCCGCATCCAGCGGACTCCCGCGACCTTTACCAGGTCATCAGTCCACCTTCTGCTTTATTTTATACATTATATCAATTCTGATTTTGTTTCTTATTTTTGCTCTTTTATTGTTTTCTGGTTTTTAGGCACCACCTTGGCTTAGTGCTCTCACTACCGGGGATAAGAGCCCGGCTGCTGTCCGCCGGCGACTTTGTCTGTGAAGATCCCGGATAAAAACTATCCTATATTTTCAATTAGGCTATAAAGTATCTTCGCAAAATTTCATCCAAACCGGTTGAGCCGTTTAAGAGTGATTGAGTAACAAACATCCAAACATCTAAAATTTCGCATTTATTAAACATACATACATACATTCACGCTTTTATCCCTAAAAGGGGTAGGCAGAGCACATGAGACTTGTTTTCCAGTACCACTTTTGGCATAAATAAGGCTACTTCACAAACAATTGACCATCTCCTGAGAAACGTCCTAATTTTTATTTGTGTAGCACAGCAGGTCGATCACGTAACGCATTGTAGCAACAGAGGGGCTACCGCGAAACGAAAACTTCGTTCGTGTATATCCCTCTCTATCGCTCGAACTAGCAATTGCGACAGAGACGAAGTTCGTTTTCGTCTCGCGGTAGCCCCTCAGCATCACCTGCAGGCCACGATATCATATGTATCAATATAAACATAGACCCATACGACATCAAAAGTATAATTAATAATACCTACTGGAAACATGTTATTGTATTGTCAATGACAGTTAAAGTGTTACCTGTCAGGTCAATCGGTCACCAGGAAGGGGATCAAATTTCAGTTACTTAATTTGACTCATGGAAGTCGAAATAAATAAAAACCGTTTTAAAAAGCAGCTTTAATCCAATAATTTACTAAATTCACCAATAAAGTCATAAACAGCCTTAAAAAATGTATTAAACTGTAATCTTCATTTTCATATATTACTAAGTTATATTTAGTATAATATATTAAATTATATTTAGTATAATATATTAAGTTATATTTAGTATAATATATTATAAAGAACCAAAGTTCGCCCCGTATTCCTCGCTGGGTCTTTGAGTCAAAAACCAAAGATAATCAAATGAAAAATTAAAAAAATCTACGTGATAGGCGAGGTGAGGTTAAAGCAAGTTACAGATTAGCATAGCAGGCGTGAGCTTTTTCATAGTTGCCTGACAAACCGCGTCTCATCTTGCTACACGAATCGTCTATTCATAAATAAGGTCTCATATTTCTCAGGTACGAACTGCAGAAAGTTTTTGACAAAGAACACAAATCTGTACAACACAACGTCGATGCAATTGCAGCTTTATAGACACGTTTACTCCAGGTAGTTCCATGAATTTAATACTAAATTGATTATGTAACCGGAACACTGCGGTACTTCCAAATAGGTACAGCCTGTGAAATTAGAAATTAAACCACAATCGCGCATTTGAACGTGAAGTTGGGCTGGGACCACGGTACAAAGATTTAAGGTATTGATATACTACTTGCATCGCAGGTCACGAATGAAATGGACAGAACAGATTAAAGCTGCATAGGTAGATGCAACCTGCATTTCGAATCAACTTCGTTGCGTTACACAAGCACTCGCGCTTTCACGCGCGCCTGGCTGACGTGTCAAGAAAGAGTAAAGAGTACGCGAAGACTTAGAAATCAAATTGGAATGCAAGATTTGTACCTCAGATTGACCTCCTGGTAATCCTATACAGCTAAGTACTCATGGTTTTCATGAAATGGATGCAAAAGCATATTGACATTTAAAAATTTCCCACAAACTAAAAAAACGAAATATATGTTTTTTTGCGATAAGTACCGGTATTTGTTAAAATATTGCATTTTCAGAAATACAGTTTGTACATATAAAAAAACAAAATGAACACGATCGTTCATTGCAATGCATAGGTAAGCTTTTTTATCTGATAATACCAAAAAAATACACATTTACTTGATACTTTAAGCAGGCTTCGGCTCTAAGACGGTTAAAAAAAAACGTTGTGGATACGACCTAATCTATATCACTCATAATAAGACAATGGAATTGCTTGTAAAATTGAATCACATCAATTAGAAAACCCAGTCCTAGGTAGCAGGCGCCATTGTCATCAAGAAACCTTTTGTTTACTTTTTAACCGACTTCAAAAAAAAGGAGGAGGTTCTCAATTCGGTTGTATTTTTTTTTTTTTTCAATGTTTGTTACCTCAGAACTCCGTCATTGATGAGCCGATTCGTAAAATCTTTTTTTTGTTCGTAAGTATATGCTTCCAGGTGGGTCCCATTTTTTTGTAAATTCAATTGGATGATGGGATCCATGAGGAATTGAGGGAACTCCTCAATTATATTAGGCACGCGTGTAGTGATTTTGGTATTTTCTATTATAACTCGTGTATTTACATCCTGAAATCATAAATTGGTGGAGTGGAATTGATGATGAAGACCACAGATGACTTATGGGATTCCTCATTTATGTACTTAAAAGTACAAAAGTACCTATATCACAGATTCTGATAAGATTCCGTTGAAATAGCAACTAATGAAGTGCCAAGAGTGATCCTTGTGGAATCGACGGAAGTCCTCAAATATTATCGGGTCACATACAGCGATTGGGGTTTTTTCTCTAATAATCAATGCATTTGCTCTCGGAAATCAGTTCATGTGGTAAATGGGAAAAGAAATGTGGAAATGTTCTCGTGGCTTGGCGGAGTACTAAATTGAAGTCGGTTAAAACTTTGTTTTTAAAGTAAATTATATTATTAGGTAAACAATGTCCATGTAAATATATCTCTTGAAAATGTTTCAAAGGGAGCCGACTGAAGCTATTTTTGTCGTTCTAACGGAAATATTTATTTATTTATCTAGCTCACAAAACAAGTTACAGACAAATACATTCAAACAATATTAGCATTAAAGATTTAGATCTGGACTTGAACTCAAAACATTCGCGCACAGAAGGAAAAAAAATAAGGCGAAAGTAATGGGGCTAATGAGGTAACATATTAAATTAGTCTAAACCAAACAAAAACACAAACGCCTACGTGTAGAAGATACTGTTGGTATTTTTTTTTAAACTAGGGTACAGTACGATTACTGTTAGTTAAGACCTGACAGATGGATTGCCTTCATTTAATTTTCAACTTTAATGTTATACAAATAAAATAGTTATTACTAAATCGGTAGATGTGGGTAACAGTATTCTGAAAAATGCTTTATTTGTATGAAATTAAAGTTGAAAATTAAATGAAGGCAATCCATCTGTCAGGTCTTAACTAACAGTAATCGTACTGTAAGCTACAATTTAATAGGTTATTTAGCAGCATTCATGATATTTACTTACTTCGGTATACAATATGGTATCTACCTTAATTTACATGGTAATGCTTCCTTCTGTTCGGCACATACTCCTTTACATTTCTGAAAGAAATTATGCTTTGAGGTTCTAGAGAGTAGAGGGCATACCGTAAACCGGGGTTACTTAAGGAAAAAACCAGCCAAGTGCGAGTCGGACTCACGCACGAAGGGTTCCGTATCATTATCTATATAAACGGCAAAAAAATCACGTTTGTTCATCACCCACAAGTATAAACAATGATTTCGGAGAAATAGTACATTACTAGGCCGGGAAACGAAGGGTTGCAGGCCAAGTAGATATAGACATAGAGTAGGATAGGGATACGTGGCCGGCAACCCTGTTTCTCGCCGAGATTTGTATAGTGCTTTTCTCAAACTTGCAATGAAATAAAAATAAAAATTATCTAGTCAATTTGTTTTATTCGTAGGTTAACACAACTAAATCATACGTTTCTGAACTGCACCGCCTGCACCGCCGCCGCCGCGCCAGAAAGCTGGCTCGCGACCGAAAAGAAGGTTGCTTTACAGGCCTAGGTGTGTAAATTCCTTTTCATATCATCTGCACTCATCGCACCGGATACGTAGTATTTCCGAACCTAATTTGAAGTAAGTCACATCAAGATTTCACTGAAAGTTTGAGAAAAATCTATTTGATCAAGGTCGGTCGACTTTCATCAAACAGATTTTATTTCATGGTACCAAGCCCAATGTCATTTCGCTCACGGAGGAAAATAATCATTGAAGTTCTAGAGAGTGAGAGCACAGCGGAATACCATCTGGCTCATATTTTGTGCAGCCTAGCTGGGAAAGTACCTCCACCTTACAGAAGACCGCAATAAAACACCACTATTTGCTCTGAAGTGTCTATGTGCACTGAGAGAAAATGGTCTAACAAAGACACAATAAATGCTTTGTCATTTTTTTCTTGTTGCAGAAACAAAAAGCTGGGCGACTGTAAATAAATCCAGTTAGTTTCTGCGATGATATTTTTATTGTTCCGGGTTTATTGTTCCGTGAACGACTCGCCATTAGTCACACCATCAAAGTGTATTTTTTGTTGTATGGGTAACAGCAGTACGTTGCTTGCTTATAAGTTTGTAAATATATATAGTAACAAAGCCCAATCTGGCAAAAAAAAGTTTTTAAAGTACTTACAATTAGGTTGTTAATAACGCACCAATTAACAGTTGAGATGACAACATTTATTTGCTTAGTGCGTGTAGCAATTTTTTTCTTGTTGAATTCTATAGTTCCACGAACAATATTCGTTTTGTTAGCACAAATAAGTTGTATATTTTGTTGTAATGACAACATACCTTGTTGACTCATGCAGGTATAAAATAAATGCAGTAACAAAGTAAAATTGACAAAATAACAATTGTTATAGTATTTACATTTAGGTTGTTAATTTAATAACGCACCAATAAATATATTGTGGTGACAACGTTTGATTTGCTTAGTGCGCACAGCAATTTTTTTTTGTCGAACTGTATTTTTCTCTGATTGTGGTGACTAAGATCGCCAGAGCTGCCGAGGTTGCCTGTGATGAGAGTGAGTGACCTGCCTTTGTCTCTAATTGTTAACACAAGCAATCTTCGAATCAATAAAGTCGTCAACAGACTTGTGATTCTTCTGGAGTAGAAAGCGTTAAAAGGCTACCGTATCTTTTTACCATTATGCACCTCGTATACTTGATTGGCATCGTAGTATAAAAAGAGTATGTTAGGATGCGGATTTTTTTGTACCTGAATATAAGCTGCAAAATGCACTTGTCGAAACCCATTAACGTAATAAGATCATTTGACTACGCGTCAGTTTAGTTTCCGCGAAACAAAACAAAGTGACCTAGTTGTAACGTCACGGGAGACGCGGAAAAATGCTTTGTGGGTCACGCCATAGCAATATTGCTTCACAGCGGGACATCTACGTACAAATAGAGGTTATTCTGCATCAGTTTTACCGATCTTGCATTTTATGGTTTTTGACTTCCAGTGCAGATAATTCAACTTTTCTATCTTATGAGACCAATTCCAATGTTATTTTCAAATGGCGTTCTCAAAACTGGTTTTAACATAATTAAGTCATACATAAGGCACGGGTCCCACCGCCGGCTAGTAAGCTAGAAAAGTTGGGCGAGTAGCATTACATTGCGGATCTGTAAAGGTCGATTGATCACACTGTGCCTGGTCAGCACGCAATGAACCGTTACTCGCCCAACTTTTCTAGCTTACTAGCCGGCGGTGGGACCAGTGCCTAAAATCAATTTCAGAAAAAATATGTAGAAAAATCAGTAATACATGAAAAATTATGGAGTGTAATAGACATTTCTTGCGATTTTTTTACATAATAAATAATTGTCTGTTCATCAATATCAACAAATCATTTCGTTTAAAAATATCTGAGACATCTCTTAAGTATATATGGTTTTTCAAAGTGCTGTTAGTACGCGAATTTTTTTTTATGCCTTATCGTGCCGGTTAATGATTGCTTGTCAGCATTATTTTACAGATAAGTCTTGGAAATCGTTCAAACAACTGAGTAATTTTTTTGACAACACTCAACCGGCATAACATTATATAAAATCTTTGTGTTATTAACGACGAAGTGTTTACTCAGACGGTTTGTGGTATTTGAGATTATTTTGTAGAGTGAAATGTATCTAATCGTGTAACCATTCAGTGCGTCCGTTCGAACCTAATTATCCTCCTAATTTGTTATCTAAAATTCATGATTGGAGAGTGAAACCAGTTTACCCAATAGGTCTCGGTGGAAACGATATTAAAATGATTAGGAACCTAGTGCTTTTGCGATTTTGAGACCAACTCGCAAAACGATAAAATGATTTAATTTAACTACACAATAGATATATAATTTACTTTAAAAACAAAGTTTTAACCGACTTCAATTTAGCACTCCGCCAAGCCACGAGAACATTTCCACATTTCTTTTCCAATTTACCACATGAACTGATTTCCGAGAGCAAATGCGTTAACTATTAGAGAAAAAAACCCAATCGCTGTATGTGGGCCGATAATATTTGAGGACTTCCGTCGATTCAACAAGGATCACCTTTGGCACTTCATTAGTTGCTATTTCAACGGAATCTTATCAGAATCTGTGATATACTTTTTCAATTTTATGTACATAATTGAGGAATTCCATAAGTCATCTGTGGTCTTCATCATCAATTCCACTCCACCAAATTTATGATTTTCGGGTGTAAATACACGAGTTATAGTAGAAAATACCAAAATCACTACACGCGTGCCTAATATAATTGAGGAGTTCCCTCAATTCCTCATGGATCCCATCATCCAATTGAATTTTTGAAAAAATGGGACCCACCTGGAAGCATACACTTACAAATAAAAAAAAATTTTTACGAATCGGCTCATCAATGACGGAGTTCTGAGGTAACATTGAAAAAAAAAATACAACAGAATTGAGAACCTCCTCCTACTTTTGAAGTCGGTTAAAAATAGCAAATACTTGTATCACAAATCGGATTTCCAGTTGCAGTAAGGCCTTTTGTGTAAAGCCCAACATAATAGTACATTATTGCCGTGGCCTGGAAGGAGGCAATTGCAGGCTGAGTATTTGTTTAAACGGACGAGCTTGCGAGTCCGTTTAATTATAATACGAAGGCTGCAATTGCCATTCCGGCTGAGGCTAATATAGTGCTTTTCTCAAAAATGGGGGAATAAAAATACTAAATTGAAATCAAGCTTTATTATTAAATACGAATTGAGGATACTGCAAATTACTTAAAATTAAACGTCATATTGGACATAGTGCAGTCCTTAAAGGTCAGGTTCACTGTCTGCCCAGGAGCGCTGATGTTGGTTGTTTGATTTCAGTCTTTGTATTGTTCATAACTGGTGGACTGGCGTTATTTGTTGGGTATGCGCGGTTTTTTGACTTTACTGGAAACAAATTATTGATTACGAGATTCGCTTCATCTCTCAATTCCTGAGGCGTACACTCCATTTCTTTCTCGCTTGAATATATTACTCGTATTTACTTATAAACTTACATCGTTGCACAACGTGAAAATATTTACGATTTCCCGCCGTTTTTTTTTTTAAGCAGAATCGCAAGTGTATTTTTCCACCAAAAACCGCAAACTATTTGAGATACACACAAAAACGTCGTGTTTGCAACAGAAAAATACGAGTTGAATTGGCTGAATACAAGCTGTGCCGTCTTTCATATGCCAGTTTCTACTTTAAAAAAAATTTGGTACTCGACAAATAAAGGAATTTATATATAACATTCCAGGCGGCTTGCAATGTTTTTTATTTTTTAATTTAGATCTGACCTTAAACTATACACTTTACCTTCCAATATGTAGCGAGTTATGTTCACTTTGCGGGGCATTTTTGAGAAAATTAGTATTACCTCCCTACTTATTCTGTAGAATAACTGTATTTCGGTATATTTAGAAGGAACCACCAGAGGGCAGTTTTTGTAGATCAATATCCTCAGTTTTGCCTGTTTGGGCTTGTGAACAATTATTTAGATCCCTCTGTTCAGGTCGGATAATAATTTGTGGCTCGCTCACGGATGCAGCCAGAATTTGTCGCCAACACGCCTGCATTACGGTCGCGAAATTAAAACTACTGCGATAGTTTAAAGAGAAAAGTGTTTAAAAACATTTTATTTTTGACGGGTGTTGGTAAAGCTGTTGGTGTAGCTGTGTAGCCCTGCGTACAAAGCTTGCGATTTGAGTTCAAATCCGCAATGAAAATTTCTTGAGTAATGATTAGGTACTATTTGTTACCTTCGTAAATAATATTTCTGGAATTTTATACCGTCCATATATCTGTTAGCATATATTATATAATCACGACAACATTGAAGACCTAAAAGCAGCCATAGAGTCAATTTTAACGCATTTTTTTAATTTTAAAGTAAGATCGTTACCTGAACGAAAAATGGTAGTCATTTCGAAAACTTACTAAAATAAATTAAAGGTTATGAAAACATTGCATTTTATTTATTTTAGACATCATGTTTCATAGTAACATTTACTGCTGAAGACCTACACAATCGATATTTAAATATAAATAGTGTTCGTTTTATATTTCAAAACTTCCGGGTTCTATTCCCGAGCTGAGTACGATTTTTTTTATGTATGGATGCAGTTTTTCTTGTTACTTAAATCGATGACATACGAAGACATACATTCGAAAATCGCTTCTTAGGAAACACAGTTACAGACTTTCCCATACTGACCAATCTAAATGTGCCACCCTGTAAATGATGTGCTACCTAATGAAATTACAGTGATAGTTTGGTTGCCGAAAACGAAACCTAGCAAAATCAATTAACTAGGAGAATGTAATACAATAGTATACGGTGGTAGTGTACCGAATACGATAATCTCATCAACATAATTTTGTCGCGTAATTAAGTCTAGTTAATTCAGTATTTGTCAGGCGGTTCCATGTTATTTCATTTAATGACAAAATTCGTGTTACAATATGTGCATGCTACGATGAATTTATTACGAACATTGATTTGATTGTACTTGAAATGACTAATTAACTAGATATACTTAATGATTAATAAACAAACCGATGTATTTATTCAATCTTTATTGCACAAAATAATTACTTATTGTGCAAAAGGCATTCTCTACCAGCCAACCTTAAGGCAAAGTAGATAAATTGACTTTGTTCTTCATGTGGTCCTCATGGTTTGACTGATCATTCAAACCACGAGGTCGTCCAACGCTGTGATCGATCTATAATTTGCACAACTTACGATGGGGATTAGGCGAGTTTTCGGAACTTATCTAAGGAATATTATTAGTTTTTCGGTCAAGTGAAACATCGTGAGAAAACCATTCTGCTGCAAAGAAATTTAATGGTATATGTGAAGTCCCCAACCCACACTAGGCCAGCGTGAGAACTGATGCTCATACCCTCTCATCCATGAGAGGTCTGTGCCCAGCAGTGAAACGTTACTTTGGTAGGCTGATAATTTTAATGATGATGACGATGGATCGTGGATCTACGATACCAATAAAGTATTATTAAATTGTATCTGTACTAGGCGAGCGTGGGGACTGCCCGTTCCCTCTCATTCATGAGAGGAGGCCTGCGCCCAGGAATCGGACGCTTAAAGGCCGATTTATCATTATTAATATTGTCAGTACTTATAGTTTCGGAGATCACCTCCAACATACACCTTCACAACTTTACTTCTTTATAAGTAATAAGAGTACAGTACACGGCTCGCATTTAAAAAATGTTCCCTACGTTTCTCTTTTCGTTACAGCTGCTAGTTACTTAGAACATTGGTTGAGGATACCTTGACCTGGCTCACGAGGTAACCGCCATGTGGGATGCTGATTCGACGATTATTGTCCCGATAGTCGTTTCTGCGAACGGTCTTATAGCGAAGAGTCTCTACCAACACCTCAAGACTCTCGCTAGATGGCTGGATCAATGGTAAGGTACAGAAGGCGGTACTCCTGGACCAGAAGTTTCCTGTCTCTGCCGCCCTGACCGCCGGTAGCTTAGGCCCCGCCTCGCTCCCGGTGCGGCGGCGCTCTAGGTTAGGTTTTTATCATGATTTTATGTTTTGTATACATAGTTTTATATTTTACTTTGTATATAATTATTGTAAAACTAAGACCAAGTATAAATAAAGATAATCATAATATAACCCGTGTAAAGTATGTGAGTTTACGTTACTGACGGTATTTTATATGAGATTATCTCACAACACAAGTCTTGTTTGCATACTCGAATCATGTTAAAAACTTCACTCCGTCGGGGCCTCTGTTAAAACTCCCGAAGTAGCTGAGCGTTGTTGGCTTATCTTTCGTGCACCTAGCTGACTGACCATGTTAGACAGAGTTGCAAGATGCAAGCAATAAACTTATACAATCCATTACTACAATCCTATAAAAGACGTTAACAAGTGTTGGTTCACTTCGGTAATATAATAATGCCTACTTTGCATATCTACCCATCTTGTGGGTTGAGGCGTTACATCTTCTCTTTAACTTTACTTAGAGGGCATAAGAGCCCATTGCATGCTTAGCTATGTAATTAAAATGGATGTTGTTTGATCTTCGAAATTTATGTCGAAACTATCCTGTATTTACCTCAACTAAAAAAAAACAAAACTTTATACACAGAGCACAGAGCGTTTTTGACGACAGCAAAATACGGTATTTTATTTTTTACCCCGAAAACTTAAGCAAACAACCAAATGCGTCCAAGATATATAATTTCAAAGTTCATCTGTCGTCACGGATTATCAAATGATTAATTAATTATTCCAGAAATGGAATTGATGACGCAGTCATTCACAGTGTAATTAAGGGTCCTTTCAACATGGCCGCTTCCAAGGAACACGAAACGGAATTTTAATAATCATATTATCTACTGCCTTTTTTGACGGAACTTTTTATACAAGTTGGTATTCTTAATGAATTGAAATTGGAAGGGAGTGTAAATTGGAAATTACGTTTATACAGTAATTGTGCATAAGTGATGCCAAATGTTTTTCGCATTTTTCCTTTTATTTTCCCGCTTGCATTCTAAAGGACCAGAGAGAAATCTTAGAAAGAGACTGGAAAGAGAAGAGTAGGAGATTAGGAGCTTTGTCAAGCGAGTGCGCAATTTGACCGTTCAAAATTTCAAGCCACTTAAAGGTCCCTTATTCGGCTCTGTGGCTGATGTCATAGAATTTGCAAACTATTTTTCAGTCACCTGCCGGTATCCGATTGAGCTGAAAGTTGATACGTTGATATTAGTTCGGCGACAAAGCAATATTATGGCACCACTGAACTGATCTGATGATGAAGACAAAAGGTAGCCGCAGCAACTCCAAAATTACACAAAATAAATCCGTCGTGTAGACTTATTGGGGCCCTTCATTAAACGAGTAAGTTGATAGCTGTGCAAAAGAGTCCTGTAGGCAATAAAAACTCGTAATACAATTTTATGTAGGTACATATGACAGAAACTTATTTAAACTTCTATCGTCTATCTCTCATTTAATGGAAAAATTCAAAGTACTTAAAAGTTTTTTATATAGTATAGTAAAGTATACCATAGTGTAGACCTACTTATAGTTTATTTATTATTTATTTATTTATTTATTTTCATTTCATTTCATTTATTTGTCTGTAAAACATAGGTACATGTAGATTGGTGTTACAGGAATCAGTATAGAATCACTATGTTCTGGCCATGAGGCGTACAAACAGTCATTAGCAAATGACAAATAATTACAATAATATACTAAAAAACAATAAATATTCGGTAAAAAAAAAGAAAAAATGGTCACAGGGAAAAGAAATGTCAAATGTCAAAATAATTCAGGAATACATTTATAAATTAATCAAATTAAAATAATAACAATATAATTATGTCAGATATTACTATATGAAGTTATGTCGTCTATAAAAAAATCTGATATTGAATAGTAGGACTTACTAATAAGTAATTTACAGAGCTTATTTTTAAATTCCTGTAAAGGCAACATTCTTAAAGCTAAGGGTAATTTAAAAAAAAAATTAAGGGCCATGCAAAAAACACTCTTTTGCAAGAGTGCGGTGCGTGAAGCTACAGAACAAAGGTTATGACTGCGATAGGTGCTACGCTTAAATACATCTGATACCTTTACGAATAGTGCAGAGTTTGTTTTAACAAATATGGCCACTTCTAAAATATATAGACATGGCACTGTCAGGACCTTTAGTTCTTTGAAATGGGGAACACAACTGTCTGTCTGTTTCAAGGCACACATGGCTCTAATACATTTTTTTTGCGCCTTGAAGACTGCCTCCCTGTTCGAAGAGTTCCCCCAGAAAATGATAGCATAGCGAAGGGCTGATCCAACGTATCCATGGAAGGCTGACATGACTGCATCAGTGCTTGTTTGTTTCTGTAGTTTATAAAGAGCATATGCATACTTGTTAAGTTTAGTACATATTTCATCGGTGTGTGAATTCCATGACAAGTTAGTATCGATAGTTACTCCTAAAAATTTTGTTGAATTAACAGATTCAATAGTATGTCCTTGATAGTTACAATTGATTGGGTTTATTAGTGTTCTTTGCCTAAAATGCATAATTTTTGTTTAAGCCAAATTTAAGGACCATCAACGGATAATATATCTGAACAATACATTTGGCTTATTGAAGCTTATTGGCTTATTGTATTGACAAAAAACTAAGTAAGATGCTTAGCCACTTATAGGTGACCACAGCTCGCACATGTATAAAATCAAGAGTAACGAAACGAGAAAAAAAACATATAAAATTACATGAATGAAGATTCACATTCTCAGATTAGTAAACATTGGCAAAAGTTTTAAGTAGGTAGGTACATTAAAATTTTCGCCTATAAAAATGTAGAATCTTTGTAAATTGGAGAAGTTAAAAATATTATATTGATTACTTTATGTAGATTTACCTTATTATATTATGAGATACAATAGCACGTATTTGATGGCTTATAGACTAGAATCCAATGCAAGCGCATTCAGCATGACCAGGTTAGTTAGTGCATAAGTAACCAAGTATTATTTGCAATTTTTGATGTGCTATTAATGTATTTCTACGTCACTAGACTGTAATTACTTAATAACGGACCGTTCCTTATCAGAAATACCCGTTAAGGTAAACCGCAACCACAAATCCAAGGTAATGTAGTAAAGGTTAGTGGTTCATTTATAGTATATACGGTGGCCGCCAGGACCTTTCAATAGAATATATAAATATATATATATATTGGTTCCTATTTCGCTACAACGACGTTTCGCTACGTTATCGTTGACTGTGAAATACGAATACTGAGTGGTAATCACGTAAAGTTTCGAACGTGCGTTAGGACAATGCAACTGCAATTTTTTTATATAAAAAAAATACATTTAGATCAGTATTCTACCCAACGTACGTACTACGTACAATGCGTTACATGATCGACCTGCTGTAATACTTTGGGCACGTTACTCGAAACCAAAATTCCATGGGACGACTGGTTGTCCAGCACGACTCACTCTCGATTTTTCTCGCACTATCCGTCTCTCTCTCTTATTGGAACACTTAGGAGAGACAGTGCGAGAAAAATCAAGAGTAAGACGCGGCCATCCCATGATAGACTTGCAGGGACGGGTAGAGGGAAAGCGATCACGCGGTAGATTCAATAAAAGATGCAACACAATCCAGTGAGACATAGTCTAGTGTTCCCGTGACGCTGAAGACCGTAACACGTGGAGAGGCATCGCGAGGGCTGCTTTTTCCATTTCCTTTTCCTTTTTCCACTCTGTCAAGAGTGAACGACTGAAGAGAGAGATTTCGCTACAAACTTCATGCTAATTGTTGATTTAATGGTTTAAACTTTCACGATTCATGAATAATCGAAGCATGAATACCTTTTTAACGAACCTGGTACCCAGCTCTCTCAAAACTCCACGTCCGCCGCAATCTGCGGTAAGAGGACTTTTAGGATCTCAGGATCATTTTAGGATTATTTTAGGATTACTTTAGGATCATTTTAGGATCTCAGGTTGAACGCACTAGAGCCCTCCTCGCGCTTGCCCCTGCAGGCTCGTTCTGAGCTTTTTCGTCGCCTTCTCTAGGGAACATGGCCAAGTGCTGTGGCCCCAGCCGCAAAGTGTGAATACCTACCTAAGTATAATGTATAAAAAGTCAATACAACTCATATTATAACATTATGATTAGGCAATACCTCAAAACATTCTATGACAAAACAATAGACTATAGCCAGAAACAACTGCATTAATAAATTCTTATAACTCGTGCACAATAGTCCCAGCGCTCGCATTTATGAATAACAAGTGCAATGTAGTGTGAATGTAGTTTTTTAACAAGTAAAAGCATACCTACTCGAAACATGCGCTCAAGTTTCTAGATCCACTTTTAAGGATCTCGTTATGAAGCGAAGTTTTCTTTCGCGTCACTTATTTTCCTTGCCTCGTGATCTCCGGAGCATTTCTCGGTTTTTAGTTTTTATTTTTACTATATGTTATTTATTTATTTATTTAAGATTAGAGACAGATAACACATGTTACAATATCTAAGTTCTATTTTTATTCTAACTGTCGTGGAATATTATCATGATATTATATGTCGGCTCCGATAGAGGCCGGGAGAGAGTTATACATTTTAGTCATTCTCGAGAGAGCGGAGTTGCGACCTAAATTAATTTTATTAAATCTGCTTCTAAATAGTTTGTAAACCTCCTCGCAAACGCCCTCGGTAGGTTTTGTTAAAATTGGCGGGAACTTACACAAGACCGGGATGAGTGGCGGAAAAAACGGGAGGCCGCTGAGGTGTTGGCGAATGCCTGTTTCTATGCAGGATTACTACCAGCTCGGCTAAAGTGGGTGAGGCACATTGCACGTAGAACCGATGGCCGTTGCGGCAGTTAGGTTCTCGTGTGGCGGTCAGTGCAGCGCAGTGGACTGATGACCTGATAAAGCGGGACTCCGCTGGCTGCGAGTGGCGCAGGAGCGATCACTTTGGGAGAGACCTATGTCCAGCAGTGGATGTCTGTCGGCTGATATGATTATGATGATGATGGGGCTAAAGTAAACGTGGATGTGGGCTGAGTTTAGGTACGTACCTATTTCGGTTTTCGGTTTACCAAAGGGTTTCTCTAAATGACCGATCACCAACTGCATCACCGGCGTGTGTTCAGCGAAGGAACCTATATAGGCTGATATATAGGTTCCTTCGCTGAACACACGCCTCTTCTCATGGATGAGAGGCAATAAGCAGTAGTCCCCACGCTGGCCCAGTGCGGGTCGGGGTAAGGCGGATGTCACACTGCGCCGCATCTCCGGACGGAGATGCGGAGCTGCATACAAATTTCGCCGGACGGAGGTGCGGTGCAGTGTGTCATACCACACGAAATTTATATACAAACTGAGGTACTTGCATACAACGAGCTCCGCATCTCCGTCCGGAGATGCGGCCCAGTGCGACATCCACCTAAATGACGGACGCTGGGACGTAATTTTAGAAATAGAGTTCTCCTACACAATATAGATACTCCCCTCCCACAGAAGCCTCCCAATAATACATGTACGAGAAAATCAAACATTTTGTCGTTTTAAAATTTGTCAACTGATCCAAGCAAAGCATAGATCCAAACATCACTACGAACATTTTGTCGATCATTCTCGAACGTTCTAATACATGCAGGTGAGGGCAGAGAGGGACGGCAGCGGAACACTTGACTGTCGTTTCGCTACAATGCTCACTAGAGTGCTCACTGGAATGCTTACTAAAACGCTCTTGTTTATTTTGTGAGGTTTTACCTATAAGGTATTATTCGCTAACTGCTCATTACAAGTGTATCAGCACAAAGATAATTATAAGGTGTTGTAAGAGGGAACTGGTTGCATGATTGGTCAACAGAGCTAGATTAGCTAGAGCAGCGGGCCTAGTTTGCCTGAATGTCGCAGGTTCAAATTCTACTAGGTGCGAAACAATTTTTCTATTAAAAAAATGAAAACCCCGTAATCCTTTGAATTAAAATGTTTAAGTTTCGCTAACAGGCATTACTGCTTAATACAAAATGAAGCCATAGAAAAATAAGATGTCCGTAATTCTTCATAAGAATTACGGATACCGTTTGTATTTCGACGAAATTGACCCAGCAAATGCGTAAATCCCGTCAACTGCACAAGACTGAGTCGAACCGTGAATTCGGGTTCAGTGTTTCGAGTGACTTACTTTAGAGCTCCTATCTCCGCCAAAGAGAATAGCACTCGAAGCTTCTCGATTTTTCTATTTGACACTTCGACGAGCAATTTGAAAGTTAGTCAAGTTAAAACTTTGAAGTTTCTTTTGCAAATGCAAGAGGAGAATGAACAATGAAATGAAGATAATAAAAGAAAAACTTATCGTAATACGATCGTCGACGGACTTTATGCCATAAAGCATTTTCAACCAATCAACCTTCGGCCATGCAGCTAAATGCTTGTTGTGACAGTTTCTCTGAAAATAAACTAGGATATTAACCAATTTAAATTGCTGTTTCCTTTAGGTTATGGGTATATGGGCCGATAAATAATTCGATTTAAAGTCAAGCGTAAACATAATGCCGTTATTAGTAAGTTCGGTCTAGTTCCGCTAGTGATTTTTACTTTTAGGTTTGCCATTGAGACACCGTTATTTGAATTGGCACCGAAACAATGGCCATATTAAAACGTGCTAATAGAAAAATTGTTGGGAAGAGAAAACTACAGCACCTGGCGATTTGCTGTACAGACGTATTTACAACACGAAGACTTGTGGGACTGCGTCGAACCTTCGTAAGTATCTTCAGTAAATCTGGAACTAGCTCTCAAAACAAAGTCGAAAATACCTTGTGGACCCGGTAATGTTGTGTGTACAAACGACAACACTGTTAACTGACTATCCTGTGTTTATGTACAACCTTATTACAATGCACTTAAGGTGCACTGATGGTCAGTTAGCTGTGTTGTCGATAGTACACGTCCACGACGCAAAAACTTGAGAGATGCCTAAATTAATTAAAAAAGGCGTTTGAGGACTGAGGTTTGTCGGGTAGAGTTGGGTTACTCAGAGATTTAGTAAACACAACAAGATAATAACCACCGCTCATAAGCTCAGAAATATAGGGTTCTGTGTCGATGACAAATGGTTAGGTACATTAATGTTGGCTGTTTTGCCGGACCAATACAAACCAATGATTATGGGGCTGGAGAGCTCTGGTGTAAAGATAAGCACAGATTTCATCAAAATGAAGATACTTAAAGAAGTCAAGGAGTCAAATTTGTCCGTCTTTATCCACCACTATGACATCAAACAATGTGCCAATTGCTCATGTTTTATTTTTTATATTTTATTTAGTTGTTTTTCAGTTTAATAAGTGAGAATTCATTTTAATGTGTAATGTTATTTTTATTGTATTCTTGCTGCATGTCCGGTAGCGCGTAGTTACATCTCACTTAGTGTTCATGTTTATTTCTCTCTCGCCTATCAAAATAATATATTCATATGTAGTTTATATATTAAATTGTATGACGTTTCCGTGAGTCAGAGTCACCAACAGTGCTGGCTGAAAATCAGCGCTGTAGGTGTCTGACACCTCAGCATAAAGGATGACTCACGCTAGAACGGGACGTGTCCGGCCCGGGCCGTTTTCTCAGAAAAACGACGGCGTTTTTGCGCGGCCCAAGCCCGGCCGGGCCACGGCCGAGGCTCGGAAGCGGCTCGGTGTCGGCACGGCCCGGTCGCTCATATGTAACACCAACGTTTGACGGCCGTTCTACCTACATCCGAGGCTCGGACGACGCTTGGTCCCGGCCCGGCCCGGACACGGCCCGGCCCGGACACGGCCCGTTGGACTACAAGAACGCTCCGCTGTTCAGCAGCCAGGTCCCGGCTCGTGCTCGGCCCGGGCGGCTAGGACATATACGACAAAAATACGAAGGTTTTAAGGTGTCATATATGAATATGTGAAATATGGGAGTCCAACTAACCTGGCACTTAGTCGGATTACATTATTTGATGTTGAGCTCATAAAAAAACAGTTTAGCACAAAGGTTTATTACAATGATATACTGTCAGAATTTTAAGGGCTATTGTACATTATACGATATTTTCTTACGAGTTACGAAGCATCTTATTAAGACGAAACATGATGTCTGTTTGTTCTAATAGGTATCTACCTACTTAAAATAGATAATGCCTGGGTAACCGAGCTCAGTTCGGGTGAAAATATGGCGAAAACGAATTTTCTCAGACATGAGACCTAGCTAACTCGATTTCTCGCCCCCGAAAACCCCCTATTCAAAATGTAAACGAAATCGTGAGAGCCGTTTTCGAGAACGTGATTGCAAATATATATTGCTCGTTTAATATTATATTTCCAATGTTTTAGCAAACACCATTCACGGTTAAATATTATTTAATTATGAGTGACTAGCTTCTGTCTGACTTACTTCATCCGTTTGAAACTCTTTTATAAAGTAGCTGCATCCAAAATTTGTCCCCATTTCTCTTTCTATAAAACTAAGCTATGTTCTTCAAAAGGATTCAATCTATCACCATACCAACGTTCATCTCAAACGTTTCAGCGATTTAAGCGTGATATGGTAACACACAGACAGACATATTGGCAGAACTTTCGCATTTATAATACCTGTTATAGTAAGGACTTTAAACTTAATATGTTACGAGTATAACTAAATATGCAGAAGTAGCTACTGGTTGTCCGACTGTATATACACAATACAATAATAAAACAGGACAAGGTATACAGTTTTTTTATTTGTACAAATCTTTGAAAATCACATGGGTTTACATGGTTATGTATAAACACACAACTAATACCTAGTTTTTTAATCCTTTGCTATTTACAAAAACGTGCCCATATCGTTACATTCGTTTTCGTACTAACAAACTGATTTCGCCTCGCTCATAGCGTGCCTAAGATTAGGTAGATTTAAGTAAGTGGCTTCATACGAGATGTGTGAAAAAATAGATTTCCATCTTCGTAGAATGATCAGATAAGATTTATTAAACGTTACGCTAAAGAATGAATGAATTCTCTAGGATAACATCGGGATAACCGCATAGCTGCCAAAAAAGATAAGTACCTAATGACTGATAAGCTACGTAGACGACGTAGATGCAGGTTACCGAATAAGTATCATTACTTAGAAATCGTAACCAACCTAAAGCCTCGTAGCCTAAGGCACTGGTCCCACCGCCGGCTAGTAAGCTAGAAAAGTTGGGCGAGTAGCATTACATTGCGGATCTGTAAAGGTCGATTGATCACACTGTGCCTGGTCAGCACGCAATGAACCGTTACTCGCCCAACTTTTCTAGCTTACTAGCCGGCGGTGGGACTAGTGCCTTACTAACCTTATCCGGATAAAAGCGGCAGCTGGCTTGTCTATGCCCGTGACAAGATATCAAAGTCAAATATCATGAATCGATTGCACCTGACTTTGACAGCTGTCATCTAATATTCCGTTGGAACAAAAAATAACACCAATATTTTTATTTATAACATTGAATAATGAAGTATATAAGTATAGTAGGTAAACTTATTGAGTAGATGATCGGCTGCAATTGGTCGCCCGCTGACGGAGAAGTCATTTTCTTTCCGCCGTGCTATGTTGAAGTCCGTACGCTGACAGAGAAGTGATGGCATCCGATTGGCCATCTTCTTCCCGCCATGCCACGAGTGATTAAGCTGGAACGAAGACCAGCTCGTTCGGACGACTTCAGCTAGTATCCTGTTGTGGCTACTTATTGTATCATCTAGACCGGCTCGCCTTAGAAAAGCTCGTAAAAGAAATACAACGTCCAACTATAGGAGAAAGAAAATTACCACAAGCTATCAGTAAATACAGTTACAAAATAAAGTTTAATTGGATGAATTAAATCATTGCACCGCTCTTTCTTTTTTTAATTTCACAAGCTTTTATTTAGTTTCACCTGTCCCGTTGTCTGTCTGTCTGTCTGTCTGTAATCAAAGCTTGCTAGTTAAATTTGATCCACTTCCCGGTTTCCGATTGAGTTGAAATTTTGCACGATTAAGCAAATCGCGTGACGATGCCATATTATGATGATGTGGAGCTGATATGACGATGGAGCTGGAAGGTGGCCATAGGAACTCCGTAATAAAAGCACATAACCCTATCGAGTTTGGGCTCGTTAGAATCGTCTCAATTATTAGTTCGGTATACAGAAAAGTACAGTCGGCAATAAAAGCTTGTACCAAAAATGAACATTTTGACATAAAATTATTTAGTAGATGCTTTTCACAATCATAACTCCATATAGCAGGACTACGCGATAAGCTATAAAAAAAGATAAAACTGCAAGATTTAAATAACCCTAAGTGAATGAATATCTTACCATATCAGCTATACAAGGTGTAACAAAAATGGGGTATGAATCGATCAAGGGGTCAACACAGGTATCGTGTTCTGATAAGGTTCTCTAGTGGCGACCACGTACCGGAAAGCGCAGCGTGGGTAGACCCCCCACAAGGTGGACTGATGACCTGGTAAAAGTCGCGGGAGTCCGCTAGATGCGGGTGGCGCAGGACCGGTCATTGTGGCAGTCTTTGGGGGAGGCCTACTATATCCAGCAGACAACGTCTTTCGGCTGATATGATAATGATGATGATAAAGTATTTAAGTAGCACATTTTAAGCAGGAGCAGCCTAACTGGGAAAGTACCTCCACTTTACAGAAGACTAAAGCTATAATGACTCCATTACTTGCTCAGTAGGTATGTGGTGTATGTTCCTGGTAACGAGTAAGGTCGCCAGAGCTCCCGAGAAGTGTTGTTGCGAGATTGAGAGCGCGTTTGTCTCCAGCTGTCAACACAACAAATTCTCAAATCTATAAAGGGTCGGCAGCGACTCTTCGGGGCTGTTATTCGCTAAGCGTTAAAGCGGCTCACGCCGCCGGTCGCCCGTCACGAAACTAAACCGCTACCTACGCTTGGTTACTACGCATCGCGGTGTCAAGATATATTTGTGGTTTGTGGGTGAGCGTCGAGGTGAGCATAAAACAAGTTACAGAATAGGGGGGCTGGACTCGTAAGCATCCACAGACCACGGTATCTGCTTATCATCACTCATCAGGCAGACCGATTATTGTTTTCCACTGTCCTAGTATTAAAAAACCGGCCAAGTGCGAGTCGGCCTCGCGCACGAAGGGTTCCGTACCATTATCTATTAAAACGGCAAAAAAAACACTTGCTGTATCAAAATGTTTTTTAGTATTTTGTTGTTTTAGCGGCAACAGAAATACATCATCTGTGAAAATTTCAACTGACTAACTATCACGGTTCATGAGATACAGCCTGGCGACAGATGGACAGACAGACAGACAGACGGACGGACAGCGGAGTATTAGTAATACGGTCCCGTTTTACCCTTTGGGTACGGAACCCGGCATCGTCTCAACCTATCAACACAACGAATCCTCAAATCAATAAAGGATCATCCACGCGCTTGTGATTCATCTGGAATCGCACGCGTCCATAGGCTACCGTATGCCTGTTTGCCACCCACTTAGTATAAAATAACTTCCAAAGCTATCATCTCTCTCGGCATATCATTAAACGTTTAAACCATGTAACACGGACGGAGCCTGAGTAGAACCCAAATAGAACCCGAAAAAGACAAAATGAGAACTTCCTCCTCAGGTAAATGGTTCCGGATATTACCCCCTACATACAAACTTTCAACCTTACAAAGCTACAATCTCACAGACAGAGGAAAAACCTGTTTATTAGCGACCCGCCCCGGCTTCGCACGGGTACTATATTATTACATATAAACCTTCCTCTTGAATCACAATATCTATTAAAATAAAACCGCATCAATATCCGTTGCGTAGTTTTTAAGATCTAAGCATACATAGGGACGGACAGCGGAGTCTTAGTAATAGGGTCCCGTTTTACCCTTTGGGTACGGAACCCGGCATCGTCTCAACTCTCAACATATCAACACAACGAATCCTCAGATCAATAAAGGGTCCGCGATGCGCTTATTGTGATTCATCTGGAATCGCACGCGTCCATAGGCTACAGTGTATTTACCATCAGACTGACCGTATGCCTGTTTGCCACCCGCTTAGTATAAAAAAAACTTCCGAAGATATAATCTCTCTCGGCATATCATCAAACGTTAAAACCAAGTAACAGACGGACGGAGCCTAAGTAGTTTGGGTACAGAACCCGAAAAAGACCAAATGAGAACTTCCTCCTCGGGTAAATGGTTCCGGATATTACCCCCTACATACAAACATTCAACCTTACAAATTTACTATCTCCCAGACAGGAGAAAACCTCTTTATTTTATTACTAGCTGCCCGGCTCGGCTTCGCACGGTTAGTTTTCGGTTTTCCCGTAGAAATGATAACGTCACCTCAAGCAAGCGTCAACTCCGAGCGATTGATTTTATCTACCAAACACTTATAAATATTATCATCGTCATCTTACATGTATTAGTACCTAAACGTCCTATTAGTCCTATAGGGCAAAGATATGCTATTGTGGATGAGAATAGGCTAAGGAACAAACTGGCCCAGAGTGCGGCTTGGGCACTTTTTGTACACCTTTGAACATCTTCACAAATGTTGTACCTAAGTACCTGTGCAAGTTTCGTCACGATTTCCCTTCAACTAAAACTATCGACATGCTCCACTCACACTGGCGAGTCGACCGTCGCGCACGCCTCCCAAAGGTCCGAAGCATCATTGCGTCGTGAGCGGGAAAGACATTCAAATAATAATAACGCGCACATTATGTTTTCACAAAATTTCAACGCGTTTGCTGCACAGTTACACAAACAACATAGGATCTGCCAATCTGACCGTTCACAAACACAGACACCAGCCTATGGATACTTGCAACTTAAATTAGGTATGTAGTATATATAACAAGCGTGTTCTCAACCCTTCATTGAGACTTCTGATTATGCTTAGTCGAATCGCGGCGTCAGGATATATTTGTGAGTGAGCTTAAAATAAGAAACAGATTAGCGGGGCTGTAGAAAAATGCACACTCACACTCGCATAGCACATACCTACTCAGATTTTATTGGATAATTTATTCGATATTGCTTACCTTAAACAAAGAGCTAGTCGATCTTCGGTGGATATAGGTTTCTGGAACCTTCTAATTTTCTTTTCCAAACAGTGTTTAACTTTATCATGGATAGGTACTCGTAGCACGGAAAGAATCTTGTGTCATGTGAAAGTAATCATAAAATTTGTCATCATAGCTCCAAAGATCTTTACACAAAATTTTGAATTCTCCTCTTTCTTCACGGGACCGCCAAAGCGGATGCACGCCAAATTGTCTTGAAGAACATGGTGCCAAATCTTCTTCTTCGTCTTGAATTGTTGCAATATTACATCAAAATCAGACACTCGCGACATTTTATTATTTTTTATAGAAATGTATTGAATATTACGTATTTATAAGATTTGTATTATTATAAAATTATGTTGCAAAGGGATTGTGTTGTAGTACTCAAATAAATTGCAATGACAATGTCAATGTCTTTGTTAATGACATTAAATTGCGAAAGCGGCCCGGTCGCTGCCCGTCGTGATTGACACGCAACGCTCGTAAGCGGCCCGTTGTCGGCCCGGTGTCGGCCCGTTGTCGGCCCGGTGTCGGCCCGGCGTCGGCCCGGTGCGAGCTCGGTGAAATGTCGTTTGCATAATGTACCGGCCCGGTGACCGAGCAGCGGACGGGGCTCGGCTCGGTGCAGGCTCGGACACGGCCCGGTGGCAAAATATGACAAGCAAATAAGCTCGTTGACGGCTCGTCACGATTACGGCCCGGGCCCGTCACGTCCCGTTCTAGCGTGAGTCATCCTTAATGCAGAGCCAGTGTCCGGTTCACTGCCGAGACACATTTGTTTGATGTTTTATGTGTTTTTAAAAGTTAATAGCATTTATTAAACTTGCAATGTATGTATGAAATTTCTTCGGGTTGAATCTTCGAACTCAATTTTGAAGTAGATATCTTCAACCGATTGAGCTGGAATTTTGTATACACGTTTAGTTTGGATGACAATGCACGATAAGGTACGTGACGTCATTCTAAATCCAATATGGCGGGCCATCCAAGATGGCGGAATAGTTATTTTTAATGCACTTCTACAATATGGGTATCAAATGAAAGGGCTCGTTGAAAGCAAATCGAAAAATAATGTGACGACATTCTAAATCCAATATGGCGGACCATCCAAGATGGCGGAATAGTTATTTTTAATGCACTTCTACAATATGGGTATCAAATGAGATGAACAGACTAAGAAACCTAGCCAGCGATAACTAAAAAGTAAAAAACAAATTAAAAGCAAAACAAAAAACAAAAAAGGTTTTATTTAAACGCTGTAAAAAGAAGAAAATAAAATTTTCCTTTTAAATTTCAACTATGAACTTACAACCTCATTATACACAACTTATATGGTCATAAAAGCTTGTCGCGATTATCAATATTTAATTAATTGAAATGTTATTCATTTAAATTGAGCAGATTTTACATAAATCAATAAGTAGGTACTAGTTTATTTACACAAGAAAATCGCGCGACAAGCTTTCACGACCATATATGTTTTGTATAATGTTCATAGTTAAAATTTAAAAGGAAAATTTTATTTTCTTCTTTTTATAGCGTTTAAATAAAAGCTTTTTTAAGTTTTTTCTTTTAATTTATTGTTGTTAATTTTATTGTTTAATGTGTGTGTCCTATGTGTTTGTGAATAGATATATTCATGTATTTCCTCTAGAAAATAACATATTATTTTACATGAAAAATAAGATGTATTCACTAAAAGACCGTCAGGTACCTATAATAATTAGATAATTTAATAACAATAGGACATTTCACACGTGAATGTCAACAATTTTTTTTAATAAATGTAGGTATATAATTAAAAAAAAATATGCAAATGTCAAATGTCATGTTAAATAACTAAGTAATATTGTTAATTATCAATAGTACAATTTCAAAATATAAATACAGCGGGAAAATTACAAAATAGTATAGAAACAAAAACAACACAAAATAAATGTATCTTTCTTTCTTTATTTCTTTCTTTATGCAAAGCAGAATAAAAACCACCCCCAAAAATAAGGAGCCAACCGGACCCTGTAAAAAGTATGGTCACATGAGTAAGTTCTGTAATATCAAGAAGAAGACTATTGATAAAGGTTTTGCTGCAGTTTTTTCAGCCTCTAGTCAACACCTGTGCAGCACAAACTGCGATTAAACTTGCAGGTACCGAGAATGATCATTCCAACACCAAGCACCATTTTGTTCGTGCTAAAGAAGATTGTCATCGAGTACATCCAGACAAACGAGATGGTGGCTAACGCGCTCACCAAGGGCACTCCTTAGCTGAAGCTCTGGCACTGCTCGTCCAAGATGGGTTTATACCCAAGGGAGGATGTAGAAATATAGTCATACAACCTCATCTCAACCTCTCTTTGGGGGAGGCCTATGTCCAGCAGTGGACGTCTTTCGGCTGATATGATGAACCTCATCTTAACGTGATGCTGCTCGTAACAGTTTCTTTTAAAGTAAATTATGATATATACTAATATAACTTGCTGTTTCATATAATAAAGAGCAGTTAAACTTCAATTCAATGGTTTCAAAACACAAACTCCACAAACTCCGCCAAAGTTCATTTGTCCTTGTCACTTCATTTTGGTAGTGAGAAAAGGACAATATACCGTAATATTAATAAACACAACCACTGCCAGTAACCCGCCTATTGGGCGCCTACGCCGCAGTCGCTTTCCGCAACATGCGGGGAAAACCATGAGATAGGCTATGAGCGCAGCGTGTAGGCAGTGAATGTGTTAACAGTTTCACCGCCAGGAACCCGCCTAGCAATATGCGGGAAAAACATGGGATTCGCTACGGGCTTGGCAGTGAATGTGGTAACAGAGCTTTATGAATAAAGGGGCAAGCCTTTTTGAATAAAGGGGTAATTTAATTACTTGACCTAGAAATTTCGACATTATTTATTAACTCAGCTGATAACGTTTCCTGTAGTCAAGACATTCAATTTGCATCTGTCTTCACCTGATACACGGAAACATTCTATTCCAAACGCATTTACCATAGTCGCAGGCTTCTCTGTCCATTGCACTCAATTTGCAATATATTAGAGAGAGACGTCTGAATCGCTGTCGACCTCATGTTCTAAGTGGAAAAGGGGTGGGCGACCTCCATTTGAATAATGGAATAATAAAGGGTCTAATGACATGTAATTTTATTTCGATGCTCGCTGACGCAAACTGACTGATCGATTGTATCTACGGCAAATTAGAAACGAGGCTTGAAATATTAAGGATCAACCACATGGATACACAACAAAATGGACGTTGAAATCGTGATGAATAAAGCTGCGTTTAAGGACATTAAATGCGTATACTGTGTTCGTTCAAACATATGATATTTGACGACCACTTTAGCCTATTTTGGTAGTGACCCTGCCTATGAAGCAAGAGGTCCTGGGTTCGAATCCCGGTAAGGGTATTTATTTGTGTGTTTCTATGTATTTAACTATTTATTTATCTATATAAGTATGTTTATCGTCGTCTAGTACCCATAGTACAAGCTTTGCTTAGTTTGGGACTAGGTCGATTTGTGTAAGATTATCGCCTAATATTAATATTTATATTTATATATAATTATGTTACCGTCAGATTATAAACACGCTCAGTTTATAATCTTACTCGCGATATTATGAACTGTCGAAAAGTTTTTTAACAGTCAAAACCGTTTACAATTTAACGCATTATTTTAACTAGTTTATAATCTGTCAATGTCAAATCATCAAATTGTGAACCTATATCAAATTCGCATGATTGGGAGCGCATCAACGCACCCTGTGCGCTGATTGGTTGAACAAGATTATTCCACTTTCATCATCTTTCACTAACGTCAGAGCATGATAGTTTTTTCACTGAAACATTCGTTTCGTCAACAGGCAGCCACTCCTACTTCTGGGCGGTTTGCGCTTTGGACAACTGAAGCAACCTTACTAAACCTCACCTACCTGGTATGGTATGGTATTGGTAAAATGTTCACATGTCAAATTAAAAAATATAATCGATAAAAAATTCGTATTAAGTATTTCTTATTAATTAATTAGAGAAACTAATGATATTCTCACTTCAAAAGTAACACAATTCGGAAAGGTGATATACGCTTTCGTAGGAGTGTTTATTTAGCCTCAGTGTGTGCACAGTGACATGCCAGTCTGTGTGTCACGGCGTCGCGCGCAGCTCCTTCCCTAAAGGGCTGATACACTAATTGAACATTCACTTGTAATGAGTATTCAAGCGAATGTTACATCACAGGTACAAGCTCACAAAATAAACAGACGCGTTTTAACGAGCATTCTAGCGAGCGTTCTAGCGTTCTCTAGCGAAAAGACAGTTGCTTTAAGATTTTTGCCCACTCTCCACCCACACCCTACGGCATTTACTATGATGATCGTGGAAATGTTCGTAACGATGTTTGGCTTCGGTTCTGTTTGTGGTTCAGTTTGACAAATTCAAAAACGGCAAATGCTCCATGTGCTGGTACATGTGATTGCTAAAGTCTATAAGCATCTGAACATAAGGCCTACAACGCGTGACCGCATAGATAGATTCATTTATTTCATATTCAAAATTTACATGTAATTTTTAAAAATGTAATAGCATAAATTCACACAAAGATCGGCAGGTGTATTACATCACATCGTCTCCAAATGGCCTCTACGTGTTGGATCTATATCCCCACGCACGCCTTCCAAATGACCGGGGTTCGCCCCGTGAATTTCAATCGGAGATATATATGAAAGTCAAATCGAAATACATTGCAAAATGAAAACGAAATAATATTAATAAGGAACAATTAGGATAATATTAACATGGTACAAATGTCAAAGAAGTAAAAGGTGTTTAATGAATGAATAGGAGTACAATGAATGAAAATGTACTACTTCAGCCCCACTTGCTAAGCCTAATATGACGCACTTTTTGAGCATGAGAAGTGAAAAATATATTTTGTTTTACTTAGGTACTGTTAAGGTGAGCTGCCACGTCTAGACTCAACGTATTATATACCTAATTGAAATAATGGGGACAATGCTGCAAGAGGATCTCCTCAACGGGGTGTTCTTTTTATAAAGTGTATTTTGACTTCCCTATTAAGTACTTAGTTTAGTTCCACTTTCTTATTATTCTTGTTTTAGTTATATTGTTTGTAATGTTGTAATTTTATAATAATTTATATGAAAAAGAAAAAGTGACACAGTTGTCTATTGTGATTGCTATGAAAACACGAGTTTGTCACGTTGATAGGAACTGTCTAACATGCACTTGTTAAACATACAGGGTGTAACAAAAATGTGGTATGAACCGATCAAGGGCTTAACAGGTATCATGTTCTGATAAGAAAAAATAGAAAAAAAAAAATTTGGCGCGATTTTTTTTCACCTTAGTATGGAGCGTTGGCTGACTGGGGCGACGAGCTCCATAGAAATGTAAAAAAAAATCGCGTCAATTTTTTTTTCTGTTTTTTCTTATCAGAACACGATACCTGTTAAGCCCTTGATCGGTTCATACCACATTTTTGTTACACCTTGTATATTTAAGGTTAAGGAGTTAGTAGTGCTTATGAGTAAAGAGAAGAAATCGCGTATGTAGAAGAATATATTTACCTAGGCCGTCTAATAACTTTCACAAAACCAATAGAGAACGAAGTCGACAGAAGGATCGAAATCGATGGAAAAGATATTGGGCGCAAAAGGAAGTGTTCAAAAGCAATCTCCCGGTGCATCTAAAAAAGAAGCTGATGGATAATACGATTCTACCAACAGTAACATACGGGTGCCAATGCTGGCCTGTCACTAATGGATCATGTGAGAAGTACAGAAATACGAAGCAAAACAAAAATAGCAGATATCATTGACAGTATTTGTAAATTAAAATGGAGATGGGCTGGGCACATCGCAAGGGCAAATGATGGACGCTGGAGTGAGCGAATAATGCATTGGTACCCAAGAAACGGAACCAGGACAAGAGGGAGACAGAGGCGCCGCTGGAGCGACGACATAGTGCAAATTGCAGGCAAAAACTGGCAAAGAAATGCTACCGATCGCCAAGGATGGCATAATATGGAGGAGGCTTACGTCCAGAAATGGGCATCCAAACAAAACTAAATATTTATATTATTTTATTTGATTTGCATGAAACAATTCAGCTTAATGCATGCTCAATGAAGATTGTGTTATGAAATAAAATAATTAGTTAAGTGAATTGTAACAATGTACGCAAACAGTTTAATAACATAAAGCACATAAAAGCAGCACACACATATGGAAATGTTACAAAGTTTGGAATAAAGAGGCTTTATTATTATTATTATGTATGTCTTTCCCGCTCACGGGACAATGACGTCCCAGACCTTTGGGAGGCGTGCGTGGAGCTAGGTACCTACAAAGTACCAACTGAGCCAACACGTAGAGGCCCTTTTGACAATTTAATAAAATGCAAGGAGTACACCGAGCGGATGCTGTCCCTGCCCGTGTCATGGGACGCACACAGAGACAGCACCCGCTGAGGAGTATAGGGCCTATTGATGGTTGATGGAATCTAAATGAAATGGGTTATTGGGTGAAAATGATGGACTAGTGGCTGGGCTATTGGGTGAAACATCGGACGCCTGCCTAATAAATCTGTCTCACTTTTTATCTCTGGCAGACGGTGACTCGCCAACTGCTAGATGGGCCCCTATTAATAGCGACATAAAAAAATGGCCTAAGGGCAACACCGGTCAGAAAGCAGGGGGGAAGAGAGGTGGCACTGGACTTTAAACATATAGCCAACTCGCCACTTAGGTGTCCACATCAACCCTCGAGCAACAGCTCTTGCGACTCCACTCTGAACGGCCAGTAAAGGCAAGCCAGAGGCAGGGGGCCTGTCCAACCATCCACCCAATCGGCTGAACCAGACCACAGTACACCCCCAGGGGTACTCAGGTACGTAGGGTCGCTACTCCCTAACAGCCCGCCACAAGCTGCCTTACGTTGACTGATTGCACCAGAAATCTGGTGGGCGATGGGGCCGTCACATCCCTACGCCCTTATTATTATTATTATTATGAGTAAACAGATGAGATTTAAATTCTAAATAGGACAAAAAAAATGTATATACCTAGGAGCGTTCTATGAATGCGACATAGGTAATAAATACTCGTGGCATCTGTAAAATTATCCCAAATGACGACATTAACGTCACGAGCTGATATTAAAACGTGCTGAATAAAATCTCTGTGTTTCATCACATCCATGACGAAAACACATACTAATTCAATGAAGTAATAATGCGTAATAGGCCATTATTCGCATGAAAGCCGTTACAACCCAGCATATCGCGCCCAAATAGACTTAAGTATGTTATTAATAAGTAACGACTTTGTTCTGTAACTTATTTGTCGGCACTTTATGAACTGAGGGGCGATCACGCAACGTTTCGAACTCACGTTAATAGTACAAACTCAACTGTCATTTACCTATACAAAAGTGACACTTGATCTCTTATTTGATGTATAACTCTATACCACTAGAAATAAGCAGTTTCCCCGGTTAGACTGTAAAAAAAAAATGCATTTATTTCAGACTAATTTTGTCCATATTTTGTTAGTAGGTGCCTTAAAATAAAAACTAATACTAAGGTTAACTTAAATAATATTCTTATATGCTAGGCTTAAATGCAGAGAGGACCAACGCCGTGTCAGGCCACTGTCCCATCTGTCGGCCACAACGGTCAGGAGACTGTGGCGGCTGTCGCGCACTCTGCGGAGCGTCGCGGCGCAGCGCTTCCGCAGCGTCGCGTGGAAACCGTCCACGTGCGCGTCCGCGAACATGCCCGACGCACTGCAGTAGCGAGGCAGCCGCAACAGTACCCTGAACGCATCATTGTACTGCACGCGCATGGCGTTAATAGCCCGCTGCGTGTACCTAGATCACAAGCACAATTAAATAATGTTATTTTAACAACAAAACATTCAAAATGTGGCTAACTGAACAATGTATCTATACAACCAAGGAATTTCTAACAAAAAGTACATGTAGATTTAATACATATTAAGTAATTAAAATTTCGCTACCTTTATATGCTAAATAGTGTTATTCCCGGTTGTGCCCCAAAAGGAGCCCGGGGTCCGTTTTGACACCTAACAAAACCTTTGTTTAGGATCTATTATGTATATCCTTTGTTATGTTTACGCCGATCATTAGTTAGAATGCTCACATATATCTACTGAACGGCAAGTAAACAGTGGATGAGGTTGGCACAGGACTGAGGAGAATCCCCCCCATGGTGTTGCCACCTTGTTGTGGTGGGGGGGCTTGCGTGTCCCAACGATCTCCAGGGCTATGCCGGCAGGGCCACCCATACCGTGCAGGCCTGGAGGGAGGGACCAGACGAAGAGCAACACACGCCAGCGGGGCCCGCGAGGGCCTGCCAGGCGGGGCGAGCGCGATCCCTATGTAAGCCGCGCTCAAGGGACCTCGGTCCGAAGAGGGGCCGCTCTACGTGATCCTCTGCTCGTTCGAGGACACTGTAGATGTAGCCGAGGGTCGTTTGTCGACCCCTGAGGAGGGAATTCCCGAAAGGGAATTGATAGGGGAGCTTTCCGCTACCTCCCCTTGAATCCCGGAGCCTGCCGTGTTGTCCCAACGACCCCCAGTTACAGCGGTAATGGGGTACGGGGCGGCATGTGCGGACCGGAGGGCTTGCTTTCATTGGCCGGCCCGTGACAGACAAGTCTATAAAATCCGACAGCGAAGTCGTAAAAACCTGTAGACACCAGGCGACCTCTACAGTATGTAGCCACACCCGCGGAATGGGCGTCACCCGGGGGTGTAGTTTAAGTTCGGCCCTACTCGTGGGATTTAAAATGGCAAATTTAATTAAAAATATAGAAAACGGACTGGAATCAAGCGACGACAATGGCAACGATATGGACTTGGAAAATGCAAATGGACAAGTGGTGGTGGTGGTGGTGGAGGTGGACGCCCCGCTGGCGTGCACCGACACCTTAACGGTCAGGCAAAATGAGGATGGGGATGAAGAGCTGAGGGGCTACATTGGAGGGGGGGCGACGGCCCTAGAACATACGGAACCGCCAGACTCTGAAGGACCGGGACATGTGGCGGAAGAAAGGATGGCGGTGCAGGAGGCCTCCATCAAAAGGGGGAGAGTGGCGCGGGGCAGCGACGAGGAGATAGCGCCCGAGCGAAAGAGAACCTCCTCGCAGAGACGGCACCGGCAATCCCGACCGTCGGAGTTTGAGGGAGAGGCGGACACTGAGGCCTTCCGCCGAGCGGCTCCAACAAGGCAACGTCGGTTAGAGCGACCTACTGTGCACTCTGATGGCGAGGAGGCGGCTGAACCCCAGAGCTCCGCAGAGGCGGTGAAGCGATGCGCCAACGCAATACTGGCAGAGATTGCCAAAAGCAGCAATCTCAAGGGTGATGTGCGGGGGCGCATGAACGCCAACTGCAAAGAGCTGCTGGGTTTCGCGGATTCTGTGAGTGAGCCGGAGGTCGTCCGGTCTTTAAGGGCCGACAATTATAGAATGCGCGAGCAGCTCAAGCTCCTACAGGCGGAGACGAAGGCCTTGAGAAGGGCCTTCTCGGAGAGAGGCCGTCCTGCGGAGACAGCAGGCGCTACGGAGGCGTCGTTGAGGGAGTCCCTTATAGAGCTGAAAGAGGAGCTCAAGAGAGACCTCATCATCTCTGTAGGCGACATTATTAACGTCCGCCTAGAGGACATACAAAGGCGCCTCCCGGCGGAGCCAATCCTTCGCCCCCCACTAGCGGCGGACCGCAGAAGGCAACAAGCGGAGGAACAGCCAACGGGCACCCCCCAGCCACCTGGGACGGAATCGGTAGCTAACCAGGCCCTCGCATCTTCCCCAGTCGTCAGTGTCACCGGCACTGGCAAAAAGGGCAAGAAGAAGCCGAAGAGAAGGCAAGCGCCTCCTCCGCCAGTGGCACTGGCCCCCCCGGTGGCTCCAGCGAGGGTGGAGCCAACGGCCTCGGCTTTGACGTCCGCACCGAACGAGACTTGGAGGGATGTGGCCAGCAGGGGGGGGAAGGCCAAAAAGGCCGCAAAGGCCCCCCATGTCGCCCCAGTCCCAGCAAAAAGGGCTTTGGGGCCCAAATTAGTAGCGCCCACATCGGCGGCGGTGGTGGTCACCCTGAAGCCGGAGGCCGATACGGACTACCTGACAGTCATGGGGAGGGCCACCACCCTAAAACTTGAAGCGTTCGGTATAAGCCACGTTAAAGTGAGGAAGACGGCAACCGGGGCCCGCATCATCGAGGTCCCCGGGACCCAGAGCGGGCCGGTCGCCGACAACCTGGCCGACAAGCTGAGGGAGTTGATCGGAGACGTTGCGGAGGTCACCAGACCCGTGAAGAAGGCGGAGGTCCGCATAAGCGGCTTCGACGAGTCCGTGACCTCCGACCAAGTCAAGGGCGAGGTGGCCTCTAAGGGCAGGTGCCCGGAAGCCCAAATTGAGGTGGGGAAGGTGCGATGGTTGAATGGGTCCGGCGCTGTGATAGCCCGTTGCCCTATCACAGTGGCCAAGGCATTAGCCGAGGCGGGTCGTCTAATGTTAGGCTGGTCGGCGGCGCGGGTGGAGGCGATGGAGCCTCTGCCAATGAGATGTTATCGCTGCATGGGAGCGGGCCACACCAGGGCCATGTGCCCGTCGCCGGTGGACCGCAGTGCCTGCTGCTTTAGATGTAGCAAGCCGGGGCACGGGGCCAAGGAGTGCAGCGCCCCCACACCTTGGTGTGCGGTCTGTCACCAGGCCAAAATGCCAGCAGGCCATGTTATGCGGGGGCCATCGTGTGCCCCCCCTAACGTCAGGGGAAAGGAGGTCTCCGCCCGGGCAACGGGGACCTCCAGAAACACCGCGGAGGAAGAAATGCAACACTAATGCCAGGACAACCATTGCATCAAAAATTGGAAGTCCTGCAATGTAACGCCAACCACTGCGCCCGCGCACAGGATTTGATGATCCAGAATATGGCGGAGTGGGGCATTAGTGTTGCAGTGGTGGCGGAGCCATATTTTGTGTCCCCTCAGCCCAACTGGGTGGGGGACACTTATGGCCTGGTGGCAGTGGTTGTCCCGCCCATGGGCAGCCACCCACCAATAACTAAAATAAGGTGCGGGTCAGGGTACGTAGCGGTCAAGTGGGGGGAAACCGTGCTGATAGGCGTGTACTTCTCCCCCAACCGACCGCTCTTCGCCTTCGAGCAATTTCTCGAGGAGCTCGGGAGGGTAGTGGGCGGCGCAGCCCCGGCACCGGTATTGCTCCTGGGGGACCTTAATGCCAAGAGCACGGCATGGGGTTCCCCTAGGACGGACCCGAGGGGAGAGGTCCTGGAGGACTGGGCAGTGGGTCTAGGGCTGGAGGTGCTTAACCAGGGCACGGAAAATACGTGCGTGCGTCGGCAGGGGGGGTCCATCGTAGACGTAACGTTCGCGGCCCCTGCCGTTGCCGCACGCGTAATAGACTGGCGTGTCTTGGGAGACGTGGAGACCCTCTCCGATCATATGTATATCAGGTTCTGGTTGAGGGTCTCCGAAGCGGGGCGGGTGCAGCCGCCCGGTGCCGGAAGGAGGGGAGCCTTCCCAAAGTGGGCTTTGGGCAGCCTGGACCGGGAGGCGGCCAAGGAGGCTGCCCTGATCGAGGCAAGGTGGGGGCGGGCACCAGACCGGGCTACAGGGGTGGAGGAGAGGGCGCTCCAGTTCCGCGGGTCGCTGGCGACAGTCTGCGACGCGAGCATGAGGAGGGCAGGGAAACCGACAGCCAAAAAGCAAGTTTATTGGTGGTCGGAGGAGGTGGCTGCCCTCCGATATGCTTGCAACAGAGCGCGTCGCCATTACGGCCACTGCCGACGACGGAGGCACACCCCGGAGGAGGAAGAGCTCCTGCACAGGGCCCTAAAAGAGGCAAAGGAGGCCCTGTGCACTGCGATAGCGAAGGCCAAGGACGCGGCTCACGATGCGTTCTTGGCCACATTGGACAGGGATCCATGGGGGCGGCCATACAAGGTGGTACGCGGCAAAATGAAGAACGGTCCCTCCATGGATTCCCTGGAACCGGAGCTCCTCTCGAGGGTGGTGGAAGGCCTGTTCCCGCCCGCCCCCGACTTCACCCCGCCTGTAATGGCGCTGCCCCAAGTGGAAGAGGGACCCGTAGAGGTGGTGCCAATCGCCGAGGAGGAGTTGGCCTGGGCAGTGCACCGCCTAAGAGCCTGTAAAAAGGCCCCAGGGCCCGACGGGGTGCACGGGAGGGTTTTGCCGCTGGCAATGGCTGAACTGGGGGACCGCCTCAGAGAACTCTTTGACGATTGTCTTGAGGTGGGGCGGTTTCCAAAATGTTGGAAAGAGGGGCGACTCTGCCTCCTCAGAAAAGAGAGCCGGCCAGCGGACTCCCCCTCTGGGTGGAGGCCAATCGTCTTGCTTGACGAGACCGGGAAGATGTTGGAACGAATCCTCTCTTCCCGGATCGTCAAGCACCTCGACAATACGGGCCCCAACATGTCGGACCGCCAATTTGGGTTCAGGGCGGGGCGGTCCTGCATGGACGCGCTGTGGACCCTAAGGGGATTTCACGAGGAGGCGGCAGGGAGGGGGCAGGGAGTGGTGGCGGTGTCGCTCGACATCGCCAACGCGTTTGGCTCTCTCCCGTACACGGTTATAGGGGAGGCACTCCGGTATCACGGGGTGCCTCTCTATCTGCGGCGCATCGTGGAGCACTACCTCACGCAGCGGGTAGTGCTCTACGAAGAACGAGGAGGGCAGAGGAGGGAGAGGCCCATGGCCTGTGGCGTGCCCCAGGGGTCCGTTCTTGGACCCCTTCTATGGAACCTGGGGTATGACTGGGCCATAAGGGGCGCTCTCCTCCCCCGGACAGCAGTGATCTGCTATGCGGATGATACGATGGTAGCTGTCCGGGGGGCAGAAATGAGGGAGGCTCTGCGGCGGGCGGAGGTGGCCGCGGAGTTAATGGTGACCCGCATCCGGTTGCTGGGGTTGCGGGTCTCCCTCCCCAAAACGGAGGCCATAATCTTTGGGGGGAGGGGGTGGCGGCCGCCTGCGGGTGCAGCCCTAAGAGTGAGCGGGGAGATGGTCCAGGTGAGGCCCCACATCAAGTATCTGGGCCTCATCCTGGACCGGAGGTGGAATTTCGGGGAGCATTTCCGCCAACTTGCTCCCCGCATAGTGGGCGCGGCTTCGGCACTGGGGCGGCTGCTGCCCAACGTAGGGGGGCCATCTGTCACGTGCCGCCGCCTCTATGCCGGTGTTGCCCGAAGCATGGCCCTGTACGGGGCCCCGATTTGGGCGGATCGGCTCAGCGCGGCAAACAGGGCCCTGCTTCGTAGGCCACAGAGGGTGGTGGCCATACGAATCTGCAGGGCCTACGTGACGGTGGCATGGGCGGCGGCGTGTGCCTTGGCTGGCACACCTCCGTGGGAGCTAGATGCGGAGGCGCTGGCTGAGGCGCACAGGGAGCGGGTGCGATGGAGAGTCACCGGGGAGTATCCCGCTCCCGAGGAGGTGAGGGAGGCCAGGAGGCAGACGCAGAGGAGGCTGAGGGAGAGATGGAAAGGCGACCTCGAGGACTCCCCCTATGGAGTCCGCACCATAGGGGCACTCCTCGGGTCGATGGACAGTTGGTTGGATAGGACCCATGGCAAGGTGGGGTTCAGGCTTGCACAGGTGATGACCGGACATGGCTGTTTCGGTCATTACCTGTGCAGGATTAGAAGAGAGGATAGCCCCGCCTGCCATGAGTGCGGCGCGGAGGACGACACGGCCCAGCACACCTTGGAGTGGTGCACTCGCTGGGCCGAAGAGCGCCGCACGATGGTGTTGGCCCTCGGAGTGGATGACCTCTCGCTGCACAACGTGGTGGCGGCCATGTTGGGCAGCGAGAGATCTTGGGAGGCGGTGGCCTCCTTTTGCGAAGTCGTCATATCGCAGAAGGAGGCCGCGGAGCGGGAGCGCGAAGACAGCGCGGACGCGCTCCCGCTCCGGCGCAGACGGAGGGGTCGAAGACGCGCGCGGTATGCAGCCGCGGGCCGCGTCTTCCCGCAGTAGGGCCAGTGGGTTGGGGACCCACATTGCACATGGCCCTACAAGTCTGGGGGAAAGGTCAAGCGTCTCTGACCTTCCCCTCCCTTGGCGCGGGTGCCCTGGCTTGGCAGCCAGGGCCGCCGAGGGGCGTCGTGGTAAGTAATGCTGCATCCCACGACGCCCCCTTAACGGCAGGTGAGGGTGACGCCGCTGGAGTTTTAGTGGGTAGGCTCCTCCTCTCCCTCCGCCTTGCGCGGAGGGGGTTACGGGAGGAGAGATCCCCACATAATCCCCCACTATGGCCTTCCCCGGGCCGGGGGGTATGTGTAACACATTTCTCCAGCGTCAAAAAAAAAAAAAAAAAAAAAGGACTGAGGAGAATAGCGTAATAGTTAATAGGTCTATACACAGCATCGGATAAGTACAGATTGTTAGTAGATACGGGTCCAACCTACTTATGTTAAAATGATATGATTCAATCAGGTTCGTTGCACATTCTATACCGTGCCAACAACGTGCTAATGACATGTCATTATGCAACATGCTTATTACATTCACATTACCAGGGACGCCATCCAAAAACTCGTATCTGACTTCTGTACGTTTCTATAAACTCAGCCTTTTTAACTGGTGCGAAGGGTTCAAATTCCAAAACACTGCCGTATCGTGGTATGAGTTTACGATAGGTTAGGTTCGGTTATGATGAGGGCGGGGTTCTAAAATATGCGTCCGTTTATCACTTTCGTTGGGACAGCACTCGTAATGCGCGCGACCGAATCATTAGAGCTGCGACTTCCATTCGGTTTGTCTCTTTCACGTACCAATCGCATTCAATATGTTTCGAGCGCTCGTTTAATTATTTATTTTGTTACACATTACAAGGGGAACCACTCGCTCTCGGACTTGAAGGCGGACTTAATAATAATAAAGAATAAACCATTTACTTCAAGCATCCAAGGCCCATTAATAACAAATACCTAGACTAACATACTAGTACATACAATAATACCTACTATTATAAAATCAAAAACTAATTATTTAGGTGACGAAACAGCGTGGCTCCGTTGCGTCGTCAAGTCCGGTGTAGAATTCGGTAAGTTGCCCCGGAACCGCCGAAACACGACACCCTTCGGCCAGAATGCCTAATAATGCCTTCAGGCAATCTCTACCAGTCAAGCGCAGCGCTGAATAGAAAAGCGTCCAGGTCCAGGCATTTGACTAGAAGCGACAACTCAAACGAAATGTCTGCCATTTCCAACTACCATTACAATGATGAGAATAAATTCCTATCCTACTATATCCTACTTCCTACTAATATTATAAATCCGAGAGTTTGGGTGTTTAAATATTTGTTACTCAATCACGCTTAAACGGCTCAACCGATTTGGATGAAATTTTGCAAGAAGATAGTGCATAGCCTGGATTAAAATATAGGATAGTTTCTACCCCGGGTCCACGTAGACGAAGTCGCAGGCGGAAGATAGTATTCATTAATTATGATCTTCAACACTACTGACAATAGGGTAGTTTCCTAATGCAATGTATGTGGTAAACCATCATTATCATAACAAATTGTAAATTACAAAAAAACAAAGTCTGATTTGTGAAATAAATAAATTTAAATCTAATCAAAATCAAAATATACCTACACAAAAATCATGAAATATGTGATACTTGTCAAAGTTGCAAGAATTATCATATTTCACTCGATATTTTACGACCAAAATTGGTAGCATTTTTTTTTTCATGCAACGGACTATCCGGGCTATGATGGCTCCACATGGTGATGTCATATTTAGCTGTCAATTAGTATAGGCCCTTTCCAGCGTCCGCCAGCTGTGTGTGTCTGACTTTGTTTTGTTGTGATCTGAATTCACTCAACATTGTGCATTACATTCTCTCTAAAACCTGGTTTCAATAGCATCGTGAAAAAATTGGAAAGCTGCGTATTAATAAGAAACAAAATTGTAATATCACCAGAATGGAATGGTGTCAACATTTTAAATGCGATACAAGGTCAACCCTTCACCCTCTCAAGTAAAAATATGTCATTCAATTCGGCCAAATATTTACCCGCCGAAAAATGACGACGTTAGGGTCACACCCAGCTATTTACGCACAAACATGCACTTTGCGACGCGACGAAAAAAAAGGTTGTCTTCATATTCAGCGATGAAGCAATGTGGAGCCTATTTCAACTGAGATGGAGTTCAAAATTCTGTTTGTGATTTTTGCATTTGAAACTGTTTCGTATTAAAATCGTGATTTGGCTTTTTAATGATGTCACGAAGGCCATTTATGCCTGTTAAAAGGAATAAAATGTTTGATGTGATGTTCGATTTTTTATTTTGCTGTTATGTTGGAAATTTTATGGTTATGAATGACCAGTTGGTCTTATATGGTTGCCATTTTATCACTTATCGCTGTGGATAAGACATCTGTCACTTTCTGACCAGTATGCGAGTGCCAGAGTGACAGATCGTATCGACAACGATAAGTGTTATAATGGCAACCATCTTGGGCACGCAGCAAGGGAACCAGTAAGGGCGGGTTGCAACAACTTATGATTACCGGCCGATCAACGTTAAATATGGCGCCGGCAGCTGTCGTTCCATAAAAACTTATCAAACTTTCCATAGGTACATACAGATTTTAATGAACACCACTTATGGTTACAGAAGGTTTGGTGCAACCCAACCTAAGTGGGAGGAAAATTGTTTAATTAATTAGCTTCAGGAGATACGGTAGTAGAGTGGTAACGTGCGACTGTCAAACAATTCAATGTCCCGGTGGTGTGCAATTACATAATGTTAAATGCAATAATCTAGTTTATAATCATTGTTGTAAGGTCTTTTTTCGCAAGACATAATGACTGGTAGTCATCTGATTAGTTAGTTATATTATTCAATGTCATGGTGGTTCACACTTCATAATGTTCAAGCCTATAAACACACTCCCAGAAAAATAATAAAATATATAAAATTTTAACTACCGAATGTTACGGAACGCGTTCTTCCAGACTGCTTTATAATATGGGTAAATGTTGTATAGGTAACTGTTTTGTTTAGTGATCGCAAATATGTCGGACGAAGGTGAATGTGATAAGGTGTACTGCGATTTCAAAGCCGAATCCGTCCGCTGGGAATGCCGACGAAAAAGCTCCCAACCTGCTCACTGGCGTCACGCCTCTGGTATGTATAAATATCGTTTTTGTTTGTAGCGGACATTTGGAATGGCCGCCACGTTGATGTGATGAAATAACTAGCAACTAAATTGTTTGCTTCAGGGTGTAGGTTGCTGGAAGCCTGCGAAGGCATACCGGAGTTGACTTCGTTTTTATTAATAGCCCTAAAGGTAATTTTTCATATAGAACCATTATGGAAATGGAACGTGCGATCCTGGGTAGCTGTGTAGCGTTATTAACCTGTGTATTTTGAATTCCAGGGCTCCTTGGAGATGGCGAAGTAGGTGATCCGAGTCGATGGGCTAGTTGCGGCCAGGCCGGTTTCTTTGTACAAGGTTCCCGAGTGAACGATTTGGGTTTAGATGTAGACTAGCTTAGCTATGCTAAGGTAAGCGTGCACACAGTTTTATAGTAGGGCTTACACACACACAAATCTCGTTGTTGAATTTTTCTCTTAATTTAGGGTCCAAAGTTAATCCGTAGGACATTTATAATTAGCTGTAAACTCGACATTAAGAACCTAGTTTACCAGGGACGCCTGGAGTGTTTATGTATGACTCGTATAAACTTAAATACAAATACATGGAATAGCAAAACGATGTCTTATGGTTTTATTGCGTAAAATTAAATGTCTCCGATTGAGATGGAATTTGTCTGAAGGCGCCCTCTATAAATTTTAAAGACGTGGATTCTCGACCCTGATTTTCCGCTCACTGGCTGAGGCAAGGTGTTAGAAGTTCTAAGTTAACGTAAAAAAGAGATACGGCCGTTTAGTTTATGCCTCAAAAAATGTACATTTCCACACCCTCAAGGTAATCAAAATTTATAGGGTATTTTCCGTCCACCTAGAACCATGAAATTTGGCGAGTAATATCGTCTTATACTACAAGTACAGGGACAAATCTGAAAACTAACATTTGTAAGTAAGTACGGAACCATCAGTGGGTGAGTCCAACTCGCACTTCTCCTGGTTTTTTATATGCACGGAACCCTTGACTATTGAACACAGCACAGGAAAGACGACTTTTGTTTTACTCAATCTGTATGACCCCACAAAATGGATTTTAGAGCTTATGTGCGGAACAATTGACCTTATAACTAAGCGCTTCTTATCTAACGTACTTAAATATACTAGGAATGCCAGGGATGTGCGAAAATATATTTTTAAGACATAAGTACATTCGATGGAACGTTTGTCGGCAAAACAACCCGTGTTTTATATGTACGACACATGCTTGACAGTGAGTTAAAATTAATATCAATAAAGTTATACTTCACAGATGAGTGTTTATGATGTTTTGTGATTATTTTGACATGACGAACGTTACGGAATGAACTCTCGTATGTAACTTTTTTATATGAGTTTCATGTAAGAAAATTAATTAAAATTAATTGCGCTTGTTTTGTAACTTTAAAAATCTTAGCGAAATGTTAAACTTGGAAATTAAACTATAGTTCAGATAACACATGAGTGATATTTATTCAAAATAATTAGGTATGATAATATTTTTAATTAATTTGCCTTTGTGTGCCATTTCACAAAAAAGACGAAATTAAATTTACAGTACATATGGTGCTACTAAAGAGCAGTTTTCGTGCATATGTCGAAACTTTAAAGAGCCATATGTACAGTAAAACGTTGTACGATACACGTGCGAATAGGTAATTCGCAACTCGTGTCTATTTAAAACACTCCCTTCGGTCGTGTTTTAATTTATCACCACTCGTTGCGAATTTCCTATTTTTGGCACTTGTATCGAAAATAACTATTAATATGCTATAAGCATGGATTATTTTATTAATAACGCGGCTCATTCGTCTAATTATTTTCAGATCGTGAAATCATTACATACCTTTTCAACACAATTGCTCGTAACTTACCTCTTATTGTGTCGTTTTTAGGCTCATAATCCTGGATATTAAACACGCGTGTTTTATAACATTACGACACTTGTGTGTTATGGTTATATCCCGATTAAGTCACGTTGGCACCTTGCAGCAAGATGTATGCATGCACACGGTGCATTCTTAAATTAACCGGGTTGTACAGAATGTAGCTTTTTTTTTAATTCTCGGCTAATGGATTCTTACTCGATTAAATAAATTAAATCCTTTTTGTTATTTAATTGACTATTTATTTTTGGATATGATATAGAAACGTTTAATTTAGTAAAACTATTCATTTTCGATAACATTTTACGCACTGTGCAAACTTCACGAAAAAAAACTGTTGCGCGCCATTATAGGTTATTTTACAGATATTTGTAAACATTGTTAATGCGTGTTTGGTTATTAACAAAAATGTTGACTCGTGGTGACTAGAAAAGTTATACAAAGAATGGATGTCACTGGAAATTCTTGGCGATGTATACAACATGTGAGTAAAAACCTGTTGTCATCAATAAGTAGAGAAAATAACTTTGCAGGCCTATAAAATTTTCATCTTATGAAAAGGATTTTTTCCTCGCAAAATGTGTTGAAAAAAGTCGTATGAAACGCGTGAGATTTGATGCTCACCTGCGGCTCGCGTGATAATTCCGCCTGCGATGTAATTATCAACATACCTCACTTGTATCACAATGTACTATTATGGGTTAATGTTTCGGTGATATTTTATAGCAAAACTTTATCTGACAACATTTGTTAACGCAAGATAGAACGATAAAAATAGAGAACTATTAAATGAAGAAAAATACTCTTATTGTGATTACGGACAAAAAAAACTCATTCAAAACGGTCCATTCATTTAGGAGCTACGATGCCGCAAACAGACACACAGAAACACAGATGCACAGACACGTCAAACTTATAACACCCCTTCTTTCGAGTCGGGGGTTAAATATTTAGTTTTGGAATTTAATTCAAAAATATGGGAAACGGATCAAAAAAATCAAAAAGTTATAAGTAACAGAATATAATAAGCATCAAATTAACAATAATTAATCATATTGAATCATCATTTCAGCCTATTGCAGTCCACTGCTGGACGTAAGCCTCCCCCAGGGTTCGCCACATGGCCCGATCTCCCGTTTTCGCGATCCAGTCACCACCAGCCACTTTTTTCAGGTCGTCGATCTGGCCGGAGGGCGTCCTACACTACGCTTGCCGAGTCGTGGTCTCCACTCGAGAACCCGTCTACTCCACCGATCATCGGTTCTGCGACAGATGTGACCAGCCCACTGCCACTTCAGTTTGCTACACTTCTGAACTACGTCAGTGACTTTGGTTTTTTGTCGGATAATCTCGTTCCGGACTTTGTCCCTTAACGAGATTCCGAGCATACCCACATGTCAATGTTTTCTAAAGTTTCTAATAGTAAATCGATATTATATTTTTATTTATTAATAAAATAAAATTTGTACATGTATATATTTAGTATCGTACAATAGTTCCTAGGTCCGTAGCTGGGCAGATATGTGTCAAATGTTTTGAAGGCCAGCTTAACAAGAACGTTCGAAAAATAATACACATAAAATCGACCTAGTGTGTAATGAATGAAATAAAGTTGATATTTGTATATTTTTTTCGTGTATGGTGTCGGCTGCGTCTTCAGGTCGTTTGTTATTAAATTCAGTTTTTTTGAGGCCTCGATCCATCCATGAATAGTCTTGTTTTAGGGTTACGCACATAGGCGAGTCGAAGGCCACGCGGGGGCGTTTTTTCTATAGGCCCTTATGACGTCGCCAGGGTTTTAACAGCTTGATGTCTTCGTCTTTCTCTTCGTTCATTTCGCAGATTTCTACTATTTGATTCGTTTTTTGATCTAGCGCGTTGCATTTCAGTTCAAGGTCCTTGGGTGTATTAGCAAGGTGTGAGAATAAAAAAAAATAAAAAAAAAATTTGAACTGTTTATTTCAATAAAAAAGAATAGTGGTTAAATTACCGTCTTAACTACTAATTGATTTTCCATTCGTTTGATCTTTGTCTCGTGGGCTTTAATTTTCACCTCATATTCGTCAATCTTGTCCGAATAGTATTGTAACGTGCTTTGCAGCTCCTCCCGAATGATTACACGAACTGATAATTCAATTTCACGTTCCTCGCTGTGCATTTCGTGCAGAACTTTGTTTTGCTCGGCTTTCATATAGGTCTCGGCGTCCTTCTCCTCGTCATCTAGGTCTGGCATTATGACCGATAAACGTTTCGGTTTTCCTCCCGCTGCTGTTGTACGCGCGGCATGTCGAGCGATCGAATCGGTCATTGACAGCACCCCCTGTTGTTCTGTTGACAGTGAGGCACATGAGCCGTGGATCCATTTGTTACACTTAGGTACCTACTGCATTGCACTTCGGGTGGTTTTTTTCCCGACTGCTTTGGTGCACTTCGCGCATTTAACCATTTTTGATAGTTTATCGAACTTGACTGATTAAGTAATGTCTTACCGATTATAAATTACTGCGTTAGTCCCCGAGAGTCCCACAAATTAATGTACTGGGTACCACACTCTCCTTCTTATAGTTTCTATGTCGAATAATTGAACGAGGTAGCAAAGGGAACGAAGTTTTCCGCTTCAGCTTGGGGCAAAATTATTTCGTGTGTCCACATGTCCCGGTGTTCCGTTGTCCGGTTGTCCGGTTATTCAGGTCGCATTTCTCAACCGATCTTTTCCTTATTTCCTAGATTTTTCTAGAAAAAGACACTCGTAAGTTTTCCAGCTCACCGAGCCACTAGTATTCTTGTTCGAGAGAATTATGTTACGACATATTATACTGGTACTTAACAATGTTTAAATTAGCGCGAAAATAAAAGCAATTTCAAGCAATTTTTTGTAGCAGACTACAATTACAGTTTTCATACAATAATAAACATACATAATAAAATTCATTGTTCTAAATCAATTGATATTAAGTAGCACAGATTATTCTAAAATCTGTTGACGAAAAGCTATGTATTTGAGCAGTAGAAACACTTTTTGTATTCAAAGTTCTAAGGTCAACGGTATCCTGTATATTCACAAGATTTTTCTTAATATTCACCGCTTAGATCATATAATTTCATCTGTATATATGCTTGTATATATGGCGTAGACGGTACGTAGCGCCAGTTCGTAGCCGGCGTCTACGTGAGGCGGTCGTAGAGGGTCTACGGAGCTTCTGCGAGAGAGTAAAAGTTCGTAATTCGAAACTGTTCAAGTTTAGTGTAATATTGTACTGAGACTAGTGATGTTTTAGAACGTTATGTAAAGTTTATGAAAACCTAAAACGAAAGTGCCGTAATGGTGTTACCTTATGTTATAAGCAGATACTTTTTTATTTGAAGAGTTAAAGGAGGAGGTTTAAGGTGAGTGTGAAAGTATATATTTAAATATAATATTTTAAGTAACGGTAGTTCTACCACTGAAAAAATATAACAAGTAATTTGGGTGAAACGTTTATAAATTACCAGTTAAGAAAAAACGACCAAATAAAAAATACATTATATCAGTTCCAACGAGACGATATGTCGACTAGTACATAGTAATACTGCAGTCCATATCACCACTTTCGACGAGGCACCAAAATGTATCTTTAGACCCGTTAGGGAAGTAGACACTGCTCTAAACTGTCGAGTTATCTAATAATATCGTCAATATAATAAAATAATGAATAGCAAGGTTTAAAATGAAATACTTAAATATTTTAAATTTGGCTGCGATTTTACATAATAATAATAATAATTTATTGAACCATAAATTTGTGCAACTGACATTCTTAACCAAAACGTTACAGCGATTAACAGTTTCACTACCAGGAACCCGCTTAGCGAGCGCCTACGCCGTAGTCGCTTTCCGCTACATACGAGGAAAACCACGGGATCGGCTACGAGCGTAGCGCACTCACTTGCTTTTGGATTTTAAAAAGGTAGCCTAAATTGCTTTAAATTTTTCTTTGTCAAAGAAGTCCATACTTCACTTGGCAACCACAGTTGCCACCATCAGTTTAGAGGTGCGCCTAATTGGCAACTGTCGCCACAAGCAAGTGAGTGGCTAAATAACTAAGTTAAATCTAAGTACTAACCAAAATGGCGTTAATACTTTACATGGCGTTTCCGGTAGCAGGATCAAATAATTTATCAGTTAAATTATCAACACTTCAACTGCCAGGAACTCGCCTAGCGGGCGCCTACGCCATAGTCGCTTTCCGCTACAAACAAGGAAAACCATGTAGCGATTCTTGGCAGTAAATGCGTGAAGTTTTTCAATCAGTAATTATTAACAAGTGGCAAAGGTAAAAAAAATATACCTAGGTACATCAAATCGAGCTCGGAGCAGTGTTTTTTTTATTGTTGAAAAAAACACGTGACTATCAGTTAAAGCTTGCGTGGGTACTTTAAGTAGTTTTTTCCTTCTATTACTTGATTATTACACAAAATGTCTTCTATACCAAATGCTCAAAATAGCCCCATTTTTTCCTAAAATAACCTCTTTATAAATACTTAATAATTAAAGTTCCTGAGATAAGAAAAAACTAGATAGTAAATCTTAGTACTTATGTTTTAGTACTTCTGAATGTAAGTCTCAGAAAGAATTCGGTTGACGCCCCAATTCCTCAGTTTTCAAACATTTTCAATGTATATGTAATCTACTGCTGCGGTATAATATTAACTGATAAAAACGATATTATTTTAATGTCCGTACCTCAAAAGGAAAAAACGGAACCCTTATAGGATCACTCGTGCGTCTGTCTATCCGTCCTTCACAGCCTATTTTCTCCGAAACTACTGAACCAATTACGTTGAAATTTGGTACACATTTGTAACTTTGTGACCCAAAGAGGAACATACAACGCAAACAAATGAATTTTAAACATGGGGGCCACTTTTGGGGGGACATGAGACAATAAAAAAATAAAGTTTTGCATATACTATCGTGTTACATATCAAATAAAATAGCTCATTGTCTGCATTTGAAATATTTTTTTTTGTAATTTTAAAGTAATTAGTTTAGAAATTATTTAAGAAAATAGCCAAAAAATGACCATTCCCCCCTTCATCTCCGAAGTCTAAAATTTTGAAAAAATACACGAAATAGTTCTTTACCTACAGATGACAGGAAAACCTATTAGAAATGTGCAGTCAAGCGTGAATCGGAGACTTAATACGGTATTTGTCAAAAATCAAATCAGCTTATTTTTATGAAACGTCAAAAACGCTCCGTTAGTAAAAAAAATGGTTTAAAATCTTGTGATGTACGGAACCCTTGCAATGCGAGTCCGACTCGCACTTGGCCGGTTTTTTTTTGTTAGTATATTGAATATACTGTGAGGAAATTGAAGTTGGTTGTGCTCTTACATATTTATTTTAATGTCAATATATTGTGAGAGAACCGGACTCGTTACGTGTTCGTTTATTGGGAATTTACTTTCTTTCCCTCAATATTTACCGTTTTGTTATTTTTAAAAGTGGCTTACATTCCACTCCTAGTATCGAAGAGAATTGCCAATAAACTAGGCGCTCTCATTCAAAATCCCGGTTGACCCGTCCAAAACAAACGAGAAAACGCGTGGCCCAGCTCCCGTCTGATTCCTCCTTCAATATACTATACTTATTTATATCATTATTTATGAACATAAAAAGTTCACTTTTTTTCTCGCAAATGTGATGGACAACATTATGTGTTACAGAACGGTAAGAATCTCACATTTTGGGTTTATTAATAATTTATTTAATAAACATGGTAAATTATCAAAAATACACAAAACTTATTATCGAGTCGTAAAAACCCTTGCGTCTGCCGCCCTAGGAATCTAATAGAAGCATGAAATTTGTCTTACCGACCTTGAAATAAAATTAAACTAGTACTATTATGAGTTGGAATGCAAATGTATCCAGGTTGTGAAAATTTATGCTTTCACGTTCATAAAAGTTAATTCCCAGCGCATGTGCTTATAAAATGCTTCAATTTCCTTTATCTGGGCATACTACCCTCATTAATACAATACAATACACTAAAAATACTCTTTAAAATGCACTTGCTCTGAAAGTGACCCTTTATATGGGTCAACATGAACACGGGAAGCCCTCCATGCCCGCACGGCGGTGCGGGCCGGGGGTCGGCCGTGCGGGAATGGATTTCGGGCCAATATTCCCACACACGTGCGAGAATGTGATTTCATGACAATCTTTTAATGTATAATTTTTACTTTCCTCGCATGATGCGTTGTAAAATGTTGTATGATACTCGTGCGGATAGGTAATTTCCAACTCACTCGTTGGGCATTACCTACTATTCGCACTTGTATCATAAATAACTATTATTGCACAGATGTATAGTAATACAGAACAGTAGTACAGAAAAACATCGAAAATAAGAGCAGAGGCAAACAACAGGCGGTCTTATCGCTAAAGCGATCTCTTCCAGACACCCTTTGGATAGCGGAGATAAAGTAATTATTCATAAACAATAGGTGGTGCAAAAAAACTAGCATAAATATATATACACAAAAAACAAACATAAATAAATATATAAATACACATACAACTTGATGAATATGGTTTCGCGCATCGCGCAAAAACTACGGCCAACAAACTTTGGCACCAACAAAGCAACTTTCGTAATTAGTTTGTTAAAGTCAATCAAGGCCATCTATTTCAGAATGTTAAAGAAATATATCGGTATTGTGAACGTATGGGACGTTCACAATACCGCAATAAGCTATATGTTCCAGCGACTAATCTTTCATTAGTTGCAATAAACGCATATTTAATGAGTATAAAAATTTATAATAAACTTCCAGATTTAATGAAAGACCTGCCTTTTATACAATTTAAGAAGGCTTTAAAAAATGGTTGATAGAAAAATGTTTCTACAGTATTCAAGAGTTTCTAGAATATAAGTAGGTAGCTAGATTTAAGATGATTTTATAATTTGCATGCCTTTAAGGTAGATTTTAGTGAAACCTCTATTGTACCTGTTTGTGATCTGTCTTTACCTAAAATCGTGCAAATAAAGATTTTACTTACTTTTACTTACTTACTTACTTACTAATGTTAAACGGTAGCAGTGCGAGTACGAAATCACCGTTATATACGTTTTGGACAGAAGAAAGGAGAGTGATGTATTACGTATAATTAACGTTAATGTTACCATTAGCCTTTTACCAGGTGAATTAGGCTAACCATTTTAGACGGAAATGCTGCAAACCTAACCCATATTATACAATACAAATACTCTTTATTGTATACCTGACGCACACAAAGCGGTTACGAAGAGAAACGAAACAAAAACCATTTCGCTGGAGGTACCTAGACTACACAGGCGGTATTATCGCAAAAGATCAATCACTTCCAGACATTCTTTGGGTAGCGGAGAAAAGGCAGTTTCACGACTACGAAAAACTATAAAATACATGTTTTTCATACAAAAGGTGGCTTTAGATTTATTTAGATTTAGATTTAGATTTATTTAATTCACAATATACAATATAAATATAAATTAAAGCTAGCTTAATCTATATGAATTTATATTATGATCGTCAAAGAGAACAAGAATTGTAATAAAATGTCAAGTTACATTTGGTACGAATTATAGTCATAATTAATTAATAGGCAAAAATATCACATACAGATCGTCACATAAGAAACTATACCTTCACTTCACTCACTTTACCTTCACTTTAGGTGAGGTAGGGCACAGAGAAATGTCATCTCGCTCGAAAGTGGAGCAGCCCAACTGGGGAAGCACATCCGCCTTGCAGAAGACCACAGCCATAATAACACTAATACTTGCTCTGTAGTAGTGTTGTGTTCCTGGTGGTGAGCAAGGTCGCCAGAGCTCCCGAGGATGCGTTGTGTTGAGAGCGAGGGAATTTGTTCCTTCAACTGTCAACACGGCGAATCTTCAAACATACCAAGGTTCGGCATCGCCCATGTTACTCCTTTGGAGTTGCATGCGTCTATAGGCTGCGGTGTCCGCTTACCATCAGGCGGGCCGTACGCTTGTTTGCCACCGTTGTTGTATATTAAAAAAAATATGTCACCCGAATCATAATTTCGAATCGATTGACACCTCAATCATCAAACTCTGTTCAGTATCTTTAACGATACGGTGGAACAAACTTAAATACAAATACAAACTCTAGTCTAGTAGTTTAGTCTAGTCTAGGGTAATGATATCATTACCCTTCCTTTCAGCACTACCGTAGTCGAGCGAAAACTAGATTATGCATGATGATGCAGTAATCGGTGCAGACGTTATTAACATAAAAGTACCCACAACTTAGAAAAGTTGAAAAACCCCCGACATTTTCATTTCAAAGTCCAATATCTCAAAAACGGCTTAACAGATTTTCATGAAACATACCTAAGAACACTTGAGATCACATCAGCTTTCGTATAAAAAAACCGCATTCAAATCGGTCCATCAATTTGGGACCTATGATACCACAGACAGATTCACAGATACACAGACACGTTAAACTTATAACACCCCTCTCTTTGCGTCGGGGGTTAATAAAACTACAACTTAGAAAAGTTGAAAAACCTCCGACATTTTCATTTCAAAGTCCAATATCTAAAAACGGCTGAACAGATTTTCATGAAACATAGCTAAGAACACTCGGGATCACATCAGCTTTCGAATAAAATAAACCGCATTCAAATCGGTCCATCTGTTTGGGAGCTACGACACCACAGACAGATACAAAGATACACAGACACGCTAAACTTATAAAAACCACTACATACGGAGTCTGTCTATCAACGGATATAACGAATTGAAATTAAACTATACAATCGGGGATAAAGCAAATGGCTAATCCATTGCCTTCCGTATGAAAATCTAATGAAGCCAACTGTTAAAATAATGGCAATATTACTATTGTCCTTGACAAGTCATAATATATATATGATAGCTAAAAACCAATTAAATTCGTTCGTCTTTATGTGATATTTATGGTTATGCTAAAGGTACAAAACACATTATATTAACAGTGGTTTGTTAGAATTTATGAAAAAGAGAAATAAAATTGTATAATATTTTGATGCAACTTGAAATAACTTTTAAATAAAAAATGGCAGTTGGATCTTGAGTTGATTGAGTTGTGATCGACCTACAGAGCAACTAATTAGTAAAAACGGACTTCACTAAAAACAAAGCATAAAAAATATTAAGAAGTAAATTAAACTAGAAAACTACTCATTTTGAGTTTTTCTTCAAAGAACTAAATTATACACTGTACACAGCAAAATACACGATGAAATCCTTTGCCGTTCGTTCGTTCGTCCAGAGGTATATAATTTGAAGTAGCACGTAATTTCTAGCTTGAGAAATCGAGTTGGATTACGAAATTCACAGAGAAATCCATTCAGTTCATGTTTTATATGTATTGTAAATTTGTTTTATATGTATAAACTAATTTACCACATGAACTAGATTTCTTTATTTCATAATTAAATAGCAACAAAAAAAACTTATAATGTATAAACCTGACATATATTTTTCTCCTAGCTCTAATAATATTTATCTTTTGACATTGTGAAAACAGCATTTATAATTGTAAGTTAACATGTGCGTAATTGTTAATTTTAAATGAACTTTGACCTTCAATAAGTGTTCTGTATGAATCTATATTGAATAAAAATATTTTGATTTTGATGATTTTGATTTTGAATGACATTTGATTACAATTTAAAATCGATATATGGAACAAAAACGTTTCACACACCACCATTCGGCAAGGGAGAGCGCAGCTACTAAGACGATGTTGAATATCATTTCAGAACAAAAGCACAGTGAGTTCTGTTAATAAGGGTTATTTATTTATTCGTATGGCTAATTCAATCGTTCTTATAATCTTATATTCATCTACTGGACCCATAAGATAGCGTCGTCGTTTTCCGAGGTGAACAAGTCCTCCAGTTACCTACCTCGCTATTCTGTATCTTGCTTTAAGCTCACCTCAACGCTCACCCACAAATATATCTTGACGCCGCGATTCGTAGTAACGAAGCGTAGGTATATGTCTAGTTTCGTTAGGCGTGACGGGTGGGGTGAGGCGCATGTCCGTGAAGAATAATAGCCCTGTTGTACTTGGTGAGCGGGCACGCGCTGATGATGTGTTCTGCACGCTGGCGAGTGTCTCCATCCGCACTGGTGCATGTATACTCGGCGCCATTCTTCTGGGTAGTGAGAACCCCGGCTACTTCACTGTGGGGTTTATTAAGCGTGAATATCCATCAGAAATTGAACTGTTTATCTGTCTGTGGTATCGTAGTTCCCAAACGGATGAACCGATTTTCGTTTAGTTTTAAATCTGTTCAGCCGTTTTTGAGATATTAGACTTTGAAATGAAAATGTCGGGGGTTTTTCAACTTTTCTAAGTTGTAGTTATTTTAATATATTTTTTCAGTAAACTGAAATTGTCAGTAAACTGTTACTGAGAATTTTTGACTGCGCAACTACATTTCAATTATAGTGAGTGCATTCCTATTTGCGTTATGTGACAGCTGTCATCCCAGTACAGTAAACGTCAATATTGACGTTTATTGTACTAGGATGACAGCTCTGGAAATAAGAATGCACTGAAAATAGGAATGCACGCACTATAGTGCTTCCCGATTGGTGAGGGAAAAAGTTGTATGTGTATCTCCTTCACGTTTTTTCGTTCCTGATCATGACCTCAGGCTTAAAGTATAGATAACTCTTTTCTCTTTTTTTTCTATAAAGGAGCTATACGTGGCATCATGAGGGACGGAAAGGCTCCTACGCAGCTACATTAAGAACTGATCATAAAGCGTTACAACACAAAAAATCAAGCAGAAAGAGGCAATTACAGCTAGGTTTGATTGGCAAGTGTTCTTACCTGAACCATTGCCAATGATTCATCTACTGACAGGCAAACTAATTTACCGTATTTTGTGTCTTTGTTTTGTTTTGTATGTCCCGTTTATAACCTTAGACTTAAGATGATTATTATTATTTTCTATTAGAATAGAATAGAATAGAATATAAATTTATTCGGATAACACATCATTACACATACATTCACACAATGCACCTTAAGAGCTAACAAATAGGGATGTGCTACCGAAAAGGTCTCCACTCAGCAATGCAGTTGACACAGCAGTGCCAACGGCGCTGGTTTTCTGTGGATCCAGTGAGGTGTGCGGGACAGCATACTGCGCGACTCGTATTAAGGGCGGTATAAATACATAAAAATACAAAAAGTAACATTCAATGCATATAAGTTTATAAATAAAATTGTGGTTAAATTAATTTGAATCTCTAGAGATTAATAAATAATGTAGCAATAATTAATTGTAACTATGTGCACTTAGTGTGAAATAAACGACTATTATAATTAACTCCGGTTTAAATTCACGGGACAAAGCCCGGTCATTTGAAAGGCGTGTTATTACCATAGCTTGCTGCATGCTTGATGCGACCTTGTTGCATGAACCCACGATTAAAGGTTCATGCATCAAGGTCATCTATTTAGTATAATACTGACTGAATCTGAGCGAAATCAAAAAGCTCTCGGTAAATAATAAATTACCGCATACTGTTAATATCATAGCTAGTGAACGCCAACCTCATTGAAATCAAACTATGTCAGTTCGAAACGTACCTGTCAAATTAAGGCCTAGGGGTGTGGACTGTGAATATAGCCATAATTATAACTGAATATTTTCGTCCAACTAACGGAAAATAAATCAATCGCAAAAGAAAAGAGTTATCTCCTGGTGGTGGCTTATTTGTGTAATTGACGTAATTGATTGATTGTCTTTTTAATGATTGCTTCTGTACATTTTGGCAGATTTTGACGTATTAACTCTCTATCTTGTTGGCTGCCAGCTCCAGTAAATGTCGTATTCGACAATATTTGTTGTGCCATCTAAGCTCCTAGAGTAAGACGAGAAGTGCACGTTGTACCCTAGGGATCAAATACTTTATGGAAAGGATTCGCTTAGAAAATACTTGGATACAAAAGAGTTCGTATGCAATTCCTTATTAAAGGTAGCTTGGGTAGACAGACGTAGTGCCCCTCAATTGATAGTGAACCTATAATTATGCTTATCAAGATACGGCATAATTTTATAGGACCAAAACAAAAACTACCGTAGCCTAGCGGTTCAGGCATGGCATGCGGCTGTCAAACGGCGGCCGTGGATTCGAATCCCGGCTCGTACCAATGAGTTTTTTGTAACTTATGTATGGAATACTATTTCATATTTACCGTTAGTTTTTCGGTGAAAGAAAAACATCGTGAGGAAACTTGCATACATCCACGAAGAAATTCAAAGGTGTACGTGAAGTCCCCAACCCGCACTGGGCCAGCGTCGGGACTACCTGTGCCCGTGCCCGGCAGTGGGACCGTATATAGGCTGATTTGACGACCAGTTAGCCCAGGTAGCGAGGTAGCGACGCTGCCTACGAAGCTGAAGGTACTGGGTTCGAATCCCGGTACGAAAAAATATTTGTGTGGTGACCATGAATATTTGCTTCTGAGTCTTGAGTGTTTTCTACGTATTTAAGTATTTATATCGATTAAATAAATCGTAAAGGTGGACTGATGACCTGGTAAAGGTCGCGGGAGTCCGCTGGATGCGGGTGGCGCAGGACCGCTTATTGTGGCACTTTTTGGGGGAGGCCTATGTCCAGCAGTGGACGTCTTTCGGCTGATATGATGACGATGATGATGATGATGATGATGATGATGATGATGATGATAAAATAAATCGTCGTCTAGTACCCTTAACACACGCTTTTATTGAACGGTTTACTGTGGGGCTAATCGATCCGATTTGTGTCCTCTAATATTTACCTATATATTTACTCATTATATTAACTGCTTATAACAAAAAATGCTTGTAACTTTGGGTGTTTGAATTGCTCATCCAATCCGAAAAAAATACATGTATATAATATGCCTTCGGGATAAATATATGTAAGCTATATGTTATTCCGTGACTCTACCTGCGTTCATTGTTGGTGATATTAATTAATTAATCGAGAACGTGATTTTTTTTAAAACAAACGCGCTTGAATATAAACGAACCTAACCTACCCATCCGTTTATAATCTCACTAGGTACAGTATATACTAACAGTTCTCACAGTTTTACGGCTACAGTTTTTTAACTATCTCACTACCTACGACAGATACAGCGCGAGATAAGAATGAATATCTTATCATTATTATTATCACAAAAATGCTCTCTGTCGGGTCTGGAATAATAAGGACCCTCGATAAACAGTGCCGCAGCGCTTTTCGATAACACTTGATTGTTTTTCTCATTACCTAATTGGATCTCAACGTGGTTCACTCGCGGTTCATTTGTTTTACTAATTTACGGACAGCCCACAAACAGAGAATAAGTGAGATATAAGATGGTCCTATATATGAAAAAAAAACCAATTTGTTCATATAAGATAAATAATAACTGTGAATCAATAAACTATAAGTAAAGTCACAGAATAATTTATAGTACCTACCTAAAGGTACAGCAAGTCCACTGCCTAAGATAACATTAACTGTTATTTTTTTGCAATAGACAATCACATAGTGAGATGGGTTTATTGACGAACCTCATAACTGAATATTGAAATGATCATCCATTTTGGAAAATAAAAAATACAATAGCCGGGAAGTCAGGATTAAGAATGTTTTTAATCCTGTTGGATTAAGAAAAAAGTACATGAATACTGATTACGTTTTATAAAACAGTTCTTCTTTTGAAACGGGATTACTTCTGAGGTCATGTTAGCGAAATGCTGTAAAATAAAATTGTAATTCGTATTCATAACGGTGTGCGATCAATGAAATTATGTTGGACCAACAGTAAAAGAAACTGATGAAATAGGATCCCAAAATTAAGTCAGATGTGACTGACTATTGTTGTTTATCAGAATGTGTCAGTGGTAAGTGGCATGCCATTCAAACAGTTAAAGTATTTATTGAGTGTGTTAAATTAAATGGATCATCTGTAAAATATGTATTTTTGGAACTGCATGACCTCGCGAGATCATCTTGGAATACAAGTCAGATGTTCGATTAATCTCGGTTATGTTCGTCAGACAAACACGCGAAGCAACTATAAATATAAATAATTAAATATTAGGGGACAATCTTACACAAATTGACCTAGTCCCAAACTAAGCAAAGCTTGTACTATGGGTACTAGACGACGATAAACATACTTATATAGATAAATAAATACTTAAATACATAGAAAACATCCATGACTCAGGAACAAATATTCGTGCTCATCACACAAATAAATGCCCTTACCAGGATTCGAACCCGGGACCTCTTGCTTCGTAGGCAGGGTCACTACCAACTAGGCTAAAGCGGTCGTCATTAATCATTCTGACTCGTGCGTCTTCAGTCACATTCAATGTTGTCTCGATTCGTTGAAGTATTTATTTGTGACTTTTACGTCAATATGAAAAACATTTTTTGTTTTAATTTATTCCGTACATTTTTTTTATGAGTATCTAAACCATGCTGTTTGGTGGTCACTACTCTCCTTGTTTAAAACTTGCAAACCTATTTTAACTAAAATGTTAACGAACGGTATGGTAACGAACTATAACTATAACTTAAATAACCTTCTTGAAATTTGAGGACTCATTTTGAAATATTGACTCTTTTGTTCGTCTGAAGTTTCTAGTAGTTACAGAGATAATTACGACATCTTGTATTATTATTTCGTTTTGACATATTGATTTGTCATTTCTTTTCTATGTCTGAATGACACTGGTATTTTTTGTTTTATCTGGGGTGTCATGCATGAACATGTTTTGAAATATTGATTTTGATCACTTACATTTGACGTTGAATGTACTACGGACAACGGAACGTATATATGAAACGTCATTGCAAGCGATTAAGCAGTGCGACTACAGCCCTGACTCGCTATGCTAAAATTACAGTCAATTAGGCCTGAAAAAGTACAAAATACAGGTTCCAACGAGCCAAATGTGGCAGTGACCTTAAAGTCTTACATAATCGTACTTTTACTGACGAAAATTTTGTAGCAGTAACCAACAGGCCCAAATGCCCTGCTCCATTGTGGGATATTTTTTTACCAACATTAGCAATAGATGCACACACATATATTTACGTATAAGGTGGGGACTACAATGATAAAAAAGTAAAGTTGAATAAATTAGGGAACAGTCGGCAAACAAAAGTTACCTCCCCTGCGTAGAAGTTTTTTTTTTAAATACAACGACGGTGGCAAACTACCGTAAGGTTCGCCTGATGGTAAGCGGACACCGCAGCTTATAGACGCATGTAACTCCAAAGGAGTAACACGGGCGATGCCGACCCTTGATATGTTTGAGGATTGTTGGAGGAGAGAGTTGCCAAGCAAGCTTACCGCTCCCTGCAGGTAGGCAATCAGACGGAATTTTAATCAGATACATCTAATTCAGTATCGCCATCAATCGTCCAGATTACATAAATCTTGCCCATAAATTAATCACAGCGAGCCTAAGTTATGACTGCACAATAGGCACCTTTACAACCCATTTGAATATATATTTCAGTTTCCTTGGCCATTGTATTCCAGGTGAAATTACACCATTGTCCGCGCTTAGGAACAATAAAAATATGATTTTCACGTGCAAAAAGTGCCGCTTTACGGTTTTTGCTTCCGAAATTATATGTATAACAGCGGAGCTGGTAATGTTGTGAAAGGATTTTCTTGAGCATTTGAATCTGGTTTTTGTAAGCTTTTTAGGTGCTGCGGTTTTTGTACTAGGTACGTAACAACTTCTTGCAAAATATTTAATATCCCTGGGTTGTTGGCTTGAGCATTCTGGGTCTCGTAGTAAGTTTCAACTTTAAACTGTACAGATAACTTAACTCGTCTTTGCGTTTTATGGGTCGGTTTGATTAGTCTGATTATATTTGTGAATTGCTTAAAATCTATAAATGCTACGGGCTGCCCGCGCAGGTTAGTCACGTATGGCAAAGAACACAGACACACTCGCGGGATAAAATTAATATAGCCTATGACCATCCAGATAGTTCATTCTACACAGGTGGAAGGATCGGATTTAAACTTTCGTGAGACATAAAATACTACTAATAAACTGTGTCGTAACATTTAATACGTGAGTTTAACCGTAGATTTATTAGTAGTAATTTAGGTGAAAGTATATTTAAACTTGGTCCAGTGATCCATAGCCACTCACTTGCTTCCGGATTTTAAAAAAGGTAGCCTAAATTGCTTTCAACTTTTCTTTATCAAAGAAGTCCATACTTCACTTGGCAACCACAGTTGCCACCATCAGTTTAGGGGTGCTCGAAATTGGCAACTGTGGTTGCCGCAAGCAAGTGAGTGGATAGATTACCCAATATAATGTATAAACTTACAAAGCTACAATCGCACACACTTTTCCTCTTTAGAATGTTAGTTTAGATGGCTTACTACCATTGACATAATATCGTCTGCCTAATCCGTCAACATTCAATTTCTAGTTCTTTATTTGGCAGAAATTGAAGTGTTTCTCGATTGCGTCGCTCGCTCACTGTGTACGCTGCCGCTGACAGCAGCTGCAGGCATGAGTTTCCAATTACAATAAAACCACTGCCACCGCATGATGCCAAGAAAATGGCAGATAATAAAATGGTACCTATTGCGTTAATCGTCATGCGATTCTAACGAAAACCATTTTCAAACGCAAAAACATTAGTATCGTTATGTTTGAAAGTCACTTCATGATCGAAATAAGCGAAACTAAGTCAATATTTCCTTTTCATATCCTAGATAAACGAAAAAACGTAGACGAATTTGTCCGTTATAACTCTATTCTTATCTGGAATGAGGTATAGAATAAAAATCGTTTGAGAAACTTTACATTTAATCTCGTTTACTTTACACATTAATATTTAAGATGCTGTTCACTAAGTATTATAATCAACTGAGATTAAAAATTATACAAGATGGTTAAGCATAAGTTTTACAACAATGAGTGCTATAATAGAAGCGAATTAAACAAGTAACTATTATCTTTAGTTAAAATCACCTGTTACTTGATTTATGCAGCAATATTTTAAAAAGTAATGCAAACGCAGCGTTGAAATTAAATGACAACTTGCTGATCACATATGATACAGTGAACCATGCATATCTATTTTTTACCAACTACCCTCACTATTCAATTTAATGTATATCCAATTGGTTTCATACCACACTGCTGCTACCTGTCATAAAATTTTGGAACTGCGGTTTAATCTAACCGAAATACTATCTAATAAAATAAAATAAATATTATGGCGACCAACTAACTACTAACTAATTTGGCTCAGGGACCCAAAGAGGGTCTTGGCCTCCGAAACGAGAGCACGCCATCTGTCCCGATCGTGCGCAACTTCTTGCCAGTTGCCGACTTGAAGATGTCGCTGATCTGCCAGCACACTGTCCTCCCAGCGGTACCTGGGTCGCCCAACCGGGCAGCGACCAGTCGGTCGTCCCACGTACGCACGTACGTATTAGGGAGACAATCTTACACAAATCGACCTAGTCCCAAACTAAGCAAAGCTTGTACTATGGGTACTCGACGACGATAAACATACCTACATAGATAAATAAATACTTAAATACATAGAAAACATCCATGACTCAGGAACAAATATTCTTGCTCATCGCACAAATAAATGCCCTTACCGGGATTTGAACCCAGGACCTCTTGCTTCGTAGGCAGGGTCACTCCCAACTAGGCTAAAGCAGTCGTCATTAATAATTCTGACTCGTGCGTCTTCAGTCACATTCAATGTTGTCTCGATTTGTTGAAGTATTTGTTTGTGACTTTTACGTCAATATGAAAAACATTTTTTGTTTTAATTTATTCCGTACATTTTTTTATGAGTATCTAAACCATGCTGTTTGGTGGTCACTACTCCCCTTTTTTAAAACTTGCAAACCTATTTTAACTAAAATGTTAGGCGTCCCTCGACAAGTGACAAATAAAGACCAACGGATCCTAACAGCATTAAAAGTACAATAGATTGATAGACATTTATAAATAAGGCCATAATTATTTATCACAACAAATGAAAAGCATAAAATCAATTTTCCATTCACGATAAAAGATATTACACGTATAAATGCCGCAATCTCCGCTTCGAAGCGACCAATTTATATTTAAAAACCTTCTTATCTAATAGCGAGCGTCCCTATTGTGCGAAAGCATTATCTGGGAGAATGGAGAGTTCCGGCTAGTCAGCGTGGCAAATGCACAGGAAATTAGCCTCCTTGACCACCAACACAATGAGCCCTCTGGATACAATGTCTATTAGATAGTATGTACACACATACTATGTACCCACTATATGTGGGGAGATTGTACTGAGAGTACCATTTACTGACACCCAAAAACACGTTCACTGCTAATAATTGCGAAGCGGTACACTCCTGGGCGAATCTCCGAGCGTTTGAACCGCTCGGTTTTAACGTCATTGTCGGCTCATATCTTTTGATATCAAACGATACGTTATGTCACATTGTTTTATTAAAATGTTATTATACGCATCCATTTATAAAAAAACTAGGTTTCGATAAAATACGAGTATTTGGACTGTCACATTAATGATAGGTTATGCTATTTAGGACGTTAATGAGTTGTTAAGCCTTTAAAATATACCCAGCTATTAACTACAATGTCAGTGATCATTAATCATCTTCAAGGCACGTTTAATGTTCAGTGGCTAAACGCGTAGGTATAATTTCACTCTATCAAGGTCATGAGATCTACTGAACATAATTATATAACACTATTTTATAATATCTGGATTTTGTTTGATTGCCAATAATACATTTCTAAATAAAGATTGAAGTGCGACATGAAAAATCTCATGACAATTAAGGTATTTGAAACCAATGTTGCTGCTGCTCAGCATAAGCATAAGCAACATTGGTTTCAAATACCTTTGTTGTGAAAAAAAAAACGTATTAATTATAGTATTACATATAATATAATTTTACCACCGAATTCCGCCGTTACACCGGATATTTTCTTTCTTGGAAAATAACTAAAGGTAGAATAGAGTTTGTTTATGCAACCTCTACAGTGCTGGCTGGACAGCACTATTCGGAGTTCAAATCAATCTGTCTGGATGGTTAAAATAGACATAAATAGAAGAATTGAAACATCAAGCAGTCGTCCCCGAGGCTTTGTCCTCTGGGCCACGCTAATCGCACCTCTCGCAAAGTGATCAAATAAATGTGTTAATGTTCTAACGTGTCTTCCTCTAGCTCTGAACACCTTCCCTATAGTTGCATACACCTTAGGCTAAAAAGGACTCGTCCCTATAGTCCCAAGTCACGACTGTTTTGACAGAAAACCGTCATTAAGCACACTTTAGTTACGCGTTTATCGTCATTCTCAAAAATTAACTAATGTCACGAAGCTGCCAAACTTTCCGATATCCCTTTTCCCCTGAAACACAACAACACTACTTGAAAAAAATTACGAGGGCTTAAATTTCGAAACCGCGATTTCAATTTCGAAATGGCGATCTGATTGTTTATTGTTTTTAAGTCTTCTCGAATTTTCGAAGGCCCTTTTCTTTTGTTGTAGTTGATTATTTATTCGTAAATTCAACCTTTAATTTTATTAAAATTTGCCATCGATTGAAATTTTAGATTCTTCGTTACAATAGAAAATCCGTTATCAAAGGGATTTGGCAACAAGTCTGGAAAGTTATTAAACGCCTGCTATGATTGCTTCCCTTTGATTACGAAAATGAATTACTTATTAGTTGTAACAAATCACTGTTGCTAATAGATATTAGCAGGTCTAATCAAATAAAATGTAAGCGTGGTTATCAACCTTTCGGCGTCTTTTTGTAGGGCTACAGTATCGCAGCTGCCAGCCATATAGGTATGACCAGCACGGGTATCACAAGACAGCGCACGAGCTCTCTCAATTTTTCTCACACTATCCGTCACTCTCTTATTAGAACACTTGGAACAAGAAGTATATAGTGCGAGAAAAATCGAGAGTAGGTATGTCGCGGCCGTATCATGATACACGTGCTGGGCCGCCCGATATACAGTCGCGTGTTTATATCGCTACAAAAAGCCGAATGTAACCAAAGCCTTGAATATTGTCAATTAATTCAAATAGACGATATGTGGACCTTTTTTAATTCGGTTGTAGTTTTTGCAACATATTAATAATTATTTTCTTTAGAATTTTATTGTTCAATGAATTAGTACCTACAATGAAAGAATTATGTGTTTTGTTTTATGAATGGCCTTTATCTTAGATATATGATTAAATTGTGGAATCTTCTCTGCTACACGGATATATTTTTTGGACGAAGATAATTCAGGCTTTAAAATGCCCAATTTTCTTTAAGAAAATGTAATAACAGCCGTAGGTACGCGGTTGACTTGGCGGGGACACTGGCGTGACGAGCCCTATATCTACCCTTATACTAATGCATTCATACCCGAGACCGTACCGTACTCAAGACGAAACAAATTGGCTGAGAAAGCTGACTGTTGACTTATAATAATATTCTATTTATTCGCTTAAAATAAATACAAAAAAAATATTTAGTTTTTTGTACCTAAGTAATTAATTATTTAAATAGTGATACCTATATCCGTTATACATTATATTATTACAATATTTATCAGTTGCATATGAGCATATTTATAATATTTAGGCTGTACAGTCCTTGTAAAATATTTTTGTCTATGATTTTTTTGGAAATTAAAAAGACAGATATTCTCAGCTTATGTAAATTAAAAAAATATTTGAGTTTTAATATTTGAGATGGCCAGTCCATCACTCGGCCAGTTTCATCAAAGTATTCCTTTGAAAACCCAACTTTATCGGCAGTTTTAGAAAATTTCGGCCACCTTAAAGGATTACAACCATACATTAGATGTACGGATAAAATCTTTAACTGCTTTTGCTCGATTTAAAGGATTTCGACGTGTCAGCGGATTTTCCCTTTATATTTACACCCACAAATCACAGCAACGATGAATGCCAAATCACCACTTAGTCCCTAATAACACAGAGGGTCGATTTCACGTGGAAAGTGTAACATGACACGATTTTGGTAAGGACGAGCCTCCAACAACGCGTTTAATGGACTTAAAATTGGGAACACAGAAAAAATCCGAAAGTAATTTGTAGTAGACTTTATTTGATTACCGATTGGCATTTTCGGCTCAACGAAAATTTGGACACCGTCAGGACGTAGGTGATTTAATCCTACTAATATTATAAATGCGAACTTTGGATGTTTAGATGTTTGGATGTTTGTTACTCAATCACGCTTAAACGGCTCAACCGATTTACATGAAATTTTGCAAGAAGATAGTTTCTAACCTGTATTCAAATATAGGATAGTTTTTATCCCGGGTCTACGCAGATGAAGTCGCGGGCGGAAGCTAGTAGAATATATATCCCACTAGCTTCCGCCCTCGACTTTGTCCGCGTGGACTCGGGATAAAAACTATCCTATATTTTAATCCAGGCTATAAACTATCTTCGTGCAAAATTTCATTCAAATCGGTTCAGCCGTATAAGCGTTAACAAACATCCAAACATTGAAACATCTAAACTTTTGCGTTTATAATATTAGTAGGATAGGATTCGATATTTATAATATAAATAGGTTAGGTTAGTATTGTATCCTGAAAAATCAAAAATTCCTTCAGCGGAACAGTGTGATTATGAAATTCGGTAAAATATGCTTTCGGACTAATGCTTTTCGGAATTATGTAGTGTACCCCTTGAAATTGTCCTAAACACATTCATGATGTTTTTTGTGACAATATTCAATTTTGAAGATGTGAAGAACCAAGAAAATACTTAAAAGGGTATATTCTCATTCAGCGATGCAGTGTTGAATTACTTGTTTTTTAATCTTGATGATTACATATTTGTAATCCTCAAGATTAAGCCTGCAACTCTTTACTTTACTTTACTTACCTTTAGACACACAACACCACATCTATACAGAAAAAGTAGTGGTATCATTATGGCTGCGAATTTCTGTAAGAGGAAGTGTACTTCTCCAGTTGAGCTGCTCCGAATTTGAGCGACCAAACATTTAACTCTGTCATGTTTTTTTCTTTCTCTTATACAACTTCCCGACATTTTAATTTCAAAGTCCAATATATCAAGAACGGCTGAAAAGATTTTCATGAAACAGTCAGGATCACATCAGCTTTCGAATAAAAAAACCGCATTCAAATCGGTCCATCCGTTTGGGAGCTACGATACCACAGACAGATACACAGATACACAGACACGTTAAACTTATAACACCCCTCTTTGCGTCGGGGGTTAAAAATTAGTATGGCACATGCCAACGTTATGCTCGCTCGAATGTTCTGTACGTGGCTTTATTTTGTACATCCGAACGGATAGAATTACAGATAGCGTTATTCTTTTAGGCATTGATAGGGCGCGAAATGGCACGCGAATCGCTCGTTTCGAATCAAACTGTTGGTTTTAGCAGAGTTATTTATGTTTTATTTCCCAGTATATGACTGTAATAAAAATAACGGTGTCCTATCGTTTGACCAAAAACATTTCGTTACACTTAAGAACCAACGATAGAGTTAGCAAAATTGTGTTTTGACATTTAATTATTTTACAACTCAACTTTCTACATATGACTGATTTGACCAAATAATCAATAGGCAAATTTACATTTTATAAATGATCGTTAGGACAAATTAAATTTTAACAAATAAGTTACCTGTAAAAACAACTGTTGGTCTAAAAATGTTTGAACTAATGTATTATTTGATATTTGTTTGTTAAAAGGAAAAGTTGCTAAAATGTGTCATATTCTCAACTATTACATATTCTACCTTAGATACAGTCAGTCTGAAGGTGTTCTTACATGGAGGCGCATAGTTTAGAATCAAGGGATTCTTTTAAAAACGACACGGCACATCACGTTAGCTTTATCACAGGAGTAGAGTGTACTGTGAGAGTATACGAGAAAACTTTCCTTGTAGCTGACTGAGGCTTATGACGCAGTTTGCGTTGCAACTGTTTTAAAAAAACTTTGTTTTCACAAGCTTTATGAAATGTATAAAAGTAGGTATGTAAGCATACCTACTTTGAACTTTTTATGTAACTTGGCCGCTCTAAACTAGTGCATCTGTGAGCTGTATAAACCGCGAGCCTGTCTTTTAACAAAAAAATATATTTTGTTAAAAAAACTGAATCGACAAAAAAATCTATATAACTATTGAACCTGCTCACATAATTTCACGAGGATCGGTTGAGAAATGCAACCTGTAGAAGAAAACAGCCGGACAGACGAAGCCGGACATCCTACTAATATTATAAACTAGCGACGCGCCCCGGCTTCGCACGGGTACTATATTATACATAAACCTTCCTCTTGAATATATCTATTAAAAAAACCGCATCAAAATCCGTTGCGTATAGTTTTAAAAATCTAAGCATACACAGGGACAAACAGCGGGAAGCGACTTTGTTTTATACTATGTAGTGATGATGTGAAAGTTTGTATGTTTGGATGTTTAGATGTTTGTTACTCTTTACCGCTTTACCGATTTCGAAGGAATTTTGCACGAGTAGTTTATAGCCTGGATTAAATATAGGATAGTTTTTATCGGTCCACAGACAGTCAGTGGAAGCTAGTACAAAATAAATTTCCCCAAAGCTGAAACGGAGAACTTAACTAACTCTCGGTTGTTCAATTATGCAAGTTCGGTGACAATGTAATAAAATATTATGATACTATCAGGCCATTCTGATGACGGAGGCGGAAAGTGGTGATAGGAGTGATAAACCCTTCGTGTTTGGGCTCATCAGAATGAATGAGTAGTTCGTGACTGACTGTTTAGGTAAAAAAACTTAACTTAAGTCGTTTATATAGGGGTGACGTGTTCGAATATACATTACATATTTAAAATGTCTAAAACAAACAAAACAAATGCCTATTCGACCACCCCTACATACGGGTCGATTCACAAGAGCTGGCGAGTAATGTCTATGAAATTAATGACAGTTTGATATATTTTCCGCGCCAGCTCTCGTGAACCGACCTGTACAGTCGAGGTCAAAGATATGTTTACTCTTTTGCAACTTATTGCCTTGTAATAAGGTAGATTACTTGCACTTGTCATTACCTGTCAACTGTGATGAGAGATCCTCAAAGCAATTAAAGATCGATAACGCACCTGTGACTTCTCTGAAGTCGCAAGCGTCTATATAATAGGCTAAGGTAGCTGCTTACCGTTAGGCAGGCCGCATCCTTGTTTGATACTGTCGTACCTACTATACATATATAAACAACGAATGAAAAAAAAGAATTACAATTTTGTATCGAGTCCATTGAGGGCAAAAGAGAAGCCTTATGAGGGGAACGCTTAACTCCATCATTTTTAAGATTTATGTCCGCTATTAGGCTGATATGGGGGGTGGTGTGGTCATTACTGCCGTAATAACTGTAATACTCATGCCCTATAGCAACGTATGTAATGTTGTGTGAACTTGGATTCTCATACCAACTCGATTTGGGTTAAATAAAGTTTCGGTTAGGATTCTACAAATCTTTTTTTTTTGTTTATAAGGGGTTTACACAAGTCGACCTAGTCCCAAACTAAGCAAAGCTGGTACTATGGGTACTAGACGACGATAAACATACTTAAATAGATAAATAAATACTTAAATACATAGAAAACATCCATGAATCAGGAACAAATATTCGTGCTCACCACACAAATAAATGCCCTGGCCGGTATTCGAACCCAGGAACTCTTGCTTCGTAGGCAGGGTGACTAGCAACCAGGCTAAAGCGGTCGTCAATTTTGTCTGTTTAAATGAACGTATGCTTCGGTTTATATCCTCCTTTTTTGATTGAAGATGTTTTCTTTCACCGAAAACCTAATGATAAATATCAAATGATATTCCGCAAATAAGTTCCGACAAAAGCTCATTGCGCATAGATACGAGCCGGGTTTAGAGTCCACGATCGGGGCGTTCGTCACGCACTCTAGTATACATTTTTGTGAGAACAATATCCCTAAAAGGGCCTTCATTCTTCGTAAAAAAAACCAATCGATCATATGATCGAAATACTCACTTCTACATATATTATAAGCGAGTTTTCTGACACGGTACGCTACACACGAAAGGGCGTGAACTCGAACTTAACCGAATCAATATGAATCTTCTAATGCGAGCGCTCAATACTAACATCCCGATACAAATACGAGTGCCCCACACAAAGATGTCTCGCGTCGAAAATCCCTGCAATACTCAAGTGACGTATCAAATTGATGATCTTGGGATACGATTGATGGCAACAGAAAAAGCCGCGATTGAATGGGATGTTTCACTTAAATACCGCTCTGTAACAAATGCCGTGACGGTATCTAATTTGAATCTTCAGATAGTTATTATTATTAAGCATATTCTACAGCAATAGTTTAGAAAAAGAAAAAAAATGTAAGTATAATAATGTACTGCTAATAATTACACGGTTCAACTCATGTATTAAATGTCACTACTATGTATTCAAGCGACACCGCCGCGAAAACACTCATCGTGAAGAAGAACTCCAGAAGAGTTCGAAACATGTCGCCCGTAGTGACAATTATAATACGTGAGTTCAACCGTGTAATTATGATAATGTAGTTTTGAAAACAGAATATAACAATTGCCCTTTTTAAATATTTTTTGTGTTCTCTAGCAGCAATATAATGCCACAAGTACCTCACATTTATTTGACGCTTCTGAGAGACAGACAAATGAAGGTGATTTGAGAAGGTAAATGTAAGTACTTACCTACCTTAGCAAAAAAAAACATTTTATTTTAATTAAGATACCATTTGCGTCAATTAGGACAACACTTTCAGCCCTTAAAATGTATGTTGGTATATGACAAAACTGAAACATACACGTTGCAAAAAAAGCCTTAAAAATACTCATAACATTATAAATTTTGCTAATTCAATTTGTAGCTTACCCGTAATGCCTTAACTTTGAAATTAGAAGAGACGTGGAAGTTCAATTTCTTATGCATCGTTACAAAAACCTTGTTACTTTGCGGCATGACACAAGCGTGTACACATTACTTTAAATACGCCCATTTGCCTAATGCCCTTTCACCTTAAGGTAATGCGTGTAGTTATGACGGTTTTACTTAGGAGCGTACATTTGTATCTTGTTTTACTTTAATTTACTGTGTGAATTAACTTAGTAAGGGGACATCCACTTACTAACTTTAAATAACTTTGATGGAAAGAAAGCATTTATTTATTTTATTTTATTTAAAACAATAAGTAGACCATAACCATAGTATAGGCACTCAGCCTTGTAAGAGGGCAGAATTTGACCATTTTGGCAAGATAAATACAGGCTGTCTGATTGTAGACCGACGCCGTAGCCTAAGTATGTATGCTTCGTGACCCTAGAGATTACTAAGTAAGTCGTTGCGTTCAGGATTTGTTGTGTTGCCAGCTAGAGATAAATGCAGGTCAACATATACAACGTGTTTTTTTAACCGTCTTAGAGCTGAAGCCTACTTAAAGTATCAAAAACGTACTAACTATTCGTGAAAAAACACACAACACAGACTGTCCAGCTAGGTAGGTCCAACTTTGAGAGAGGTCAAACGTCGAATTCGACTCGGCTGGGCAGCGTTCGGGAAGCTACTTCTCTCTCTCTCTTTTGGTCCAATATTCCGAAGTGTTTCAAGACGAGAGTCTTTGACCAGTGTACGTTGCCATTGATTAAGTACGGCCCGGAAACGTGGTCGCTTACTATGGGCCTCATAAGAAGGCTCAAAGTCACCCAAAGGGCAATGGAGAGGGCTATGCTGGGAGTTTCTGTTGCGCGATCGCATCAGAAATGAGGCTATCCGCAGCAGAACCAAGGTAACCGATATAGCCCTCCAAATCACTAAACTTAAGTGGCAGTGGGCGGGGCACATTGCGCGTAGAACCGATGGCCGTTGGGGCGGAAAGGTTCTCGAGTGGTGACCACATACCGGAAGGCGCAGCGTGGGTAGGCCCCCACAAGGTGGACTGATGACTTGGTAAAATGTCGCGGGAGTCCGCTGGATGCGGATGGCGCAGGACCGGTCATTGTGGCACGATGAAGTAGAGAAATGTGAACTAGATTTTATATCTCCTGATGTCAACCGTAAAAATATATCGAAGAGGATTATAAATATTATAATACACATAAAAAATTTAAACGCATTCCATCGCAATTTCCAGAGTGACATTCAGTCGGCGTCAAAATGTTAAAAATGAAATATTCAGCGGCAAAATGTGACATGATTTTTGCATGTTCGTGATATAAGAAATCTTGTGAAATGTCCGTGATATCACAAATGCTGCCATATTGAACTCGAACTTTTAATGGTTGTGAGGTGTAGCGCGCAACATTGTATTAATAACCTTGAGTCATGCAGGTGTTTCACGCACGTGCACTAGCTTTTTCTAATGAATAACTATCCTATTGTTAGATCCTATTTCATAGGGCCTCGAAACCTGATAGTATGTCTCACATAGCCAAACCTAATTAATAGTAACCTCATTCCAGTAACCTTCATTGTTGGAGTATGCCTATATAAACCCATGTATTTCCTAATAAAGGGATCATTGCATATCCGAGACTCGTTGTATTATTTACTCCTACGAACCACATCTCATGGCGACCTTGCCAGAGGGCTGCTCCAGGCAGCCCCTAGCCTAGCCAGCTTAGGCCAGTAGAACACCGCAACGCGCCGACCACAACATCCATGATGGCAGCCAGCACCGGCAACGTTCCAGCCAATCAACGACCCACGCCACCCAGCGCAGCATAGAAGATCATGGGCAACCAGTGCGAAAAGACGCAGCAACGAAAAGAAGAGGTCATCATCGCGCAAAACGGAGCAGGCAACAACGCGCAACCAACGCAGACCGACTTCGGGCCCAGCAACCCTTCAACCACCTACCTAACCATAGCAATTTTGGTACTGGTAGCAATCGGGTGCAGCTACGTCATATGGAAAAAGGTACACAAATGCCTAACTAAAAAAATCGAGCGCCAAGCAGTAGCAGCGGTAATGCGGCAGCCGAACGCCGCGTAAAGAAGATCATCGAGACGCGTCACCATTCCTCCCCCGAGAACAACAGAAGCCCACAACGAGAAGATAAGCCACGGTACTATTTACATTTTCACTTAACCGCATATTTTACTCATATATTAAGTTATACTTACTTTTATACACTGTATTTTAAAAATGAATAATGACCGAAATCCAAAACATCTATGAGCAATTAGTAAAATTAAATGAAGACGTAAGAAAACTTGGACCACAACGTAGAGGACAAAAAATAGGTTTAGATAAACTTGACACAGTAAATAAATTATACCAGCAGTACGAAAAATATATCCAAATAAATAGCGAAAAAATTGAGAAATCCGAAATATCATTAGAAGACAGCAAAATTATACAAGTATATTACCAGAAAATAGAAGAAATATATAGTAAAATAATCTCATATTACGAAACCATAGAAAAACCGGACACAAAAATGGCTTCCAGGGACAATTTCGATTTAAAAACCGCGGTATCGTTATTACCAACAATGGACGGCACGGAGACCGTCACTAACCAGTTAATCGACGCAATTGAATTATACGAAACAATGATAAAAGACACAGACATAAAAATGTTAATAAATTTCGTATTAAAAACAAGATTGACACAAAGCGCAAAGCTAAGATTATCTGATAGTTACGACACAATAAAAGATTTAGTAGACGACATGAAAACACACCTACTAACAAAGAAATCAGCGACCGCGATTCAAACCAAAATAATGACATCTAGACAAGGAGGAAGGTCTATTGAGCAATATGGCCAAGATTTAGAAGATCTTTTAGTTAACTTAACTATTTCCCAAGCGAATAATAACCCCGAGGCATATAAAATTTTAAAACCGATAAATGAGAAAACTGCGATAAATAAGTTTGCCGACGGATTACGAAACGAGAAGTTAAGCACTATTATCGCCGCTCACGGTTACAACTCTCTAAAGGACGCGATACAAGGAGCCAAAGATCAGGAAACCTCCATGACCTCCGCATCCACAAGCCAAGCGAACGTATTCCACGTACGCAGGGAAAGAAATCCCTATAGAAAGCCCTTCGCAGGCAAATACCAAGAACGCTACCAGCATCATCGTTCAAATCAAAATAAATACGCGAATAAGAGAGTAGATACTCCGCGATATCATACGAGAGGGGCGTACCGCACGAGATACCATAACAATTACAATCGAAAACGACGACATTATAATTCCAGAACTAATCGTCACCAAATAAACTTAGCAGAAGAAGAAAACACAAATGAAAACAAAATGCAGTTTTTTCGAGACTAAAAATCACATTCTATCATACAATAATTTAAATTCAGTACAGTTTGAAATAAAAGGCAAAGCATATCATTGGTTAATCGACACAGGCGCATCCCTCAGCGCAGTAAAACGCGACATTGCAATATCAACCGGAAAACAAATTACACAGAAAATAACATGCATAAATGGTATAGGAGGAAGAATAACGTCATACGGAACAATTGAATTAAATTTAAAAAATATAACAAAACATACATTCAACCATACATTCCATGTTTTTCACAATTTACCCTTACAAGTAGATGGAATAATCGGTCAAGACTTTTTAATAAAATATAAATGCCACATAGATTTTGAAAAAGAAATCCTCACATTAAACAACAACAACCAATTATATGATATACCATTAAATATACAAATGAAAAATATTCATAGCATAAATTCAAACCAATTAACATTGCCAGCACGAAGTGAATCTATAATAAAAATCTCTACAAATTACTTAGAAGACTGTGTAGTATTATCAAGTGAAATCGGCGACGGAATTTTCGTCGCGAACACACTAACTAAAAATGTAAACGGCAAAATAACAATTAGAGTATTAAATACGCGAAACGAAGAAATAAAAATAAAAGAATTCACCCCACAAATAAGACCATTACATGAATATCAGTGTTTATCATTTGACCAATGCCAAAAAAATGCAAAACGAGTAAAATTATTATTTTCACTACTAAAAACGGAAACCTTGCAAACAGAAGAAAGAACATCCATTGCAAATATCTGTGCAAAATTTGCCGATATTTTTCATTACCGGGCGACTCATTAAATACTACGAATTTATATCAACAAGAAATACATTTGAAACCAAACGCATCGCCGGTATATACTAAACCATATCGATTACCCCACTCCCAACGACCGGAAATCCAAAAACAAATACAACAAATGCTAGAAAATGATATAATCGAAGAATCACAATCGGAATGGGCAAGTCCGTTACTCCTTGTTCCCAAAAAATCAGATTCAAACGGAGAAAAAAAATGGAGACTAGTAATAGACTACAGAAAAGTCAACGAAGTCATCGAAAATGACAAATTTCCCTTACCAAACATTACCGAAATATTAGACTCATTATCGGGTGCAATGTACTTCACCACCCTAGATTTAAATCAAGGATATTATCAAATCAAACTCGATCCAAAAAGCAGACAGTACACTGCATTTATTGCAGATAAACATTATCAAATGAAAAGACTACCAATGGGACTCAAAACATCCCCAAATGCGTTCAGTAGAGCAATGACCATAGCTATGTCAGGACTAAATTATATGAAATGTATAGTATACCTAGACGACATCATTGTCATGGGCAGAAACTTAGAAAATCACAATAAAAATTTAATAGACGTATTTACGAGACTACGAAAAGTGAACTTTAGATTAAATCCCTTAAAATGTAACTTCTTACGAAAGGAAATATTGTACTTAGGACATGTAGTAACGCCGGAAGGTATAAAACCGGATCCTGAAAAAATTTCAGTAGTAAAAAATTATCCTGTACCAAAGAACGCCGACGAGGTCAGACGTTTCGTAGCATTCGTTAATTATTACAGAAAATTTATACCACTCTTTTCAGAAATTACACAACCCTTAAATAATTTATTAAAGAAAAATATAGAATTTAATTGGACTAGCCAATGTCAAAAAGCATTCGAAACATTAAAAACAGCGATAAGCGCCCCACCAGTATTACAATATCCCGACTTCTCGAGTGATAACGAGTTCGTGATACACACGGACGCCTCAGGCATAGCTATAGGATGTGTATTATCAAATAAAAACGGATTGCCAGTAGCTTATGCAAGCAGACCATTAAATAGAGCTGAAAAACTTTACCCGACTTCGGAAAAGGAATTATTATCGATTGTATGGGCAATAAGGCATTTCCGACCATATTTATATGGCCGCAGGTTCAGAATCATTACGGACCACCGCCCACTAATATATTTATTTGGCATGAATAATCCATCAAGCAGGCTAACCAAGTTTCGATTATGTTTAGAGGAATATGACTTTGTAGTAGAATATTTGAAAGGAAAAGATAATGTAACGGCCGACGCATTGTCTAGGATTGAAATAACAAGCGAAGAACTAAAGAGTATGACAACACAAGTAATAACAGTAATGACTCGAGCACAAAAGAAACGAATGGAAGCGAAAAAACAACCAACCAATTCCACATATAAAGATTCCAACCATGACTGGACTGATCATCCAAAAATGGTGGAAATTCTAAAAAAGCCTAATAACATGCCAGAATTAAGTTTAGACGAGCAAGACTATTATAAAACACTGCAACACGCAGATTGTATAACCAGTCCAAATAATGAAATAGTATACTCGCCATCCTCACTAACATTGTGTCCCAAAGCTTACTGTCGACCGCGATCGAAACGAGACTTTCCCGCGGGGGCTTTAAGCACATTTTGCAAGGCACAAGGAATAACAGAGGTATGCATACTGTATAATAAAGACACCGCGTGTATTATTAAAAAGCTAGCACAATATATGCATAAGCACAATGCAGGGTCCGGACCCCGATTATGTATAATTAAAGGTGTAACGAAAATAAGTGATAAGGATGACAGACGAGTAATTTTAAATGATTTCCATATATTGCCCACAAGTGGCCATGCAGGTATTCGAAAAATGACCAACAACGTAAAACGTTACTATTATTGGCCAGGAATGGATAATGACATACATAAATTTGTAAAACGATGTGATAAGTGCCAAAAACAAAAATATCACACGAACACAAAACAACCACTCTGTATAACGAGTACGGCAACAACAGCGTTTGACAAGTTATTCCTAGATTTAGTAGGACCTCTGACTAAAGATGCAAACGGGTATTGTTATATATTAACGTTGCAATGCGAACTAACAAAATATGTCGAGGCCTACCCACTATTAAATAAAGAAACAGACACAGTCGCGCGATCATTTGTAGAAAATTTCATACTACGATATGGAATTCCCCGAGAAATCGGCACTGACAGAGGTAGCGAATTTATTTCGTCCACTATGCGCGAGGTCTGTCAACTATTAAAAATCAACCAATTGCAATCAACCGCTTACCATCACGAAAGCTTAGGCTCATTAGAAAATTCGCATAAATCATTAGGAGCTTATCTAAGAATACAAACAAACAATCAGGCCCACCAGTGGTCAGATTGGTTGCAATATTGGTGTTTTTCATATAATACGTCAGTACATACTTCAACGAAGTATACACCATACGAATTAGTATTTGGTAAACTATGCCGTATACCACAAAATATTGTAAGACAAATAGACCCAATATATAATTTTAATTCATACGCATTAGAACTTAAATATAGATTACAAAAATCCCAACAGGATGCTAGAGATAATTTAGTAAATACGAAAATATGTAGAAAAATAAGGTATGATAAAAATATTAACCCCATTAACTATAGCATAGGAGATTTAATTTTAGTAAAAAAGGAAAATCGTGACAAAATGACAACCTTATACACGGGCCCGTATAGTGTCATTCAAGACCAAGGTGAAAATGTCAAAATATTAATGTCAGGAAAAGAGAACATTGTTCACAAAAACAGAACGAAACTCTATTACTTTTAGGTAGTAACAAAAAAAAAAAAAAAACAATATAAAAGAAAGAAAAAAAAAAAACTCACCATAGCACGTAACAGCAACACATTTACACACCATAAAAGTCACTTAACACTAAAAGTACATACATAAGAATCAAATTAAAAAAAAAAAAAAAAAACCCCAACAACTGAAACTACTCAAAATTTTCAAGGGCACTCCAATCAGCCCGCCGCCACGTCACCTGCCAGCACATCATGTTAGGCCACAGGCCATAATCCACATAAAGCAGCTCACCATCTGGCCGAGCCACACTCAGCCAGATACACACAACAGAGAACAAATCCTCCGCAGGATTCAGGGGACACAATATTGGATGGCCAACCGGGGCCGAAAAAATTGCAAAGTACTCTTCGTCACCAGGCACACCCCGAACTGCACAGTAATAAAAACGGACATTGTGCACCGCCGCAAACAAGGAGCAACGCTCCAGGATCATGTTCAGAATTTCGTCAGTAAGAACGCTCATCTTGACGATCAAGAAAATACTAAATAAAACTAAACCAAAAGACTACATCATACATCGTAGACCACCCAACATAGAGATCCACAAAACCCAACCCGAAACCGTTGACACAAAATACATCCACATCCAAATAGGGAACATCACCACCCATACACTAAAAAATATCATATTCAAGAACAATAGACACTGCCCTAGTTTTATGAAATATCATATTAAAACCCCAACAACTAAACAATGTATTCGCAACCTAAGCAAAAGACAACGAGCGAACATCCATATATGCATCACACAGTGAACAGTGTAAAACCAATAGAATAATATAAGAACCATATTGTATCACGCATAGTAATGTATAGAAATAAGATAAGTTAAGTACTTATGTAAAACATTGTAACAGTTAATTTTAAGCCAAAAATATGTTACCAAATTTTTGTCTCAAAAAAAAAAAAAAAGGAGAGGCGTGAGGTGTAGCGCGCAACATTGTATTAATAACCTTGAGTCATGCAGGTGTTTCACGCACGTGCACTAGCTTTTTCTAATGAATAACTATCCTATTGTTAGATCCTATTTCATAGGGCCTCGAAACCTGATAGTATGTCTCACATAGCCAAACCTAATTAATAGTAACCTCATTCCAGTAACCTTCATTGTTGGAGTATGCCTATATAAACCCATGTATTTCCTAATAAAGGGATCATTGCATATCCGAGACTCGTTGTATTATTTACTCCTACGAACCACATCTCAGTTGAATGCAAATTGTAAAATTGCCAGATTGTTGCTTACTTAGCCACTTTGGCCAAGTAAGCCAAGTAAGTAATGATCGCCAGATGCCATATCACTACTATTTTTAATATTGATCGAATGTAGCCTCAGTAGTCAGAGGCCCTACCGCGAAACGAAGACGAACTTCGTTTGTGTATCTCCCTCTCTTTCGCACCTGCCTATTCGAGCGACAGAGAGGGAGATACACGAACGGATTTCGTTTTCGTTTCCCGGTAGCGGAAAAATTCCATTAACGACGATTCCATTAAAGTTCGATGGACTTTTTAGTGTTTGTAATCTAACAAATTGTTACCATTGGAAATTTATTTTAGCAATTTCGACTTCGATTTTATTCTGGGGGTTGTTATTGATGGATAGATGTTACAGTTTAGTTTAAAACTTTTAAATTAATCGAAAAAAATCAAGAATCTACTCGCTTTCACTTTTAGGGCCCTTATGCCAACGGGACTTAGTTGTGATTTAAGGTGATCGACAAATTATTGGACGTTAAATTCGCTTTCTTTTCTCTCGGTCCACTGAAATTATTTTTTACAAGCTTTACTATCAACTTGACCTGTTCGTATGTATGTAAGTATATATGTACGCGTAAGTTGCCCGGCAAATTTTGCAATCAATTTTTCAGTCACTTGCCGTTATCCGATTGAATTGTGGGTATTTGTATAGTTTGGATGACAATTCAATATTATTGTACCATGGAGCTGATCTGCTGATGGAGACAGAAGGTGGCCATGGGAATGCAGTATTTAACCGACGTCACCCCCTTGAATTTGGGCTCGTTAGAATCCTCTCAATGATTAGTTGATGATGGTATACTAAGTACAGTCGGCAATAAAAGCTTGTACAAAAAATTTAATTTTTGACACAAACTTGTGTTAGTATATACCAAGGCTGCGCCGTTTGATGGTCCGCCTGTCAGTCCGTCCGACTGTCACAAGACAGTATCTGTTAAACCGTACTAGTAACATTTTTACAGAGTGTGTCCAATATATGAAACGATTGTCATTTACTTTGACGCTCGAGAGATATCTAAATGGGATTTTCATGACTAGGCATATTTTTTGCCTTCTTTTGGCCCTATTAAGTTGTTGATATAAGGAGCAGGTCCTTATCGTTCACTACAAAATAGAATAACTGCGCACTTATTGTCCCTCTTAGCCTAAAAACGCTCCTTTGTGCTACTGTCAGGCCCCACCCAATGGCTAAGTCCTTGATAGTTTCTTTGGGAAATTGAATAACTATTTTTACGTTTCCAGGAAGCCATTAATTTTTTGCTAACAAGTATTAAATGTAAAATTCGACTAGAAATACAATTTCTCAATGCTTTATATTAAATATATTTTATTTTTTGTACTTATGTAGGTAGGTACGGAATATCATTTGATATTTACCGTTTGCTTTTCGGTGAAGGAAAACATCGTGAGGAAACCTGCATACATCTGCAAAAAATTCAAAGGTGTAAGTAATTGACGACCGCTTTACCCTAGTTGGTCCTGCCTACGAAGTGAGAGGTCCTGGGTTGGAATCCAGGTAGGGGCATTTATTTGTGTGATGAGCACGAATATTTGTTCCCGAGTCATGGATATTTTCTATGTATTTAAGTATTTATTTATTTATATAAGTATGTTTATCGTCGTCTTGTACCCATAGCACAAGCTTTGCTTAGTTTGGGAGTAGGTCAATTTCTGTAAGATTGTCCCCTAATATTTTTTAAGTCCCTGACCCGACCAGCATGGGGACTACTGCCCATTCCCTCTTCCATAAGATACCGATGACAGAGTAAGCGAGGTAAGATCGTTAGCAGCGGGCAGATCAAGATCTACTACCTATAGTATAGTCAAGTCCAAGATTTAAGAAGATAGTAGGTATACCTACTAGTAGCTCTGAGAGCTGTAGAACTCGCGTCTGTATTTTTTGATTTTTAACTGACTTCAAAAAAAGGAGGAGGTTCTCAATTCGGTTGTATTTTTTTTTTTCAATGTTTGTTACCTCAGAACTCCGTCATTGATGAGCAAATTCGTAAATATTTTTTTTGTATGTAAGAATATGTTTCCAGGTGGGTCCCATTTTTTACAAAAATTCAGTTGGATGTTGGGATCGATGAGGAATTGAGGGAACGCCTCAATTATACTAGGCACGCGTGTAGTGATTTTGGTATTTTCTATGAACTTGTGTATTTACACCCGGAAATCATAAATTTGGTGTAGTGGAATTGATGATGAAGACCACTGATGACTTATGGAATCCCTGAATTATGTACTTAAAAGTACAAAAGTATATCACCGATTCTGAAAGGATTCCGTACAAATACCAACTAACATACAGCGATTGGGTTTTTTTCTCTAATAATCAACGCATTTGCTCTCGGAAATCAATTCATGTGGTAAATTGGAAAAGAAATGTGAAAATGTTCTCGTGGCTTGGCGGAGTACTAAATTGAAGTCGGTTAAAACTTTGTTTTTAACCGACGAAAAAATCGGAGGAGGTTCTCAAGTCAACGCGTATATATTTTTTTATGTATGACCACGCATAACTTTTTACAGAGTAGTCCGATTTTGATAATTCTTTTTTTATTAGAAAGGGAAGGGACCTCGAAGTTGGTCCCACATAAATTAAATAAAAATTTCAACCCTATAAGGGTAGGAAAACAGGGGATGATAGATTTTTCACTTACTGATTGAAATGTATGACCACGCATGTGTGTGTGTGTGTGTGTGTGCGTGCGTGCGTGCGCACGTGTGTGTGTGTGTGTGTGTATGTGTGTGTGTGTGTTGTGATGTCGTGTGAAAAACCTCACGATGAATGAGCTTTAGACCTGTCAGTCTCTTGTGTGTAGACCTCTCAGTATCTGCATTTCTGCTAAAGCTCGTTCATCGTGAGGTTTGTGTAATACCTTATTTGCATGTAACTAGTAATTAACTAAAGTAAGCCACAGAAAATTAAAAAATTAAAACATTAAAAAAAAAGATTAAACCGCCGCAAAATACTGTAAAGCAAAAAATAATAAACCTTTTCTATTTAGTTTAATAACTAAGTTCTTAAACTTTTGTAAGTATACCTAAGTATATATTTTTGTAATTATTTTGAGTTTTTAAAACGGCGCCAAACAATCAATGAACAAAGATTACTCCAAAAAAGTACAAGTTACACCAAATCAAATTAACAATGCAACGTGAAATCTGCAAAGATAAACATTAACATTCCAAAAAATGCGCTCTCCGCACGACCACTCGCAACGACGTGATGCTTGTTTGGCGCCGACTCAAAATAACTTATGTACACTTAGATTAATTTAAGAACTTAGTTATTAAGGTTAATTAAAAACTCAAAATAATTACAAAAATATATACTTAGGTATACTTACAATAGTTTAAGGACTTAGTTATTAAACTAAATAGAAAAGGTTTATTATTTTTTGCTTTTCAGTATTTTTCGGCGGTTTAATTTTTTTGTTAAAAAGTTTTTAAAGTAAATTATATCATTTCGATAAAGCGAATCGACAACTAAAACTATATAATTAACGAACCTTATGTCCACAAAATTTCAAAGAAAATCGTTTGAGAAATGCGAGCAGTAGAGGTGAACAGCGAGCGGGAAAGCGGAGCATCTGGACATAGATACAAACGATTTTCGGCCCAAGCTTAAGCATAGAACTTCGTTCGCTTCTCTCGCTCGTTCGATTATTAAACACACACTGCGGACAGGCCTATAAAATGTGGGATCGGGACGCCTCTGTTGCTAACTTTTCAATATTGATATCATATCCTATTTTATAAGTGCATGATTTAATTAACAGAAAAGTATTATGTTGATGGACGTGCTAGATGTAACGTTATTTTGTTACTTGGCCCAATAAAGAAACTTGAAACTTTTCTCATCCAAGAACGGCACGCTGCTAACAATGCTACCTCGCTTACCGTCACCGGTCAATCGTGGACTAAGCTATCCATTATAGACAATACCTATTCTATCGTGTTTTATATCCGGCAGACTATTTTCAAACTTAACAACCGAATGATAATGAAATCAATTTCAGTTTTTACGGACTCCATCACACGCCAGGGCAGGATCTATTAAGATAGGCCCTCGCCGTCTCGGGCTGCCGAGTTGATTGTTTTCCTACACACAATTATATGATGGCAGCTGAGGGGGCAATCTCGGGGTTTGTTTAGTGTGAAAACAAGTGAATCCCATAAAAAACATTCCATGTAAAAAAGAGGCCAAGTCTCGAAACTCTTCCACCGCAAGAAGTTGGACGACTATACTGGAGGCATTTATGGATTTTTGCATACCTAAAACTATGTAGTAACTATTGTGTGATTACCAAGTCACAAAATGTTATTTAGCTAGCAAATAAAGAATAATAAGAATGCCTGAGACTTGGTACTACCAAATATCTCACAACTTTTTGCGGTGGACGAGTTTCGAGACTTGGCCTCTTTTTTACATGGAATGTTTTTTATGGGATCTCACTTCTTTTTGTAGGTTATTGTGTCAATATCCCATTATTGATTTTTTGTGGGATTTTTGTATGGGATTACAAATTTATTTATGCAGTTTATTTTATGCCCCATTCACTGCAAATATAACTTTGTAATCAAATAAAGATACTTCAGACCTTCGATTTTTGAATGAAGCGGCCCACCAAGTTGAATATTTTTTGTAAAGGCGGTATAGATATCTCTAATAGTTTGGTTGGGCTCTTGTGTTTTCTAATCAGGGTCACCAGGTACTCCAGGTCTTCAATTATCCTAGTTTTTATAGTTTTTCCTTTATGTGGCCATTAAACCCTAACCCTGTACCAAATTTCAGCTCTCTGAGTTTATGGGAAGTACTAGTTCTATTTTGATGATCATGAGTGAGTGAGTGAGTGAGTGAGAGTGTCATAAATGCGAAAATTTGCTTTCGCTTAGCTTCGGAACTAAATGACCTACAGACTTGAAATTCTGGATTTTAAGTATGTGATTATAGCTTATTGGATGACGAAAATTTCTGCGATCTGGTCCAGAGGTTCTCAAATAGGGGCCTGAAAATGCGGCGAAATGGTTCCAGTAAAGGATGGTACGGCAATGTTTGCTTCGCGCTCGACTTGGCGGGGGCACTGCCGTGCCCCCAGATTATTGTAATGTTACATTACACATGTTATTCACAAAATAAACAGCGAGCGTTTTAGCGAGCATTCTAGCGAGTGTTCTAGCGTTCAGTTTATTGAAACAATGAGCTTCGAGCTTTTTGCCGAGCCGAAAATGTTTGTTTCGCGACCGTCAAGTCTGACCTCTTCGTCAAGAAGTACATTTTGACGAGCACTTACTAAAGCGCTAGAATGATCGTGACAATCTTGGTAGCGATGTTTGGTTTTATGCTTGGCTGGCGTGTATGGAAAAATGACAGTTGAACTGTCCTAACGCGCGTTCAAAACGTTACGTGATTAGTGTGTTTACCCCTCTGCCCGACGAGCCTCCCCATCGATTGGTCTTTCCTTGAGATGTGATCGAATAATTTAAGAATTCGTCGTTGAACATTTTTTCATTATTTCAAATTTCTTAATTACGAAAACCCAATAGGTACGAAAATAAGTTTGACGCACATAGTCATATTAAGGTAAAAGTCCCCGTACACGACACTGTGCACTGAGGGGTATAGTCACGTAACTTTCTGAGCGTACGTTAGGACATCGACCAGCTGGTCCACATATTAAGCTGAACCAGTCTTAATGCATAGCAATAGGTACAGGTGAACAACAGGGTGTTAATTATTTGACACAGTGCTAAATCTTGGGATGTTTACGTTATTCGCATTCGGGATGCTATCCAATTTAACTCTTGTTTGTCGCAAATGTGTCACTGTTCAGAAAGTTATAACTTGATTTCCTACTTTGATTTTGAGCGCCAACACTCCGCAGCTGTCGTTACGAAGACTTTCTTTTTTAATGAACCATACTGCACTATACTACAACAAATCGCTAAATAGAACTAAGTATAGTGACATTAGTTTACAACAATTCAGGCTTCAAAGCTGTGGTTAGCTGGACATTGCACGAACAGGACTTCTATGAATTCAATCTATCCAACTAGGTTTTTGTAAACCAGTTGGAACAGCGATTCGACCAATCACGGGGCTCCGTTGATTCATCTCCTCTGATCCTCGAACAAACTTGTCCATCTGTTGCCTTCTCTTTAGCTTCTACTACTATGTACTATTTCACGCCATACATGGTCAGAATTGAGATTTTTTAAAACTGTGATTAGCTGTACGTTGTACGAATATGCTTTCTATGAATTCAAACAGGCCAACAATGTTATTGTAGTCCTGTTAAAACAGCGATTCTATCAATTAGAGTAGCCGGCGCTTCCACCGCCACGGTCGGGCACCGGCCGCACTGTGTAATTTATCGGCTCGACTCGGCTTCTTTGAGAGCGACCTCACTCGTCCATCTATTTTCTACTTTCTAGCCTCTACAACAATGTACAATAGTGGAACCGTGCGCCGGCCGGCAATAGGTGACACCCCCAAAACCGTGAAGTGAAGAGAATGTCAATAATTGCCTGGAAAAATATGAGACTGACGAGCACTATATTTAGTCGAGTTATATTTATATGGCAGTGTCGGTACGGGTCCAAGGGCACTAGGTACTACGAGTCATCCTTTAAACAGTACGTGACCCAATATCAAGTCAGACGATTTGGTCCCCGATGACACAAATAAGCAAACAGGACTAGGAGCGAAATAAAACGAAGCCGAAATTACTTATCGATTTATATTTTAATAATAAAGGCACTAGCCTGAAGTGTAATCAAAAAGCTGTTGGGACCGTATTTGGACGAAAACTACAACGATTTTTTGGATTTAGGTACTAGGAAAAGTTGTTATCTGTATAAGGAAAATATAGATATTTTTTGTGATTCTCATAATAGCTTCAAATGCATAATCAGGGATCTGTTGTTGAACCTTGAACCATGCTCTGACTGATGTGATTTCGTTCTTATTTAGTTTTAAGCTTAGATTGTTTAGTGCATTATTGCAAAAAATGTAACGCATGCCGTTGTTGCCTATTATTAGGGTTACAATTAGACATACATAAGTACTTAATGTGTCCTCATAAAATGTAACATTGTGAACTCCGTTGGCAATCGTTTAATATAATAAATAAATAAATACATAAACCAATCAATGTTTTTTTGGATAGTACAGGTATACGCGGGGTCCTGTATCTTGACCAAACAACTTTTAGCCAAATGTATCATTTGACAAATATTTCATTTGACCTAATGCATTTTTCGTCAAAACAGTGGTATTTTCGGGTATTCTTTGAATAACATCAAATAGAAGTCATTAGGTTAGGTTAGGTTTGTTTTATAATAATCCTATAAAGCTTTCTATTTAAGAAAAAAATGCATTAGGTCAAATGAAACTTTTGTCAAATGAAACATTTGGCAAAAAGTTGCTTGGTTTAACATTACTGAACCGGTATACGCATTTCCAGTTATACGAAATAGTTCCAGTAATGCTAAAAATGATGCACTCGCTACTATGATTCACATATGTAGTAATGTCACGTTAAAGCACAAAACTAATGTTTAAGGTAAAATGTATATTGACAATGGTCATTCAAGTAAATAGTTATTAAGATCTGTACAAAACTATGGTTGCAATTATGGACTATGACTACCTATGACTAAAACTACAAAAAAGTTATTTCAGTAACTGACGATTCCGTTGGCCTGGTTGGTCCCAGGTTCGAATCCCGGTCAGAGCATTTATTTGTATGAGTCTTAGATGTTCTCTACCTATACTGCCGTACTTTTTTAAAAGGCAGTCTTCTTCATACATTTTACTTGTAGATGACTGCCTTTCTAAGAATGACGGCAGTATACATGGTGTATCAAAAATGGGGTGCGAACCGCGCAAGGGCATATTTGGTAGCGAATTTCCCTGTCCGCGTATCCGTTGGCATGCCAACATTGCCCTATTTCGAATTTTAAAAATAATGTAAATTCTACAGCAATGGCGTGGGTCAATCCGAATGGAAATTCAATATAGAGAGAGTTGGGTATGTTGATTTATCGACGTGACTTTTATTAGACAACGCTTCAGGTCCATATGCCAAACTTCGATTCAAACGTAGTTGGGTATTCGTTTTGAAATTCATGAAGGTTTGTACACACATACACAATGGGATCTACTAAATGGATATCCATCTATGTTTTTTTTAAATTAAAATAGAAAAATAATTACGAGTAGGTACAATGGTTTGTATACAGAGTCTTATCGCTTTTTTTCATATTATATTTCTATTATAATGTATAGCAACAGATTTAAGCTAGTTTCCAACCTAGATATGGCAGACCCCTTTGAGTATAATAAGTTCCATGTTATTCCAGTGTGCCGTTTTAAAATATGAACCAAACTACGTTTATATGAAAAGCTGATTTCAGTCGCGTGTGCAGGGGACTCTTAAGAGTCCGCAGTAAGCTCGATGCTCCATACACACGTAGTTACACTCTCATTTTAAAACGAATGGCTAGTTTGCTCTGAAACTTTGTACTTAAAATAAGTTAAGGTATATCCAGGTCCGTAATTAGTTTATGTAGCTTCAGATGTCATAGTGAAAAAATACAGCGAATTTACGTTTTTCATACAAAACTGGTTTTTGCTGTATTTCGTTTGTTTTATAAACTGGAGCCATGTAAACTAATTACAGGCCTAGATATACCTCATGTCATTGTACATGCAAAGTTTCGTTACAATCCAACACGTAGTTTTAAAATGAGAACGATACTCCCTTTGTATGGGAAGGTGAAATTCGGCCGAGCTTACTGCGGACTCTTAAGCGGAGGTAGGCTTCGGCTCCATTTTCTGCGATGGATGCGGGTGGCACAGAACCGGTCACTTTGGCACTCTTTGGGGAACCCCTATGTCCAGCAGCGGACGTCTTTCGGCTGATATAATTCTACGGTTGTATTTTCGCGTAGATGGCGTTTTTCAAAGTAGGTACAAACGACAACACTGTTAACTCACCATCCTGTGTTTATATAGAACCTTATTACAAAGCACTTAAGGTGCACCGATGGTCAATTAGCTGTGTTGTCGATAGTACTATAAGTGAGTAGTTGGGTATGGAATTGCAATACGCGAATAAAAGAGTGAATGATGAATGAATGTATTACCCAATAAATAAAGTAAACGTCTTAGTACTCGACTTTGCACTAGTAGGTATATGGCATGGACACTTTATGTCAAAGCAATAATAATAATAATAAATACTCTTTTCAACACAATTGCTCGTAACGTACCTCTTATTGTGTCGCTTTTAGGCTCATAATCCTGGATATTAAACACGCGTGTTTAATAACATTACGATACTTGTGTGTTACGGTTATATCCCGATTAAGTCACGTTGGCACCTTGCAGCAAGATATATGCATGCACACGGTGCATTCTTAAACTAACCGGGTTGTACAGAATGTACAGCTTTTTTTTTTAATTCTCGGCATATGGATTCTTACCCGACTAAACCAATTAAATCCTTTTTGTTAATTAATTGACTATTTCTTTTTGGATATGATATACGAGTAGAAACGGTTAATTTAGTAAAACTATTCACTTTTGATAACATTTTACATGAATTAATAAAGATAACATTTTAAAACGAAATTATTTATTTTATTTTGTATTGGCTGTATAGAGATTTCATCTAATGAGCAAACAAACAAGCCATGTCTCAGTCATACGAGCCAAATTAAGGAGATGATCATTACATGTAAATTTAAAATAATTTTAATTAACAATTGTATAATAATAATAATGTCCTAAAATTAAGTGAATTTTATAAACAATAATGATAATCTATGTCAATTGCCTGCATTTACTATATTCTTCTAATAAATAAAAACATTCGGTAACCAGCAATTTATTTAATGCAGAGTAAAATTTGTTGTCAGGTAAGAATGTCCACGAAATAGGTACAGCGTTATATATCGTTATTGCCATATGGTAACAGTTTTTGCGATTAACCTTTAGTCTATATTTTGGTCAGACTAGGGCTTTATGTGTGATTATACGTTTATTTAAGTAACACTTTAATTCGAAGAGATGAATGTTGTTACGAACGAACTTGCATATTTCAAGTATATAGAGACTAGGGATTGTCAAAACTTTGTACTTTTTAAATAGAGGTTTGCAAGACTGTCCATCGAATACCAGCAATTGCAATTCGTTATTGGAGTTAACTTTTTTAAGACACTATTTTATTATCTCTCTCTCAATTTTAAACGTGTATTCTAAATTCGAACTTGATTCGAACTAAGTAGTCCGCAAAGGTCAGATTGCCTAACGCATCCGAAATCGAGAGTGCCGCCTCTGGGTCAGCTTAGGGCTTTCACCCGAGTTGCTATAACGGTATATGTATTAAATAACATGCGATAATATGCGCATGCGCAAACTTCACAAAAAAAATTGATGCGTGCCATTATAGGTTATTTCACAGATATTTGTAAACATTGTTAATGCGTGTTGGGTTATTAACAAAAATGTTGATTCGTGGTGACTAGAAAAGTGATAAAAAGAATGGACGCCACTAGAAATTCTTGACGATGTATACAACATGTGAGTAAAAACCTGTTGATATCAATAAGTAAATAAAATAACTTGACAGGCCTATCAAATTTCTATCTTATGAAAAGGATTTTTTCCTCGCAAAATGTGTTAAAAAACGTCGTATGAAACGCGTGAGCTTTGATAATTACAATCCTCGGCTCTCTTATCACGCTCACCTGCGGCTCGCGTGATAATTCCGCCTCTGATATAATTATCAACATACCTCACTTGTATCACAATGTACTATTATTACACCACGACAAGAGAGAAACATCTTTTATTTTATTTATTTATTTATTTTATTTAGAAACAAACGGTCATTTACAAAATACATTTTAACAATGAAAGGTATTATATTATACTAGACCTATAGTTTCCTGACTTAACATACATACGAGTAGTAACATACAAAAGTGAGAACATGTATGATTATCTGCTTAGATATGAAAGTAACTTTTAACATCTTACAAAAAAATTGCTTAATAAATAATGGTAACCACAGGCGGTCTTATCACTTTAAAGCGATCTCTTCCAGACAACCTTTTTATAGCAGGAAACATATGAACTAGAATTTTAAACAGGTAGTGCAGGAATTCATCAAGAAGAGCATACTAACACATCAATCTTTCAAATATTACTAAACAGGACACTTTAAAATACATACCTAATAAATGAATAAATACGCAGACATATATAACTAAGAGGATCTTTCTTCATTCGAATTTAAGCCATGTCACTTTAATATAAAGTGCCTATGTCACAACAAGTTTAACGTTGAACACTAGGATGTTTGCCTTAAACGTGTAATTCGCTCCCCTCATCTGTGTTTCCAGATAACTACGATGCAGGTGCGTTCAAAGGGGTTCAAAGTTATATTACTGAACCAGTGAGCTTCGTCTTATATAGGCTCTGTCGTCGCTTACCATCAGGTGAGGCTAGAGTCGAGCACCGGACAGTATTTTATAAAAAGAAAATGTTTTACTTACATATAAACGCCTATTCCCCGGAGAGGTAGGCAGAGATCACGGGTCTCCACTTGCTACGATCTTGACAAACCTTTCTTGCTTCATTCACTTTCATTACATTCTGCATACATGCTCGTCGGTTAAAGGTACTCTTGACCTGACCTTTCTTCAGGATTTCTCCGATTTGGCCGTAAAATTTTCGACGAGGTGTTCCCCGTCCAACTGTACCATCAACTTTACGAATGAAATGTTTTATGTTTAAAAATGCAGCTATAGTTATATCAAACTACTTAAATAGGATCGAATTTCCAACTTTAAAGACACTAATAATAAGTTATCAACGTCTTAGCATAATATTGGTCAGAAGAACCGCAGCATCAAACATGCGTTTAAATCGTACGTTTTGTAACATTGTCGGTGCAGCGCAGTGTTGTTTACGGAATTGGTAAAACCAATTTACATGATTTAATTAGCGTTGATATTGTAAATATTAACACTAATTAACTATTTTGTTTCTCTGTTAACACAACCATGCTGTTGCACCTAAAATGCTGCAACTACATTTACGACATGGCATTAACTAATACCGAATAAAATAATGGTAAATTGTAAAAGTCGTTTATTCACGAGTACGTAACTGACGATTGAAACTTCGAATTAATGTTAAGGTAAACGCAGCTATTAACGACCCATCGAAAATCGGAAGGTATTACCGACCTATTATAGTTATTCGTTATTTTTACGTTTCCAGAACTATTCTAGCTATAAGTAGGAAAAGCTATACACGCGCTTGTTCCTTGAGTATCGTATACTTTTACTTTAGTGTGTGTTAGCTGTGGGCAAAAGAGATAAAACACGTCAGTACGTGTTGTGAGTACACACACTAAAGTAAAAGTCATGCGACCTGCGTCCGCGCTTCCCCCGCAGGAACTGTCTTGCGGGGGAAGCGCGGACGCAGGTCGCGCCATACTGGCTCTTGTTCCTCCAAGTAAGTACGTGACTTTTCGGCTTAAGACATTTATACGATCGATCATTTATTTGGTCGATTTGTGTAAGATTGTCCCCTTATATTTATTTATTTTATTTTTATTATTTTATACGAATTTGTGAACCCTATACTTTATCGTGTATTATTAATTATATCCGTTTAAGTGTCAGCTTTTGATTTCTTAACACATTTTATTGAAAAAAAAACCATTTTAACCGCTAAAACTATACATTAAAAAAGGACGGTGATAGCTTCGCCAGTTTTTGTTATGGCAGCTATCAACGAACCCTGAGTCGGTAATGGCCGCAAAGTAATGTTTAATTTTTCTCTCTTTTATGTTATTATATTACATTATAACACAAGTTTTTTTACTAGTTTGAAGCTAAACAATCAGTCTTTGTAAAAATGTATTAGCGACACATACATTTTTGTGCAGTTTCCTTATTTTAGCGTTGTCAATTTAACCAAAATTATGATAATTTAAGTAAATCGATATTTTATAGTAATCTTCGTAAATGTTTGTTTCTCGTTTAAAGCCGTATTATTTTGTTCATCTTTTTTATGACATTAATCACTAACAATCGATTTTGAAGTCAGGTCAATTGAATAAAAAAAAAACCTACTTTTTATGAGTCAGTAATTAATATTATGTTTGTCGTTACATATTTTATTAACGACCCAAACCCGAGCAAAGGAGTCGGTAATAGCAACAATGAGAAACTATTAACGACCCATATGGGTCTGTAATAGTAACCATAAGAAACTATTACCGACCCATACGGTATTAAAGGAAAAGCACTGGCCTTAATACAATAGCATTTGTCGGGTAGAGTTCAACATGTGCTGGTGAATGGAACTCGGTCAGCAGGGTCCGCCGTTAAAATTGGTGTTCCCCAAGGGTCAATACTGGGCCCTCTTCTTTTTTTGACCTATATAAATGACCTACCATTTATGGTGGAACATGTATCTAAAGTGGTACTATTTGCAGACGACACTGCTTATTTTTAAAATTAACAGGTCATCTCCGTCAGTAGCTAATATAAATAATGCTCTTCGATTGACTCATGAATTTGGTGGTTCAAACATGGTTCACTGCCAACAACCTTGTTCTTAATGCAAAAAAGACAAAATGTATTCATTTTAAGCTACCCAATGTTAAACATCGTATACAGGGACTAAACATCAACGATGAAACTTTAAATATTGTCGAACGTACAGCTTTCTTAGGGATAAGACTACACTCGAAACTGCAATGGGGTTTTCATATTAACGCTCTTTCGAAAAATTTAGTTCGGCTGTGTACGCCGTGAAAAAGATAAGACTACTCACTGACATAGCTACTGCGAGGTTGGTTTACTTTAGTTATTTTCATAGAGTCATGCGCTACGGTATTTTGTTATGGGGTAGAGCTGCCGATGTTGACACTATTTTTGTTTTACAAAAACGTGCAATCCGAGCGATATATGGGTTGAAAAGCCGTGACTCCTTAAGGGAATTATTTAAAACTATTGGGATTATGACTGTACCAAGTCAGTATATTTATGAAAATATTATGTATGCTAGGAAGAATCAAGAATTATTTCGTAAAGGATGTGACATTCATAAGTTGAATACTAGGAATAAATTTAAATTGCTAGCAGTAGGTACTAGGTTAAGTAGAGTTCAAAAGTCATTTGTGGGGCTCTGTACACGCTACTACTCGTACAACAAGTTACCAGATCATGTTTTAGACATGTCCGAGAATAAATTTAAGTCCTTTGTAAGGCAATCTTTGCAAAATAGAGCTTATTATAGATTGGACGAATATTTAGCAGATAAGGATATATGGACAAATGTTAATGCCATTACTTAAGTTACCGCTTGTATTAAAGTATATATGTAAAAATATGACATTCAAAAAGTGTTCGCCATGAATTTATTTTGAATAAAAAAATATTTACTTACTTACTTACTTACGTATGAGTCGGTAATAGCGACGATAAGAAACTATTAGTAATAGCTTCTTATGGTAGCTATTATCGACTTCTATGGGCCGTTAATGGTTTCTTATGGTTGCCATTACCAACTCCTATGGGTCGGTAATAAAATATGTAAGGACAATGTATTACCGACTAATAAAATGTGGGCAATTTATGGTCGTAGTTTGAGGACATACCCGGGTAAAGACCGGTAATAGCTGCATAAAAATCGTGAATAGATTCATAGCCGTTATTTTAGGACGGCAATAGCAACAATCGACTTCGTCACTTCGTATATTTTTTTAATACGATAATACTTTATTTATAGACATTTGACTGAGCAACTATAATCTTCATACTTAACACTAACATATAAAATTAAAAGACTAAATGTGATGGCAACCAGTATACTTAAAAAGTAAGGTCGATTTTAAAATTGCCTTAAGGGGGTCGTTAATACCTGCGTTTACTTCTCGCTTTTGAAGATAGAACCAAAGATCCACTAATCAATCTGGATGTATTTCGCTCTATCATAGTGTGTCACAATGGCGTCATTAACGAAGCACGGTATCGATGGCGCACTATCTATTGTGCGGTATTATAGGATTAACTAATCGTAATTCCACTAATGTAATAAAGCAAAATGTACTAGTATGGCCGATTTTGGAATACCATTTAAATTAAATATAGTATGATTTATCTAAAGATCCTACGAATACTGGCTTAATACCTACTGCTAGAGATGATACGATGCTCATAACAGATGTTGCACTTGATTAATTAGGGTAAGAATCAGTGATTACAGAAGATGAATGTTATGGAAAAGTGGGTTTTCAGTTACGTTTACTTTCCCATTAGGTTAAAACTCAGCCCTGTACTAAAAAAGGCTTGTGATATAGAATTAGTCTGCGAATCTCTGTTGATGTTTCAACATTTTAAAATAATGTTAACATATTAAATTGTTTCTTGGCAATCTCGGCTTTGAATAATTACTTCAGTTATAAAAAAATAACTATTTTTTTCTTAAAATACTAAATGCTGTGTTGCTACGTAATAAGAATAGAGGGTTTTAAGCCAATAATTTTCTCTTGTTTTTCTTATACCAATACTAATATATATAAATGAGTTCTACTATACCAATAAATATAAATGAGTTCTACTCAACCAGACTAGAACAGCTATAAATATATGTTTGGGAAAAACTCAAAACGCTCTTTTTAACAATGGAAACTCGTATATTTATTGTTATACACATTTAAATACTATTACCCATCCGCAGCCTAAGACTGCACAGCCATCGGGGGTTTAATAGAACAGACTAGGATTGACAACCCTATTGCACTGCGTTATCGAAAATAAATCAGCATTAATGAGGCAAACTGACGACCGGTTAGCCTTGTGTAGTGACGCTGCCTACGAAGCTGAAGGTCCTGGGTTCGAATCCCGGTAAGGGCAAATATTTGTGTGATGAGCATGATTATTTGTTTCTGAGTCTTGAATGTTTTCTATGTATTTAAGTATGTATATCTATTAAATATATCGTCGTCTAGTACCCGTAACACAAGCCTTATTGAGCTTACTATGGGGCTAGCTCGATTTGTGTAAGATTGTCCCCTAATATTTATTTATTTAAAGTAAATTATATTTTCAAGTGAATAAGTTAACATTTGCCACAAGTTATTAAAGCATATAAACTCTTCAAATAGTGCCTCGGACATAACGGCGTTATCGTATTGTTTCGTCCGTATGGGTTCGAATGGATCTCTAGTGTTCCAGTTTAGGACCCATCTACACATTTACGATCGGCACTGGTTCCATCTGTGTCCGGAATATATTTACTAACAATAAAACGAAAATATGATTGAATGAATGGAATATTTTTGAGAACATAGAAAATACTGCTCGTATAAAGAATTTATGGAGTTTTCATGGAATTGTTGTAAGAAAAAGTAGGCTCTGTTTTGACAATTTTATATGTCAGCGTATCGTCACTTATATTACTAGGGTAGAATCACTACTTTCAAGGGTTCAGCGTTGGAAATACATTTTTAAACCTTAAGAGGTACGTACACAATTGTGCACATTTGCTTCGGTAGTTCACGTTATAAAACGATTAATATCAATACTGCATTGCAATAAAATTATAAAATTGAATATTCTGATGGTATTATTTATTTATTTATTTAATATGTTACATGACATTACCGACATCCAATGCGACAATTAAGATTAAGTAACAACTAAGATTAAACATGTTAACAATAGCGCATGATAAAAATAAATGCAATAACAGTGTACACAAAAGAGAATATTACATTACACTCGAGGGCCTGGCATCCATCACCTCACAGAACTTTAAACATTATTTCCTCACACTTGCCCATCCCTATGCAGACAGATCGCACTCCGGTGCTGACGCCAAGAGCGCATTTAGTAGTGAGAGAGCGCGGGGCAGTGGGGAGTTCCTACGCGACACAGTTCAAGCTGCCGGGACAGCAAGAAGAACGCGTCGCCGAGGCCTAAGAGCTATTTTGGGGACGTCTGGCACAAACAGTCGCACTAGGCGGCATACTAGCTCAGGACAATCCGACTCGCCGCGAAGGACTCGACACGCAGTCAACAGCCAACTAAGGGTCCGTCTTACCTCCAAGGAATTGTAGCCGAGGGTACCTAGCAGATACTTGGTTCGGTAGAGGAACGGGTAGTACCCATAAATCTTCTTGTAGAGAAACCTTAGGAAAGCTTTTTGCACTTTCTCCAGCATTAAGGCATACGTTGATTCATACGGTAACCGTATATATACGGTTTATATACGATCGACGCTGCCTCCAACTTGCTTGTAACCAAGGCGTTGTAGACTAGCTTGATTGCTAGTGGATCATTAAAGTTACGCAAGTTTCGGATGACAAAACCGAGTCTTCGATAGCAGCCCGCAGCTAGTGATAGTATGTGCTCGTGGAAAGAGAGACGTGTATCGAAGACTACCCCGAGATCCTTGACGGTGAACACACGGTTTTGGGCTCAGAACCCAGAAAGTATTGAGCAAGAATTGGATCACGCGCTCGACTAAAAGTACGGACACAACATTTGGCAGGGTTAAAAAGCAGTTTGTTGTCCATACTCCAACGAAAGATCAACTCGATGTCTGCCTGCAATGATTCACAGTCAGCTCCTTGCTCCACACCGTAAATTAACTTTAAATCGTCAGCATATAGGAGACATTGAGATGACTTAAGAACGGACTGGAGATCATTGATCATAATTCCGAACAGGAAAGGTATGGAGCCTTGACTCACACCGTATGTTCTGCGATATATCTTTTAACGACATAGTCCTAGAAATCATATATATTATATTTACAAGCTTTTATTTACTTTCACCTGTCCCGTTGCCTCTGTAATCAAATCTTAAAAAATAAATTTGACTTCCCAGTTTTCGATTGAGTTGAAATTTTGCACGAATTTGCATATCGCGTGACAATGCAATATTATGCTGACGTGGAGCTGGAAGGTGGCCATAGGAACTCCGTAATAAAACCACATAACCTCATCGAGTTTGGGCTCGTTAGAATCGTCTTAATGAGTAGATGATGATGGTGTACAGAAAAGTACAGTCTGCAATAAAAGCTTGTACCAAAAATGAATTTTTGGTCAAAAACTTGTTAACTGATACAGAATAAGTAAGTGATCGAATCAGGAGACAATGAAAGAAGATAAATATTTTTAAACTCTATTAAAAAAAAAACTATTACAGATTGGACTAAGACATGTAAGGTTCAAAATCTTCCTAATAGTCCAGTTTATCACCTCATTTAGTTGCTACATCGTTATCCCGAACAACCTGTCCTGCAAAAAATGCATTTCTAAAACCTGCTCAGGCTAATATGGCCCAAACCCTAGCGTGATGTTTGATACTTTTGATAAAAATTATATTTCCTATAGTGAGCTACAGATACATCTACGTAGAGGGTTTATGTTGCCCTGCCGCTGATTGTACATATTACTATTACAAATAACGTCAAAGCGGTTAAGCAAAATTTATTTAAGTGGGTTTAAATAAAACTTTTTCTTAAAGTGTAAATGAACCATTTCCCTTGGGTGTAATAATCCAGGCGAGCGACAGCTGTCACAGATTCAGATTCAAAGGAAACCTTATCTTCACGCTTTTTATGTTTCCTTAACTATGTTGCGGATATCGCTGTCACTTGCAAAGTTTGTTAGATAATATTTTATAAATAAGACGTAGCTCTTCAGGCTGTGACTAGCACAGAAGACTGTTTTATTTATTTGTGTCCTCTTTTGCACTCAGAACCCATTTTTTTACACGACTGCCCAACACAACAATGGTTTCTTATGGTTGCCATTACCAACTCCTATGGGTCGGTAATAAAATATGTAAGGACAATGTATTACCGACTAATAAAATGTGGGCAATTTATGGTCGTAGTTTGAGGACATACCCGGGTAAAGACCGGTAATAGCTGCATAAAAATCGTGAATAGATTCATAGCCGTTATTTTAGGACGGCAATAGCAACAATCGACTTCGTCACTTCGTATATTTTTTTAATACGATAATACTTTATTTATAGACATTTGACTGAGCAACTATAATCTTCATACTTAACACTAACATATAAAATTAAAAGACTAAATGTGATGGCAACCAGTATACTTAAAAAGTAAGGTCGATTTTAAAATTGCCTTAAGGGGGTCGTTAATACCTGCGTTTACTTCTCGCTTTTGAAGATAGAACCAAAGATCCACTAATCAATCTGGATGTATTTCGCTCTATCATAGTGTGTCACAATGGCGTCATTAACGAAGCACGGTATCGATGGCGCACTATCTATTGTGCGGTATTATAGGATTAACTAATCGTAATTCCACTAATGTAATAAAGCAAAATGTACTAGTATGGCCGATTTTGGAATACCATTTAAATTAAATATAGTATGATTTATCTAAAGACCCTACGAATACTGGCTTAATACCTACTGCTAGAGATGATACGATGCTCATAACAGATGTTGCACTTGATTAATTAGGGTAAGAATCAGTGATTACAGAAGATGAATGTTATGGAAAAGTGGGTTTTCAGTTACGTTTACTTTCCCATTAGGTTAAAACTCAGCCCTGTACTAAAAAAGGCTTGTGATATAGAATTAGTCTGCGAATCTCTGTTGATGTTTCAACATTTTAAAATAATGTTAACATATTAAATTGTTTCTTGGCAATCTCGGCTTTGAATAATTACTTCAGTTATAAAAAAATAACTATTTTTTTCTTAAAATACTAAATGCTGTGTTGCTACGTAATAAGAATAGAGGGTTTTAAGCCAATAATTTTCTCTTGTTTTTCTTATACCAATACTAATATATATAAATGAGTTCTACTATACCAATAAATATAAATGAGTTCTACTCAACCAGACTAGAACAGCTATAAATATATGTTTGGGAAAAACTCAAAACGCTCTTTTTAACAATGGAAACTCGTATATTTATTGTTATACACATTTAAATACTATTACCCATCCGCAGCCTAAGACTGCACAGCCATCGGGGGTTTAATAGAACAGACTAGGATTGACAACCCTATTGCACTGCGTTATCGAAAATAAATCAGCATTAATGAGGCAAACTGACGACCGGTTAGCCTTGTGTAGTGACGCTGCCTACGAAGCTGAAGGTCCTGGGTTCGAATCCCGGTAAGGGCAAATATTTGTGTGATGAGCATGATTATTTGTTTCTGAGTCTTGAATGTTTTCTATGTATTTAAGTATGTATATCTATTAAATATATCGTCGTCTAGTACCCGTAACACAAGCCTTATTGAGCTTACTATGGGGCTAGCTCGATTTGTGTAAGATTGTCCCCTAATATTTATTTATTTAAAGTAAATTATATTTTCAAGTGAATAAGTTAACATTTGCCACAAGTTATTAAAGCATATAAACTCTTCAAATAGTGCCTCGGACATAACGGCGTTATCGTATTGTTTCGTCCGTATGGGTTCGAATGGATCTCTAGTGTTCCAGTTTAGGACCCATCTACACATTTACGATCGGCACTGGTTCCATCTGTGTCCGGAATATATTTACTAACAATAAAACGAAAATATGATTGAATGAATGGAATATTTTTGAGAACATAGAAAATACTGCTCGTATAAAGAATTTATGGAGTTTTCATGGAATTGTTGTAAGAAAAAGTAGGCTCTGTTTTGACAATTTTATATGTCAGCGTATCGTCACTTATATTACTAGGGTAGAATCACTACTTTCAAGGGTTCAGCGTTGGAAATACATTTTTAAACCTTAAGAGGTACGTACACAATTGTGCACATTTGCTTCGGTAGTTCACGTTATAAAACGATTAATATCAATACTGCATTGCAATAAAATTATAAAATTGAATATTCTGATGGTATTATTTATTTATTTATTTAATATGTTACATGACATTACCGACATCCAATGCGACAATTAAGATTAAGTAACAACTAAGATTAAACATGTTGACAATAGCGCATGATAAAAATAAATGCAATAACAGTGTACACAAAAGAGAATATTACATTACACTCGAGGGCCTGGCATCCATCACCTCACAGAACTTTAAACATTATTTCCTCACACTTGCCCATCCCTATGCAGACAGATCGCACTCCGGTGCTGACGCCAAGAGCGCATTTAGTAGTGAGAGAGCGCGGGGCAGTGGGGAGTTCCTACGCGACACAGTTCAAGCTGCCGGGACAGCAAGAAGAACGCGTCGCCGAGGCCTAAGAGCTATTTTGGGGACGTCTGGCACAAACAGTCGCACTAGGCGGCATACTAGCTCAGGACAATCCGACTCGCCGCGAAGGACTCGACACGCAGTCAACAGCCAACTAAGGGTCCGTCTTACCTCCAAGGAATTGTAGCCGAGGGTACCTAGCAGATACTTGGTTCGGTAGAGGAACGGGTAGTACCCATAAATCTTCTTGTAGAGAAACCTTAGGAAAGCTTTTTGCACTTTCTCCAGCATTAAGGCATACGTTGATTCATACGGTAACCGTATATATACGGTTTATATACGATCGACGCTGCCTCCAACTTGCTTGTAACCAAGGCGTTGTAGACTAGCTTGATTGCTAGTGGATCATTAAAGTTACGCAAGTTTCGGATGACAAAACCGAGTCTTCGATAGCAGCCCGCAGCTAGTGATAGTATGTGCTCGTGGAAAGAGAGACGTGTATCGAAGACTACCCCGAGATCCTTGACGGTGAACACACGGTTTTGGGCTCAGAACCCAGAAAGTATTGAGCAAGAATTGGATCACGCGCTCGACTAAAAGTACGGACACAACATTTGGCAGGGTTAAAAAGCAGTTTGTTGTCCATACTCCAACGAAAGATCAACTCGATGTCTGCCTGCAATGATTCACAGTCAGCTCCTTGCTCCACACCGTAAATTAACTTTAAATCGTCAGCATATAGGAGACATTGAGATGACTTAAGAACGGACTGGAGATCATTGATCATAATTCCGAACAGGAAAGGTATGGAGCCTTGACTCACACCGTATGTTCTGCGATATATCTTTTAACGACATAGTCCTAGAAATCATATATATTATATTTACAAGCTTTTATTTACTTTCACCTGTCCCGTTGCCTCTGTAATCAAATCTTAAAAAATAAATTTGACTTCCCAGTTTTCGATTGAGTTGAAATTTTGCACGAATTTGCATATCGCGTGACAATGCAATATTATGCTGACGTGGAGCTGGAAGGTGGCCATAGGAACTCCGTAATAAAACCACATAACCTCATCGAGTTTGGGCTCGTTAGAATCGTCTTAATGAGTAGATGATGATGGTGTACAGAAAAGTACAGTCGGCAATAAAAGCTTGTACCAAAAATGAATTTTTGGTCAAAAACTTGTTAACTGATACAGAATAAGTAAGTGATCGAATCAGGAGACAATGAAAGAAGATAAATATTTTTAAACTCGATTAAAAAAAAAACTATTACAGATTGGACTAAGACATGTAAGGTTCAAAATCTTCCTAATAGTCCAGTTTATCACCTCATTTAGTTGCTACATCGTTATCCCGAACAACCTGTCCTGCAAAAAATGCATTTCTAAAACCTGCTCAGGCTAATATGGCCCAAACCCTAGCGTGATGTTTGATACTTTTGATAAAAATTATATTTCCTATAGTGAGCTACAGATACATCTACGTAGAGGGTTTATGTTGCCCTGCCGCTGATTGTACATATTACTATTACAAATAACGTCAAAGCGGTTAAGCAAAATTTATTTAAGTGGGTTTAAATAAAACTTTTTCTTAAAGTGTAAATGAACCATTTCCCTTGGGTGTAATAATCCAGGCGAGCGACAGCTGTCACAGATTCAGATTCAAAGGAAACCTTATCTTCACGCTTTTTATGTTTCCTTAACTATGTTGCGGATATCGCTGTCACTTGCAAAGTTTGTTAGATAATATTTTATAAATAAGACGTAGCTCTTCAGGCTGTGACTAGCACAGAAGACTGTTTTATTTATTTGTGTCCTCTTTTGCACTCAGAACCCATTTTTTTACACGACTGCCCAACAAAATGGAGTATAATCCTACAAATATTATAATTGCGAAAGTTTAGATGTTTGGATGTTTGTTACTCAATCACGCTTAACCGCTGAACCGATTTGAATGAAATTTTGCACGAAGATAGTTTATAGCCTGGATTAAAATATAGTATAGTTTTTATCCCGGGTCCACGCGGACGAAGTCGCGGGCGGCTAGTATTATATACTTTGTTTTTTCGATGCCTATAGTATCCTACTGCTCTGCTGCTGGGCAAAGGCCTCTGCTCTGGACTTCCATTCGTCTCGGCTTGGAGCAATCTCTAGCTAATTGTTACGAAATGCGTCCAGGTCGTCCCACCATCTCCGTCTGGGCCTGCCGCTGCACGTAATATTTTTACGTCACTCTGGGCGGTAAGTAAGATTTACCGCCCACGGGCGCAGCGGCAAATCTCACTTCACACCCAGCAGAAGACGTAAAATTGTGTACGCACCACGGGCGGTAATTCGTAAAGCTCCAGATCGCATATTTATGGCCCTCACCTTCGATTCTGGCCACAAACACCTGCGATCTGGGGCATTCACGAATTCACCGCCCTAGGTACGTAATGTACTATTACTTTTTTATATTAATTTGATACCAATTCCACAATAATTCTTTCTTTGATAGGTTTTAGTTACCACGAAAAAAACGGCAATTGAGTAGTGATAGTGGCTCAACATACGTTTGGATAACGAGTTCCAGTTCTCAGTTGTAAATTACTGTTTTAATTATCCCCGCATGGGCACGCACTTTTCCTGTTTATAATATAAGTAACGATTGAATCTATATTCAATTTATATTATATTTTTTTCTATACGAATCTATACTATTATAGATTCGTATAGAAAAAACTTTAACCCACTTAACGTGTGACGTTCTTTCATCATGGAGGAGTTCCATAAATCATCGGTGGTCTTCCTCATCAGTTCCTCTTCACCAAATTTGTGGCTTCCGAGTGTAAATACACGAGTTATAAATGTTATAATAGAAAACACCGAAATTACTACACGCTTGCCTAACAAAACTGAGGAGTTCCCTGAATTACTCATGGATCCCATCATCCAACTGGCTTTCTGAAAACAATGGAACCAATTGCCGGTCAGTTATATTTGTTCTCTGTATTATGTCGTTAATTTTTTTTTGTATAAATCGGTTCACATTACACTCTGATCTGAGTTAAAAAACCAACATTCAACCGAATATCTTCTTTTTTTGAAGTCAGTTTAAAATTACGGAAATGCACTTAACGTGGAATTTTACAATTTCTTTGTTGCTAAACATGAAAGGAAATATTAACAAAGATCATCAAACTAACCGAAGTGTGGCATGTGTAATGGATTATTTACCTACCTACTGTTTGTTCTATGGTTTATTATGCCTAATTATGGTTTATTATGACGACTGGTCAGCCTAGTACCCACTAGGCTGACCGGTCGTCATAATAAACCACTACCCAGTGACGCTGCCTACGAAGCTAAAGGTCCTGGGTTCGAATCCCGGGAAGGGCAAATGTTTGTGTGATGAGCATGAATATTTGTTTTTGAGTCATGGAAGTTTTCTATGTAGGTATTTAAGTATTTATATCTATTATAATATATATCGTCGTCTAGTACCCATAACACAAGCCTTACTAGCGTACTATGGGACTAGGTCGATTTGTGTAACACTGTCACCTAGTATTTATTTATTATACGCTAAGATCAATATATAAATATATCTGGGTGCAGGATCACCGGCTACTGGCTAGAAGGAACGTAGTTCGGGAATACAGCGCATTAAAAATGATGCGGATATAGGCAAATTACTATCCGGTGCGCAGAGTGCGGAGTAATAGAGGTCACACAATAGCGGGCGACAACACACGACACGGTTTTCATAATGCTTAAAATTCAACGGTATAATATATAACATTAGCGAAAATACATTGAAATATAAAAAGTTTGAGGTTATATGTAGTTGGAGTAAATATATAAATAGCACAAAAAAGGACTTACAAATAATACACTTAAACATAAGAAGTTTGAGAAAAAACTTTGAGCAATTTCAATGCATACTTAAAAACTGCGAGAACTTAATAGACATTATTATACTAAGCGAAGTCAATATCAAGAAAGAAGAACTATATGTGTACAATATGGAAGGATATACAATGCAGTCACGTACACGGGATAATAAAAGAGGAGGAGGGTTATTGATTTACACAAAGAAAGAATTAAAAATAAGAGAAGTAAACAAGCATGGAGTCGTATCAGAAATTCTACAAATACTAATAAAAAACTCGAAAAGCTCACTCCATATTTTCGCCATATACAAGCCACCGAGCAATAGCAAACCAGGTTTTATATCAGAGTTAAATGATATGCTGAAGAATATTCCGCCTGCAGAGAGCATAGTTATTATAGGAGACATCAATATAAACTTACTAGTAAACAATAACGTAACTGAAAGTTACAAAAACACCCTGTGTGACCGCGCTCTAGAGTGTCATAAACAAATGCACGCGGGAGGAGATCCTAGACGGGCAACTTGTGACGTCGTGCCTCGACCATGTGTGGGTGCGCGCTGGCAGTGGCACGGGGATGTGCGCGGCCGCCGCACACATGCTCACGTGTAAGGTATCGGATCACTATCTCGTCGGGGTCAACCTAACGACGGCAGGCGATGACTCACGCGCCGAGTATCGACAAAAGCGGGAAGTACAAATAATTAATAATAGTTTTGTGAAAACGGAGTTAGAAAAAATAGACTGGTCGGAAATTTAGAACATTGACTGCCCCAGAGTTATGTATCAAAGGCTATATTCTACTTTCATTGATATATACATAAAGTCAAAAACAACAAAATCGATTTATAACAATAGAGTTACACAACCATGGATAAATAATAGTCTGATCAATATGTTATCGCGCAGGTATGAGCTCTTTAGAAAATGGAAAGCTAGTCCTAAGAACGCAATTTATAGGTTGGATTATACTAGATTCAGAAATGTAACAAACAAGTGTATCTACAGGGCGAAACAAAACTACAAACAAAGCGAAATCATGAATTGTGAAAGTGATTTGAGGAAGTTATGGGCAACGGTAAATAGCTGGCTTGGAAATGACAAACCAAATTTAGATGAGGTTGTGCTTAAATATCTGGGTAAAAACACGTCAATACAGACCGTCTGTTCAAACTTCGCCAAAACATTTACTATGGAAATACAAAACATAAAACATAAATGCAACGAAAAATTCCTCAATCGAGAGAACTATGTAAAAGAGTGCGAGGTATCTTTTCGTTATTAAAAAAGTGTCACCAACAGATATTGAAAAAATCATAGATAAAATAAGCAATAGAAAGTCTGCAGGCATGGACGAAATTAGAAGCAGGGATATAAAGCTTATCAAAACAAGTATAAGTCCGATTTTGGCAAAATTTGTAAATACCTGCGCGATAACCGGTATTTACCCAGATATGTTAAAAAAAGCAATAATTAGGCCTATATATAAGCAAGGAAACCACTTAGACTATACCAATTATAGACCAGTAGCTATACTCTCAGTAGTAAATAAGATCGTAGAAAAGGTTATTACCTCGCAAATAAGCACTTTTTTGGAAAACAATAACATAATATCAAATAGTCAGCATGGATTCAGCCGAATGCGCAGCACCTCAACCGCTCTGGCCCAATTCACATACCAGGTAAATGAACATTTAATTAATAAAAAATACGTTGTGACATTATACATTGATTTAAAAAAAAGCATTTGACACGCTGGACCACGAACAGCTCATTCTCGCCATACAGGAATGTGGTGTCCGTGACCCCGTGGTCGAGCGGATTAGAAACTACGTAAGTAACAGGACAATAACAACAGTCATCGATGGACAGAGCGGCGAGGAGGCTAAGGTGACATACGGGGTGCCGACCGGCTCTGTATTTGGGCCATTAGGGTATATAATGCACGTAAACAGCATGGTTAACGTGGTCCACAAGTGCTCAACCTATACAGCATGGAACGGAACGATGGTCTTTCCCGCAAGAGGGGGATTATTGAGCGCTAGTACGTTACATTTTCCAGATAAAAAAAATTTTTTGACGCGATTTTTTTTTTACATTTGTATGGAGCTCGTCGCTCTAGTCGGCCAACGCTCCATACAAATGTAAAAAAAAAATCGCGTCAAAAAAATTTTTTTATCTGGAAAGTGTAACGTACTAGCGCTCAATAATCCCCCTCTTGCGGGAAAGACCATCGTTCCGTTCCACGCAGTATGTATGCTGACGATACATACTTACTATATGCGGATAAGGATATAAAAACTGTGGAAAAAAATATACAGGCAGATTTTACAAATATAATAAAGTGGTAGCACGATCATGGCATAATTCTTAACATAAAAAAAACTAAATGTATGTTAATTATGTCGCCCTACGCGCCAAAACCATATGAAAATATTAATATCGTAGCACATTCATACGACTGTGTACATAGTACGAGTAATAAGAATCAAGAAGACTGTAATTGTGGTAGTATTCAACTTGTGGATAAATATAAATATTTAGGCGTAACTATAGACACTAAATTCAGTTGGGGCCCCCACATAGATGTAGTATGTAATAAACTCCGTGCAATTATGTCAAAATTAATAAGTTTAAAAAATATATTACGTAGAAAACTAATGAACATGCTGTACCACTCGCTAGCCGAGTCAGTAATTAGCTATGGACTTATTGCGTACGGACGTACTTTTAAAACTTATCTTGAGAAAATTTGTAATATACAGATTAGAATAATAAAACATGTATTAGTGGATAAAAAAAACGGAAGAGAATTGTAATAAAAACTATAAGTTATTATATAAAATGCTAAAAATCCTACCGGTACATGAGAAGGTTAGGTATTTAATGTGTATTGATGACTATGGCTGGAACAGGTTTAAAACCAGTAGACTGCAGTTACGTAACCTTAGAGCAAGCACACAAAAAAAATACCTAGAATTTAATGCCAACAACTATTACGGTAAAATAACCCGTAAGTATATTGTTCCTAAGGTAGATAATAAGATAAGTACAACCTTAGAGAAGTGTAGTAGTAAGCTAATATTTAAGAAAAGATTAAAAGTAGAACTATTAGATTTATTCGATAAAAGTGTTAGGTAGTGCATGGCATGACGCGTCGCATAACCGAGGTATTCTTACTTAACGAGTTGTTTGTGGAAACGCTTATTCCTTGTTTAGAGTATTAGGGTTAAGGTAGTTCGTATAAAAAACAACAATTTTAGTAACGAGCGTATTATCCGCCAACAAACTGTCCTCAGTTTGGCGGAACATTATTTGTTAAACTAGCGTATAAGATTTTGTGATATAAATAAAAAAAATATTTTTTATTTTTATTGTTTTACAACCCTATCTGAATATAACAATTAAACCAATGATGTCGGTAATCGTTGGTTTCAAGCACTTTCATAATTGTAAGTAAAACAAATAACACGAAATGACTCGCTGGCCAGACGCTACATTATGTAGGAGAGAATACAAACGCATTTCTTACCTACTAACGGCTACTTAATTATGCAGGTTTTCCGGAAATGCTACTAAGCGAAATTAGTCCAAGGTCAGCTGAGGGTTCTTCGGACACCTTAATTGGCTAACGGAGACCCACCCCAGTTATAAATTACATTCAAACCCCTTCCCAAAACCGATTGCCTTATTTGAATAATCTGAAAGAAATTAACTACTCTCATTTGAAACTCTTTTTATGGCGGTTATTATTACACTTGATAAAATAGCAGTAAATTTCAAGCGACATCAATCAATGTCCACTTAATGATAACCTGAATAATCCTAACTATTAAGTAAAATTTAGTTAACACAGTCACCTATGTGCATGACACAATTCAAAAGAAACTTTGTTCCGAAACCATATTTAATCTCAAATTATGTTGAAAATCCGCGTTCCGCGTAAGTAACGTTACGTAAGTTTTAACCTATTTATTTACATATTTTATTAGATCAATTGAAATGTGTGTTTAGCGCATAAAGACCTTTGGCATTTTTAAATTCAAAAATGTTTGGGTGTTCACTTCGGAAACAACATCATCATATACTTCCTCTAAGCGCGGGCCTCCTTTTGTGAATAATGGGAGAAAATGGGCAGTAAGTAGTTCCTGCAAAGGCCCAAAGAGGGTCTTGAACATTCACGAAACGACGGTTTTGCTTAGGGCTTTTTGCCGGGCGCTCACCTACCTGACGCCTCGAAATGTCTGCGGCCTGCTACTGTGGGCCGCCCGCCGGGACGTATGCAGTTGAATGCCAAGAGCGATCCTGCGACGCCCCCCTTTACAAGGCGGAGCCGGATGTCGTTGGTGGCTTTAGACGGTAGTCCAGTTTCGGTTAGTCCGTCATACTCGTCCTGCCTCCCCGGATAGAAGGGATGCGAAGGCATTTCCCCAACCTAAAAAAAAGGGCTTTTTGCCGAGCCGAGAAATTTTGTTATTGTTCCACCGCCGCCGCCGCGCCGTACCTCTCCGCCCACACCTCCAGCACAGCATTTAGCATTTGTTAGAATGGTCGTGAAAATATTCCTAGCGATGCTTGGCTCTGTTCGCTGTTCAGTTCGTCAAATTTAAAAACGGCGAATTCTCGATGCTCTGTTCCATGTGAATGCTCAACAAGCACATTTAAATATCATTTACCTACTAAATATATTATTATAAGTATAGCGATAAGACCGCCTATTGTTACCATTATTTATTAAGCAATTTTTTTTGTAAGATGTTTCTCTACTGTCGTGGTGCAATAAAGAGTAAATTATTATTATTATTATTATATTCCATTTAATATAAGATCAAAATTATACTTACTTACTTAATTACACCTCCACATCTAAAATTAACTTGCCTGAATAGTAGTCATTAAAGTTCTTAAACTGGGTACTCTGGAAACCTTCTAGACAACTCTAATAAATACACAACTTCGACAATATTTCACGATTTTGGAAGGGAGTGAATTGTTTCAAATTCAGACAATTGAAATTAACATTCCATGTAAAACTTTGAGGGACATCCACCACTTTGAATTTTAACCTCTAAATTATCAATTAATATACTTAATACTAAGGCAAATTATTTTCATCAGGTATGATTTTTTTAAATATACCTACACTCGTAAACTAAAACTTGTAGACCATCACAAAGACAAAACATTCGACCCTCTCTTGCAAGAATGTTAGTCCGAGAGGGAGGAACCTTTAACATTATGTCCGACATAAACGCGATCATGCTTGCTAAGAAGGTGCAGCACTTATGTAGTACGGTCGTGGTCGGTAGTAGGTCGTCGACACGGGAGCGACAGCTACGACCGCAAATTTGGCAAGTAAATGTCCTGCCCGGCGACCACCTTTAAAGGACAAGAGATCGAACTCAGTTGCAAAGTGTGTTCCTCCAATTTTCTTAATCTTTAGATTCTTTGTCCCAGTTTGTAGAATCTACCTCAATTACACCAAGCCACATAAGCAAGCTATAGCTTTGAATTAAACCAGCGGCTCTGTGAGCTGTACAGCCCGCTGTAGAAGCTGTAGAATTGACTTAAGAAATATTATAATTTCTTTTGAAATTATAATATTTCTTAAGTCAATTCTACAGCTAGAGTTCTTTTGAACGAAGGCAAAAAATTATGCCTCGAGACGATAACTCCATTCTGGTATCTCAAAAAATTACGATGCTTCACCGTTTTAATATTGCTTGTTAGAGAGAGAAAACGCAAACATTGTGTGACATCACGTTACGGGCCGCGGCGACGGCGGCGCCGAACACGATGGGCCCAGCACATTGCCGTCTATTAGTGACGTCACAATCTTCCAGCGTCATCGTTTCATATGAAGTTGCGTTTTGCGAAAAACAAAAAAAAAACATACCCATTCTTAAAACTTTGGACACTTAAAACTTCGTGATTATTTAACCTTTTGCGTTGTTTTTTTCTCCATTTGACTACATTTTTTATCTTTCTTCGAGAATAGAATTATTTTATTTATGGTCTACACCCCTATTATTGAACCTGCTCACGAAATTTCACGCGAATCGATTGAGAAATGCGACCTGTAGACAAGAACAGCTGCCGGCAGGCTAAAATAGAGAACTTCATTCGCTTCGATCGCTCGTTCAATAATACAAATGATTAAGTCCGCTTGACCAAGTATTCCGTCTTTCTTTGTATTCTGGTCATCTACATACCCTAGTTATGCAAACTTTACTGAATATTTCAACTGAAAAGTGATCGATAGCACAGATATAACGAGGCCTATCGTGGAATGCATTTTTCATGAAGACGCGGCAAATCGATAATAGAATTTAGTTTCAAATCGCGGGTTTTATAACAGAAGTTTCATCAATATTGTTCATATACATCCTTATTTTCAATTAAGTAGTCATTATAAAGACTATTAGCTTACATTGAAAACACTAAGCGATACAGTTAAAGGGAAATAGGGACGGAATATTTTCAAAATTATATGCAAAGATACATAACGCATAATGATCAATCTACGTAATTATTATTTACATACAAACATACATTCACGCCTTTATCCCTAAAAGGGGTAGGCAGAGCACATGAAACTTGTGTTCCAGTGCCACTTTTAGCATCAATGTGGGTATAAAAGATCGACAAAATGTGGTATCGTAATTATTATTTATTGGATGTATATAATTATATCATCGATATAGCTCTCCGAATCGCTAAACTTATGTGGCAGTGGGGGGCACATTGCACAAAGAACCGATGGTCGTTGGGGCGGCAAGATTCTTGAATGGCGACCACGTCCCGGCATCGGCAGTGGTTAGGATAGACCGCGTCAGGTAGACCGATGCCCTATTAAACGTTGCGGGAGTTCGAGGGATGCGGATGGCGTAAAGCGCAATGAGAATATTAAACATATACCATACATAGCTCATGCAGTCTGAAAGCCTTGCGAAACTCAGAAAACCATTTGAGGATCTCTTCATCAGCGTTCATACAGTTGTATGTTTCATAGCCACTATTCAGGAACAGTTTCCAGATGGTCCAAACGTCTCATCTGCAGCTAGCTCGAGCAATTTTAGCACACCCTCTCGTCTCTTCATCTGGCAGTAGTAACGAAACCTCTGGCAGCATGTGGTGGTTATGTGGTGATGTCCCGCAGTTGCCGATGGATGCCATATTGTTGTTGATGGTGTGACGGCGATGACGAAGTCTCTTCTAAATAACCGTAGAACGGTACTGCATCCGAGGCAATATATCCTTTTCTCGCAAAGGTTTGATTTTCGCAAAGCCCTCCAAGTGCATAAACCATGTCAATAAGAGACATTGTAATTTTATAGATATGTTATTATGAATTGAATATCTAAAGACTAAAATGAGGTATGGAAGTAAAAGCGTAAGACATAAATATCATGAACACATACGGTAATCTACTTGCAATTGAATTATTTAATTTGTAGATAAACCACTAACGGCAGACCTAACCTAGTACCTAATAAAGTAATGTATACGGCAGAGTAACAAAAATAAAAATAAAATAAATAAATATTAGGGGACAATCTTACACAAATCGACCTAGTCCCAAACTAAGCAAAGCTTGTACTATGGGTACTAGACGACGATAAACATACTTAAATAGATAAATAAATACTTAAATACATAGAAAACATCCATGACTCAGGAACAAATATTCGTGCTCATCACACAAATAAATGCCCTTACCAGGATTCGAACCCGGGATCTCTTGCTTCGTAGGCAGGGTCACTACCAACTAGGCTAAAGCGGTCGTCTAAACTAAACTAACAGCATAATATATGTTATTTAAATACCAACGAACGTAGGTCGAAGACCCTATCATTAATTAGACTACATAGTTGATGCATGAAATAGTAAACGGAATCTTTGGAGGAGGCCTATATCCAGCAGTAGTAATTTTTCGGCTGATAAGATAATGTTGATAAGGCCAGTTTAACCCAGACCCATACCGAGCTTGGACACCTGACAATGTTTTTTTATGTATATAAGTATATATAACAATATTATTTTGTTAAACTTATTGATGCCCCGGAAAAACAAGCCTTATTAAGCTCTTTATGGAGATTAGTGGAAGGCTCTTTCCATTTTTTATAGAGTGTAGTGCCAAATAGGTAAAGAATCGGTAATGCTCGACGCCCTGACGTGCTCGACGATTTGAAATATTTAATGTCGGCTTAAAACTTATGAGGCATACTTTCTCCTGGCACAATATCTTTACTAAGATAATGAGGCTACTTAAATTAAAAAAGTAACCTTATGGAAGCGTTTCTGAAATCTTTGGTCAGAACAGGAATGCTTTTAACAAGCCCCACTATATTGCTTGCAGGATGCAACGTTTCACGGGCGGAGGTAATTTGTTGGGATTTACGATTATTACATCTTACCTTAGCAATAAATACTGGCAAGAAAGAAACAAGATTTGTTGTGTTTTGTTCGACGTGCAATACAAAGTTTGCATGAAATTCTATCAAGTTTCACAGTGAAACTAGTGTAGTAGGTTAGTAATTATTACACTGGTATAAAGTAATTCTTCTTAATAATTTCCGACAATATCCCGTGAAGGGCAGGGTAATTGCGTAACTCATACGAGCGTCAGGACACACCCACTGACCCTTTCAGCGTCAGTAATTTACTTTGAAAACAATGTTTTAACCAGTCGGCCATAAAACATTGTTTTCAAAGTAAATTACTGAAGCTTTGAAGTCTCAAATCAGTACCTAAATCGCTGAACCAAGAGTACGTATAATTTGTTATTATAATTTGAAGAGTTACCTCGATTTTCTCAGGATCCCATCATCAGATCCTGGCCTGATGGCCATGAGACCAACTGGGAAAAAAAAGAAAAAAAAAGAAAAGAAAAAACCTCCTTCCTTTAAAAGAATTTTCCAAATCGGCAAAAGTGTCTTCGAGTAATGGAAAAAATACCTACATAAACAATAGAAGATTCCGACGAATTGAGCGACCCGAGGTTTTCATCGATTTTTAACAAGTTTTGAATCGTATCTCCTACTTTTGCACTACAGATAGAATTAAGTCAAACGGCTATCAGTTCTTAAATTTTTTATCTCCATTTTTGTCTACCGGATTTTGAAGGAAGAATACTGATTTTGTATGATTTTTTTAAACATTGTCTAAAAAAAACACTTATTTCGTATCTTTATTGACGTGAAAGATCTAACATATATGAAATTTACCCCTCCGGCCGCGTGGTTCGACAGCGTTGTCCGACACTCGGACTATAAAGAATTTTTTATTCCACTTAGTCCGACACTCGGACTACAAGGAATTCTTGTTTTCCACTTAGTCCGACACTCGGACTACAAGGAATTCTTATTTTCCTCTTTATCCGACACTCGGACTACAAGGAATTCTTATTTTCCACATAGTCCGACCTTCAAACTTCAATTTTATATATTTTCATTAATTAAAACACTATTATTTGGGTTCGTCTATGATGTCTCTAAAAACGTGTCTTAGGGTTTTCATTTTAAACTAATTAACACAAACGTTATAGCCAGAAAACCAGTTTTTTGGCCTAAAATTGTTCAACATGCCAAATATGTCGAAATCAATGAACTTTGAAATAAATATGGGATACTGTTGCTGTTAATATTATAAGCTACAAAAAACATTAGAAAACTAAGGGATTCAGATCGAAGGTCATTGGCGTATGGGAGCACCCTTAAGCTCGTACTTAAATTAAACTGCAAGCAGTTTAAAGTTTTACATTAAAGTGATTAGGTACCTACTGTGATTCCCCTGTGCTCTAGGAATAACTATATTGCCTGAAGTTGGTCGATCTGCATAATAACAGAGTCGATAAGTAGTGAGCTCAAATAATCTGCATGCCAATGGAGTTCGGAGTTTATGTAATCGCTTCTGAGTGCAAGTTTATCGACTAACATGAAGGTCGTTGTGGAGCTAATCGATTTTACGCTCAGGTGTTAGACTGTGACGAGCTTTACATAAAATGTAAATGAGATATCTGACATGAAAAACATGACTTTATTTCAGACTTGAAATTGATAGGAATAGGTAATACAAAATACCCTTATTCCATATAATTATTATAAGATTAGAAAATTCATGCGTAAATCCTCATGCGATTTTAAGGCAAACCGTTTCGAAACGCTTATGAAATGTATTGTTATGTTTCGAAAGCACAACGATCAAAATAAGTAAAACACTAATACAATACTTCCCTTCAATCACACTGATATTATAAATGTGAAAATTCGTTGATGTTATCAGAGAGACAAAATAAGGAGAATCTGAAGGAAATTGTATATTTATACAACATAAATTAAAAACTTCAATAGCGCGATGCAGAACATCACCAATTTTCATGCATATTCTAGCCTTAGTAGGTCATTCTCCAGTTTTTTGTCAGTGTCTAAACTCCTCAATGAAACGTATAAATATAAATGAAACGTATAAATAATATAAATCTGTCAAACTCCGTTAAACCATATGAAACGTATAAACAAGTTTGATGGAGTTAAGGTGAACCTCAGACCAATGGGTGTAGCAGGAGAGATAACCTTTCAAAAATTGCCCCCAAAGCTTTGAGTTCGAAACTATTAGGTACCTGTTGACGCCCCATCGAGAAAATACTTTATACCAATTTTAACCCTCTACTACCACCTGGAACCTCACGGCATTTCTTTTAACCCTGAAAAGCTTTTATTTTTTTCTCAAAATATCAAATTTTGCGTAAATGTTGCTAACCAATATAAAATATAAAAAAAACAGCTCTCTACTTACTTATTTTTCTGGAAAAAAAATAAAAAAATAAACATCCTGTATAACAATTCAGGCTCGTCGTACTAACACCATTTTTATACTGAATATTAACCAACTATCTCTCTACATAATATGTACGTTTCATGTAATGAACAAGCTTCTGACAAAAAAAATATTTTTGGTACAAGCTTTTATTGCCGACTGTACTTTTCTGTATACCATCACAAACTACTCATTGAGACGATTCTAACGAGCCCAAACTCAACGGGGTTACGTCGGTTAAGTACTGAATTCCCATAGCCACTTTCTGTCTCCATCATCAGATCAGCTCGATGGTATCATAATATTGAATTGCCATCCAAACTATACTTATACCCAAAATTTCAGCTCAATCGGTCACCGGGAAGTGGGTCAAATTTAACAAGATTTGATTACAGACAGACAGACAACGGGACAGGTGAAAGTAAATAAAAGCTTGTAACAAAGGTTGAACACTGTGAAATAAACGTAACGTAACGGCCGGGAAGCCAATTTGTGTTCGATTTTTAATAAGGAAAAGAGGTGTTAGCGCGGGCCGATGTCTTTTACTCGTACCTCTTTAAAGCCGAGAAAAACTCGGTCCCAGGTAAAAACAAAGCTTTAGCATTAAGAACAACATCGACGGTTGTGGATTTAATTCTTAGTACAGACACGCATTGAGCAGGGAATATCGTTTTCGTGTGTTCAGACAATATTAACACTTCCACCTATGTCTGAATCAACGATTAGATATTTAGTAACGGGAACCTAGCAGCTATTTACTTCTTATACATTTAGTATACTGGTGGTTAATTAAATTATATTTCATTTCAAGTTTCTAGTTTGTATGCCATAAGCAATGTCTGTACCCCATAATAAATTTACTGTAATAATGTACTACCCCATAATAATGTACTATCACCATCACTTTGTTCCTCAAATCTGGCTGCCAGTCGACATCAAAATTATATCACAGTCCAGCAGGTCGATCACGTAACGCATTGTACGCGCGTCATGTAGATCTAAATGTCACTTTTTATATGGGAAAACGACAGTCACAACGCGCGTTATCACAGTCTATCATAACGCGCGTTCAAAACGTTACGTGATTACCCCTCTGAACAAAGCTGAAGAGCTTAAATCAACGAGGGCTCTCAATTCCTCAGCAGATACAAATGTCAAGTCTAATATTGATTTTAATTAATATCAGAAAGTTTCCCAAATTGATGGATAAACAAATTAATTTTCGTAACGCGACGTAACGAAATTTAAGTTTCACAAATTGATCAGACACCCTAATATCAGCAGGAAACATCAAACAAAAGCGATCATCAATTTGGGCCGGCCTTAATTAATATTCAGTTTCACAACTATTTACCATTATTTGAAATTCAACAATACAGTTATGAGATATCTAAAATTACGTTCGTTTCTATAAATAACTTATTAAGTTCAAGAAGTTTTTTAAGTAAAACAGTTTTATTGTAAGCGATACAATAATCATGTAGATAATGAAGCTACTAAAGGCTAAACTATTATTGTTACCTAGGTTCCAGGAATTAGTCATCACGCCACCCTTTTCATCAATCCAGGACATTTATCAGATCAAAATAAAATCGTGGTGTGACGCATCCAAAGCATTTGAGCGGTTGACTGATCTTATATCAATTCAAAGTGCGCAAACGAAAAGCGTAAAAACTGCTTAAATGTTTTTCCGTATATTCTTTGGATATTTAATCGTTATTTAAAACATTCTTTCTGTTTTTGAGGTACATTGATCGTCTTAAAAGCGACCGACGGAAGCTAACTTGGTTCCATTTCTATGACCATAAAAGAAAAGGAAAGTAATAGACAATTATTCAAAAAGGAGAAATTAAAAATAATTAACCACATAATTATTACAAAACTACGTAAGAAAATAGGCGTGATAAGATTTCTATTGTATGAGGATTTTTTTTATCCTCAACTCAATGAAAGTAAACAGCAATGAAAGATTGTACTTTTTTCGATCAAGCCATAAACAAACACTGGAGATGAAAGATGGGGAGTCACTGGAGCGTTTTTTTCGCTACGCCGTTCGTGACCAATCATTGTCCCTTGTTGCAAAGTTGTCATAAGAAACTTCGCTTTGTTTTAAAGCTAGCTTCTGTATTTGAATATTAAATTGATAATATCCATAGAGACCTTGGTCAAACTTTAATACAATTGGTATTCTATATAAGTTAGATAACTTTTCACATTGTCTATTGTGAATGTTCGCTCCAGTTTGGAATCTAGTTTATGGATATAAGAGGAGGGTTTCGTAAGGACATCCAACTCTCTTGAGTTTCCAAGTGCACCCTAACATGTAACATTTATAAGTTCATCGTAAACTTGAAAATTTTAAGGAATATACAATATGCAGAACAAATGCGCCCTACTCCCGCCATAAGCTGGTTTAAATTGACAGAAGTTGAAGATGTACTCTTCTTCATCTTCGTGTAAAGGGATCAAATAACTTGAACTATATTTTATTTTGCCAATATTTTGCCACTTTTAACCCTTGGGGTGTACCTTTTAAGCGGTATTCCGCAGTACAAGGAGGACACTATGAGTAATCGTTGCAGGAATAACCCATACAAGTAATACCAAAGTCTTTGTTCCCTTAAGGTTACGCTTGTTTCCTAGTATGATTGCTTTGTCAATATTAAGATAATCAATGGCTTGATTGCTTGGTTGATTTTCTCTAATCTTTTCTAAGCGCATAACATTTTTATAATAAATGACCTAATGAAATTTTGGCTCTACCCTTTCCAGCTCTTAAAAATTACTTGAAAAAAACATTGATCTTAAGTCTTATTACAGGGTTGAGCAATGACAGAAATGCATGGCCCAAACCCCAAAATAGCTTAATTATTCATATAACTTATTCGGACATGTGTTCTTGTAGAACAACGCATTATGATGTATTTTTTCTTTGTATTCATATTCAGTTTGACTTATTTTAAGTAGGTTAAGAACTATCATTGTACTTAATACTTTTGTCAAAAAATGACTGACTGTTGAGTTTCTTTCGGCGTTTCTTCTTAACAGTGGTCTGCTTTTTCAGAAACGCTGGTAGAATTTTGACTTGTAAAAGTGCCATTACGGCCTACTTCACTTCACTACACAGTATAAAACAAAGTCGCTTCCCGCTGTCTGTCCCTATTTTATGCTTAGATCTTTGAAACTACGCAACGGATTTTGATGCGGTTTTTTCTAATAGATAGTGATTCAAGAGGAAGGTTTATATGTATAATATAGTACCCGTGCGAAGCCGGGGCGGGTCGCTAGTGCAGAATAAAAATCATTTATTTATTTCACAAGTCATCTTTTACTTTATACTCCGCGCTCTTAATTAAGCACCGCCTGCACCGCCCGCAACGCCAAATATGCAAGTTGACTAATAAGTCAAGCTGTTAGTGTTAACTATCAGTAAAGTCAGTACAGATTATTTACTACACGCCTATAACATTTAAATAAGTGCTCCCTGATTGGCGCGGGATGCATAAAAACCGGGCAGTAGGAATGCAGTACTGCACCGCAATACAATACTACTGTCCATATGTAATACAGAATTTCGACAAGTACTCGTAAGGAAATCTGGGCGTCAGCAGTAACGACTCGGTAACTCGGTAATCTCCAAATGCACAAGTGGACTTAAAAATCTATGTTTTTTCGCTGCTAGTTCGTCGGGCAATCCATACTTATATTACAAATTCGAAAGTCTGTCTGTCTGTCTGTCTGTCTGCCTGTTACCTCTTCACGCTTAAACCGCTGAAACGATTGAGATAAAATTTGGTATGAAGATATATTGAATCTTGGGGAAGGACATAGAAAAGTTTTTATCCCGGAAATCATCCCCTGAAGACCTCTTCAGGGGATGATTTTCTCACCCCCCCTTTCACCTGAAAGGGGGGGTGAGAGTTTGAATGGAGCTACGATATAAACACGGCAGAAGCTAGTAATACCTATATTGCTCACGACCTACACCGACGTTTCGTCAGCGAAGCCAGGAGCAAGTTTGCAACAACTATAATCGGATTAAGACTCGGGCGCGAGTTGAAAGAAGATGTGTCCTGTTCAGAGTCAGTTACGGTATTCAGTCATACGAAGCTGGATGCACTCCGCATTTTGGTGCAAATCTAAAATTAATGAATTATAAATTAACAACAGTAAAATTGTATTACTGACTACATTATTTATCTACGATCAAGAACATTTTTGAAAATATAATTTATGGGGTTTTAAATAAGGTTATAAAATAGTTACTGAGATTTAAAATGAACGCCGTTTGACTATAAGAAATCATAACTTATGAATGAGAACGGTTTATGAGAAATAAAAATTCGGTGAATCGTTTTTCGGAAAAATAAGAGACTCCCAAAATAGTCCGTCACTAAGACTAGTGACGAGCATTTTTCCACAAACTTCATACTCACAAGGGTTGACGTTTCATAAAAAGTTCCTGATTTTACTATTTTATTCGCCGACCTCTTTCCATTCATCCCTTACCTGCTGAATGAGACCTATCCTATATTACGCCCCTCTCCTCGGTCCTGTGCCAAACTCATCAAATGATCTTGGCATTCAGCAGGTATCGTCGGCTGATTATATCGACGATGGCCACCTCTATATCATAAAGTACACTAGTCGAAGTGAGCTGTAGAAAACCCGTACCTGTCTTATTTGAATTTTGAAAAAGTGGATCGACGTAAAAATTCTGTATAATTATTTTACGTGCTCACACACGAGAATCAGTTGAGAAATGTGACCTGAGGCTCTAGTATAAGTTTTACCGAGACAAAACGTTACGACCGCGTTTGCGTTTAGCTACATACAAATTGAGGGTAAAACGCAAACGCGATCGTAACGTTTTGTTTCGGTAAAACTTATACTAGAGCATCTACAGAGGAGAACAACTAAACAGCGAAATACCAGACATCGGATAAACGATTTTCGGGCCAAGCTGAAGCACAGAGCTTCGTTTACTTCGCTCGCTCCTTCGATGATGCTTATGATTAACCTATATTCATTTTAGCGTCTCATTTAAATGTCTCTGTTTGGAATGTTGACGTGTAAAGAATGTCATCTGGAAGTCCGCTATTTGTACAGTCACGTCTATAAATATGTACTCGTATACGATTAAGAACGTAATGTCGGGGGAATAAAGTTGAAATCTCGATGCATATTTTTAGAGCTGACCGTACATTCTTGTTTGGGATCGAGTAGGTATATCAAGTATACGTGTCGAATAAGTATACGTGTCGAGTAAGTATACGTTTTAAGCAAGGGTCGCAATTATATTTGTATTGTAACAAAAGAGACCCCCAGATCCCCAGAATAGCACTTGGCTTAATTGGTCCTTTCGAAACAGAGATGAAAGCGACATGTCAGGGATGTCCATGGAGGGATAATCTGTCGAATCGGCACATGCGTCTGTTTTCTGAACTCATCGTAATCCAGAGCCTAGTTTTGATCAAAAAAGCATATACCCAAGTATATACCTACCTACCGTGCTGGATACCAAAATACAACTGCCATTTGTAACCTAGTTTAGGTAGGAACGGGAGTGAGAGAATCCTCTCCACAGTTCCATATCACTCTCGAAAGCAATTTTATTAAGTAGACGCTCGCAAGATTTAGGGTAGGGAATATACAATTTTGTATTCCAAAAATCCAGATTTCTGCGGTAGGTACTATGCCACCTAGCTTCGCTGAATAAATGATGAGCTAATAGAGTCGATTCTTTGTCTTATTTTTTATTTTATTTAAATACTGGTTCATTATGAAAGTGTTGCTGGAATACTTTAGTTTGCGTTCATATTAACATTAACTTTAACTACTAGTTATACTGTAGCATGCTTTTTTAGGTACCTACCTATTATAATATACCTGGCTTGCGTATTAAGATTTAGCGAACATTTTAATAGATTTTATAAATTTTGTTACTTATTGTGTAAATGTATTTTGTGTACGTATGCAGTATTTAGCACCTCGCGGTGCCAACCTACCGAAAAAAATAAATTGTTTCGTAAATTAAGTTCTCTTAAGTGAAATGTATAATTTCTTAGAGAAAATAAAGTTCTTTAAACAATTCAATTCAATTCAATTATTTATTCTGCAAATAGGCCACAAGGGCACTTTTACATGTCAAACCGTAATTTACAATAAAATAATAATAATAATCTTACAAAATAATAATTTAAAATGATATATAAAAGGTTAACAAACTAAATGTCACTAAGTTAATGTAAACAAAACAAAATTACAAAATATGACCATTACATTCGATATAAGATCTGTATCAGCATTAACAAGAAGTTAATCATATTAATTATTATTACATTATATTAATTATATTCATATTAATTAAACCTAACCTTTTTGTTAGTTTAGGTTTGTACGTATTGTTGACGAAGACTGTTTCGGATTCTGTAATTGTTAGAAAGTGCTTAGATGTGTTTCTGTACGCACTTGATGAAGCCTGCGTAGCGGTTTTTTTTTTGAAATATTCTTTATTAAATGCACTTCGATTTATATTAACATTAGTTGATATATACTTAAATATAGATAGTTCTTATTTGTGAGAGTTAGCTGCTGCTGTGCTGTTAGGCCAGTTACCTACTCATTAGGCACTGTGATATCAGTAAGTGGTCAGTTTCAGCTGTCAGTCAAGTCAGTGGAGGACAAACGGTGGCAAACAAGCGAACGGCTCACCGTATGGTAGGCAGACACCGTCGCTTATGGACGCTTGATACACCAGAAAAATCACAAGCGTGCTGCCGACCCTTTATTGATTTGAGGATTCGTTGTGTAGACAGTTAGAGATAAACGCGGGTCTCACACTCTCAACACAGCACATCCTGGAGAGCTCTGGTGAAACTCACCACCAGAAACACAACAGCAAATGCCTATATTCCGTACGGCCTCCGCTCGATTCGCAACACTGCTTTTCATAGTAACACCTCCACCGCGAGTGAGTAAGCGAAGCGGATTGAACGAGTTAAAATGAGTCCGCTGTGTCAGGCTCATTTCTCACCTCGCCCGCTTCGCAAAGTCCACTGGCAGTGGAAGGAAAAATACTGAAACTCTTTCATAGTAGAAGTGCACAACTACTTTACTCAGGCCTACTCAGTTCGCTAACTCCGCTCATTACTCTTTTTTAGTGGAAGGGGGGCATTTATCATCATCATCATCATACCAGCCGAAAGACGTCCACTGCTGGATATAGGCCTCCCCCAAAGAGTGCCACAATGACCGGTCCTGTGCCAACCGCATCCAGCGGACTCCCGCGACCTTTACTGGACTGATGACCTGTCCACCTTGTGTCCACCCACGCTGCGCCTTCCGTTACGTGGTCGCCACTCGAGAACCTTTCCGCCCCGACGGCCATCGGTTCTACGTGCAATGTGGGGCACATTGCACGTAGAACCGATGGCCCACTGCCACTTAAGTTTAGCGATTGGGAGGGCTATATCGGTTATCTTGGTTCTGCTGCGGATAGCCTCATTTCTGATGCGAGGGGAGCTTTACCTATCCGTTTTAGTGGAAGGCGGAATTATTATCATAGTAGAAAGAGTGGAAAGTAGGTTATCTTCATCAAACCATAGTAGTGCGCCATAGTATCTAGATGCGTCGCCGCACGCACACTCAAACAAAATCTCGACTGGCGCACTGAGAAACGGGTCGAGATTTTGTTTGAGTGTGCGTGCGGCGACGCATAGATACTACGGCGCACACTTACAAGACGCGCGCGGTGCGTATGTAGAAGATAACGTACTTTGCACTCTTTCTACTATGTTATTATGGTTGTACGCCTACATTTAAATAAATGCTTCCTGATTACCCGCTCTCTCTCCCTTTCACTCTTCCCCCTGGGTGGCCCATAAGGCCCCTAGTGAGGTTATCCCCATCCCTAACTATACTTGTAACAGGCCGCTCTGCAGGCCTAAGAGGCCTGCAGAGCGGCCTAAAAAAAAAAACCTGATTACCCGCACTGGGCCAGCGTAGATAATCAACTGCCCGTTCCCTCTCATCCATGAGAGGAGGCCATTGCCCAGCAGTGGGACGTCTATAGGCTGATTTTATTATTATTATTATATTCCTGATTAGCACCGTGTGGTGCGCATGTGCGCAGAAGCAGGCGGTGCAGTACTGCGTGTTTACCGCCCCGTTTCTGCGACATACCTATATTACTGCTACTCTCGGTAAAGGTGAAGGATGACAGCGGTGAAGTGCAAATTACCGCATACCGATCACACTCACCAAAAGCTACTGAAAACCATTTATTTATTAGGTTAATTTTTATCTTTGAACAGGCCAAAGGAAGTTTTCTTTTAGGAATACTGATCCCAATGGAGCTCATACTATTTATCATATCACTTCCAATTATAATAGATACGAATATGTAACTAATTAGACGTAGGTAGATATGTCTCCTAACAGACGTAGACGAATATATGTATTTTAAAAGAGAAGGAGCGTAGATCCGAATGGAGCCCAGCGCGGTATCTCCTTTGATCTCCAGATTAAACCCAAGTGGACACGGCTCTTGAAAAGGTATGCCTAGATTAGTCAGCTAACGATTCCTCTTGAGTAAATATATTCTTCAGATGGAAATTCACCTCTAAAAGCTTTTTGATTAGAATTTTGTGAGAAACCGATTTTCATGATATTTGAACGTTTCGAACAACTTTTTAGGGTTCTGTAGCCAAATGGCAAAGAACGGAACCCTTATGGAGTCGTCATGTCTGTCTGTCTGTCTGTCCGTCCGTATGTCACAGCCACTTTTATCCGAAACTATAAGAACTTACTGTTGAAACTTGGTAAGCAAATATATTCTGTAAACCGCATTAAGATTTTCACACAAATATAGAAAAAAAAACATCTTATCTCAACGACATCTTCAAAAATGATATTGAGGTTTCTAATTATAATTTTTTTCTAAACTGAAAAGTTTGTGCAAGAGACACTTCCAAAGTGGTAAAATGTGTCCCCTCCCCCTGTAACTTCTAAAATAAGAGAATGATAAAACTAAAAAATATATGATGTATATTATTATGCAAACTTCCACCGAAAATTGGTTTGAACGAGATCTAGTAGGTAGTTTTTAGGGTTCCGTAGCCAAATGGCAAAAAACGGGGCCATTATGGATTCGTCATGTCTGTCTGTCTGTATGTCTATCCGTCCGTATATCACAGGCATTTTATTCAAAAACTATAAGGTATATTTGAATAAAATTTGAGGATAGGTGTATTTTGTTAGCCGCTACATAGTTTTGTAATTAACTTACAAAAAAAAATTTTTAGGGTGCACTCCATACATAAAACTGAAAGTCAACAAATTTTTTTTCATTGCAAGTCCACGTGTCAATCGATAGGCCTTAAATAAATATACGGTTTCTCAGCACTTTTTTTGATTAAGTGAATAGAGTCGGAGATAATCGCCCCGAAAGTCACTAAAATTGTGTCCCCCCCTCCTCCTGGCCTCTAATCTTTGAACCATGTATTTTAAAAATATGAAAAAAATCATACACATAGGGGTTATTCAATTCATTCAGCTTTGTTTTGAACAAGATCAGTTCAAAGGTTTTCGAGATATTTCTAAAAAACTGCCTTCCTTAAAGAAAAGGACGTAAGTGCCATAAGATTTCAGTAACGATATGACCTTTTTAATAGGCACGGAACCCTTCGTTGTGCGTGGTCCGACACGCACTTGGCCGCTTTTTTTTAATACGTCATAAATCGAAAACCGCAATTTACCTTTCATTCAACGGATAATGATATGGAACCCTTTTTGCGCGAGTCCGACTCGCACTTGGCCGGTTTATTTATTTTTGTCACCATTGGCTTGATCTTCGTAAACTAAGTCTTTTGCTCCTAATTAGTTCGTCCGCTTCTAAATCGACAGGGATTTAATAGAATGTTGTGTGCCATTTCCTTACAGAGAGCTTTTTACTGATGTCCTCCAGACTTAATTACTTGCCGATTCACTGTCAGGATTATACATGATCTACATGTGCAGTCGTATTATAGATTAAGATTTATTTCTTTCATAATATTAAAATACTTAAATTACACAATGTTAATTTAAACGCCTAAACTTAAATCATGTCACCCCTATACCATGTGTATAACGCAAGGGTTTTTTCCTGAAAGTGTCAAGTGTCAAGTGTCGTGTGGAACTAATCAGTTTTCCCGTTACCGTTGTTATATTGCGCGGAAGTGGGGTGGAATGCTTGAGGTTCAGAGGGGTAATCAAGTAACGTTTCGAACGCGCGTTAGGACAATTTACCAACCATTGTTTTACCAAATAAAAATGACAAAGTATCACTTCAATAACAATTTTACGAATAATTATATTTGTCCAATTATTATGTGACAAATAAACTCTTCACAAATAATTATAATACTCTCGTCATTTTTTTGTCTATTTGTCATAACAATTCATTTGACTAAATGTTTATTGTCTAAAAAACTCTTCACAAATAATTATAATACTCTCGTCATTTTTTTTTCTTTTTGTCATAACAATTCATTTGACTAAATGTTTATTGTCTAAAGATTTTCTGTTTTAATAAAGTATTTGAGAAAATACCAAATGCCTGACCGTTATTTTCCGTGGTAATATTATGCTGAGTGAAAATTTGACCAAATGAAAATGTGCCTACTACAATTATTCCAAAGATTGCATTACCAAACACAACGGTTGCCAAAATTTGTTTGGGTAATGAAATTTTCGCCGAAAACGGCTGGATCGCCATTTTTCCATATAAAAATTGACATCTACGTAGAGCTACCGTTTACTTATTACGTGCGTACAATGTTTTACGTGATCGACCCGCCTGCATGCGTACGGTCAAGCTTCTGCGCATCCCGCGCAATTTACAATGCTGGTTATACAATACCCTGTTTATACAATACTGGTTACTGAAAATTCAGGCTTCTAGTTTTATCCACATCGAAGTTTTATAGGGGTCGAAAATGGCCTGAACTTCGAGAAAATGATGGTACGGCCGTGCCGCTGTTTTGCTCGACTTAGCGGGGCACCGTGCCCCCAGATCTTGTCTAGGGCAATTAACTCGTAAAACCGATGGCCGTTGGGGCGGAAAGGTTCTCGAGTGGCAACCACGTACCAGAAAGCGCTGCGTGGGTAGGCCCCCACAAGGTTGGCTGGTGACCTGGTAAAGGTCGCGGGAGTCCGCTGGATGCGGGTGGCGCAGGACCGGTCTCTTTGGGGGAGGCCTACGTCTAGCAGTGGACGTCTTTCGGCTGATATAATGATCATCTTGTACATACTTTAGAAAAGAAATACAAATAAACTCGCTTTAATTGTTCTTCGTTGTCGTTTGTAATGACAGTGAAATATCCATTAATCCATATGTAGGTAGGGGTGTATGACTGTTGCGATTTGCAGCAGTGGGTAAGGCCACGTTTAACTACACACTGGCGTAATGATGCGCGGTAACCGCCTACTTAAAGACTTGTCACTAACCAGTGAATAACCGTTTCGGTAGCTAAACTTCAGTTCAATTTAAAATAAGGTTCAACGCAGACGAAGCTAAATAGAGCGCCGCGCCAGCGCGACAATCGAGTTAGCTCCTTCCGATGAGATTATACCACGACCTATTAACTCCCTTCTGTATCCGTGGATGAAAATAATTTTAATTACAGACTAAATACCTCGTCAAGAAGAATATAACTCGTATACGGTAGAAATTTTTGTGGAAGAACACATCACTTCATTTAGACTTTCAGCCCAAATGGCTTATTGAACAAGCAAGCGAAAGGAACGAAATTCGCCGTTTCAGCTGGGCCTAGATTCTGTTTTATAGTCGAAATTTTCTAAACTAAGCTCATCAATGGCCATTATACTCAGCTCATGAATGCCTTTGATTGTGGTCCGAACAAAGGCTATTCAAAACGCGCGCGTACCTAATTTGCAAAAAAAAATTGCGCCACATAAAATGTTCTTTGAATAATGAACTCTATCTTCTTTTACAATATCGACAACACAGCTAACTGACCATCCGTGCACTTTATGTGCATTGTAATAAGGTTCTTTATAAATACAGGATGGTCAGTTAACAGTGTTTGCGTTTGTATGTCCGGCAGCAGGTTGCATTTCTCAACCGATTCTCGCAAAATTTTGTGTGCAGGTTTAATAATGATATAGAATTATTTTGTCGATTCAGTTTTTCGAAATAAAAACCAAGTGCGTGTCTGGCTACTTGCCTCGAACTAAAATAAGGGCTTTAAATAAATAAACGCAAAATACACTTTAAAAGTATTGTATTTACTTTCGTAAGAGCGGTATATACTTATAATTTATTGTCATGGAAAGCCCTCAATACACATAATACGATGACGTTAAAAGCAATGATTTCAGCGTACACTGAAATTACATGAAGCTTTTTCAAAATTTCAAGCTCGTACTGCACTCTTTGTGACATGGAAAAACAAAGGACAGCTTAAAACGCAGTGAAAAGTAGGATTACTGTCCATATTTTGCATTCACTTACAAAGACAAGTGATGATTTACAGCTTAAACTATAGTACGCGGAACTTTACTACTGCGTTTTAAACGGTATTTTCCTTGTTTTTTAGTGCTAGGAGCTTCCGTTACTGCATTTAAAACAGGTTTTTGTAAAAAAAGAAGCATAACTAAAGCTTTTTTGCCATTAAAATGATTCAATATTTAATTGACATCAAAACTACATATATTATGCCCAGTCAAATATCAAGTCAATGAGACCACTTTTAAAGTATGAAAATCGACTAGCAAGATTTGAATATACTTACTTGTTACTTTGTAAAAAAAACACTGTATTTCTTAAAACTGTTCAAAAATATTGTTTATTAAACATAATTACGTTTTACTGGTAATGGCATAGTAATTGCGTGACAAATCCCGTAATGGCTGCGTCAATACATATTACTATTAATTTTAACTAATTTACTTTATATCTTTTTATATATTAAATCACACATTAAATATGAACGCATCCTATTACACACCATACCTGGCAACCTTTCCGCTTCCCCCACCCCTAACCACAGTGCACGAAATATACCGATCGCGCGCGCAAACTTTCACTCTTAACACTATTAAAAAATTCGAAATTCGTTTTTTTTTTATTAATTATTTTTTTGGATCTACCCACCGTGGGAGGAAACATCAACAAAGTTGAATCTCCGTAAAATATTAATATAAAAAGTGGAAGTTACAAGTTAATCGCTTCAATTTGTATACATCTGTGTTCCAAACGTCGCAATTATCACCTGCAAATGTTATTCAATCGTGACAACCGCGCGTTACGCGAATATAAGTGAAGAAGAAGCCCAGGCGGTCGTTGAGCGAGCGCTAACGATACGAGCGATGGGCGAACAGTGTTTATTTGTGTTGTGCATTGAAGGTGATTGAAGTCTGTCTGTGAGTACATTTGGTGATATAAAAATAGTGATGGCGGAAGGATTGTATGATGTATGGTGAATTTCAAAGTGATAAAGCTGACAAAAAGTGAATAACATTATTGCGAGCCGTTGCTTACGGGGCCTTGTTTCGAGCGATTAGACTATCGTCGCCGTGGCGCAGTGGTTCCGCACGTCGGAGTGTATGGATCAGTTGGCTTAGCATGGTTGCCATTTTATCACTTATCGTTGTGGTAAAGACGCCCATCACGCTCTGACAAGTATGCGAGTGCGAGAGTGACGGATGCCTTATCCACAACGATAAGTGATAAAATGGCAACCGTGCTACGCCCGCTGGCTTTAGACGTTTGTGGGTTCGAATCTTGTGTATTAATGCATTTTTTTTAATTGATTTTTTTTTAAATTGAGTTATTTTAGTAAGAAACAATGACTTGATTTATGACGTGCATGGTTTTTTTAAGTATCTTTCATTTATAATTGTAAGACTTAATTAATTTTATTTTGTAGACATTGGCATAATATACTTGCGACATTTTGTAGTCCAGGGGTTTTTACTTTTTGTCATTTTGTATCGATTGTGTAGAAAAGGTTAAATTTTTAATACGGACATATTATTTTTAAGCACAATTTACTGTATTGTTTGATTTGTACGTTATAGCTTAATTTTTACATGTGGACGTTGTTACCTTGTTTTTTTTTTTTTTTTTTTGACATTGTGTATTTAGTTTGAATGAAGTGAAGGATTCTTTGGTTATTGTTTAATTGTTCCTCAGCCCCAGTTTTAATTAATGTTGAAATGAGCAGCCCCGCTAAAGTACCGTGTCCGCATTGTCCTGGTTTATCAAAATTGTACATAGCCCCAAGGGGTCTTAATGTGCATATCAGTCGAGTTCACAAGGGGAATGCCGTGCCCTCAGGTTCCAGTTTCGCATCACCAGGTCCAGGTTCATCCACAAGCGATGCAGGTCTTCATAGCCTGCCGGCTTTGAAAAATAATGTGCGTGTGCTGAAGCACATTCCAAAGGGTGCGAGGTGCCTTGCTGCAGGCAAGTTGACTAACCTGGTCGAAGCGTGTTTACGAACTAATGAGGTTGATGATTGGTTCGCTCTTCTCTCATTTTCTTTTACGGCGTTGAGGGTCCCTGAGGGTGGCGCGGGAAAATCTTTAACATCAAAAGTTAAGGATAATATTGATTGAAAGTTTGAATTTACATTTCCCTGATGAATATGAGCACAAACCTCGTTCATTATACCGTGCTATAGAAAGCAAGGTCCATGATGGAGACTTGAGAGGAGCAGTTCGCCTACTGTTGTCCGATTCTGCTCTTGCTCCGTCTGGTGCCGGTACGTTAGATGCTTTGAGATCTAAGCACCCTGGGCCGTCTAGACCGTTGGTTTTCCCACCAGAACCTGACTTGTCGAGTCCTTTCCTTACGGTGTCGGTTTCTGACGTGATTACCGCGATATGATCTTTTTACAATGGGTCTGCTGCGGCTTGGATGGCCTTCGTCCGCAGCATTTAAAGGAACTCACTTCACCAAGTGCGGGAGATAATGGATACAAACTTCTCGTTTTGCTCACTAAACTATGTAATTTTCTTTTACGGGGCATGCTTAACCCTCAAGTCTGTCCCTATTTGTATGGTGCGACTTTATGCGCATTGGAGAAAAAAGATAGAGGCATAAGGCCTGTAGCTACTCGCTACATGCTGATTCAGCAACACTGTTTACAAGCCAGAGCGACCGGGACGGCTAGTCAGTCTGCCGCGGTATAGCGCAGCGCTCACAACACTCTCCCACCATATAGTTCGTGTTAACTTAACCCCATATACAATAACCTAATGTGTGTAAACAAGTGAATAAACTCGACTTCTTAATTAACTACCTTGTTTATCTGAACTTACCGAATACTCAGCCCTCAGGTAGTTAAAGTGGTGACCCCGACGTGATCTTTGAACTAAACAGTGTTACTTTAGTGTTACTAAACAGCGAGTAGCTACAGGCCCATTGCAATAGGTACAACCTTACGGCGACTCGTTGCTAAATTGGGTTGCCGTTCAGTAAGGGAGGAAATGGCCGCATATTTTTAGCCGCGTCAGATAGGTTTTGGAACCCCATTGGGTTGTGAAGCGGCCATCCATGCAACAAGGCATTTTGCTATGTCTCGTGAAGACAGTGATACTGTTATATTGAAACTGGAAATCAGGAACGCCTTCAATTCTGTGGAAAGGGATGTACTTTTAGAACAGGTGAAAACCCGTACTCCTACACTGTAACCCTTTCTTTTCCAGTGCTATTCAACTCCTAATAATCTGTTCTTTGGTGACAGTACGATCTCTTCGCAGGTAGGTGCTCAGCAGGGGGATCCATTGGGCCCTCTGGTGTTTTGTCTTGCGATGCAGAATTGTATAGCGTCGTTGCAGTCACCATTGAATGTATGGTATTTGGATGATGGCATTATTGGGGGAGGCTCTGATGCTGTTCTTGATGACATAAGCAGGCTGCTGCCGGCTTTGAGATCGATTGGGATGGAAGTGAATTACTCAAAGTGTATCGTGTGGTATCCGGTAGGCCGTATCCGTGTGGTTCCTTAGCGTTTGATTCTGTGCCCAATTTTGAGTCAGTATTGCCAGGTGTTAGGCTGCTAGACAAGTCTTCGTTTTCTCTTCTGGGAGCGCCCATCTTTACGGAGGGAGTGAGTTCGGCGATTCAGGCAAAAACGCAGGCATTGGAGTCTGCTTTTTTGAATTTGGAACATTTGTCAGCGCACGTGTCACCAATTTTGTTACGCAACTGCTTTGCAATGCCGCGCGTTACGTATATGGATGTTTGGACAGGATGTAGAGAACTTTGATCGTGTGCTTGAGCGTGGCCTTGAAACTGTTTTAAACGTCAGTTTCAACGGGACACAGTGGCGCCAGGCAACTCTTCCTGTTCGTTATGGGGGATTAGGGGTCCGTGGCATGCATGACGTCGGTATAGTAGCTTTCCTTGCATCATCTCATGCGGCGTCAGATCTTGTCACTAGAATCCTTTCTTTTGATGGTGGCAATATCTGTATTACGTATTTACAGGAAGCACGGTCCGAATGGTCATCTCGTTTTGCTGGAGTTGTATGGCCGGATAATCCCTCGTCACAAAGGTTGTGGGACGATATTTTGTGTCGAGATATACACAATAGTCTGCTGCATAACGCTGTTGGAAGTCACGTGGCCCGGCTGAAAGCTGTCGCGGAATCTGAGTCCGGTGCATGGTTGCATGCTTTGCCGTCGCCACAATTAGGAACTTTATTGGACAACGACACGTTGCGGGTGGTGGTGGCCCTAAGACTCGGAAGTAAGGTGTGCGAGCCACACCGGTGTCGATGTGGGGTGATGGTCGAGACAGATGGACACCACGGCCTAAGTTGCGTGCGATGTGCCGGCAGGATACCCAGGCACTGCGCTATCAATGAGTTGATAAGGCGCGCTTTAGTCTCAGCGAACGTGCCATGTGTTATGGAACCCCATGGCCTGAGCCGTACGGACGGTAAGAGGCCGGACGGTCTTACGCTGGTTCCATGGGCAAAGGGTCGTAGTTTGCTTTGGGATGCTACGTGTGTGAGTACTTTCGCTCCTACTCACCTCGCCCACATGGTTAGAAAGGCGGGTCGTGGGTGGCGGGGCTGGGCCGTGGTGTACCGAGGCCAAGAGGTTCATCAAAGACATAGGGCGGCGCTCGAGAGAAAGGGGCTGCGACCCTCGCTCTGGTTCTTACCTGGTCCAACGAATATCACTGGCCATTCAGCGTGGTAATGCAGCCGGTATTTTTGGCACGTTTGGTCCGGGTGAGTATCGGAGTGGGATGTGAACTGGTGGTAATGTTAAATATAGGTGACGAACCCTGCGGTGGATTTATATTTGTAGATGGTTGACGAAGCATGTTGCAGATGTTTGCTGTTTGGATGTATTGACGAAACCTGCGTTGTGGAAATGGTTTGTAGGTACTTTTGTCACATTCAATTTTTTTTTTGAGTAAATAAATGTTAATTGTTTTATATAAAAAATCGATGAAACTACAATTGTGCATATAAAGAAAGACCTAAGTGAATTTAAACAAGAATAAGTGTCCTGCCACTCCCATGTCTTGGTCCTACGATACTGATCCTCCCTCATATAAATACTCTAATTTCCAATTACTCATACTCAAATTATATAATATAAATAAGGATAAAAAGTAGGTAGCATCGTTAACTAAATAAGTTTACCAGACCACATAATCAAATTCATTAAAATTTTAACGTTTATTTTAACCACTTCTTCCAATAGGTATTCCACTAAGTTATGAACGAGTTTGGTTGGTCAATCAATTTGAACTTCATAACTTATTAATAGTTATACATTTTGCTGAAAGGTTTGATTTATCGCCGCAGAGAACTCATTCATTTAGATATTATTTTTCATTAAATCGGTTTCATTTAGTTATTCAACGGCCAACGTTATAATTACTTATTATATAACAGTTGAAGTTTATAAATTGTTATTTGAAATATCGAATTCTACCTAAATAATCGTAATTCCAATGCGATATATTCACGAAAAAGCTAGTAATACAAACACTTCAATAATTGTACAGGTAAAGCTCAACTGAATGTCATATCCAATCCAAGTCCGTAGCTATACTAAAATTATTCTTTCTCTACAGCTATAATAATACTAACACTTCTGTTTTACTCGAGGCAATTATGGGCGCCCGAGCTCCTAGGATGTGCTATTGCGTTCGTCCCAGATATAAAACAAGGAATCCTTACCTTAGTTAGAGTAAAGATATCTACACAGGAGCTAAACGGGTGCATAATGGACGACTAATGCAGTTAAATGAACTGGTCTTAAAATGACTGACGGTTTACCATAAACAAGTACTCAATTTGGACGGGCAATGATTTGCCGCAAATTCATACTAACTCAGTTGCGGCAATGACAATGACAAGGAAAACGAATTATATGTCCCTTTCTGTCACACTTATCGAGATTCATTGTTGCCACAGCTCTTATGTAGACATCTGTACTCCAAGATCCTCACATACTGTTTACCTGTTAAAAGTCAGCAGTGTGCTAAAAATGCCACCATAGGCCACAGTGTTCGCTTCGCTTATCATAAAATTCAATTCACAATTCGAAATTCAAATATTTATTCTTCAAGTAGGCCTCTATGGCTCTATTACATGTCAGATCTTGCAAATACAATTCATTAACAACAATGGTATCATGGCGTAATGGTAAAACCTCATTGGTAGGTAAGAACCAGAATTTAAACCTAAGATTTGCTTTTGAAAGAACCACTATCCGAGCGGTAAGGCACGAAACTTTAAATCTGGAGGTCGTGAGTTCGAACCCCGGCTCGCACCAGTGGCTTAAAAAAATACTTATGTGCGAAATATCATGTTATCATTTGATTTTTAACAGTGGCTTTTCGGTGAAGGAAAAAGTCTAGTTTTCCCTCTAAGTTGGATGGTCAGATGGAAGTGGCTCCCGTAAAACTATTACCCTGTACCAAATCTTGGGATTAGCTGCCTAATTGGACCCCGGGTTTCCTTTAGGGCACAACCGGGAGTAATGCTAGGAGAATGATTTGCTTTTGAAGGACACACGCTTGGACCAATTGTTTACTACATTTTTAGTCAAAAATGTCACATATAAAAATGGAATTTCCATACTGACGTTGAAAAGCAATTGAAATCATAAGTCGAAATTGCTAACGAATCGGACGTAATGTTAGTATGATACAGTATCATGGTAAGTCTGAAGGAGGGAGGGTTCTATTTTAAAGTATCTTTGTCTGTAGCACTCACAAATATAATAATATATATGAATGGTAATACGATATAGATAACCACTTCTACATCCAGTCTATGTCAATAAAGATAAGTCAGCGCCGACAATGATTGATATAGGTGGATTCAATTTGTACGCCGCACCGCCTTCCGGCGCTGAATAGCGATGTCCCTCATTCAATTAGCAGAGGTTATGGAGCACATTGGTGGCTTCGGTTTTACATAACCTCACATTTAAGAGTGTATTCATGATTAAAATATTTTTTTCCAATAAGATTACTTTTTTATTTTAATTCTTAAGACCTACTTAAGGTTTTTTTTTTCGATACCTTTCCACCGATATTTTTGCATGGCTATTTTTTGGGGCTTACATATTAATTAATCTCGCGTCAGAAATAAAGCCAATACCAGCTGTGGCTGCCCACGTGAAAATTATTATTGTTTGGGTATTTTTAATTAACGCTGGCAAGGGGTTCCCACCACCCGATCGATTTAATTTTTTTTTGGGTGCACAGGGAGTACAGAGCAACTGTTTGAAAAATAAAAGTCACTAAGCCCACAATCCCCCCCCTCCCCACTACACCCGCACCCACCGCCCGCGGGCTGCCAGCGCGAAGATTATCGGAAAAGGTTATTCAGGGAAGTAGCTAACGGAGTTTCAATACAGCTGAAGCTACATGACCGATTTGGTCGCTAGCTCTCCGACCAAACAACTTAACGCTAAGTTACAGTAACTACAATAAGTATAGCATATAAACGAAAATATTCAGGAAAACAATATTTGAAAACAGCCATTAATAAAAACTCCTGTAGCTCCTAAATTTTGAATATGCTGTTTCCAGTTTTTTTAACACATTAAAATTCTTCATACCCTTTCAATCAAATTTACTTTCATGCTAATAATAAGACAAGAATAATTTTTATCCGCGTTGTACCTAAATAGTTTAAATTATCTTCCCGATTATCAGCAAGTCTTTTTCCGAGACTAATTTTCTGCTTCTAATTAACTAGATAAGTTTTCTCCTTCCCAAGGGAGGAATGAATTATAGGTTTTTATGAAAAACACAAAGCAGCTACAAGTTGCGCTGTTATACTAAAAAATATGACTAAATTCTTGTGCATGTTAGTCTTATTAAGTTGGAGTATTCATTGTCAAAACCTTTTTTATTCCAATTAAAAAAAAACTATTTAAACCAATTGATCGACGTTGACCACTTGTGAAGAAAACTGCAGGTTTTTCCGGTTTTAAACCGACTAGAAGAAGAGAAAGTACGATATTTGAAAATCGAAACGTAATCACAACGCGCAACGGTTATGTAGCGCTGTAGGAAGTACATATACTTTGCTCCCTACAAACTTTTCATAAAATCAAATCCCAGCTCAGTTAAGTAACACCCTTAAAATTAGTCGTCACCGCGCAAAACCTTTTCGTAAACCGTCCTTACCTCCTACTTACCTTAAACCTCACATAAATGTTAACAGGATTCCACAAAACCGAAAATATGTAGTGTAAGTGGTAACAGTAACCTTTGTATCACTGGTGCTAGAAATTTGATCAGCCCATTAGTTTGTAAATGGCAGCGCAAACATCTAGAACGTTATCTGTGTTATAAGGAACTTTAAGTATATATAGCTATGCTAAAGCTGTTGTACCTAAAGTAGCAAGAAGGCATAAAATGCTTGTTAGCTTTGTTTCTTTCACATCGTTTTTCCTATTATTCTATTTTAACACATTCTGCTTACATTTTCGTGTTCAAACACCGCTAAATAACGCCTTTGTAGTGGAAAGTCGACGAACAGAGAACCCTCGTTACTGGCAGTGAAAGTGACTATGGATAACGAAATGGTTTCCAATTATGCGATACTTCTTTTATTTTTGTGTTTTCAGTGATACAACGCTAAGACTTATCAATTTGGGGCATTAGGTAATTTTACAAAGAACTTCACGGGTGACCATAGTATTTATATACATTTTCCAAAGATCGGGGGCCTAATCGTAAATGTGCTATTGTTTTTAAGTAAAGGCATAGCTAAGTTTATGTGGAAAGACGCACTGTGGATCAGATTAGAATACTTGTAGAATGTCACTTCAAATGCTGACCCTCCAGTAGAATTCTTAAGACATCACCGTCATTACCGCTCCGAAAGTTGTTAGCTGCTCCGGCTCTAGTCATGCGTTACAATATTATTTATACCATTGTGAGGGATATTTCAATGCTAATTTTGACCACTAAATTTTTATAAATTAATGCGAATAGATTTTTTATAATATATTTTTAACTGAAAGCTGTTTTGTATGGAGTTACGAATTGCCTAGACAAAACGGCTATTTTAGGCACAATTAAATAAATTTCGCATTGAAATCTTTGAAAAAAGGAACTTAAATTTACCCGGGACTAATTATTCTGTTTCTTTTGCTATTTCCAATGTATAAATCAATAAATAATGTTATAAGTATACATACGTTTTCAAATTTTTACTTTCAATGAAAGACTCATTGTTGACACCTATTAAATCATAATAATGTTTACTCAATCAAAACGATATACGTAAAAAAACCGTCGAGATTCGTAATAAGCAGCACCTAAAAAAACCAATTGCTTTTTTTAACAAATTCTGTTTATAAAATGACAGCACATATGGAGTCTCAATTACTGATTTTCATGACTGATGGGGATTCGACGCTTCGAAGTAAAAAAAAATATAAAAAAACTAAGCGTTTTCTAAAAGTGTATTTACACCACTTCAATAAATACTGAAATATCCCTCACAATGGTATAAATAATATTGTAATCGCATGAGTAGAGCCGGAGCAGCTAACAACTTTTGGAGCAGCCTATGTATACAGAGCCCAATCCCAAAATAACTCAGACGTCGACAAATTTTCAACCATCGTACAGTCGAGTTGCAATATATAATACCAACGGACAACCTTTCAAAAATATATGTGAATATATATAATACTAGCTTCTGCCCGCGACTCCGTCCGCGTGGAACTCGTTTATATCGAAGCTCCATACAAACTTTCACCCCCACTTCATCCACTCGGGGGATGATTTCGGGGATAAAAACTATCCTATGTCCTTCCCCAGGATTCAAACTATCTCTATACCTAATTTCATCTAAATCGGTTCAGCGGTTTAAGCCTGAAGAGGTAACAGACAGACAGACAGACAAACTTTCGCATTTATAATATATATTGAAAAAAGAAACCATCATCATCTGAAACCCAGGGCAAGACTCGAACTTAAAAATATAAAAACACGAAATAAAAATATGTAATAAAATAAGTTGTTTCGTTTATATTGTTTTTAAGTAACTTTATTGTTAATTAATTATTCACTTTAAAAACCATCAAATTATTTGTATTATTAGCACTGAACAATGAGTCTATTTTGGAAAGGCTGATGTAGGCGTAAGGCATTAATTTGAACCAAATAATTCGGCCGAATATTCGGTAAGGCAAAAGCTGGACCGATCATTCGGCATTGGGATACTAGGTAGGTCGAGTTCTGCAATCACTACATAGTATGAAAAAAAGTCGCTTCCTGCTGTCTGTCTGTCCCTATGTATGCTTAGATCTTTAAAACTACGCAACCGATTTTGATGCGATGATATTTTTTAATAGATAGTGATTCAAGAGGAAGGTTTATATGTATAATACATGCATAATATAGTAAAGAAACCGTAAATTTGGTAAGAATATGTATATCAATCACGCCGACAAAGTGGTAAAATAAAAAGGGTTTTTTTTTATTAGGGTACCTCCCCTATACGTAACGTGGGGAAGGTTTTTTTTTCATTTCAACCCTAACGTGTGATATATTGTTGGATAGGTATTTAAAAATGAATAGGGGTTTGCTAGAATCATTTTTTGATAATGTTAATATTTTCGGAGATAATCGCTCCAGAAGTAAAAAAAAATGTGTCCCCCCCTGTAACTTTTGAACCAGAAGTTTTAAAAATATGAAAAAAATCTCAAAAGTAGAACTTTATAAAAACTTTCTAGGAAAATTATTTTGAACTTGATAGGTTGAATAGTTTTTGAAAAAAATTACAAAATAATTTCTGAACTAAGTTTGTAGTTTAACCGTATAAGCAGGTGTTTATTGTACCTGTAATTTTTACAAAATCACAATGAAATAACGTGCTTTCAAATAAAATAAAAAAACGGTAAAAATCGGTTCACGCAATAAAGAATTATCCCATAAAAATCATCTTCCATACTTTAAGCTCGCGCGCAATAGTTTACTTAATTTGCCGATAAATGTCGCTGTACGCGGAACGCTCACATTGTACATGGCGCTGTTAAAAAGATTTTTAACGCTTAAGTGGGGACACTTACTGTGACGAACGAAAAACTACGGAACCCTACACTGAGCGTGGCCCGACACGCTCTTGGCCGGTTTTTATACTTTACTTTTTACGAGAAATAATGGCTTCTTTACGAAGCGATTTTAAGCAATACCACATCAATCTTAATCCAATTAAGTACCTTAAATACATTGTGCGTTTAATATAGATCAATATGGAGCTGTACAGCATGTAATTTAAATGAATATTTTCGAAGATATTACAGATTTAAAATGCAAGGACATAGCGGTTGCGGTGGTTGCCTATAAAAAATAGCGCGTCCTTCTGCACCCGTGCGAAGCCGGGGCGGGTCGCTAGTATTATATAGACAACCTTTCAACAATACAACACAATGCCTTCTTATGTCAGTAACAATAAAGACTGTGTAATCCAAACCAATATTAAAATTATATTTGTTTTCTATATTATATCGTTTATTAAGAACCCGTTTTAGAATAATCGTTTCACAGGGCAATGAATATGTTTCACTCTTGCAACTAACAGACATTACCTGCATAATTATTCGGTAAATATTGGGCATTCGAACCGAATAATTCGGGCGAATAACGAACAAATAACCGTGCCTGTGAACATTTGAATAGTTACCGAATATTCGGCGCATCTCTAGTCATGTGTATTGAATCAATACACATGACAAATATATTATCTACTAACTAAAGTTGTCAAAATACAAAATACATTCAATTAATATTCATTACATGTACGAAGAGTGCGAACAATTCAAATCACTAATCGTAAGCGGCGTTCCTTTAAATCTGAATGTATGGAATATTTGACTAGTTTCTATGGAACGACAGCTACCGGCGCCATATTTAACGTTGATCGGTCTGTAATCGTGAGCTGGCGTCTGTAAGGTGCAACTCTAGAGACATACTACAATCATGTAAAGTACTAACAGTTCGACAACTATTCATCAGGAGCGTAATTCTAAAACAGCACAAGTTGACTTGCTACAACCCTAATAGGCACACCAAAAGACGGTTGGATATAATTTTTAAGCAATTTCGCACTAAACACGCTTTTACGCACAGTTTCTTCTCTTTCCTGGGCCCTTTTCTTTATAATAAAATAAATAAACAATGCTCCGTGTACGATCAAAATAGCAAAGTATGCCAAACTAAAGTTACAGCATGGTTGCTAACCCTGACCTACGACGAGACAGAAAATTTGCTTACTATAGTGAAATAGTTCTGCAATCGTAAGCATGCTTTTGTTAAATATAGCGAGGTAACAAATGTTTAGACGAGACAATATATATGTAAAACAAAGACCATTTATTGCCTAAAACACAGATTACAACTGTAACCTAGTTTAGGCAAAAAACGTGTATATTGGTCCCCTAAGACCATTTCTTTTCAGACGCATTGGCGTATTAATATTGTATACGAATAATCCTGTTAGATATAAGTTTTGTTGTTAATAACTTAATTAGATTATATCCACTTATTGTACTATTTTTTGCTAAATAAATAAAAAAATAAAAAAAAATACTCCAGTATCCGCTAACAGGCTGGCTGTATTGTGTTAATAAAAAAAATGCAACAAAATAACGGTTAAATCAGCCAGGAGATCCAGACACTTTATCCGGATGATCGGTTTACGGATGCAATGACCGGGAAAAGCTCTTAACCGGTTGTGACGTCACATTCGTGACCCGTGTTGTGCACGCTGTTATATGCTTTGTTTTAGTTTCGACGGCGAAAAGTACTTGAAACCAACCATTAGGTACCGACACCTATTGTTTACTTGTTTTATACGCATACACAGTAGCACGAAGCACCGAAGTATGGCACGTGTACAGGCACACGTGCCATACTTCGGCCACTTTTATGGTGTTAACTTTCATATTTAACAACAAAAGAAGTTGTAAAATCCCACGTTAAGTGTATTTTCGTCATTCTAACTCAAACAAAGTATAAGTACACGAATGTTTAACCCACTCAGCGCAATTTGAAACGCGACCCAATGCATGTTGACACCCATTTGTCAGAGCATTACTAACGATTTTCGCTACATATGAACATATATCATGTTACGGACTATGGCGTGGTGATGCGAAACAGCTTAGAATCTAATGATAAATTTGGTGCTGTAGTTCAGAAGCGAGTGCACGCGATAAAATAAATTCAAATAACAAACATACATATAATCACGCCTATTTCCCGGAGGCGTAGGCAGAGATCACGGATTTCCACTTTTTACGATCTTGCTAAGCGAGTGTTCTTACTCCAAAAACGTGCGCTTCGATTGCTGGCTGGAGTAAAACCCAGGCATCCATGTAAGGCATTACTTAAAACCTACCACATCATGACGCACTACTCCCTATACATATTTTAGGTACTAATGTTTGTGAGAACCAATTTACGAACGTTTAAACGGGTTGAATTAACAGGTAAACAGCTCCGATCCACTGGAAGGCTAAGAACAGTACCGCGTCGCATTGCGATTTCAGTCAAAAATCCTAGGCTAAATAATTGGCCCAACGTATTACCAGCGTCTACCCAACAAATTGCGTACTAAACCATCTGACGAAACATTCCATCGCCAGCTGCGAATCTTTTTATAAGAAAATCCATTGTATTCTGTATGTGAGTATATGGACATATGTATTATACTTAATCTATTTGACATGGTTAATTTTATTTTTAATTGTTTTATAATTTGATAATGTTCTAGTTTTTATTTTGACAATCATTACGAGATATCAATATCAATATTTATATTCCTTATTTTGACTATGATTAATCATTTTGCATTTTCATATGTCCATAATGATGGTGTATTGTACCTGTGACATTTAATCTAATTAATATTCATTATTTGACGATCATTAAATAAATTCGTGTAAATTAGCTTAACGTTAACTTATAATGTAAATTTATTTTATGAAATCTCAATCTAAATCTTGATAAACCTTTCGTGCTTCATTCACTTTCATTACATTCTTCATGCATCCTCGTCGTTTTAAGGTACTCTTGACCTGACCTGTATTCAGGATTTCCCCGAGTTGGTCGGTAAAAGTTTTCCGAGTAGCTGCCATGTAATACAACTTTCTATTATATACATATAATAAATTAACTTTTCACAAAGTAAAACTGCTTTGCTTCTACGCTGACAAAACAAGCGGCTATGATACAAAATGCCTCTTATCTCATAATTATAATAAACGACCCTTCACTTAAACGAAGTAAAATAATCGAAAGAATTATATTTTTTTGGTTGTACAAACGACAACATTATTAACTGACCATCCTGTGTTTATATAGAACCTTATTAGTCTTATTACAATGGACTTAAGGTGCACCGATGGTCACTTAGCTGTGTTGTCGATAGTACTAGTGATGTAGAAGGAGAAATGAATTTTCAACAAGCTTTTATTTGTCTTTCTGGTTGGATCTGCGTCAGCCAGTCTTAGTTCATTTATCAGGACCAGATTCGATTTACTCCAGGCAAAATACGGTTTTGAAAAACATTAATTTATAATAGCGTTTTTTTTGTTGATTTCATTTGAAAATGTTATTCTAAGATGATATATTCAAGAATCCGACAAACTTTCCACCCGGAAGTAATTATGTAGATTTCAATGAAGCATGCATTGTCTTTTTTATACGATTTATCTTGAATATTATAGAGCAAATGTAAATGAACCAAAACAAAGACAAAAATATTTATTCATATTTTTTCTGACTTTTCAGAAGTTAGTTAATTTATCATTTTTTTGATGTCTGAAATTTTGTCGGATTTTGTCGCTGGGTAACTATTTAATTGATAATATATCCGTTACACATAAAAAGTAAGCTATTATAAATTATTTCCAAAATTGACATTTTTTCCATACGAGTTGTCAGTTCATTTACTGGACTAATTTGCTTTTTTCATCAATTCGAGCTCCAATTTTCGTCTGCAAATGTTTTTATCGCAAAGATAATTTCGTTTTTACTTAGATAAAGGCAAAAAGGTGTAGCAAGCAAGTTAACACGTTTTTACACTACTGGTTGACATTATTTACACTACTGGTTGACATTATTTAATGTGGCCGATACTTATAAAACTGTTAATGGAATTGGAATCTTCTACCTTGCATGGTAGAACGGTTTTTTGAATGGACTACTGATGCAATTCGGCCAACTCAAATAATCTCAAGTATAATAATTGTAAGTAAATTGTTATCGTGCGGCTTTTGCAATTGTTGAAGCGATTTATTGATTCGTCAATCCAAAATATCTTGCTTCAGGTACCAGCAATATTATAGTACATTACTTACCAAGGGCTGTAAAAGAAATCTATCGCATATTTACAACCCTCGCCTGCGGCTCAGGTCACAAATACCTGCGATTTCGGGCTTTCTTTTTTACTGCCTGTGGTAAGTACACAGTTTTACGTCTTCACCTGGCCACAATGCGAGTTTTACCGTACGTGCAGCGTGCGGTAAAACTCACATTATGGCCAGGTGTGACGTAAATATATATTAAATTAATAAATATTGGTAAACAATCTTAGCCCCATACTAGTATAGTAAGTGAGCTTACGGCTATAAGGCTTGTATTATGGGCTCTAGATGACGATATATGTATTACTAAGTAATTGTTTATTTTCTCTCGGCTTACCAAAGGTTGTTTGGAAGAGGTCGCTCTTCAGCGAAAAGACCGCTTGCTGTTTGCCTCTGCTCTTATATTCGCTGTTTTCCGTACTACTATTGTTTTTCTTACTATTGAGGTGTGCAAAAAAGAGAATATTTTATATTTGGGTCGATCACCAATTTTCTGATACTAGGTGCCATGGTTATGTCCGAGTCACTTTTTAAAATAGCGACTTATGGATTTTTAATGCCTAAATGTGGGGTTTTCTTGTAAGTTCTACCCCCTTTTTAACCGACTTCAAAAAAAGGAGGAGGTTCTCAATTCAGTTGTATTTTTTTTTTGTTTCATTGTTTTGTTACCTCAGAACTCCGTCATTGATGAGCCGATTTCGTAAATTTGTTTTTTTTGTTTGTAAGTGATTATGTATTATACCTATATGATTTCAGGTTGTTCCCATTTTTTCATCAATTATATTAGGAACGCGTGTAGTAATTTTGGTATTTTATATTATAAATCGTGTATGTAGACCTGGAAATCACAAATTTGTGGGAGTGGAATTGATGATGAAGACCACAGATGACTTATGGAATTCCTCAATTATGTACGTACTTAAAAGTACAAAAGTTTATCACAGATTCTGATAAGACTCTGTTGAAATAACAAATCGACGGAAGTCCTCAAATATTAGCGGCCCACATACAGCGATTGGGTTTTTTTCTCTAACTATAATAATCCACGCATTTGCTTTCGGAAATCAGTTCACGTGGTAAATTGGAAAAGAAATGGGAAATGTTCTCGTGGCTTGGCGGAGTACTACTAAATTGAAGTCAGTTAAAACTTTGTTTTTAAAGTAAATTATGTATGGATCATCTTCTAAACCTGTATTTTGTCTCCTGGTTAACGGAACTGAATAACGACAAGAAATAGTTGATTGACCCATCTAATACATGAACACATAGAAAACAGCAAATAAGTACCTACTGAAAATGCCTATTCGGTCAAAAGCTCGATAACAATTATGAAGTTAACCATGATATCGTGGCGTTGATGCCAGCCGTGTCAAGCAAGTGCCGACATTAAAAGAATCCAGGTTGCTTCAAATGCCTGACGTGGCCGTGTTGCGTGGGAGTTCAAATCTCGACACAGCGCGGGTAGAAAATTAATGACACTTACAAATAGGTACAGGACGATTTCAATTACAACTGAACTCTGAAGCTGTGACGTGACATTAAACTTGACGATATAAAAAGACTAAATAAGACTACTCGTATGAATAGTCAAAAGAAACTAAGTAGTAAAACCAATCTCTCTAACTTTGGCACTAGTGACCCTGCCTACGAAGCCGGAGGTCCCGGGTTCGAATCCGGTAAGGGCATTTATTTGTGTGCTGAGCACGAATATTTCTTCCTGAGTCATGATTTAGATTTATATTTCTTTATTTCATAAAATAAATTTACAGTATAAGTTAACTTTAAGGTAATTTACACGAATTTACATGAATGTGCTCTATGTATTTGTCCCCAGATATTTATTATTCATTATTTCAGAATTATTTTTTTCAATTTTTCTATAATTGCATCAAAAAGAAGCAAATATTGTGAGCGTGTACTTTCGTGAGGTCGTTGCTTGTAAGTTTGCTCCGGAACTAATCGCCAGTATACATGATGATAGATATTTTAGGAAATTTTATTCCGGCTTTGCTTGCGTTCTGTATAAAACGTGGGCGAATCCGCGCGTACAGCTACTGTGTTATATCGTGATCTAACCGTTGCAAATGCCTCGTAAATACTCGAGGTAAAATTACGAAGATCCTTGAAGAAAGCATAAAAATGACTTCCCATCAAAACAACAAATATTTTTCACATAAATGTTACCGAGCTCGAATTCGCGTTCTTACCTAAATATAACCTTTTAATCAATTTCCTTCGTCCAATATAAAAGTTTCTCGGTAAACGACCAAGTTCAGGCTCGGCTATTAACGGAGAGGTCGTGACTTAGATTTGGAGGCATTTGAGACCAAAGCCAGAAAGTAATCTACCGAGATACAGTGACTGGGAAACTTGGTGAAGTTTCTGTGAAAGAAATTACTACCTAGCGATGATAAAAAGGATTAAGAAGTCCACGATTAGTCTTCATAGTCCAGGTCAAATCCATACCCAGTTTTTTCTGGAATAGGTCAAGGTAGTAATCTTGGTCCTCTCCTATTTCTCATTCTTATTAACGACCTGCCGGCATCCATAAAACACTCCACGTGCTTATTGTTTGCTGATGATTTAAAATTAGTTAAGCCGATCAGTGATCATGAAGACTGTTTTAAATTACAAGTGGATATCAGCAGTGTTTGTGCTTGGAGTACCCAAAATAAATTGTTCCTCAATGACGATAAGTGCTCAGTAATGTCGTACACTCGTGCTTATCATCGCCTACATTACAATGACTCAATCGAAAACAAGCCTCTCCAACAAGTCTCAACTGCTCGTGACCTTGGCACATGGTTCGACCCGCATCTCACTTTTAACAACCACATTGTCACTACTTATAATGTCGTTAGAAAATCGTTGGGCTTTGTAATCTGTCAATGTAAATTTCTTGACTCGCAAAATGCCCTTAGTATACTATACAACGCATACGTTCGTAGCCGACTTGAATTTAACGCGATAATTTGGAGCCCTCATGAACAGCAGTACACCCTTATGTTGGAGAGGGTGCAAAAATCATTCATACGCTTCCTTTTCCGTAAACTCTATGGGTATTATCCGCATCTTTATCCTACTCTCTTTATACTAGGAATGGTAAACTATACTTCTCTAGAGTGCAGAAGGAATTTGTCCCTCATAAAATACTTCTTTCGTTTAATACGCGGCGAAATTAGTAGCCCTTCTTTGTTATCCGTAATTTCACGCCAAGTGCGTCCTATCCCCAGTATTCAACTCCGTCCCCGTCGCCGCGTTCTATTCGCTGTCCCGGCGCGGCGGCACGAACTCGTGCTCTATCACACTCACCACTGTACCATGCCTTGACTCTTCTCAATGATATACTGGACAGCGACAGCAAACTGGGTATGTGAACAGCACGGAATCCCAATTTCTCTCGACTAGCAGCCGATATTTGGAGTCTAATACGGCTTCAAGTTCCATACTTTATTGATATCTACTGTATTGTATAGACCTAAGCACCTTATTGTTTAATATCCTCCTGCATCATTAACATGCATAGCCTGTCTGTTAGTGTTAATTAAGGAATGAATAAATAAAGAAATAAATAAATAAATAGTGATATTCGACAAAAAAGTAGCTGGGGAAATACGATAACTAATAAATACAAAGGTATACCCAAGGAGCATTCAAAAATTAGCAATTAAAATTAGAGAGTATTCACCCGATTAATATATTAGTACCTTATATTATATTTAATGTTACAGTACCGGCCAATAATCCGAAACAACCATTATATGCGAACAGATCTATGTATACGTTGTTCTTAAAACGAAACTAATTTTGTTCTAACTAACTAAAGTTATAATATGTAATTATTTCAGGAAGTACATATTACAAATAGGTATTATTGGCAGATATAAAAAAAACTAAGAGGAAATTAACGTAACAATTAATAATAAAATAAACAAACAATTTAAAACGTTAAGTCATTACATGAGTTTTACCAAGAGATTGCCTCCCAAATCCAATTTACCTAAATCATAACCTACATAATGTTATTTTACAAACGCCCTATGACCTACATAATGTTATTTTACAAACGCCCAACCAGATGGTGGTTGCGTTTTAATATAGGGCTTACCTTTGAACATGTTTTCCATTTGCAAGTAAATCATGAAATCTTAACTTCTGTACAAGTAATTCGAAGGGACCTCGTCTTGCGGTATTACATGTGCTCATGCCTCATGCCCACGGGAGATCGGCATTATTCCTAAGGTATATTGTGCTGTAATGGAATGTGTGTCCGGGGAATAGTTTTGATCAACGTACGAAATCGAACATAAAAAAACGTCAACCGCGGCACTGAAACTGATTTTATTTCGATCCACGCAATACCTTTAATATGCCTTTGTCTTTTGTTTCAGATTTGCCTACACTCGAAAAAATGAACAAGCCTCGCAAATGGGACTTCTTGAAAAAGATCTCGAGCCGAGGGTAATTTAGTATTTATTTACCGACGCGATACTTTTCGAGGACAATATTGCAAATATTTCTTCATTATATGGAGGCTTTTTGGTTTTATTACAGGAAGATGGCGTACAAAAGCATAAACAGTCAGGAACTCTCGGTTGTGTCTCAAACGAAGAAATATCTGCGTTGCTTGCTCATTAAGTTTTCTGATTTGAAAACGGTGTCACAGTTCAATGTGCTCGTTAATAAAGCCACGTGAATTTATACTATTTGAACGCCGGCGATGTAGCGAGCGGCACGATGGGGCAGTCAGCAACGCTCGGACACACCAACTTCACCTCCACCATCAATGAGACTTTGGTGTATGAGGCGGAGGTGGACCTCTGCGCTGTCGTGGATGAGCCCAAGTACCAGAGCAGCCTCGGAATCACGCTTGCGGTCCCCGAATGGGAAGCCGTTTGCACGGCTATCGTGCTCACCCTCATAATAATCTCCACAATAATCGGAAACATCTTGGTAATTCTCAGCGTATTCACCTACAAACCTCTTCGAATCGTTCAAAATTTCTTCATTGTCTCTTTAGCGGTAGCGGATTTGACAGTGGCAATACTAGTCCTACCTCTAAACGTAGCTTACTCCATATTAGGACAATGGGTCTTCGGAATATACGTGTGCAAGATGTGGTTGACCTGCGACATCATGTGCTGCACTTCGTCCATTTTGAATTTGTGCGCGATTGCTTTGGACCGGTACTGGGCTATTACAGACCCTATAAATTACGCACAAAAGAGGACTCTAGAAAGGGTTCTCTTTATGATTGGCATAGTGTGGGCGTTGTCACTGATTATCAGCTCCCCACCGCTGCTGGGATGGAACGACTGGCCAGAAGTATTCGAGCCTGACACCCCTTGTCGCTTGACCTCTCAACCGGGCTTCGTCATCTTCTCCTCGTCTGGCTCTTTTTATATACCACTAGTTATTATGACTGTAGTCTACTTTGAAATATACTTGGCCACGAAAAAAAGACTGAGGGACCGAGCTAAGGCTACCAAAATCAGTACAATATCTAGCGGCCGAAACAAATGCGCCCCTCGAGAGAGCGACCACAACGATCAAGACTCGGTCAGCTCCGAGGCGAACCACAACGAGCACCCGGGCGTCACACGCCTCATGTCAGATAGCGAAAAGAAGAAGAGTTCCAAAAAGTCGAATTCTAAAAAGAAAACAAAACGACGGTACTGGAGCAAGGATGAAAAAACTCAAAATAAGTTGACGATCCCTATCTTATCAAATGAAAATTCTGTCACGGATATAGCCGATAATGAGAATAGAAACACGTCTTCGGAAAGTAATTCTAAAGAGACTCATGAAGTTGAAGTGGCAATAGCGGAGCCTGTTACTAAGAAACCACCGCAGAAGCCTCGGCTGATCCAACAGAACACTGTGTATCAGTTCATAGAAGAGAAACAGCGTATCTCTTTGACAAGAGAACGACGCGCGGCGCGCACTCTCGGTATCATAATGGGAGTGTTCGTCGTTTGCTGGCTTCCTTTCTTCGTTATCTACTTGGTCATACCATTTTGCGCAAGCTGCTGTTTGTCCAACAAATTCATCAACTTCATTACCTGGCTTGGATACATTAATTCGGCCCTGAACCCTTTAATATACACCATATTTAATATGGACTTTAGAAGGGCGTTTAAAAAGTTACTGTGTATAAAGCCGTAGTATTTATGTCTATCACGTTCGGTGCCAAAGACTGTATTGATAATTTGGACGTAGGAATGTAACGTTCTTTATTATTTTTGAGACCGCTGGTTTGCTCAAATTAACTAGTTTTATCAATCATTGCTATAACATAAACATATACATGCGTGGAAATATTAAAATACTCCTTAATGTAAATAAATACTACTAACTATTTAACGTTGATATAAGAAAAAAAACTGTACATAAAATGGTAATAGTCTTATACAAATAATGTTAGTAAGTATCTTTAACTTATGTCGTTCTAAATTATATTTTAGAGTGAACAGGAATACCGTTTTACAGGTTTCAATTGTGCATAGCACAGGTAGTCGCTGTACACCTGCTTGAATGTAAATACTTCGTGGTGAATTAAATATCGAATTGAAACTTAACGAATCTTTACATGTTGTCAACGAATACGTATGTTCTTACATATAACGATATTGTAAATACATATCTTTAAAATGTATTTGATCTGTATAAGAATATGTTGATTATTTTTATTTTCACGTTGTTATTATTACTGATAACGACATTCTGTTCAATCTGTAGATGTATATTGTTTTTAAATTCATATCCCTTTAAAATAATTTGAGCCCGTATTTTGAAAGGGATATTAACACCAGTTACTATTGTTTGGAACTTAAATAAAGTATTCATTAAAGTTGGAGTATAATTATTCAAGTTTAATTGGGTGAGGAACTTTGACTACAACTTTTTTCTGTCCTTTATTAAGGATGGTGCCACTTTTTTTCAGCGGAGGTACCTACTACTTACAGGAGTAGCTCATTTTACCTTTCATTTGCTTCTTAATGCATATATTGATATATAGTCCTCCTATGACTCCTATATCCCATGACGGCGACCCTTACAATTTTCTCTGATGAGCACGTATATGCCTCGCAAAGCCGAACTTAGTATTAAATGTCCGGTCACAATGCGTACAGTATAACTGGCCCTGGTCATTGTAAGTATAAGTATAAGATGGTTTGGGTCGAGTCTTCCGTAAATGGCGCTTTTGGTCCAGGTGTTCAAGTCGAGCTACTTCAAAAGAAGCTACACCTTTTCTGACTTTATTACGCCATTCCGGTCTCATAGACGCCACCTCCTCCCTGCCCGCAGCAGGTATATCGCAGGCTTTGAGATGACGTTTTAATACGTCCTTGTAGCGCAGAAACTGCCCCCCAAGATTACGCTTTCCATCCTAGAGCTCGGAGTAGAAGGCAGATTTTGGGAGTCTGCAGTCTGTCATGCGACTAACGTGACCACTCCATCTCAACTGGCTTTTCATCAGTATGGCCTCCATGCCGGGCATGTTACATCTACGTAAGATGTCCATGTTGGTCACACGATCCTGCCACCGAATGCGGAGAATACATCGTAAGCAACGCAAGTGGAAGGTGTCAAGCTTTCTGATATCTCCCTTGTACAAGCACCAGCATTCAGACAAGGGAGTTTTTGATCTTTCGCGTTTTAGGGCAAAAGGGAAAATTCACCAGGTATCGATGCTTGAAGTCCTGTATGCCGATGACGTATGATAGCTACCAGCTTAGACGCACTCCAGGGCTCCACGGTGTCTTTGAGTGACTCGTGTGACAGATTTGGCCTAGTTATAAGCGTCGTCAAAACTCAGGTACTTAAGCAACCACCCCGAGGGTGCAATGCCGACACAGCGCAACTTACTTTGGGCAGTTCAGTGTTAAAGGAAGTGACCAGCTTTAAGTACCTGGGCAGCCAAATCCGAAGTGATAATCGCTTAGCCTCAGAGATCCTACTACGCATAGCCAAAGCTGCTGCCACCTTTGGCAAACTGAACCAACGTGTTTGGAAATCGCACGACCTGAAACTTCAAACCAAGCTTTCTGTCTACAAGGCCACGGTGCTCCTAATACTCACATATATTGATATCTCTGCATTGATATACAAATCATGAGTCTCACTGAGGTATTTGTGACGTAGCAATGAAATGACAGTTACCGAGCACGGACCGTTTATTACTGACTTGACAAGTGCTTGACAGCGTCTTCATATACATACATTACACTGCTCCAGCGCCATTTGAGCATCTGGGGACGAACACACGGTTTAGACATAATATTGCTTATAATCTATTTTCTCAGATCTAGATCTTAACATATGCCTTCTGACTTCGGGCGATCTTTCGTTGCCGGCGTCGGCATCATCATCATAGGAGCGGGGCGGCGGCGCCGAATCCAATCAAGGAATATCGTCACAACGAAAGTCCTCCGGGTCAAACGGCGCCGAGTCCTGAGCCTCGACCCACTCGTCCTCTATTTCCCCTGTTTCCCCTTGAAAGGCTTTAAAGCCCAATATCTCGCAAACGAATCACTTATTTCAAAAATTGTTTTAAGAAACCCATAATATTTTTGAACAAGCTATCTAACGCTAGACTATAGGTTTAACGAGAAAAAAAAAATATCGCCACTTTAGGTGTAGGGGAGGTAACCCCAAAAAAAAAAAATTTCAAGATTTTATTCTTCTGTTTTGCCGGCGTGATTGATTTATATACCCGAATTAAAGTTTTCCAGTGGTAGGTAATAGTAGTTACTGAGCTAAGCCGAAGACGGACGGACTAGAGATGTGTCAACTCGGTTTGCCAACCCGGTTCAAACCGAGTCAAGCTAAAGTCGAACCGACCCGGTTTGTTAGTCCACTAACTCGATTCTATAACGAGCAGCGAACTGCAACATTCGAGCCCGCTCGCCGACAGCGGCCCGAGCCAACGAAACCGAACCGACGCGCGCGACTCGCGCGAGCGGGCTGGGCCGGAGCGGGCAAACCGAATGAGTAGCCGAATAAACCCGATTTCTCCCGAACAGGTGGGCGGGTGACGACGACGACCATTAGTAGACCTTATCTCGTTGCAACAAGGTTTGTAGTTTTGTTTTGCAATTTAATTTTGAATGAAATATAGTGAGCAATTTATAATTACTTATTACTCTATGGCGCTACCGAGGTAACGCTCACAAATGTAACAATAACCTATAAACAGTTTAGTTTAGGTTTAAAACCCGAACAAGTAGGTGTTTAAATTCACGGATCGACTCGGACAGGTCAAACCGAATACCACATTAATATTACTACCACATTAATACGTTGAGGACCGTCATAGCAACTCGGTTTGATCAACCCGGGTTGAAACCGGTTTACATAGAAAGTCGAACCGTTCAATTCGGTTTGAGATATTTTCGGGTTGGCACATCTCTAGGACGGACGGACGGACGGCCAGACGGACATGGCCAAACTATAAAGGTTCCTTGTTGACTACGGAACCCTAAAAATTACATTGGTAAAGTATTTAAAGTTAATATTTTTTTAGATTCCAGTTGTTTACACAAAGTTTAAACAAACTTTATTTCATACCTACTCGTAGGACCTCGAAACTGATTTCTGAAATATCCGTCTACTTTATATTTATATAGAAAACAATCTTGAGCTTAGCGAGATACTATCATATAAAACCGCATACTCATCTATAAAACAGATAGCGACGATATCTTGAAAACCTTTTCGGTATCGGTATAATACTTTTAGGATTATCTATAGAACCTCTAGAGAGCATCAAATGGCAAATGGGTATGTACTTGGAAAAAATAGCTCATGCAGAAGGTCTGTCACATTATCGCGCGAGTATAATTATTATATTATAATGTACTTAAGATTAAGAATATACAAATGAACCATTATAAAATATGAAGTAAAGCGTCAAATTAATAAAACCTAGTATATCCTGCGCCATTCTTTTAAACGAAAATTTTGTCTGAATCATGAATTTTTATGCCAACCATAAATTGTGATTCATGGAGGCTTTGCAACACTTTGGGAGATTTAACGGTGTATAACCGTGTCATAACGAGGTAATCACATGGACAAGTTATATAATCAGGATTGTCATGTGACAGGGTTGTATCACGGTTAAAGGCCGAGCCACACCGGATGCGTATTCGTAGACGTGCACGAATCCTCATTGTCATTAGACATGTCACACCGCGTTACGTGTGGAGGTCACACCATGTCTAATGAGGATTAATCCTTAACAACGCAGCGGAACGCATCGACAATGTTTGACGCGGTGTTTGCCTATAAGTGATTGTGACAGCTATCTCCTCATGTAATGGCTGTAAATCTTGCTTCTATTGATGTTAACAATCCTTGGTAATCCTTGGATAAATAAATAAATCTATAGTACGCCCAGGTCTTTAATCTCGCATCATCAATTGAGCAAGCTATAGTAATTAACAGGTTCCAATCGAATGACAAACAGTCATAGTCAGTTTTACGTGGCAAACTGGTTATGAATTTTATGATGACATGAAAAAAATTGATTTTTACTGGCACCTGCAGCAACGGCGACCAATACTAAAAGCTTAAACAATAATCCCAAATATTTTTCAACACATTTTTCCGTCATCGTTTTTCCCACTTGACGAATAGTACATATTACCTGCCAAGGTAAAAACTGTTCTCCAATGTATTCAGTTCAACGGGTAAGGGAAAATTTCTGCACGGAGAAGCATTGTATACGCACGAGTGAAAGGTAAAATGATGGTGAAATTGTAATGAAAGTCACTGTATCGAAGACATTTTTGAACCTGTGAATTCGATTGGAAAATGTATGGATAGGCGGCAAGTGCTTATTGGTTCAGATTTCATTATCAAAGTAAATAAATCTTATGCTTCTACCCTCACAATTCACAGATACTTACGTAGGTTCGACATGACGTGCCCATGGAATGCTAGAAGTGCTGCCTTTTCCGAAGCTTATGTGTGTCAATTTCCGTAGATCAAATCCAAACCTGCTTAGTTTTTGTATAATCCATCCTTAAATCGGTGCAATTAGATCATAATTTACACATACACAAAGTTGTTAACTTGACCACAGGAAATACTTCTTTTGTGTCCCTTCAATAACATTATAAACGAGTATGTGTTGTCAGTGATGACATATGGCACTGAAACGTGGTCGCTTACTATGGGCCTCATAAGAAGGCTCAAAGTCTCCCATAGGTCAATCGAGAGGCCTTGTTGGGAGTTTCTCTGCGTGATCACATCAGAAATGAGGCTATCCGCAGCAGAACCAAGGTAACCGATATAGCCCTCCGAATCGCTAAACTTAAGTGGCAGTGGGCGGGGCACATAGCACGTAGAACCGATAGCCGCTGGGGCGGAAAGGTTCTCGAGTGGCGACCATGTACCGGAAGGCGCGGCGTGGGTAGGCCCCCCAGGTGGACTGACGACCTGCTAAAGGTTGCGGGAGTGCGCTGGATACAGGTGGCGCAGGACCGGTCACTTTGGCACTCTTTAGGGGAGGCCTATGTCCAGCAGTGGACGTCTTTTGGCTGATATGATGATGATGATGATGAGTCATTCCAGCGTAACCTGAAAAGTCTATTAGGACGCGAGACTGTCAATACTTGCTCAAATTGCCGACTAGTGCTGTACCAACATCGTGGCTCATTAGTAAATGAGCTCCAGCCACCTGCTTTTAATTTCCGACCTCATTAGTGTTGTTCGTACTTCCTTGTTGTAGTCCCTTGTGCGAAGTATTACCTTTTCTATTGCAAGCGACAATTCATTATGAGATAATGTAGGGAATTTTATTTGCTTTTATTTTGTTTCACGAAGACGTAGGTTGTGAAGTGCTGAATGTAAACTATATTAACTGAACACTCGTATGTTAAATTCTATTATTAGCGTTATAGACTTTAAAGTAGGCAGGCCCCTATCCACTCACTTGCTTGTGGCAACCACAGTTGCCTATTTCGCGCACCCCTAAACTGATGGTGGCAACTGTGGTTGCCAAGTGAAGTATGGACATCTTTGATAAAGTAAAATTGAAAGCAATTTAGGCTACCTTTTTAAAATCCGAAAGCAAGTGAGTGGCTATTATCGTCGTTGCTTTGTATATTTCTGTGTTCAATTGTAAGGCGAAGTACTTAATAAATGTATGTGTATCTATTGAATTAAATATTTATATAATTATCGTAACTATCATGGAAGGAGTGAAAAAAAAGTATATTACGCGATAGCAAAGCTATTGAATACCTCGGGCAACGTTGCTAGAATCCCTCACTACGCTCAGGATTCCACGTTACAATCCTTCCCTTCGTTCGTTGGAAGAAAGAAAGAAATAGTTCGATTGTATAACTATACAATCGAACTATTTCTTTCTTTCTTCTTTTCTAAATATTTTTAAGCGGGAATCAATCTGAGATACACAATCCAATTTGATTTCAAAATTTAATGTTGTGCGCTCTGTCTAGCACGATAGAAATAAAATAATACTCAAAAACAATAGAAAAGGTACCGTGTAATTCAAAATGTCTCACGAATTTAAATTCGAGAAAAAGGTAGGTACAGTTTTTATTCAATGATCATACGACGTGTACCCATTTCAATTTACAATGTTCAACCCATGTTCGTATCGTAAGGGCCCATGCCCTTTACGATATTTTATGAGATTTCAATTTTAGAGCAGTCATGGTAGCTACCTACTTGCTTTGCAGATTACGCTATGATCATTAACATACAACAATGATAATATTTATAATGAACAGATACCTACGTGTAGTATGTTTCTTCATAAATATCTTTACTGAACTCGATGTCACAAAATAAACTAAAAGTAGCACTACTGTGCAGTGTTTATAATAGGTACCTCCTGCCTGTGAATATGGCTGCAAAAAGAACCCATTATAATTTGGCAAGCGAACTCGCGTATTATCCCCTCCTGGAATATTTGCCTAGCAAACAAACAACGACTGATGTAATATCGACAACACAGCTAACTGACCATCGATGCACCTTAAGAGCATTGTAATAAGGTTCTATATAAACACAGGATGGTCAGTTAACAGTGTTGTCGTTTGTACGATAACCACCGCGTTTCCGGCCGCGATATAAACACCTCATAAAAGTTTATTGCGTTTAAGCCAAACTTCTGCCGGCGATACGTGAGGATACGTGAGATTTTTTTCAGTGTAAATTACAATTCTTACGGGTAGGTATTATCCATTAGAACGGTATCACGTAACATTTCGAACGCGCGTTAAGACAATTCAACTGTATTTTTCAATATAAAAATTTGACATTTAGACCTACCTAACGTACGTACAATGCGTTACGTGGTCAACAAATAACTAGACCTCGGTATCGAAGGTGCAAAATGGTAGTTTTCAAGTTCTTAGGGATGGGTAATCATATTTTTGATGTTGATATCGATACACGATTTTTCTATACATTAGTATAGAATTAATCTATGATAATCATTGACAATAAAAATATAAATCGTTATTTGTACAACAAAAGATATATCTATGGTTGCTATTACTTTTCTTATGTTTCGAGTTACAGAGCAGTGCACGAACACTCTTGTGATAAACCTATTCAATAGAGATTAATACTGGCCACTTATACTGATAATAAATTATTTACGTCAATAGATAATCAATGTCACTTTACAACAATTTCTTCGTGTAAATAGCTGTTTACGAGTTTATTCGTCTAAAATCATTTATGCAATAGAAAATGGAGTCACTTCTTGCAGAACACCCTGAACTCCAAAAAACGAATGAAAAAATTTACTGCACAGTGTGCAAGTGTACACATCATTTCCAGATGTTGGAATATTAAAAAGCACATGGAGTCGAAATGCCATCAAGAGAAAATCAACAACGCATGTCCTAGTCATATTGATTATTTAATAAAGGACATTTTTTTTGTAAATAATAAAAAAATTCAATACATGTTGGTTTTGTAATTATATAGTCCTACTTTATAAAATAAACACTATCATTATGATATAAAAAAATATCGACATATAACTATGTTTATCGACATGAAGTTAATATTTCAAAACAATGTTTACCCTTCCCTAGTAATGGCTCGAAATTGACAGCTACCATTTTGCACCTTCGATACCGGGGTCTACAAATAACCTACCATTTGAATAGTTGCTCAAAAATACGTTGGAGGCTACGAAACCTGAAGGGTGTTAGAGAATCACTATCGGTCGACTTTTCTACGGCTTGTCTTTATTTTGCAACAAAACGCACATAATAACACAATATCGACCCTTTTCACACAACTTCAAACGCGTTTATCTCAAAACTAAATTTTTTGAGTTTTGACTCATAACTCAGAGAATTTTCAACCGATCGACTTGAAATTTCGAATATATCTTGGTCTATACATTGTCTATGGAAGTACATAGGATTTTTTTTATATTGCATAGTTCATTTGTTATTAACAATTATCTGACGATTTTTCAGGCAAATTTTTGACTTTTCACTTTGGTGCGCCATTTGGCCAAAAATCAATATATCGGAAAAATCCTACGTACTTCTCTAGCAGTTAAGGGGCTCCCATACGCCAATGACCTTCGATCTGAATCCCTATCTAATGTTTTTTGTACCTTATTATATATAACAATAACGGCTTTAAGCAATATATTATCCCATATTTACTTCAAAGTTCATTGTTTTCGAGATATTTGGCACCAAAGTTGAACAATTTTAGGCCAAAAAACTGATTTTCTGGACATAACTTTTGTGTTAATTGGCTTAAAATGAAAACCTTAGACCAGTTTTTAGAGACGTCACAGACAAACCCAAATATGTAGATTTCGTATATGTTAGATCTTTCACGTCAATAGAGATACAAAATATTTAAGTGATTTTTTAGACAATGTTTAAAAGAAACATACAAAATTAAGTATTTCGTTTTTGTTTCAAAATCCTGTAGACGAAAATGGAGATAAAAGATTGAAGAACCGATAGCCGTTTGATTTATAATTCTATCTGTAGTGCAAAAGTAAGAGATACGATTCAAAACTTATCAAAAATCGATGAAAACCTCGGGTAGCCCCTTAATATGTAATCGAAAAAAAATGGCTTATTATGATTCAAAATTACAGGAGCTATTAGTCCGGCCATGGACATTTGAAGACACGGAGACGTCATCGCAAAATCGCTGCACAGCCACCATTTTGTAATGAATTCTTTAGAAAAAAATATTGTAAACAGTCACTGATTTATATAAAAAATCCCATTTTCTTAATTCTGATTTATTTTGTAGTATTTCTGAATAAAATACCCAAAAAGCTTATTTTTTTCGGCTCCTAGAGTAGGATAAGGCCTTAAGTTGTGTATAATTTGGGCGTAATGAATGATACGTTATGATTCATTAATTGAACCTGCGAGCGAAGCGAATGAAGTTCTATGCTTCAGCTTGGGCCGAAAATCGTTCGCATGTCCGGTGTCTGTCCTGCTGTCTCGCTGTCCGGCTGTTCTCCTCTACAGTTCGTATTTATCAACCGATTCTCTTGAAATTTTGTGAGCAGGGTTTGTTAATAGGCATGATGCCTCATGTTCAAATTGATAACGTAGTGATGCTAAATAGATAGTAAACCATCAAATTAAATAATAAAGTATAAATTATAATTAAAATTATAAAAAGATAAAGATAATTAACCTTGAAAGTGTAGAAAAAATATCAATTTTTTTTATTGTCCAAGAGTAAATTTAAAGCTACAACTAAATTGTATGACAACTATGCACTTAAACGCGATCGAAACAACAATTTACCTGATTTTCCATACAACGATTAGTACAAAAGTCAGTTGTGACGTCATACCTGTGTGTATCAGTATGAAGCGTTTTGCGCTGCCGCCGGTGTGGTCAATCTCAAATTTTTGGGTGCTTATGTTTTTTAATTGTAGTTGCTCCCATACAAACATTTGTTCCTCTCCAAAAACTGGTTCGAAAGATATACTTAATAAAAAAATCTTAGTCATCAATCATCCCTGTTTTTCTTGGCGTCACTTTTTCAAAATTAAAAAAAAATAGACTGGCTTCCGGGTTTCACAGCTGACAGAGCCACTAGTTGAATTCTTACATTGTTAACATTGATTCGCTTAAAATAATTTTGAGAATACTGTTTACACATTTTGTGCTCCCATCAGATTGTGTTCTCAAAATACTCCTTAAAATAATTCTTCTATTTTGGAGCTCCTAAATTTACATTCCACGTTAATTAGTGAGCTATTTGTTGATTCTGTGTCCATTCCGGGATTTGATTCGACAATTTCGAAAATCCCGGAAATTCGACAGAACTATTTGGCACTGAATTTGGGTTAACAACTGGCAGATTCCAGCACAAAACATAAATTGAGATGAGAGAGTTACTATTTCAGTCCCTGAATTACATAATGTTGCATTTTACTGTAAACTGCAAAGAGATCGATACGGCCAAAGTTACATAAATATGTATACACGACATTAATGTTAAGTCACTAAAGTCGTGTAAACATATTTTAAGTGATCCGTACCAAAACTAGCTCAACGGAACACTTATGCGATCACTTAGAGTCTGTCCGTCTGTCACAGTCAGTTTTGTACCTTTTTCTTTTTTTAAACCTACGCTTTGATAATATCCTGGTAAGAATAAGAGACTAGTGACTCTGGGAGCTGTAAAGCTCGCGAGCCTGTCTGTTTTCCAAAATAGATTTTTTTATTCCGAAAAACTGATTTGAAAAAAAAAAACTATACAAGTTTCGAGTTAAATTTCAAGCGAATCGGTTGAGAAATACGACTTGTAGAGGAGAAGAGCCAGACATACGCAATATTTTTTTCTCGGACGTGCAATGAAATATTGACGTTGTGTTCTTCGTAATGGGCTTCGAACTGTCACATTTCGTGCGCAGCGAGACGAGAGATCCGTAATGGCATTCCAAACAAATTTGGTGGCCTAGGCCTGCTAGATGGTATTTTTTAATTTCTATTCCACAATTTGTGGCACAGGATCACGGCGTTCAGCCATGAAAATTAAAGTTTGATTTCTTGGAGTTTTTTTTATTTATTTATTTCATTGCACGTTTGAGAAAAGCACTATACGTACCTCGGCGTGAAAAGGGGTTGCCAGCCTCATAACTATCCGACCTCGCTACGCTCGGCCGTCTATATGTACTCGGCCGGCAACCCCTTACTTCCCGGCCTCTGTAGTAATTTGCTATAGCCCAAGCTGATACAGAGAACTTAGTTCGCTTACAAGAAACGAAATTACAAGCTTTTCAGCAGCACCCGCAATATCCACGCTCAGTAATTATAATTAGCGGTAAGGTAGATAAATTTTCGTCAGGCTTTTTCCCTTCATAACATTCATCCTACGCACCGAGTTGTTCATTTTCAGGTTTTGAATTCGCTAACCCATTCAGCACCAATGACGACACATATGCGTCAAAGTACTACTGGGGCTTTCCGCTTCATATGGACAATATGCTGCTACAGCTTAAGAGTGTCGAAGTATACCTACGTTTCTTGTGGCATAAACGGCCGTATCTTCTTTTTGCGTTAATTTAGAAGATTGGTTTTTTCACAGCTTCATGGGACAGTAGACTTGAGTACATACATAGTTTTAATTTTAATTTTACACCTTGACACGTTCCCGAGATTAAGGGTCTTGACATACAGACAGACGACAAAGTATTCCAATAAGGTTTCCGTTTTTTCCTTTTGAGGTACAGAATCCTAAAAACCGGCCTAGTGCGTGTAGGACCACGCGTAGTGTGTGTAGGATTCCGTAGTTGGCTGTCTGTATTTGACCTTTGTCACAATGACACGCGCGCGCCAATTACTTAAATTTTGCGGTTACGTCGCCCGAATTTGTACGAAAGTTGGTCTCATACATTTAATAATTAGGTCGACTATTATTCGTTAACTAGTTATGCCTACTTATTCGTTATTGTTTTCGAAGTAAATTCATTATATTTACTATTGCCATGTCATTCTTTTCATGGTTTTATTCTTGTTTTGTCGGCGTGATTGATTTATATGTCCATGCCGAATAACAGCTTTCTAGTAGTAACGGTTACTGAGCTAAGTCGCAGACGGACAGACGGACATATCGGACATGGCGAAAGTAAAAGGCCGTCTGGGCATTGTACCTAGGATGCTGGCGGCATTTCCTCGCTCAAATGCAATGCTGATGCGTTGCGCGAGAAAGCCGCCAGCTCTTCGGTCACCAGGAGCGATTCCGAGCGATCAGAATTACGAAACATAAATTAGTACGAAAAAGATAAATTAAGTATTTAATACCTACATTTGCAAATAAATTTTAAACTCGTCGGGAAAAGATTAGTTTAGTGAATTGCAATATGAAAATGTATTCTGTGGCAGCATCTGCCTCAACGTGGCGAAATTCAATATCTAGTAGACTCTGAATATCTGAACTGTAAAGAATTTTCAATTCATACGGTTGTAAGAAAATTGACGAATGATTCCTCTTATTGCTAACGTTCCGTTCGAACAATGTGTGTTGCTTTTGAATAAGTTTTAGGAGTAAGTACTTGATGTACTTACCGATGACTATTATTTTAAGCGATTACATTTTCTACTTTAAAAACCAATTCCGTGGCTTCGCTTGAAATCTTTGTAATACGCGGGCGTAGTGGTAATTAACCCCCGACGCAAAGAGAGGGGTGTTACAAGTTTATTGTGTCTGTCTGTGGTATCGTAGCTCCCAAACGGATGAACTGATTTTCGTTTAGTTTTTTTGTGTCATAGATAATTTTATCCCGAGTGTTCTTAGCCATGTTTCATGTAAATCTGTTTAGCCGTTTTTGAGATATTGGACTTAGAAATGAAAATGTCGGGGTTTTCTCAACTTTTCTGAGTTGTAGTTATTAAACAATAAAACCGGCCAAGCGCGTATCGGGCCACGCGCAGTGTAGGGTTCCGTAGTTGCCTGGCTGTCTTAGTTACATCGACGTGCGGTGCGGTTGCGTCGGCCGAATTTGTACGACCTTTTCAATTACACATTAAGTTGGTCGACTATTACTCGGTAAATACGTATGCCTACTTCTCCGTGATACTTTTCCTTTTAAATTCATTATATGAACTACCACCACGAATTTTCACATCCCCAGTAGTAGCCATTTAGCCAGCAGGGGGGGGGGAACCATAACTCGAACTAAAATTAGGGCTTTAAACCCTAATATCTCGCAAATGAATTGCTGATTTCAAAAATGGTTTTAAAAAACCCATAATATTTTTGAACGAGCTATCCAATGATACCTCACACCATGGGTTTGACGAGAAAAAAAAATTACATCCCCGCTTTAGGTGTAGGGGAGGTACCCTAAAAAAAACTATTTCCAAATTGTATTGTACTGTATTGTCGGCTTGATTGATTCATATACCCATGCCGAATCACAGTTTTCTAGTAGTACTGGTTACTGAGCTAAGCCGAAGTAGGACAGACAGACAGACGGACATGGCGAAACTATAGGGGTTCCTTGTTGACTACGGAACCCTAAAAATGAGATGCGTCGTAAGGCACGCAATGAAAAAAATTGTGTTGCGAAACTAATTGGATTGTAAATGCATGAACTATAAACATATTCGACCATTTTACTTTCTCGTACTCCATAGCTTGTTCCATAAAACATTAGAAAAATCGTGCGTCAATTGTTATGCGATTACAAGGAAAACCATTTTGAAGCGCGAAAAAAATAGTGCTCATTATCATGTTTGAAAATAATAGTAATAATCATCTTTATTTATTTATCAGTTACACGATATACAATAAAAAGATGCATGTTTATGGAAATACCCTTTCATAAACGAAGCAACGTAGAATTTTTTATTCTTCTTTTTAAAAATTCTAATGTTATATCTTATATTTGGAATAAGATTTGGAGTACGTAGTTTCATTATTTGATTGAAATTTAAACCTAACAATATTTTACTAACGTCTAAATAATGTTGGTAATTATACTGCTCAAAACAAAATAAGGGCCACTTAAATTTTTATATTTTGTTGTTAATTATTGGACATAAACTAATTGATAAGTGGCTAATTAATGATGTCCCGCATCCTTTACAGAATACAACCACTTTCATACTGGTGTTTAAGTCTAATAGCTGGAAAAATTATATATAAACGTTTAATAAAATTTCACGTAACGATGACCATACTTGTGGCCCCTAACAGCTCATTTGTACATACATGTTGATTACTAGCTTAACGAATAATAGTCGACCAAATTATTAAATGTATCAGACCAACTTTCGTACAAATTCGGGCGACGCAACCGCAAAATTTAAGTGATTCGCACGCGCGTGTGAATGTAACAAAGGTCAAATACAGACAGCCAACTACGGAATCCTACACACACTACGCGTGGTCCTACACGCACTAGGCCTCAAAAGGAAAAAACGGAACCCTTATTGGATCACTTTGTCGTCTGTCTGTATGTCAAGACCCTTAATCTCGGCAACGCGTCAAGGTGTCAAATTAAAATTAAAACTATATAAGTAAGTACTCAAGTCTACCGTCCCTTGAAGCTGTGAAAAAACGAATCTTCTAAATTAACGCAAAAAGAAGATACGGCCGTTTATGCCACAAGAAACATAGGTATATTTCGACACTTTTAAGGGACTTACTTAGCTTACTTAGCCAGGGCTAGTGCCTGAAAACAGGGGGGAAACGGCCGCCTCCCGAACTCCGTTCTCTGCTATATTTCTGCCTACCTATAGCTACATGGTCAAGGTTGGTATCATTTTCGTATAATCTAGGGATGATGCATTCATTTAAGAAAGAAAGAAAGAGAAAGAAAACATTTATTCGTGGACAAAACAACGGGTATAAAAAACAAAACACAGTAACGTAAAAGTAGCAGGGTCCACGAAAAGGCCCCGACTCAGCATGGTGCTAACCTAGGAGGCCAGCGCTGGTCTTCCGTCGGAACCTTTACATGAGTTACCTCCTGGAAGGCAACACAAAACAAATACCTACGCTAAACATATTTTAAAGAATACATAGGTATCTTAAGTAAAAATAAGCAGTATGTAAGTGCGATAGAGATAGAGATATCCGAACTTCGACATTCGAAGTTCGTGGTAATAGCTCAGAGGCAGATTGGAGCGTGTGAACGCGTCGCCAAACTGTGTGTCAGTGTCACTGTCACTGTCAACTTGACAGACCGAAACGCATTTAAGGATTTTTTTTTCCTTTTCATACAAAAAATCAGGAAAAATGCAAATTTTGAATTTTACCGAAAATAAAGTTTGTTATTTTGTCTATCACGGTCGTACTTTAGCGTTTTTTTCTAATAAAAAAATACAGCAATAATAGAGCCTATTAGTCTGTCAATATAAGGTCAGTCTTAAGTAAAATTGAGATAAATAAAAAACTATCGCGTCAAGTGTGCGAAGGGATGTGTAGGCAGGTAACTATACAAATTGCATATATACTTATGGCCTAGTAGCATGATACGTTTTATCGTTGCGTTTTGCGTGACTTTACAGTACATTTTCGCCGTAAATCGTGACGATAATATATAACCTATCATGCTAGTTTGGATGGTGTAGATTAAAAGATATTTTCGGTATTTAATATTTGTAAAACTTCTAAACAAAGTGATAAAAGGTCTATATTGGAATTATTTTTCAACAGTGAACTTCTAATTTTAAAGCACGGTAGTAGCTTTTAAACCAAAAAGCAATCTAACCTGATATCTTGTTGTACACTATTTTATGCAAATAAACTTACTTACTTACTTGGAAGTGAAGATAGATGACAGCTCAGTTGTTGATGAGAATTGGAGGAAAGTATTATAGTAGTACCCTGTAATTAAATATCAGGTAATTATCGAGCCTTGTCAGTCCCTATCGGCAGAACATGCCAATGGCACCGCCTCGCTCGTAATTACTACCCTATTTTCCGAACATCTGAGATTCCTGCATGTGTAAGCTGCCAGGGTCTAAATTGTCTAGCTGTACTGTTTTAGAATTATTAATTAATAGAATATTATAGGTAATAGGTGTGGAACAGTGGCATTCGAGCCTGAAATTGGCAGCCAAAATTACATACTTAAGTGAAGATATAATAGGTAATTAGTTGATCTATGAGCTGCAGATCTCGAGAGCATTTCTTTTTTTTTCATTTAGAAATACTGAGTTACAAAAAAAGCTCTATAATTATTGAACCTGCTCACAAAATTTCACGAGAATCGGTTTAGAAATTCGACCTGTAGAGGAAAACAGCCGGACAGACGCCGGAAACATGAAATCATTTTTGCCCAAGCCGAAACGGAGGAATTCGTTCGCCTCGCTAGCTCGTTCAATTAGGACCAATTAACACAAACCAAACTAGCCTCGTAGTAAGCAAACGGGTACAAAAAGGGTACTAAATGTTATTATATTTCGTAACTTAAATCCATCGAAAACATCTAAAATTCGGAAACAAAAACACGATGTAAGCGATAACGTACCTACCGAAGACTGAAACTCTATATTCAACAGGTCGACCACGTAACTCATCGTAAGTACCTTAGGTAGAACTAAATTTATTTTTTTAGAAACGTTAAGTGGTTGCCCATACAAAAGTAAATGAACATAGGCACATGTTCTAATACCTGATGAAAAATGTGTAGCTTCGTGTAATCTCATAGGGTTATCATATCATCGTGTATATAAATCATAATATACACACGTATCGAATGGATACCCTAATTTTAGAGAGCCTTTGAAATAGTATTCTGCATTAAAGTAATTGAAGATTATCCCTTCATTACTTATATTAAGTCTCCGTAAATGAATGATCATCAAAACCATAACTGCGTTTCAGCATAAACCTGAAGGTGAAACTGAGACGATATAACCCCTTTTCTGCAAAATGTTCTAAGTGAGGCTCGTAATAAAAAAGATTACAAATGGGTTAGTGATGAATTATTTTGTGTCAACTTCGATCAAAGTGGAAAATTGAAAGATTATTCTCCACGAGCGGGATTCGGACCCGCGGCCTCTTGAAATTTAGAATTTTGTTAACGGAAGTTTCTGCTTAGTAAATATGGAGTAATTTAACTAACTTAATTAAATATTAGCATATTAATATATCGAATTAATATGCATGAGAAGCAGCGCCTAGTCTGGCCTTGTTTATGAACATGCGCGGCGGGGCGACACGCGGGCTGTCAGGTGACTTTGAAAATGCTCACACTTCTCTTTGACTTTTTGACTTTGTAGGTAGCGTTGAAGCTACGGAGCCTAGTGGTTCATGCATGCGGCTGTCAAGCGGCCGTCGTGGGTTCGAATCCCGGATCGTACCAATAAGTTATTCGGAACTCATGTACGGAGTATTTACCGTTAGCTTTTCGGTGAATGAAAACATCGTGAGGAAACCGGTCTATTCCCAGTCAGGTATATTTTTCCCTCTGGGTTTGAAGGTCAGATGGCAGTCGCTTTCGTAAAACTAGTGCCTATGCCAAATCTTGGGATTAGGTGTCAAAGCGGACCTCGGGCCCCTTTAGGGGCACAACCGGGAATAACGCTAGCGTTATTCCCGGTTGTGCCCTCCTAGGAGGATGATGCGATAGCGTTCAAACGCCATCTACAAAAAGCCAGTATTTTAGTGTCAGGTATGAGCTATCTAAGGTATAATATTAAGTCTGTGGTTTAACATATTGTGTATCCGTGGTATCATAGCTCTCAAACAGATAAATCTGTCAAAATGGTGTGTTTGTTGTATAGAGAACTCAATTTTGAATTCATGTAGTTATCAATTTATTTTTTTCATCATGGGCGTACCTACTAGTTGGTTCATTCAAGTAAAATGATTATTTAAAAGATTTAATGTTGCCTAAGAATATTCTTTTCTGAAACCGATTAAAACATTACTAGATTTTACTAGAGAAACGGTTATTTATTTTTAAATATGTACAATGTAAATATGATAACATAGAATATTCGTTTCGGTATTCTGCCAAAATCTCTTCTACATACATACTTCTACACACAAACGTTACATTCTAAAATTATACCGCTACTGACTCACTTATCAATCTGGATTTTACCTCACACGTAATATGCCTAAACAATCATACGGCAGCGTGATACTAAGTATGTTCATACAAATACAAAATACAAATAATTCAGTGTCTGCAAGTGAGTTAAAGATAAAGTTGAGTCATGTATCTGCGACGTCATATCCGCTTAACGTTTGTATCCACATATGCATGTTGAAACAATGGCATTGAAGCTTTGTGCGTCTGTTCAAATAGAGTGCCGCTGGTACAGATTGTCGAATGTGCGTGTAATGATATGTAACTTACGTCCTGACTCCAGCAACCTTTACCAGGTCATCAGTCCACCTTGTGGGGGGCCTACCCACGCCGCGCCTTCCGGTACGTGGTCGCCACTCGAGAAGATTTCCACCCCAACGGCCATCGGTTCTACGTGCTATGTGCCCCGCGCACTGCCACTTAAGTTTAGCGATTCGGAAGGCTATATCGGTTACCTTGGTTCTGCTGCGGATAGCCTCATTTCTAATGCGATCACGCAGAGAAACTCCCAACATAGCCCTCTTCGTAGCCCTTTGGGTGACTTTGAGCCTTCTGATGAGGCCCATAGAATGACATCACGCGTTTTAAAAAAAAGCGGTTGGCTGCACTTCGTTTCAGCAGGGCGATTTTCAATAGATAGGTACCAAGCTTGTTTAATAAATTATTATTTCCGTTGACTCATAGAAACAGTATTGTATACAATAGTTATATAAATAGCTTTTTAAGTCTCGTACCTTAATTAGGCCACTCAGCAAGCTTCGTGGCCTAAACGTGGTACTCGACTGAAAAAGCATTATTTAACGATTGCATAAAATACTATTTTTTGGAAATTGCGAGAGACATAGGAATGAGTGTTTCGGCATTTTGAACACTGCGATTTTTTTCAGAATCAGGAGAATGATGCTTCTACGCTATTAATGATTAAAGTGTACTCATTAAAAAAATCAAGCCCTTTTTCGTTTCTACGGTTACGAGTATTCAAACAAACTTATTGAAATCTTGCCAATTCTATCTTGCAGAGCCAAAACACTTACTTTTGGGGGTGCAATTTTAGAGAAGTTCAATAATTGACCCTATGTTTTCTTCAAGCGTACTCTAATCGATTATGAAAGATATTGCTTAATGAGTGGAACATTTTCAGTCTACATGTCATGTCAAAGTCTCTTTCTTTAATCGAAACACATTGATTTAATAAGATGATGCCACTTTTCAAACAGCAACACAGTTCTGAAAAATCTTAAATCCTCATTTCGTCCCCTGGCACCCAAGAAATCTCATAATCTCAATGAATATATGGCGTTTTTTATAGAGCACTTCTAAAGATTACACCTGAAAAATGTTGGATGCGAATACTATAAAGTTAAAGGAAGATATCTGCTTTCAAGTCAACGTAATTTTCAGCTCTGCGTGTAATAAAAAACTAAAGTAAGGTTTCAGGCGTGCGTACTAAAGTGTGTTCATCATTTAGGGCCAATTTTTCAATCTCTAGATAAAGTTATCCGTCGGTTAAAATTATCACCATCTTTTTCTTATGAAAGAAAAGGACAGAGCTAACATTTATCTGACACATAGTTTTATTGAAGGAGTTGAAAAATCGGCTCTTAGAAATAATGTAGTTCAGTACCTCTTAGTTTTTTTTAATAATAATCTAATGATTAAATCTGCCACCGGATTAAGATGTATTATTTATTTAATTTCTAAAGTATATAATATACCTACAAGATTATAAGTAACATTAACTAAATTAAATTTAAACTAAGTTAAATCTAAAAAAGGTCCTCGAGGCCTTGTACCGAGGATGCTGGTGGCATTTCCTCGCTGAATTGCAGTGATGATGTGTTGCGCGAGAAAGCCGCCAGCTCTTCGCGATTCCCGCAAATAACATTTGCGCACTGGGACCCCACGGACGACGTCAAATTGTACAAAGTTGTACTCTCTGCCGAGGCCTCTATATTTAATGCGTTTCAGATTTTCGGCATTTTCCGCCGCTGCACCTGCTTTAGAAGTAGTCCATTGGAGGTGTGTATACACAGGTAGCGTCCCGCTCAAGCATCCGTCCCAAACTCCACGGAACCAGAGACATTCCATCAGGTTTTTTGCCATCATCTCTGACAATGCCAGGCGGCTCAAAAAGGACGGGCACATTATTGGTGGCAAGAGACCGGCGGATTATGTTATTAAGAGTCGCATGCCTTAAAAACCGGCCTGTACTTTTTTGACAACATAGTCTGTGGTGATCCAGTCGGTCCACGTCCGTGCCACAAGGGCATATGTGTGGAGTGCATACTGTGATTCCAAGCCGTAGACCAGTCGCCAGACGAAGGGAGGTCGGACGGACGGAAGAGAAAGGTACCGATATTTGGTGAAGGATGGGCATGCAGCCAGTGACCAGTATCTCTGGCTCCGACCGCCAAAAGCCTTGCGCGATCTGGACCTGAACTGCGGTTCAGAATCGATTTGAAATCGTAATAAATATCGTCCCAGCTCCTTTAGGTTGTCTGGAAAACCTTTACCCGGGCAAGCAATTTTAAAAGCATTTTGGCATCCTCCAAGCCCGCAGTCTCATAGTTTGTGGGTAAAGCCTGAGAGAATTTAATTATGTTGTAATAGAGCAAATAAGCTGCTCACCTGCGTCATCCACAGAAAAATAAGTTAAATCCTTCAAATGTTGGGGTGAGATTCCGTCCAGGCTGGTCGCTGAACCGATTTTGAATGAAATTATTGCGTCAATGACGTCTTTGCCTTCAATTTCGAGACAGGCCTGGTCTGCTGAAGGAGGGTCGAAAAAGTACGGGATCGCGGGAGCTGAACATCCCCATGTTTCGAATGCACAGCCGAAAGGGTATCAAGAGTATCAGGCGACAACACGTCGTTAGTAAAAAGAAGACGCGCAGCACCTTTAAGATCCCCGTCGCCAATTTTGCCTTCAATTAATTTGGTTCTAGATAATACTCCCGTTTTAGGAGAAGCAAAAGGTAGAAGGTGAATTTGTCAAACAGTTAATTTTGATTTTTTGAGTTATTTTTTTTTCTTTTTTGGCTTGCAAAGTAGTGTAGGAAAAAAAGGAACAGATTATGCCAGTCTTCAATTTGGTTGCTCTCCACACATTTTTTAATCAGGCCTGAAAGGTGGTTTGTGACGGAGATCCTGGCGCCACGCGGAACTCGTTTGATGACAGGCACATTATTTTTTAGATCACTTAGGTGCAAATGGAATGGGGTAGAATTTGGATTGTAGGGTTGTTATTTATTTATTTGACATAAAGTATATTTAGACGGCATTACAGATAAACCAATACGCCGAGAAACTAAATTAACACATAAAAAACAAATGTATAGCAATTGCAGAAGGACTTATTGAAGTATACACAATGGTTAGGTACTAGATTTTCTAGCATCCATCACCTCACAAAAATTCAGACATTCTTTGTATACAGCCGTCCATCTCCATGCAAACAAATCACACTCAGGTGCAGGAAAGCCAGGAGAGCATTCAGTAACGCCAGCGCACGGAGTAGAGGTGAGTGCCTACGCCGGCGGCACCGCCAACAGCGGGCGCGCCCGCGGCCTCCAACTCACGTGAAGGACCTCCGGGATGTACAATCTCATGCTCTAATTATTGCAGTTAGTCCCATACAAACATATGATCCACTCAGAAAACTGTGGAAAAAATTGGCAAGTAGCCAATTGCCTGCCTTTAACCACAACATACAGGTTGTATCAAAAATGGGGTATGAACCGATCAAGGGCATGTTCGGTAGCGTATTGCGATTCCAAAAAATGCATTTTTTTTAATTCTCGAGTTGTTTCTGTTTACATTGAAATGTTTGTTTTTGTTGACGTTGCTTGTGACGCCTGGACGCCTGCAACTCCAGGTGGATTACAGAACTAATAATTTAAGAAATTGATTTTTAAATCTGATTATTGATACAACGTGCTTATTATTTTACTACGCGATACAATTCGCATAATATCTATCTCCGTTATGGTACTAAACATGATATTAACATCACAATACGGTATTGAGCAGGTTGAAAGAGTCAATGTTAAAGATATGTTTGCACTTTTGTAGATAGATAGATAAATCATTTATTTGTTTTGCTAAAATACATACACATTACAATCATCATCATCATATCAGCCGAAAGACGCCACTGCTGGACATAGGCCTCCCCAAAGAGTGCCACAATGACCGGTCCTGCGCCACCCGCATCCAGCCTACACATTACACATTACAATAGGAGAAAAAAAAAACAGAAAACACAAAACTTAAAAGAACATTAAAATAACATAAAACAATCAAAATTAATTTTGTATTAAGCAGTAACGCTGCTAACGAAATTATTAAAATTATTTAATAGGAAAAATTGAAAAATTTCCGGCTCGGAGCATTAAATTTTTCAATTTTTCCTTTAAATTAAAATTTATAAAACAATCAGTTTTTATGCACAGAAATAAACTGTGTGCTTGCAGCAAGACAAAAAGGCTCCAACTCAGTGCGTAGCTTTGCTCGCAATTGAACAAAAACAATGGTATTCTGTTGGAACCCAGAAAAATATATGAGTAGAAAATATATATGGAAGGACAAACATACATAAACAAATAGTAATTTTACTTATATAACTCAGACAACAAAAAAGTGGTACGATAAAAAGAAGAAAATAAAATAAAAAATGAATACCAATCGGTGTAAAGATGGAAAAAAAGAAGAAAGGAGAGTCAACGTCGTTTTGAGTGCACAGTCACACAACGAAATCTGCAACCAAATAGCCGTGCGGAATTCCTACCACTTGCTTCTCTATGAGCATCTTCTTAAAGTGCGACAAATGAAAATTTCGATGGTAAGCATCTAATTGGTGGAGGAATGTTATTCCAGCATTTGGTTGCAAGATAACGGAAACTACATTTAAAAGCAGCTGACGTGTAGGTGCACTTCCAGGAGACATCGACGTGTCGACTTGGTGCCATGCCTTTTGTGAAAAGATGAAATTCTTATCCTCGAGTACCTACAAATATTCTGGTCTTTTGTATTTCATCACATCAAATAAAAGGCACGCGAGATGTAAATGTTTGCGTGAGGACATGTTTAATGTTGAAGCCTGGTTTAAGTAAGGTGTGATGTGGCTTCTAGGTGGGATCGAGTAACAGAAACGAGTACATGCATTTTGTACACGTTGTACTAGACGCCGAGTCTTTGCCAGTAATCGAGGTCCATTGTAGGTACTCTCTTCACTGCACGATCGTCCCCCATGCTCTCCAGATGGCCGAGCAAGCGAAGTCGAGTTGCCTTGACTTCGCCAATTATGTTCATGTTATACTTGAGATTATTTGAGTTGGCAAAGTTGCATCGAAGTAGTCCCTTCAAGAGATTCCAATTCCAATGAACGCATTACAAAGAGTCGGCACATTAAATAATCTCTACCATAAACATAAACCGATTCGCTTCGCGGCTTCGATTGTTATGTGTTCGTAGGTTATAGCGTGAAGAACAGCGTATAGTTTGCCAAACAATACATAAATAAATAATAAATGGAATTATTCGCTACTCAACGGTAGCTAAATGGATATCACTTCTTAGCATTATAACCATTATAATGTATGTTTAGTGTCCATACGTTTATATTAAGTGATGAAAACGAAATAATAAATATTGGAATATATTAATAAATTAAGGAACTAGATTCAATATAAGCCACTGTAGCGCGCAAATTTCAATCTTGGAGGTCGTGATTATTTTCAACAAGTTTCTGTCAAAAAAAAATTTTTTTGGTACAAGCTTTTATTGCTGACTGTACTTTTCTGTATACTATCATTAACTACTCATTGAGACGATTCTAACGAGCCCAAAGTCAACGGGGCTACGTCGATTAAGTACTGAATTCCCATGGCCACCTTCTGTCTCCATCATCAGATCAGCTCAATGGTACCATAATATTGAATTATCATCTAAACTATACTTATACCCAAAATTTCAGCTCAATCGGTCACCGGAAAGTGGTTCAAATTTAACTTGCATGATTTGATTACAGACAGACAGACAGAGAGACAACGGGACAGGTGAAAATAATTAAAAGATTATAAAATAGGTACCAATGTATACGTACTAAATAATCATTTGTTATTCAACAGTGGCTTTCTGGTGAACGAAAACATCGTGAGAGAACCGGTCTAATCCCAATAAAAAACCAGCTCTAAACCTTTGTCCGCCTTAAACTCCATTGCAACTAAATATATATCTACTCAACTGTGTTACCTATACCTAGGTACTATTTGAATATTTCATATTTTTGTTTTTAATTTGTATATTATATTTGTACTTAGTGTGAAAGCGTTTTGGTGAAATACTGTGAGCTTATCTCCGAAAATTCTTCTGTCTGAAAATTATAAATAAATAAGTTTGTCAAAAATTTCATTTTTGGTACAAGCTTTTATTGCCGACTGTACTTTTCTGTATACCGTCAGCAACTACTCATTGAGATGATTCTAACGAGCCCAAACTTCCAGCTCCATCATCAGATCAGCTCCACGTCATCATAATATTGCATTGTCACGCGATTTGCATCGTGCAAAATTTCAACTCAATCGGAAACCGGAAAGTGGATCAAATTTAACTTGCAAGATTTGATTACAGACAGACAGACAACGGGACAGGTGAAACTAAATAAAAGCTTGTAATAATAAAGAAGGTTTACTTTTAGTGATAGCGGGTTTTTTCCTTTTTTAACGATCAGTGTTACACTGACCAGACCCCGTATCATGGTCGGCCTTATCACGCGATAAGTGACAAGACCGTTCTATCGAACGGTGTCAACCAGTGACGGACGCTCTATCCTGTCACTTATCGTGTGATAAGGCCGACCATGATATGGGGTCAGGTAACGACCGTCAAGAGATGAGCCAGATTCCAGACCATACGGACTTTATTTTAGTCTTGCTGTTGGATGCTTTTCACATATTCATGTTGTACACATCTTGACGAAACATTCTAAATGCAGATCTAATGCACGGCATTGGCAACGCTCACGTGAACCCTGTGTTATCACCCATTAGCTTTCGTCTCCAATGTATAATGTATTATATAGTGCCACCACCCCTTCTTTAAGGCACCTCTTTTTTCTTCTTTACCTTCTCCTTTACCTCGCTTAATTTTGAAGCGTACTTAGTAGTAGGTTCCAAATAAAAACAAAATAAGCAACTAATTAGTAGTTTATTTAAAATATTCAGTTCTTTATATACCTATTTATTCCATACAATCATAAATACATACTTTAAAACTAAAACGCTATGTATTTTTAAAGCTTCAAAATTATATTTTTACTTTACTCTACACTATTATATTTGAAACCATTGCCATCAAGAGTCATAATATCCAAAACATTACAAGTCAAATTTCATTATTTAATTACATTACGTACAAAAACGTATAGTTTTTTAAAAAACTTACAATGTTATGCTGACATCTTATGGCCTCAAATTCTCAGACATACCTTTTTCAAACAGGTTATTAACAGCATGTTTAGGTTCATACATAAGTAGTTTACATTGGTCTCTAAGTCACTCATATAACTTCGTCCCATTACCAACTACCATTATTGATTCCATCAATTTGAGGATTTTCGGGATAAAAAGCATCCTTGTTTTATCTAGTACAGGTTATAAAAGGTTCTATCTACCAAATCTCATTTAAATTCTTTCAGCCGTTTTTGCTTAATTGGGTAATGAATGTCTATATTCAAATATCTAGACATGTAAGCGTTCAAACATACGAACTTTCACATTTATAATATAAGAAGGATACACCAAGCAATGTTAATACACATTCGTAAATATTTCAATTTTTTTGTATAAATTTGAACGATACGAAATTGAAAAAAAGAAAGACTAAATGTATGCCATTTTTCTGAGCGTTCCGATATTTTGAAAATATAATATACCCACTGGCAAACGATTAATGCCAGTTTTATGACAGAAAGTCGTAGCCAGGGTCATCAGCATCACCCAACATATCATCATCTATTGTCATGCCAATGTAGATCCGGTTAATTTTGCAAACGTTTGATCTTCATAAAAAAAATGCATACACACAGAGAACGAAAAACCCATTATAAAAAACTAACAAGTCAAATCGAACTGATTCGTGACTTAATGAAGTCGCCTTTCTTTATATTATCTATTTTTATACATCTAAATATACATATTAATCTTAATTTACGTTGAATTTTATGTCATTATACCCTTCAGCACTGGCTGCATAGTATGCCTGCACCGTTGGCACAACTGTATAAACGGCTTTGCTAAGTGTAGGCAATAATGGCTTCACATATCTGTAAATTAAGTTTTAAATTATTTTAATTTATTCTTAGCGACAGAGGTACCGACGGACTTCCGAATAGATTCACATTCGGGTTCTTTTTTTGCATATTTGAATAAGAATAAGAATTTATTTATTTAGCTCACAAATCACGGATAAACGACACAGGTTTTGGTATGCGATACAGTTCATTAGAGACCGCATCAATTCATTCGCTTAACATCGTATATTGCAAAGTTTTTGCTTAATCCTAACAGTCACACTTCATTCAGTCTGGAACGTAAATTGTTTTTGTATCTATTTGCAATTATTTCATATTTAAAAGAGATAAAATTAACTTTTTATGATTTGAAATGTTTTTTACGTTACATTTGTGACAGTTTGGGACAAATGTGCCTTTTACTACATTGAAGGGCGTTCAAATTAGTTGAAAGCGTGAGCAGTTCCTTGATCAACTTAATCATCAGGAAAGCAAGTGTCTCCAACCAGCACAGTTCCTCTTGGACACCTTATTTCATAGACTCCACTTTGATCCACGCTGTTACATTCAGTGATTTCACTATTCACTTCATTGTGCTCACTGTTTTCATCACTATTAGTACTGTTGTCACCACTGTTTGCACTGTTATTACCACTGTTGTTAATTTCGTTACTGTGGTTACTAATTTCACCAAACCTGATATCGATTAGTGAGCCAGACTCTGAATTCGTTGGCCCTTCAAATAGTATTGAATCAGCATCAGTAGATAATATGGGGAAGTAATCGATGGGAACACCGTTGATGTCAATGACCCACAAAGTTGTGAATAAGAATAATACTTTAAACATGGTCACGACACGTCCGCGTTATTAGCGGGAGGCAAATGAACAACGCTGGCCTCGACTTTGTTAATATTAATATAGTATGTTGACGATTATTATTCGTGACGAGGACGTGACGAGGTTATTCTGCAATAGTAATACAAATAATACCTAACTTGGAAAAGCAACGAATAAGTGGACCAAACACCGGTTTTAAACCTCAAATTCAATATTAATTTAAGGTACGCATGTAATAATATGATATTATAACGCTCTTGCAATTGTTCTCAGAAGATATTTCTAAGAACTTTACTTTTGTATTTAGTCGATACGTTACGAGTATCGTTTAAATTTTAAAGTACAACCTACTTTAGCAGTACTTACTCCTCTTCAAAAGATAATTAGCTAAAAGATATAAAAACATTTGCCTATTTAAAAATAACCTTGATAAAGCTATATTAGTTATCAATATGAAATTGAAATACCTATAAATAAAAATAACGAAATGAGTTTTTAAATATCAAGCTCAAGTCATTCGTGGTATTCAAGCATTTTTTCGCAATTATCTAACTAACATAGACATCAATAGTAGTCGTGGCGACCTTTGCTAATATGACTAGTTTAATAATAGATGTAAAAGAAAGAAGAAAGGCCCTTCAATTTCAATGTAGAACTGATGATTTTAAGAGTAAATATTTATGAATTGTGCCAGGATTAACCAAAATTGCTGAAACTTTATATGGGGCTGACCGACTTCCTTGAATGCTTGCAGAATCGCCCGCTCGGCAGCCCGGCACGCGACGAAGGTAGTCCCCGAAAACCGGTCTGATCGTTTATCTTCACCGCGTAACTTTTGCGTAACACCAAGTCATTTTCATGTCATGCGTTAATTGGTGATCTTTATTTATTTATTTATTTATTTATTTATTTCCACCCATACAATTATCATTACAGGCTGGGCCCAATGCGATAATGTAGCAACAAATTATCTATTATAATAAAATAACTACTTAGGTATCTATTCAATATAACAAAGAGTTAATAATGCTATTTTAGTGAATTCACTCATCGTACATGAGAATAGGTCTACATGCGTGGCTATGAGGTTCAGGGTACGCAGGGCGCGCGTCATCGGCGCCTCGCGCAGCAGCTTGGTGCGCCCGCGCGGCACGGCCAGCAGCCCGGGCTGACGGCGCGCCGCGGTCGTGCGCGGAACACAAATACCCACCGACCCCAATATATCCGCATTGTATATCTTACCCCTAAGCAGCTTAAAGATATATGTAACGAGTGCTAGCTCCCTTCTGACTTTCAGCTGATTGTATCCGACCATGCCTAAAATAAAAAATGTCGGATACATCAGCGGATAAAACGGGTATACGCCATATTGCCTCATATACGTATACCTAATAAACTTATTCTGTATCCGCTCTAACATAAGAATATACTTTGCTTCGTGTGGAGCCCATATTTCAGCATTGTATTCTAGCTGGCTTCTAACCAACGCATTATACAAAGATGTTATAGCCTTCATATTTGTGAATCCATTAGCCATCCGTAATACAAACCCTAGATTCCTGAATGCTTTTTTACAAATTTTTGAAATGTGATTTCGAAACGTTAACTCAGTGTTAAAACTAACTCCTAGATCCCTTACTTCTGTGACTAACCATTAAATCTCCATCTACCTTATAGCTATTTTGAATGGGTGTACGTGCCCGAGAGAAAGAGATAGTCATACATTTTTTGGTATTAAACTGTAAAAGATTGTTCTTGCTCCACTGTACAACTCTGTCGATATCCGCCTGCAACGTTTCACAGTCATCCGCACTATTGACCGCCAGGGACAACTTAAGGTCATCTGCAAATAATAAACACTTGGCATCTTTTACTGTTTTAGGCAAGTCGTTTATCATTAATAAAAATTCGAGAGGCCCCAAATTGCTACCCTGACTTACGCCTGACCTCGTAAAATAAGGTTTCGATCTGTGCCCTTCATATTCTACATATTGCCGTCTGTCCCTCATATAGTCTGCAAAAAAATTAAGTAAGTGTGGGGTAAAACCGAAGCCTGCCAACTTTGACAGCAACACGTCGTTATCGACGAGATCGAAGGCTTTTTTAAAGTCAAAGTAAGCAGTGTCGGCTTGACCCCCACTATCTATTATAGGTATTATCTGCGCTACGTGACTCAGAAGATTGCTGGCCGTACTTCGTGTCGGACGAAACCCGTGTTGCGCATCCGCGAGCTGCGCACTCACCTGCTCATATACACGTTTGTGTATAGCCGATTCAAATACCTTTGCCGGTGTGGACAGAACCGCCACCGGTCTATAATCCTCTGCCTTATTTCCTGATCCACCTTTAGGTACCGGTATCACTCGAGTTATTTTCCAGATCTCTGGGAATACTTCTAGCTTAAGACAGATGTTAAAGATGTGCAATAGCGGCTCCGCTAGGACTATTCTACAATTCCTAAATACGTACGAGGGAATACCATCCGGACCAGCAGACTTTTTTGGCTTAAGCAGTTGAAGGGCTCTCCGTACGTCCTGTATATCTAGCCTGTCAACCTGAACCCGCGCCGCGCTGTTCTCTGCGCCCGCTGCCACTATTGCGCCGCTTACCTCTAATTTTGGCTTCTCCACGCTGTACACGGAATGAAAAAACCTAGCAAATTCACTATTTATTTGTTCACTGGACAAAGGCTCTCCATTCATTAATATTGTTTTCGTTCCTCTGTCGCTTCTTTTAGATTTCATATAATTCCAAAATGATCTAGGATCTCTAGCCATATGACTTTGTACCCGATCTCGATAATGTTCATGCGCTTGCTTTATCTGATTTTTCAATCGAGCCCTGCACTGAGTAAACGCTTCGTAATCTACAGTTGATTTACTAGATTTATACGTTTTATGAAGAGTAGCTTTAACTTTGATATTTCGAATTATCTCACCCGTACCACTCAGGATAGATGCACTTGGATCGTCCCCCATTTTGTAATTTTTTTGGAACACACTCCTCTATTATCGAATTAAAAGTATCGTAGAAATAACTTAAACTCCTTTCTAAATCTAAATTATACAAAGGTGACCAGTCCACTGCAGCGATTTTTGAATATAAAAGTCGAAAGTCGGCTTTGTTAAAGTTCCATTGAGTTTCAATATCGGAGACAGGTTCATTGTCGCATTGCCGGGCACGCCCCGCATCGCGCCGCCCGCGCGGGCGCACGCGCACCGCCAGCGGCGGGTGGTGCGCGTCCACCGGCACGAGCGGCGCCGTCGCCGCGCGCACTCGCACCTCCGACCCCTTCACTAATTTGTTAAAAACTAAATCTAAACAACGACCGTTACTATTATTTATTACATTACTCTGAGTGAACCCACAAAATGTCACAAAGAAATCGTAATATGCACCTATACCCTTTGAGCATGAGTGTAAGTTAAAATCACCTACCACTATCACATCGCTATACTTACTACAATATTGTTCAATGATTCTAAACAATAACATGTATTCATTGTCAGTACTGCTTGGTGGTATATATACGACGCATAAAAAAAACAGAAACTTTTTACGTAAGTAAACAGTAGCACCTGCTAGTTCGAACACATGTTTGTCGATATCAACGTTATCGGGAACCGGTACTCGCCGCAGCTCGAGTCGCTGTGTGGCCACGAGACACGCGCCGTACTGCTTGCGCCCGTCCGCTCGATCGCACCTTACAATACTGTAACCAGGCGGTATTATTTCCGCATCATAAATGGATTCATTTAAACCCGTTTCGGTGATTGCAATTATATCGGCCTCTAAAGACTCCACCCCCATAGAAAACTCCTCTAATTTTGTTCGTAGACCTCTGACATTTTGATAGTATATATCAATAGTGCAGTTATTCTTGGGTTCGATTATTCTGGGGGCGACGAAACCATGACAATCATATCCCACAAGCATTTACGGATCGGACAATAACATGGAAAATGTTAAAATGATGGAATTGAAGTTGGTGCTAAAAATTACATTTATTGATAAATTACCTTTATTACGGGCATTTAATCAGTCATTGTTATTGTACTCGTAAACGACCCCCGTAGCCTAGTTGTTAGTGACCCTGTCTACGAAGCCGCAGGTCCCGGGTTCGAAACCCGGTAAGGGCATTTATTTGTATGATGAGCATGAATATTTGTTCCTGAGTCATGGATGTATTCTATGTATATATAAGTATCTATATATTTATCTTAATAAGTATGTTTGTCGTCGTCTAGTAGTTACCCATAGTACAAGCTTGGCTTAGTTTGGGACTAGGTCGATTTGTGTAAGATTTTCCCCAAATATTTATTGATTTATTATTAAATATGTTTGACTGCGACGGTGGCAACAAGCAGATGGCCTGCCTGAAGGTGCTTTTCTACCGGAGGGGCGAGACGAGACGGGGCGAGGCGAGAATTGAAATTTGTATGGGACTTACTATTTCCACCGAGCGCGCGCGAGGAGAGAATTAAAAATGCCATACGAATTTCATCTCAAAACCTTGCCTTCTGTACTTTTTCAATAACAAAAAAAACCGGCCAAGTGCGTGTCGGGCCACGCGCAGTGTAGGGTTCCGTAGTTGCCTGTCTGTCTTAGTTACATCGACGTGCGGTGCGGTTGCGTCGGCCGACATCCCCGCTTTAGGTGTAGGGGAGGTACCCTAAAAAAAAATATTTTTCCAAATTGAATTGTACTGTTTTGTCGGCGTGATTGATTCATATACCCATGCCGAATCACAGTTTTCTAGTAGTAATGGTTATTGAGCTAAGCCGAAGACGGACAGACAGACAGACAGACGGACATGGCGAAACTATAAGGGTTCCTTGTTGACTACGGAACCCTAAAAAATGGATGCGCCAATACTACACAAAGGTAACGTTTATAAAAGCAAAAGCTTCGTAACCTTTAAACTTTTGGGTAAATTAGTGAGGATCTATCCAATCGAACACGTACTTACTAGTATTTGATTACCGATCCCTTTCAATTATTATTCCGTCTTTTTGATTCGACACGGCCGACGTAATTGATGTTTTGTGTAACCGATCCCGCTTATTCAAGTTTCACTTTGGCGTTGTAATGAATGAATATTGCTAGTTCAATAAGATTGTTGAGTCCATTTCAGTTGTCTTACATTTGGAAAGGCTATTGACAATACTAATGAGAGATTGATATATTACTAAGTTACATGATGTCATTTGTGGTTCCGAGTGTAGTTTGTGAAACATATTGTCATTTTTGATGTTGCTACAGACTTATTGTGTACAAATATCATTAGGATGATTTCTCTGTAATCCAATAGTAGCGTAATTTATAAGAATCCGAGAGCTGAATAGCTTTAATGCAGATTCTGGTTTTGTGTTGATTTAGATTTAGATTTATTTATTACACGATAAAAATTACAATATAAAGCATAAATGTCAAGATTACAAGAATTTCTACCATATTCGTCAATTTTAATAATAAAAACTTAATGAGTCAACTGTTGTTCTTTCACATGTTCAATTTGATTACTGCTTTAAATCCTTTAATTTGTTAAAAAGGCAGAGGATGAAACGTAATACTGAACGCGCTAGTTATGCTGGCAACACTGACTAATGTCTGTTTGACAGGCGATCTGTGCGGGCGGCATATTTCAGCGGAATATATAAATATATATAATATATTCTGCTGAATTTATTCTTTTTTTAACTAATTTACGGCCTGCGTGATCTCTAGAGACCCTGTTACCGAGTGGCTTACCACTTGACTTTTATCTGCAGGTTGTGGGCTCGCATCCCGGCTCGTGCCACTATTTTTTTTTTTTAATTTTAGAAGATATCATTTGATATAATTTAACAGTAGATTTTCAGTGTAGTATAGCTATATTATATCGTGATATCGTGATGAAGCTGGTCTAATACAAACAAGGTCTAATTATCCTTATCCTTATCGTATCCAGATGAGGGCCCTTTCGGATACACTTCGACCCAATGGGATCTTTTGTGCATTTGGCCACTCCTAGCCTACTCCCAAGCTCGCTCCATCATTTCCACGAAACGGATGATGCAGCTTAGCGGGAGCACCTTGATTTCCTTTGGTCGCGGATAGCCGTTACCAAAGTAATTCATTCTTCGTCTGGCAAGGGCATGACATTCACACAATAAGTGTTCCATAGTCTCATCCTCCTCGCTACACATTCTACAGTCTAAACTGTCCGATAGTCCCAACAAGGTCTAATTAGTGTAACCTCTGAGTTGGAAGGCCAAATAGCATGCTGAGAATAGGTGCCAAAGTGGACTTTGGGCTTCTTAACCCTTTACCTACGGGTGTCAACCAGAGTTGCCAGTAAGCCAACACCGCTGCAGTACGGGTGTCAACTATAGTTGATCGAAGTAATGGTCATATTCAATATTTTTTTAAGTCAAAACGAGACCTTGTGTCTTGGTAATAGCGGTCACATTATGCATTGGGATTAGTATAGATGCAAAGAAAAAATATCGTAATGTTTCGGTAGATGGCTCTGACATAAACATATTTTTAAAATTACCGCATTTTTGCTGTCAACTGGGGTTGACACCCGTACTGCAAGAGTGCCAATAATTGAATTCAATATGGCGGACAATAGTGTTGTTTTAAATTTCATCGACTTGTTGTGAGAGTACGGCGGGTTTTTTACCATTTTTGGTTCATAAATTATACCTTGGTGCACACTCGTACTCACTACAGAATCTAATAAAGGTATTTACAGTACATATGGTGCTAGTTTCCAGCACGCGTGCGGGAATGAGCACTTTCCGTGCATATGTCGGAACTTGAAAAAGCCATATGAACTGTAAAACGTTGTACAATACACGTGCGAACAGGTAATTTCCTATTTTCTGCACTTGTATCGTGAAAAACTATTCGTAGTAAATTATTGCTCGATTTTTTCCCTTGGTCGATGGTGTTCTAGGTTATCGATATATCGACAACTGTCTCGATAGATGCACATCACTATTTTCCATAACTCGTAAATTGTTTTTATGCAACGTTTTAAGTGATTGATATTCATTATTTGTATAATTATCGTTCTTTAAGTGTTTATTTTTGTTATATATACTATAAACTAATGTTTTTAAACATAAACTTGTGAAATCCACGAGTAGTAACTTAAAAATCTTCAATTTCTTAGTGACGAATATATTGGTTGATATCTGAAAAAATAGTGAATATTATTACTACAAATGATTATTGATTGATTAAACACATTATATTTATTGTGCGTGTGAAATTTCAAGTGTGTAGCTGTAATACTTCAAAAGTTTCAAGTAAGTGAAATTATGCCTAACCGCTGACTCTCGCCAAAACATGCCCGTATAGAGAGGTGCCGGAGTGATTTAAGGCCCCGTAGGTAAAGGGTTAAGGATAAAACCATGAAAAACAGAGGATGAAGACGTCCTGGACGGCTATCACAGGACGGCCCGCGAGCTGTATCGCGGCGAGATAGACTATCCGTCTCTTTCTAATTTGAACGCTTTGCTTGCGGTAACTACAGTTATCAATTTCGTACACCCCTAAATTGCTTCTGGTAGCTGTGGCTATATACTAGGGCTCGCGGTCGTATCCGGGTTTCGTGTATTCGTGTCGGGTACCCGTGCCCGTGTAACACGCCCGCGGGTTTAAGCGACCGGTCCGAACGGATCCGTGTAATTAGCGCACGGGTACCCGTGTACACGAGTACACGTGTACACGGGTACCCGTGTTCTATTTACACGCGGGTAGTACTACCCGTCCTTGAGGTGTGAAGCTAGGAACTGTCCCGTTGTTCTAAGAATGTACATACAAGTACTAAATGAGTGTTCGTAGCTTTGCAATTATAACATCTTTTTTTTGTGAATAAAAATAGCAGATTAATAAATGTAACAAATTATTACAAAGTACGTAAAGTTCGCCTTTTCAAATTCAGATTAAAATAAAAGTAAGTACGAATCCATTGTTTCATATATGAAAGTGGGTCTGTCTGCCTGTGTCTTTACCCCTTCACGCTTCGCTTATACCGCTGAACCGATTTAGATAAAAAATTGGTATTGAGATTTGAGTCTGGGGGAGGGACATAGGATGCAAACGAGCTCCACGCGGACGGAGTCGCGGGCAGAAGCTAGTAAGTTTTATCCCATAAAAAACATTCCATGTAAAAAAGAGGCCAAGTCTCGAAACTCTTCCACCTTAAAAAGTTGTGAGATATTTCGTAGTACCAAGTCTCAGGCATTCTTATCATTCTTTATTTGCTAGCTAAATAAAATTCTGCCACTTGGCAATCACACAACTTTACTGCATTTATGGATTTTTGCACACCTTAAACTATGTAGTATTATGTGATTGCCAAGTTACAAAATTATATTAAGCTAGCAAATAAAGAATAATAATAAATCTCTCACAACTTTTTACGGTGGAAGTTTCGACACTTGAGGCCAAGTGTCGAAACTTCCACCGTAAAAAGTTTTTTACATGGAATGTTTTTTTATGGGATCTCACGTCTTTTTGTAGGTTATTGTGTTATCAATACATACAAATTATGATTGCAGTCTCATTCTTGCTTTTTAATTTTTGTCCCATTTAATGGAAATGTAACTTTGTAATCCTATACAGCGTGGAACGGAACGATGGACTTTCCCACAAGAGGGGGATTATTGAGCGCTAGTACGTCACATTTTCCAGATAAAGTATTTTTTTGACGCGTTTTTTTTTTTACATTTGTATGGAGCTCGTCGCTCCAGTCGGCCAACGCACCATACAAAGGTAAAAAAAAATCGCGTCAAAAAAAATTGTTTATCTGGAAAATGTGACGTACTAGCGCTCAATAATCCCCCTCTTGCGGGAAAGTCCATCGTTCCGTTCCACGCAGTATATTTATATGGGATTACAAAGTTATTTATGCGTATCTAGAAATCTGACTCGTGTGGTGTCGGGTAAGAATAGCACCACCCCCTTTCTTCCTGTGGGTGTCGTAAGAGTCTACTAAGGGTACAGGGTTGAAGTGTGTTGTGGGCGATGCGCTAGCAACCTGTCACTACGATATCACATTTTGTTGATCTTGTATACCCACATTGATGTTAAAAGTGGCACTGGAACACAAGTTTCATGTGCTCTGCCTACCCCTTTTAGGGATATGATGTATGTATGTATGTATGTATGTATAAATCTGGACCGAAATTTGCAAAATATTTTAGGTTTACCTTGATTTAAACACTAATTATAGGTATGTTCTAAATTAGTGCTTTTGTTGATCGGTCCGTGAGTATATGAGTGACAAAATTAAGAAACTTTGACAAGTTATAATTCTTACACTACTGATTCAAATTGAATAAAATTTGAAATATACCGTGTTTATACAATGCCTGCTTGGTTACTGAAAATTTAGGCTTCTAGTTGTTTTCACAAAGAAGTTATTGGGGGGTCGAAAATGGCCTGAACTGCTTCGAAAAAAGATGGTACGGCCTTGCCGCTGTTTTGCTCGACTGGCGGGGGTACCGCCGTGCCGGCAAATTTTTATTTGAGCTTAAAATGTGAAAAATAATGTAGTAGCATTAATCTAGTTTTGGTTTTGAACCAGAATAGTTACGAAGTTGGAGGTCTAAAATTGGCCGGTCCCAATTTTAGACCAACACCTCTAATAGTAGATATTAGAAATAATGATAAGATTAGCACGATCATATTAATAACCTCACAAAGGGAAGGAATCAGTTAATAAAAAGCATGTATATATAACACTACAATATCTGAAAGAAAAAAAACTAAGAAAATCGCAACAAAATGAAGTCATTTTTTTAAACACAACTGTTGAACAGTAAAAAGGTATAAATATTTATTGCAGATCATTGTAATGAGGCGAGCATAGTAAATAGTTAAACCTAATGTACTAAATGATAGTAATATCCCATAAAAACATTTCATTGAAAAAATACAGTAATTTCCTATTAAAGAAATACCCTGTACGCAACATATCAAAAGCTTGGGTAAGCGAGCCGGTGAAAAGAATGCGAATACAGTTGCCCACTCTAAAAACAACTGTAATTAGTAATAATATTAACAATACACCTCGGACGCGGCCATGTTGTGACTTGTTGGTGCTAGAGAGTAAGTACCAAGCGGAACTCAGCGCCGCACGTAAAAATTACATTAATAGGTTGATATACAGTAGCACTAACATATGCCAAACATCGTGGCGGGTGATTGCATCCGAGACAGGTCCAGGCGGCGCTAGGAGCGTTGCACTGGACGTACTGATAAGCGCATCAGCTGGTCGGGCGACCGAGTCCCCCGCCACCGCCACGGCCGCGGCGCTGAACCGGTTTTACATCGACGCGAACAAGAACTCTGGAGCCCGCGCGGATATTCCAGCCGCCTTGTGCTATCTGAGTAGGTATGTAAACAAACATGCTAACCTCATTAAGGCTGAACCGTTTGATTTACAATGCGTTGAAAAAAGTATACAAAAAATTAAACGCAAAGATTCTAAGGATATTAACGATATGTCTACTCGCTTACTAGACCTAATACCAATGTTTCTAATCAGCATCTTATATATACTTTTTAATAGGTGCCTAGAACGCGGAATATACCCCAGTAACTTGAAGAAAATTAAAATACAACCGATTTATAAAGGGAAAGGTGATGTAGACATGTTAAAAAACTATCGACCAATATCATTAATACCGTTATTTTCCAAAGTGTTCGAGCGTCTTTTGAGCGATAAACTGATGTCTTACTTTAACTTAAATCTTTTGTTAAATAAGCAACAATACGCCTACCAACATGGCAGATCCACGATCGACGCGGCGCGAGACGTCGTGACGAGAGTGCCCAGCCACCTCGACGCCACGCGACAGGTCGCCGCCATATTCTGCGACCTGTCGCGCGTCTTCGAGCTGGTGGCCCATCCTCTCATTTTATGTAAGTTGGACCACTATGGTGTTACTGGCAATTTCAAAAAACTTAATATCCTCGTTTCTCGATAGCCGTAAAGTAAACAACTAACGTCAGTCCGCGGCGAGAGATCTGACTTATTGGATCTAGGTGAATGTGCCGTGCCTCAAGGTTCTGTGATTGGCAATAATCTGTTTTTAATTCTTATGAACGATTTCACAACCGCCACCGACGATGCAGAATTCGTGATGTTCGCCGATGACGGTTGTGTCATCGTCTCCGCCGACAACCAGAAGGACCTAAGATGCAACCTCAACAAGGTAATGGGGGACGTTGCCTCTTTGTTCTCGGCTAACGGTATGTTATGAAACATTGAGAAAATCAACATCATGCACTTCTCACTTCACGGAAAAAAAGAACACAATCTAAATATATACTGCAATGGTCGACTCGTCCCTCAGGTTGACGAGGTGAACTATTTAGGTCTTACCATAGACTCTGGCTTAACGTGGGGTCCCTATATCGACTCACTATGCGATCGTTTGTCATCCGCGTGTTTCGCACTCAGTAGGCTGCGCCCCAGTCTAGATCACATTAATGTAAGAAAAGCTTATTTTGGGTATTTCCACTCTCTCCTAACTTATGGAATCGATTTATGGGCAAGCGCAGCCAATCTAGAGAGGCCATTCAGACTTCAAAAGCGAGCCATTCGTTGCATATGTGGAGTCTCGTGGGATCATCCTGCTCGTGAACTGTTCAAGGAAACCAAAATTCTCACCCTCCCAAGCTTGTATGTCCTTGAAGTAGCCAAGTACGTGAGAGGTAACCTTGAATAGTTCCCGACGCGCGGTGACTCACACAATTATAACACCAGGCCACGCGGTGATCTGCGCCCACCCGCCACACGTCTCGCAAAGGCCAAAAAATGTCTTCACTCGATAGGACCCAAGATTTACAACAAGTTGCCCCATGATGTCAAAAGCGCGCCGAGTATGAGGTGTTTTGTTAATAGACTTAAAATTAAACTAGCATCCGATGCATGCTATTCCATAAACGAATTTATGAATTAAATAGGTATGTTCACTGACAGCCAAACAACTTTTCAACTGGCTCGCCGCCCAACCTACTGATACTATATAGTAGTTTAAAATGTCTCTCTTCCGGAAACATTGACAAATAAACAAATGTACTAACTAACCATAATTATACCATATTGTAAACTAAGACATACTTACGTAAATGTAATATTATGTGTAAATGTTATTTAAGATCTTGACAAAAATTCACATGTAAAACTACGTTTTATTAAGGAATAAATGAAATGAAAAGAAATAATGATAACGGTATACTTTAGATAGGTACCGTAGGCAGAGTAATGTTGCAAGTATCGTTTTGATTCAGTGCCTTTATTCGGTGCTCATATTCAACCTCGTGAGTAAAGGTACGGTTAAAAATGGTATACCTTGCAATACCTTTATTAAGTACCGTTTAAAACCTTAATTTCGATACCACATTCCGTCCCTTATTTAGAACCATAAAGGCATATACGGTCGAGGAAAATGAAGATTTGGCAAATGTCAACTCTATTTGAATGACGTTACGGATCAAAAGTGCTAAACATTAAATTTCCTCGACTGTATAATACAATAAGCGCTCGGTTAAAATTAAAAAGTTCTCATGTACAGTCAGCCAAGAAAGTGGTCTACCACTTTTGGACCTTATTTTGCATGCAATAAAGTCGAAAAGCGGTAGACCACTTTCTTGGCTGACTGTACTTACCTACTGTTTTTTGTTTAGCTATCATATCTATAAGCGGCTATTAATAAAAGTTAAACAGTTTGCGTGCCCTTTGTCAGGAAATCATTAAATAAAATACTAGGTTTATACAATATTATGACGCAATAGAGCAAACATAGGCTTCCTGCGATGTTTCCTTTTGCCAAATACCTAATACAAAACAACATCATACACACCAAACCCATAGAGTTGCTAATGCAAATAGAGTAAAATGAAGTAATTATATTCTACTAGCTTCTGCCCGCGACTCCGTCCGCGTGGAGCTCGTTTATATCGTAGCTCGATACAAACTTTCATTCCCCATTTCACCCCCTCAGGGGATAAAAACTACCCTATGTCCTTCCCCGGGATTCAAACTATGTCCATACCAAATTTCATCTCAATCGGTTCAGCAGTTTAAGCGTGAAGAGGTAACAAACAGACAGACAGACAGACAGGCACACTTTCGCATTTATAATATTGGTATGGATTTGCCTCAACTCAAACGGCCACGGACGGTCCGAACCCGCGTGTAATTAGAACCCGCGGGTACGTGTGTACGGGTACACGGGTACCCGGGTACCCGCCCGCGGACCGGGCGGGTTCGGGCGTGTCCGTGTAGAACGGACGCTTAGCACCGCGGGCTTAAGAACACGGGTATTCGGGCGGGCGGGTTTACACGTGTAGCGGGAGCCCTACTATATACCAAGCAAAGTATGAGCTGCCTTGATAAAAAAAAAATATAGCAATTTAGGCTACCTTCTGAAAAATTTGAAAGCAAGTGAGTGGTTAGAAAGAAACGGACGAATTGGCATTTGTAAATTTAAGAATAATAATTACATTTAAGGGTGTAGTGTAGGCACTAAATACAATTATCAATATTATTCTATTTTCTCGAAAAAGGATTAAAAATATAGTAACATGGAACATAAAACAGCGCAATATTTTAAATAATCACAAAGTTATAATTATATGTGTCCAAAGTTTTAAGAGGGGGTTTACTGTGTCCCTTTTGCTCAAAATGCACCTTCATATATTTTTTATATCGCACAAAATCTTATACGCTAGTTTAACAAAAAATGTTCCGCCAAACTGAGGACAGCCAAGAGAGATAGGAAAGAAAGAAGAGACATGAAACGTTTGTCATTCATTATGACGCTCGCAGATCGTGACGTCACGATCTGCTAGTATTTTCGCTCTCTAACAAGCAATATTAATGGTTGTAGCTTCGTAATTCTTTGAGATATTCGAATGGGATTTTTTTCCTTCATCTTTTGGGGTAATTATACATTTTGAGTCTACACCCGTATTGTAAATTATTGCGTTATTCGAAACACCGTTCTAACTAGATTAGAAAACAAAAAGTACTGATTTTGAGATATATGATTTCCGATTATTTGATCGTTTAATTGATTTAATCTATTCACAATTGTCCTTGATAGATAAAAATAACTAGTTGGGTTGTTATTTTCTTTTTTTTACCCAGCCTACTCCAACAATGCATTATTTTACGACACAATCAAGTTTATATCATGGTATTTTACCTCATCTAAAATCTTACTTAATGAAATATGAATAAAACTTCACTAAATTGGGTATTTATCGTTTTTTTTTCAAAAAAGTCATTCCCGAAGAGCGTTGCATCTCTTTATCTCGTTATCGGAAGGCATAAGAGTGTCTCAAACGAGGGGCCGTGGTTTTCGCAAATTGACTCGAATCAAGGCATCGCAAGGCATAACATGAAGTTGCTTGATGTAAGAGAAACAACAAGTAACTTATCATTCAAGCAAAGTTCGTGATAATTCCGTACATGGTACTCTGTAAACTTTTACCCATACAGGAGTTAAACTCAAGCAGCGTCTTGTTTCAACGGCAGACGTATATTAATTTAAATAATGGAATTAGTTAACCTGTGACTTATTTCAGAATTGAACTAAATAGGGGTGTAGACATTAAATAAAACAATTAATGATGATGTAGTTTCTTGAAAAAGGATTAAGAATGTAGTCAAATGGAGAAAAAAGCAACGCAAAAGATTAAATAATCAGAAAGTTTTAAGTGTCCAAAGTTTTAAGAGATGTTTTGTCCCTTTTCCGCAAGACTACAATTGTCTTTACTATGACGCTCGAGGACCGTGACATCACGATATGCTAGCGTTTTCTCACTTTAACAAGCGGCATTAAAACGGTTGTACCTTTGTAATTTTTTGAGATATTTTAATAAGATTTTCGACATTATAAGCATATTTTTTTGCCTTCTTTCTTTTGAAGTAATAATTTTGAGTCTACTATGATCACCCATCCGTCTCAACTCTGAACTAAGAACGTAGACCTTGGAACTTGAGAGAGCTCATAGCACAATTTGGTAGGTACTTAACCTGGGTCAAAAGAATATGATTCTTTTAGTTCATCAGTTAGATTATCAAAAAATATTGAACACGTATTTTTTGTTTTATTAATTATACCAAACATGATGAAGATATAGCTCGTTAAGATTCCGTGTGACGCCACATTAATTTTCCCAAAAGTGTACCATAACGTGACGTCACACGGAACTAGTTTTTTTTTAGGAAAGTGGCCAATTCCTATCCTAGCCGAAACCCGGACTACACGAGTGATTTCAGTAGATCTATCAACAGTTGCAACTACTGGCTATGATTGTAGTGCTTGACTATTGATGAAACTTTGTGATCTGAATAGTAATCTAAGAACTATAAGACATAGTAAACTTACCCTTATTTTGCAAATAAAAATTTGTTTGTTTGTTTGTTAAAAAACCTAAAATTACCAAAATGACATTGGAAATGATGTCTATTCAATCGTGTTTCCGTTGACGATCAATAAACTAGTGCCTACAACCTAAATTCAGTTCTCGTCTCTCTACGGATTTAACGTTACAGGCCCCGAGCGAAAACCGGGTCTATAAAGGAAATGTTTTCTATAAATACCCTATTCGTTAACAGCCCAAACAACCCTTGTTACTTCAGAGGTTCGATACAGCCTAAAGGGCCATAACGTGAAAATATCAACTCGAAAATTACATTCTGGTCCATGGCTTTCTCTTAGAGACCTTAAGAGATATTGTTTGTAAGGTGAATTCCAACAATAAGCACATCTATCATGGGACGGCCGCGACATACTGTCGATTTTTCTCGCACTACACCTCTTGTTCTAAGTTGAAGAGAGAGACGGATAGTGCGAGAAAAATCGAGAGAGCTCGCGCGCCGTCTCGTGATAGCCGTGCTGTAATTATTTTGGATCGAGTAAATAACAAAGTACCTGTTTTATCCCTTAGGAAATAGTACCCCCGTAATGAGGTAATTATTAAAGGCATCTGACGGTTTAAACCGCCGTAATTATTCTGATGGTTCCGTCAAAGTTAGCGCAAAGGTCGGTGAGTTTGGGTTATGATACTTAATTAATTCAATGCCCGAGTTTGAATCTAAAGTTAACGGCTTGCGCCTCTTTGAAATTAAAATCGTATTGATTGTCGACGCTTGTGACCTTTTCAATTCAACAGACGATAGATACATCATAGCATTTAATTATAGTGAAAATTTAATGATGCCTGCCCTTTTTGAATTAAAAACACGTTTTTTGTAGCACGTCAGCCGCAGAGCGAGTAAAACGTGTACAATAAGAAGTGTACGCACAGCGAGTTACCTGGGACTTTAAAGGCGAAAAACCCTGTGTATACGTTATTTAATAATAATAATAAGTGTAGTAGAAGTGAGCCGTACAAAGGTACTTACACGTAGGTAGTGCGATGCTGCCATTGACTTATTTGTTATTTATATATAGATACTGGCTACATAGATTTTTTTTCTTGTCGTCTTCCATCAGACCGCCCGCCCCGCCATCTTGGAATATCATGTGAATATAATATTAGCGCCCGCCGCCTATTATGCAAATTGAGGCTGACTCGGATCAATTATATGCGCAATCTTAAGCTAGAGCATGTCAGAATAAACCAATGTAAGTCATACTTAACGATGTATCTTACCTACATCACACAAATGTTGCCAATGACTGACATGTTTCATACAAACAAGGAATTTTGTTAATGCACGATCAGACCCGCCCGGTATCCCTTTCGAGGGTTTTCGAAGGGGTTTTTCGTAAGGCTTTGCGTACCAAAGTCGTTGCTCCTCAAAATCCATTATTTTTGGTTTTTAAAGTGCTTTAAATACGGATATCAGATACCTTTTCGAAGCGCTTAAAAAAGCCTTCGAAAGGGTTTCTCTATCAATGCTCGGGAATGGGTTTTAATAAAAGACTAGACTTTTTAATAAAAAAATATTTTTTCTCGTTATTTGATATAGGTAGAAGAGTTATGACGTCTTCAAACATAGCTGATCGCACTGCCGTGTGTTATCAATGTATGGTTACATATTATGCAGCGAGAACGCGCGCCACAGCACCGTGCGCGCTGACAGCCCGCCCAGCGAGCGTGCGCTTGCGCCGCCAGAACGAGTAGTTCTTGTTTACTGCGGTAGTACCTCAATAACCGCGCTGACGCCGGCCGGCACCAGCACCAGCAGCGACGTGCGTTCATCGATCAGGTATCAGAAGATGACGTGCTGCGAGAATGCGCGCCACATCACCGTGCGCGCTGACAGCCCGCCCAGCGAGCGCTTGCGCCGCCAGAACGAATCGTTCTTGTTTACTGCGGTAGTACCTCAATAACCGCGCTGACGCCGGCCGGCACCAGCACCAGCAGCGACGTGCGTTCATCGATCAGGTATCAGAAGATGACGTGCTGCGAGAATGCGCGCCACATCACCGTGCGCGCTGACAGCCCGCCCAGCGAGCGCTTGCGCCGCCAGAACGAATCGTTCTTGTTTACTGCGGTAGTACCTCAATAACCGCGCTGACGCCGGCCGGTACTAGCACCAGCAGCGACGTGTGTTCGTCGATCAGGTAGCAGAAGATGACATGCTGCGAAAAATATTGCAAATTAATATTTATAATAATAAAAAAATTACTTGTTGCCTTCATCAGGCGCTGGGTCTCAAAATGTATGGGAAAACTAAAATCCGACTCGCACTTGACTAAAATTCTACTTCATATTACTTAACGTCTTTCCCGCTCACGGGACAATGACGTCCCGGACCTTTGGGAGGCGTGCGTGGAGCTAGGTACCTACAAAGTACCAACTGAGCCAACACGTAGAGGCCCTTTTTTATTATTACAGTTAATAAAATAAAAAAATATTTTTTTAAAATTTAATAAAGTTGCACTTTCCTCGCTACAACAGTGAGGTGAAACGTTTTGTGTTACACACGGGTGCAAATGTATTTTACTTCTCGTGTGTTGAAACACTCGCTACGCTCAGGATTCTATTTTAGAACCACTCGCTTCGCTCGTGGTTCAGTTATAGCATCTTTTCGCTTGATCGTATTTCAATTCCACACTCGCGGGTATAATACAACTTTACACCCTTGTATAACAAATAATTATTTTGCTTCTTAACTACCTATCAGGACAATCGTAATACCCCTGTAGATGGTAATCATTATCTACTAATTAATTAATTTAATTTATGTTGTTTTAATTTTTAATTCTGAGAATTTGGATTCGTTGACAATTAGCAATTAATAATATTTCACCTGTTGACATTAACGATTTTATGATTTATTTTCAATATCAAATTTTAATTTTAATTGTATGATTTTATTTTATGTTTAATGATGCGCCGGTCCTGTTCTCTTTCCCTTCATTAATAATTTGAATGTACCCACTACTAACATTAATTAATTTAAGTCTGTACTTACTAACAACTATATGGGCCACGGCCTGAAATAAACGTTTATTTAATTTTTAATTTTAATTTAATTATAAAATATTTATCGACATACTCCACAAGTCACCTCTACACTATTTTTAAATCGATGATTATTATTACTTCATCTGTCAACAAGGATATTACGGGTTTCCTAGTAGAAAAACGAATAAAACAAAAACGAAATATATCTCGTAAGTTTTCACTTCGAAAATCTCAAACTTATGTCCTAAAGTCAAAATAACGAGTAGAAGTCGAACATAAAATATTAAATAAGTTTGCATCGTGTTTCTTTTTAAATCGCTGTCGGTGGATAATAACTATAAGATAGTAAGTAGCTGTCAATTATTATTTTCATACAAAGGATATCCTGTGTCACCTCACCCAGAGCACGATTGCGAATCGATTGACACCACATTTCTCAAATTTTTTTAATAACCGTAAACAAAAATAACTGTCGTAGCTCGTCACAGGACGCCATCTTAGATTTGGAATTGTTTCATGGTGGGTTGTATATAATTATCATTTTGAGGGGGTTATAAAAAAATACTTTAGATATTCCACATTTTATTTCGGACACCATTTTAGATTTGAAATTGTTTTGTAGTGTGCTGTATTTTACTAGTCAAGCCTTTTAATTTGATACCCATATTGAGGGGGTTATAAAAAACTTAAGGAACAGTCAAGGGCACCAATATGTATGTATACACCACAAAGTCTCAAAAATATGTAGGCAGACCTTATTTCTGCAACAATAAGGTTGCAGTATACATCCCTTTAGGATCACAATACCTACGCCGCAAAACGACTTTGAAGGATTACGCCTCAACAGCTATAAGACTAAGTGTCAAAATTACTAACATTTAAAACGCCTACAAAGCAAAATGCCTCAAATCAAACGACTTTATGAAACTTTGAGTGAATACCAATTGGTGCCCTTGACTATGCCTAATCCACAATTTTATTTCGGACGCTAAGTTTAGATATACATAGTTTAAAAGTGGAATGTATCCTTCTAGTCAAACCCTTTCAATTGATACCCATATTAGGGGGGACTATAAAAAGGCTCCCAACATTCACTCCCACTTTTTTATTTCGGACGCCATCTTAGATTTGAAATTGTTTTATATTGTGCTGTATTCTACTAGTCAAGCTCTTCAATTAGATACCCATATTGAGGGTGTTATAAAACAACTTTAAGTGATCCGCCATTTTGTATCGGACGCCATCTGAAATTGTTTCATACTGTGCTGTATTTTCCTGCACAAGCCCTTTCTTTGATACCCATATTAAAAGATGGCTTTTATAAACATAATGTAATCTACCATTTTGTCCAACGGCCATGTTGGTTTAACATAAATATTAAAAACACGTTATTGTATTGCCATCGGAACTAAGTGTTTGCCAGATTTTCAGATCAATCGGTTAACAGGAAGGCGGTTCTTCAGTTAATATATTTGACCCACCAAACACGAACTAAATTTTATACGTTTCATAATCAATTTTAAGTAACGGCCACATTTTGAGTACAGACAGTCTCTTAATATTCAATGTTTTGGGCCACGCAGAATAATAATTAGGACGTATATAATGAAAATGGGTATTAACGACTAGAAAGAGTCATTCAGAACCTATGTAAGCGGGGACCCGAGAAGCTCATGTGTGACGTGGGTTTTCTTGCTGATTAGTTGAATAACCTAATCGACGTCGCGTAGTGGACATTATCCTCAATCAACAAAAAAATTGGATATTGTTTTTAAAAACATGCTATTTACCAAATTATTTATTTAGTAATTAACACCTTGCCTGGATACGATTACTGTATGGCAAGGTTTACAGGTATTTTTTTGTTTAAGTGCCAGTATATCTCGTCAAGGTAAAATGGCAACGAAGAAAAATGTTAACAATCGATAAATACGGAAATGAATATGAAATGACCGAAAGAACCAGTGTTGATATCAATGTTCTTTTAGTCGCTTCAATCTTGGCAGAGTGGTCGTGATCGTCATGTCGGTTTGGTGGCAAGCTTGGCAATCCGTGGGCTTTCGTCTCTCAAGGGCGCCTTCCTTGTGACCACACACATGTGAGCACAAACATGTGAACGCGCTTAAACCGAACATAGAGGACTAGCAGAACTTGCTGCTAAGTCGCTTCGTGTGCGGATCAGTGACTTCTGTCTCACTCGTATTGTGCCAGTTAGAAAGAGACGCGGTGCAAGTTTACAAAATCTACCCTAGATTTTGTAAACTTGCACCGCGTCGCGCCGTCTGTTGTGCCAGCCCCGATGCCCCGATGATAAAAAAAGCGCGCGAACCACATTAATTTGAAATTAAAATGTGAATCTTAATATCTGATAGATCCCTAGTTGGGTAAGGTCCATAGGCCACGGTGTTCGCTTAACTTACGCTTATTTGCCACCAGCACAAACTGGTTTGAGTTGTACGACTTTTCACTGGTTCAATGAAATGCCCCAAGAAAATCGACGACAAATTGTCGAACATTAACGGCCGGCCTGTTTTAATCACACTCCGGCAATATTTATTGCAGAAAAGAAACTTTTTTTTGTATTAAATTTACGAGACCCAAGTTCGACACCGCTAACCTCTATCCATAAATCACTGAAGGCTTTCAAAAAATTGTGATTTTTCTCGACCTCAATTTCTTTACAATAGGGGTGTAGACTCGAAAATTATTATTAGGTACTCCAAAAGAAAGAAGGCAAAAAATATGCCTAGTGACGAAAATCCCATTCAGATATCTCAAAGAATTACGAAGCTACAACCGTTTTAATATTGTTTGTTAGAGAGAGAAACGAAAACAGTGTGTGACGTCACATTACGGGATCGACGGCGGCGCCGAACACGATGGGCGCGGCACATTGCCGTCTTCTAGAGACGTCACAATCTTCCAGCGTCATCGATTCATATGAAGTTGCGTTTTCCGAAAAAGGGGCAGAACACACCCTTTCTTAAAACTTTGGACACTTATAACTTCGTGATTATTTAATCTTTTGCGTTGAATTTTTCTCCATTTGAGTACATTTTTATTAGTGTCCAGTTTTAAGAAAGGGTATGTTCTGTCCATTTTTCGCAAAACGCAACTTCATATGAAACGATGGCGCTTGTAGTCACGTCACTAATAGACGGGCAACAGGCCATGCCCCGTCGTGTTCGGCGCCGCCGTCGACGCGACCTGCCGCGCGCGCGACGCGCTCTGTGGCAACCTCGCATATTGTGACGTCACACACTATTTGCGTTTTCTCTCCCTAACAAGCAATATTAAAACGGTTGTAGCTTCGTAATTCTTTGAGATATCTGAATGGGATTTTCGTCACTATAGGCATATTTATAGTATGCATGACATATAATAGGCATAGAGTAATAATAATTGTGGAGCCTACATCCCTATTATAGCAGCTCCAACGGTGAAGTACCTCACCGAAGACCGCAGCCATAATATCACCGCTCTAGCGATCAGTAAAACGAATCTTTCAATCAATAATGTGACTGCAACGCGTTTGTGATTTTTCTGAAATCACAAGCGTCTATAGGCTTTGGTGTCTACCACCGAACTTCCAGACATACCACAACTACCAGGCACTATCAGGCAGATGTATGCTCGATACCCGCCACCACCGTGGTATAAATATATACATATATATAATGCACGTTATTGTGGGACTGAAATTCGAAGGAAAATGTTCTAACAACACACAACTCCAAAAATTTGCACTCGAAAAGCTCATTGCCAGATCGGTTCGAATCGAATGGATAGAAGTCGGTGTGCACATGTTTTTAAAGTATCGCTATCAGATTTATGTTTACAACACCGCGTCAAACCACAAACTTACTTTCAAATAGATTAGTGGATTCAAACCAAGAGGTCAATTTAACACGAAATTTCTCATCCCGAGGTCTATGGAAAATAATCGTACGGTCCGCCTGATGGTAAGCGATTACCACAGCTTTTGGACGCCTACATCTTCAAGGAACTCGCATGCACGTAGCCGATCCTTCAAAACCCCGGACACTCCTTGAAAACTCCCATGTCGTTATGTCGTTATCCCACGGGAAAACTACGGCAGACAGTTCATTCCACGGCAAAAGCGTTCGCAGAAGGAAAATCTGCGTGCGCGACCATTAACTTTTCATGCGTGCAGTCTAGTGCAAAAATATCTATCGATTAACTTAATCCTCTTACAAATATGAACCTTAATCCGCTGATATAAGAGCGATGGGACACATTTACGAGTAAATTGTGCAATGTGCAATTTGTTATAACTAGCTTCCGCCTTCGACTTCGTCCGCTCTAACTCTCGGATTGACTTTCATCACCCAATTACATCCCCTATGGGGTTAAATTTCGAGACAGAAAGTATCCAATAATTGAATCCAGGTATAATAATTAATTGATCACTAAGCAGCTTTTGCGTGATTGAGTAACAAACATCCAAACTTTCACATTATTCATATTAGTAGGATAATGAGCGCGCAAAACATATTGATATCAAATTGTAATTCGAAACGTAAGTCTCTTATTGACCCCGACTGTGGAACTCCAGCTATGAGCAAAACAACTGTACTAAACAAACAGTTTTCCCGTTTAATGCACGTTTCAGTGGTTTTTATCTGTGTTTCAATCCCCGCACTAGATCTACGAAAATCTGAAGTGTTCTTTTATTTATTTTCTACATATTTTTCACAAATTTATATAAAATAAATAAAAACGTGATGACTGAAATTATCTTGAGTCACTCCGACTCTCAGGTAAAGATGTGTTTAGGAATTAAGAGGAAACATTAAGGTCGAGATAATTGAGAAATTAGTATTTGTAAAATGTATTGCTGTCGCGCCAACCTCAAACCTCCCCCGCAGAGCGCGATAGCGACAACTGCAGCTTGGACCGAAAATACCTATTAAAAGTACATAAAATCAACGTTTCGTAGTCCCCTGATTTCTTCTCCAAAACTTGACCTATTTAACTATTCTTTTTATTAAAAATCAAAGAAAACCTTTGGCCGTGTTCCCATGTTTTCCTTTTTTAGGGTTCCGTAGTCGACTAGGAACCCTTATAGTTTCGCTTTGTCTGTCTGTCCGTCCGCGGATAATCTCAGTAATCGTTAGCACTAGAAAGCTGTGGTACTAATATGTATATCAATCACGCCGACAAAGTGGTAAAATAAAAAGTGTTTTTTATATTTTATTGTGGGGTGTTTTTTTTTTCATTTCAACCCTAACTTGTGATATATTGTTAGAAAGGTATTTAAAAATGAATAGGGGTTTGCTATTTTCGGAGATAATCGCTCCAGAAGTAAAAAAAAATTGTGTGTCCCCCCTCTAACTTTTGAACCTTAAGTTTTAAAAATATAAAAAAAATCTCAAAAGTAGAAGTTTATAAAAACTTTGTAGGAAAATTATTTTGAACTTGATAGGTTGAATATTTTTTGAAAAAAATTACAAAATGATTTCTGAACTAAGTTTGTAATTTAACCGTACATACGAGTAAGCAGGTGTTTATTGTACCTGTAATTTCTACAAAATCACAATAAAATGACGTGCTTTCAAATAAAGTAAAAAAATGGTCAAAATCGGTTCACGCAATAAAGAATTATCCCATAAAAATCATCTTCCATACTTTAAGCTCGCGCTAAATAGTTTACTTAATTTGCCTATAGATGTCGCTGTACGCGGAACGCTCACATTGAACTAACCCGCTTCGCTAGCTCGGCTTTCAACACAAGCACTTGAGCCGAATAGCAAATAACGATTAAAATGTAGAATACAATACAATACAAATACTCTTTTCATCTTTCATACTCTGAAAACTCTGAAATGACGTGCTTTCAAATAAAGTAAAAAATGGATTTAGAGTTTTAGGGTTTTGTACTTAATATGTCAACTCAATGAAACAAATAGCCCATTTTTTTAACGCTTAAGTGGGGACACTTACTGTGAAGGACGAAAAACTACGGAACCCTACACTGAGCGTGGCCCGACACGCTCTTGGCCGGTTTTTAATAATCTAGTCAAAATTGTTTTCTGGATGTTTGAACACAGCTGAAAATCTGGCATTTTTTTAGGCTTTTGAAGATATCAAATCACAATTAGCGCCAAGCTTCCCACTCCGCACGGCGTAACTCTACCACTACCAGCCACGCTCTACAAATTATATATCTTGGCTAAAAAGTATAGACCCGTCACTTATTAATATCATCATAAATTCATTCGGCGTGAAAGTCTATGCGGCAACCGGGATGTGCCCAACAAAGCTATACTTTTTAGCCAAGATGTAGAATTTGTAGAGCGTGGCTGGTAGTGGTAGAGTTATGCCGTGCGGAGTAGGAAGCTTGGCGCTAATTGCGATCTGATATCTTTTTCACGCTGAAAGCTGTATGAGCTATGGAGTCTTGGCATCACTTTACATGTAATGTTTTTGGTGGGATATAGGTTTTAGCTCAAATACCTACAATGACACCGATAATAAGACGTCGAAAAACTCTATGCTCTATGGCCCACTATTTAGCGTACTTTTATGGTTCATACATTTTTCATAAAAGCACTGTTTACCACGATGTCAAATCAACTAATTTTTTTTTAATCGGGCTATATTGCAGTGGTACCAACTTCATAAACTTTCGAAATAAAAAGTTTTTATTTATGATTGAACATTCGTATATTACAAATTATTTACTAAAATATGAATAAATCATCATCTATTGTATGTTAATTTACATGTTTTGTTTCTTTGTATTATTTATAATAATAAACAGTTCGGATTCGGTTCGGGTCCGGATTCGGTCTGGTTCGGATGGCAAGAGCAAACAATTAAAAACAAAACAAACCGGCTGGGAGCTGGGATCTGCACAGGTCACAACTGTGTTCCGTGTGTCCAGTGGACCTCTCCTGCTCCTCGGGCGCCAGCCGCCTGTCCCGCGACGCCGCTCTCAACTACATTCTCAGAAGGGCGCTCGTTAGGGCCAACGTTCCTGCTGCTCTGGAGCCCCAGATTGTGCGGAGGCAATGGCAAGCGCCCCGATGGAATGCCGTTAATACCTTGGAAGAGCGCTGCGCTGGTGTGGGACGCCACCTGTACTGACACCCTGGCGGCTTCCTACCTACTAGCATCTACCAAACGTGCGGGGGCGGCGGCAGACTCTCGGGAACGCCTCAAGGCCTCAAAATATAGCTGTCTCGGCGCCCAATATCAGTTCTTCGCTTTCGGCGTCGAGATACTAGGTCCTTGGGGTAAGGGTGCGCTGGAGCTTAGCAAAAGGTTGAGAGAGGCATCAGGCGACCCACGCGCCGGCAGCTTTCTCGCGCAAAGAATCGCAATCGCAGTTCAGCGCGGATATGCTGCCTGCGTGATGGGCACCCTGCCAAGAGGCCGAGGTCTTTTATTGAATTAGTTATTTTAGTACTGTTTTCTAATATTAAGGTTTAGTTTTAATTATTTTAATTTAATATTAGTTTTAGTATTGTATTTATACAAACAAGAACATTTAAAAAAACACAAACAAAAGGTATCATATTTCTGAACTCCCACCAAAATACAGTTCAAAATGAAAAGACGAAATATGATAAACTATAACTCCTAAACTATTAAGATATTATTCGTTTGTGAAGCGAAAAGTGTACCTTCTTTTAAAATGGTCAAAGGACTTCACAACTGCACTTCTGAAGAAATTACATGAGTAGCAAAATAACGAATAGAAAACTTGCTGCCTGAAAAGTCTAACTAATGCAATTTATTTATGTCGTAGAAAAAGTATTTTATGCAACGGTGTATAACTGGTATGAAAACGCTCGTGGCGTCTGTAATTGCGATGCTCGCCAAGGCTCGCATCGCGACCCACGACACTCGCGTTTTAAGTCCCTTCTCCCCCACTCTCCTCCCCTCCCCACTCCCCAACAACAGTTGCATAACAGTACATTAGGTACATAGGGCGGTGAATTCGTGAATGGCCCAGATCGCAGGTGTTTGTGGCCATAAATATGCGATCTGGGGCTTTACGAATTACCGCCCGTGGTGCGTACACAATTTTACTTCTTCTCCTGGGTGTGAAGTGAGATTTGCCGCTGCGCCCGTAGGCGGTAAATCTCACTTACCGCCCAGAGTGACGTAAAATACATTTAAAAAAAAGTTTATTTCCAAAAAATGGTGCAGCTGTATTTGTAAAGCCTCTGACTTCTGAGCTAGGCTTGTGTTACAGAAGTCAGTGTCCTCTCCCAATTTGTGAGTATTGTGGATAACATTTTTGGTTTCTTAGATATTTATGTATTCTTATTTGACTATATTTATATAACTAAGGAAGTTTGTATGTGTGGGTGTGTGTGTGTGTGTGTGTGTGCGTGCGTGCGTGCGTGCGTGCGTGCGTGCGTGCGTGCGTGCGTGCGTGCGTGTGCGTGTGCGTGTGCGTGTGCGTGTGCGTGTGTGTGTGTATGTGTGTGCGCGTGCGGGTGTGTGTGTGTGTGTGTGTGTGTGTGTGTGTGTGTGTGTGTGTGTGTGTGTGCGTGCGTATAATTGCATAATATTATTTATTTAGTACTAACAATTGCTTCAGTCTGCTCATAGTCCAGTGACATCAGCCAAGTTTTGAGCCTTTTCTTACATTCATGAGTAGAAAGGGGATAAACATATATAGTTCTATTAATTTTATTGTACAAGTATCTTGACATGAAACGTTGTTGCCTTCTGGCAGAAGCCAGTCTGCATTTGAGTGGTAAGCATACATTTGACACAACACGCTTATTTGCAAACTTATCTTTATCGTAGGGGGTGAGCTTGTGCTGCTTGATTACTAACAATAATATGTATAGTTGTCGGACAGAGAGTAATTCACAACTTTTATATAACAGTTTCGTAGAAAACCTATATGGTCTGAACGTCATTACTTTAAGCAAGGATCGTTGTGCTCTCTCTAATTTCAGCATGTGTGTTTTACCAGTTCCACCCCATACAACACAACAGTAGCTAAGGACCGCCTGTGCGAGTGCAACATATACCGCTTTTAACAGATCTATATTAGCTACTGTTCTGAGTTTCCTAAATATCCAAACGAATTTTCTAATCCGTGTTGTAGTTAGGTCTATATGAGGTTGCCAATTCAACCTGCTATCCAGAATAACACCTAAATACTTAATACAGTTTGATTTAACAATAGTAGTGCACGCACAGTCAGTTCCTGCCTGCAAATTACACGAGTGAACCTTAAGATTTGTATTGTCCTGATTAACATTACCTAAGCAGAACTTTAGGTACGAGTATGTGGTCTTGGAAAGTTTTAGAGTAAGAACATTTTTTTCTAACCATTTATTTATCTTATGTATTTCCGTCTCAGCATTATGGTAAACCTCGTCCCAAGTATCTCCATGAAATATAACAGCTGTGTCATCAGCATAAGTGAAAATCTTTCCATTAATAAGTGACAAATTATGTAAATCAAGAAGAGACTCGGTCCCAGTACCCTGCCCTGAGGAACTCCAAAAACAACCGGGGAATCCCTACTAATGTTATTTCCAATTTTAACTTGCTGAGTTCGGTTGGTAAGAAAATCCTTTAAAATCATGTGAGCGTTTCCTCTTATACCGATACATTCTAACTTGTTTACTAGTGCAGGAATCGAGACAGTGTCAAATGCTTTGGCAAGATTAAGAAACACGCCCAGACTTTTCTTTCCAGAGTCAAGCAGGGTTATAACGTGATCCACCAAAGCACTGATAGCATGTTCCGTGCTCTTACCTGGCCTAAAACCGAATTGGCAATCTGACAAGATGTGATTGTGATCTAAATATTTGACAAGACGGTTGTTAAGTACTCTTTCAAGTACCTTTGAGAGTGACGACAAGACTGAAATTGGCCTTCAATTAGCGACATTGTCTCGATTCCCGCCCTTGTGAACAGGTGTGATTAAGGATCTTTTAAACGCGTTAGGGAAAACTCCCTGTTCAAGGCACATTATGATAAGCTGGGTTAAAGGAGGCACAATTACAGATTTTGCAAGTTTTAACAGTTTCACGGGTATAAGATCCCAGCCGGTGGCACAGTCATTTTTAAACTATTTATTAACGACTCAATCTCTGCATTATCAGGCGGTAATAAGACCATCGAGTGTTGGATACTTGACATGTCAAATTTATAATTAGATGCGTAACTACTTTTCCTAGTTTCACTCCTAATTGCTTCTGCCAGTTGCTTACCAATATTTGAGAAATAATTATTGACGGTTTCAATATCATGTGACGCAGTATCTACCGAGGTTATTAGTTCTTTAGATGAGCTCATGGGTGTGTTATAGCATACTATTGATTTAATGGCAGTCCATGTTTCTTTATTTGATTTTGCGGCCTGCAACAGACCTTTCATAGTCACCTTTAAGTTTTCTCAGAAGTGCATTACAGTAATTACGGTAGCGCTTATACGTGATAAGTAGTATGTGATTCATAATTTCCTTTTGACACTTTCTATGAAGGCGGTCTCTGTGGCGTATGCAACGTAGCAGGCCAGGTGTTAACCAGGGTTTGAGCGTTCTCTTTCTATTAGGGACAGGGCAAGACTTTGAGCTTAATTGTATGGCTGTAGACAACTTGTGAACGAACAGTGACATGCAATAATTAACATCTGCTGTGCTAGTTATAAAAGAAAAATCGCCCTTCTGAAGGTATTCAATTGCGGTTGAGTATTTCTATTAAAGAATTTAACACCCGGGATTTTTACACGACTCAAAGGGAGGCTTAAAAGGACTAGCGTGATCCGTTATAGTTGAATCGATAACAAACACAGTGGCTGGCTCAGCCGTTTTTAGTATAGCATGATCAAGGCAATTTGACAATCTTGTGGGGTATGTATGACCCGGTAGCATACCAAGCTCGGCACATAAGTTAAGGTACGAGGCCGCATGCCTGTCGGAGGTGTTGAATTTGATGTCAATATTTATATCACCTATTATTATTAAGTTATTTTCACAACTTATTGGGCGGATAATATTATCCAAGGAATTTAAAAAACTGTCAGTACATAGTATGGATGGTGATCTATATATAGCTAGAACAGATATATCTGGTTGAATCTTTAATAAAAGAAAATTCGCTCCCTTCGGATCAGGTTCAACAGCCAAACATTGTAAGTGCTTTTTCACATATATGACAATACCATCATTTTGGTTTAGGCACTTTCGGGTAAAATAGCGTACATAATTGTCTAGCACAGGAATGGGTTTATGGTCGCTGAGCCAGCATTCTGTTAGAATTATAATATCGATGTCAAATTCAAAGCGGGATACTTGCACTATCAAACTTTCCAAGTTTTTGTATATACTACGGATGTATGTATGTATGTAAGCACTTTATTGTACACAATAACAGGTTAAAGAATATACATGTCACACAATAGATCAAAGTACAAAGGCGAACTTATCCCTATAAGGGATCTCTTCCAGCTAACCTTTGAGCAATTGAGAGGAAGGTAGGTAGACCGAGATAGGCAAACTTATACCGTGTACAAAAACACAGAGAAAATGAAAACAAAACCAAATGGGTATTAATTCTAGACAAATAAAAACATGCCAATACATATACACCGTGGGCTGTTTAAGCCCGACCGATTTTAACCATAGGTTCCTTAGCTAAAATAGAGTAAAAAAAGTCGTACAACATGTAGTCCGAAAATGCATAGTTTTTTAGAAAATCGCAATTTTAAGTATTTAACAAATTGAATAATCTCAAGTATAACGCACCCTAAGAATGTGACGTAATTATTTGCACTTAATTTTTTCTACGCAGAATCACAAAAATCATTATTGGCCAGTATCTTGTTCCTAAGTTTGGTGTTCAATTACAGAAAGGTTTTATTACGGAATGTAATTTTACGTATAACGAACACGCCATTTACCGCTGAGTGCCAGTGTAGTTAGTACTCGTATTATGTATCAAATTATTATCTTTTCTTTATCACATACACGTTTATCGCTAAACTAGACTTATGTTTAGATTCTGCATTTTATCAATTATCACTAGAGTGCAACCTATTATACCTACATAGTACATTACGATAATAGAACTGGCCGGTAAATTGAACTTAAATAATGTCAATAACGTCAATGTCTAAAATTATTTTTGTGACCAAAGTAAAGATTCGTTCACAGTGAACTGCGATGCCTAATTGATTTACTTTGTTTCAAAAATTAAAAAAATATAAACTCGTAATTGGACATATGTTCATATAACATTTTTTACTTGAAATCTCGTCAGGAATATGTGGTTGAAATCGGTCGGGTTTAAACAGCCCACGGTGTATAAATATACAGTATAAAATATAATACAAAATATATATATCGCAAATATACAATAAATAAATAAATACTATATTCAACCAAATCACAAGTCATTGGAAAGCCACAACTTCTTCAAATTCATCTTAAGTGACGCAACAGACCGCGACTGTCTCAGCGACAAAGGCAACTCATTCCACAACTTAACAGCGTGCGCGGTAAAAGATCTGGAGTATGTTCGCGTCTTTCTAGACGGTACAGCAAGAGTAAGGTTAGCACTCGACCGCAAGCGGTGGCCACTGCCGTCTGCCATATAGTTAAACCGCTCAGAAAGATAAGGAGGGGAAGTAAGGCTGAACAGTGTGTTGAAAAGTAATGTTTAGTTAAAAGCATGTTTTGACAAACAATGTTTAGTTTTAGTCTAGAGTTACTTAATATTAGATTACATATAAAAAAAAATAAAAAAAAACATGTCTCGGTGGTACAGCTATAAGCAGAGGCAACCGTTATATCATCAATACCTGAAATTACATTATGATTTATACAGGCCATTTCTAATGATAGGTAGGGTATTGTTCAAATAAACATATCCATTTATTAACACTATATAGCTATGAATCCCCGGAAAAGTTTTCTGTTTACAAAATATACATTTGAGAAAGAGAACGAATTGAATATTATTATATATAATATATTGAATATTCAATAATTTAAGTCCAGAAATCAAAAAGGCTTCTTTATACGAGCAATATGTTAATAGGGTTAAGGATTTTTTATTAGATAAGGCGTTTTATACTATTGTAGATTTTTATAATTATTAATGGAACAATCTTTATCGACATTACAATAACGATTATTATTTTATATAACTAAGACATTTGATATAATTGAATGTTACTTTATTCTACTGCTATTTTCCTGTAAATATTTACATAGGTATGCCTTTTTGTGCATTAAATCATTTGAATAGAATTTATCATGTTTATATTGTCAGCAGCCAATATTTTTTAAACACGTAACTAGTTAGTTTATAGACAGTTGGTTGAAACGGACCGCAAGAATAATTATTTGTTTTTTACAGCCTTAGTAAGCGACAAGCTTCTCGAGAACCCAAAATTGCGTGTGACCGAAACTGTAGTGAACGAGTATTCTCTATGGATGAATTTAACAATAAAATCATTGGCGCCAGGTGATAATGGGACGTACGTTTGCGCGTCCGTCAACGCTCTGGGGAAAATGGAGAACCAAGTCAGCTTACATAGTAAGTGCCACATTAAACCTTTTTAGTCGTGAAATAAAACTCTTTTATTAGCCATTTTGAACCTAGACCACGTCATCGTTCTTTGGCAACCCATTAGACTCTTTAAATTTAATAAAAGCAAAAGATCTTCTACTTTTGAATACATTTACGCGAAAGTATAAGTAATATGTGCTCTGAGAGTTACTGATTGTTTTTTCGATTCTTCTTATTAAAGCCGCATAGGTGGGTAAGGCCGTTGAGATTGTCACTTATAACACAAAAATAACACAGTCACTTTTGTGATACCATAACACAAATGCAACACAAAAGTAACACATTTTTTGTAAAGATTGTTTCATACTATTATTAAAATACAGGGTAAGGAAAAAGAATCTTTTTTTACGTATTTTAATATATGACAACATTTTAGATACATGATCGATCGGTATTTGACTAAATCAGTATATTTTATGATGATCTGCTTTTTTATACAGAAAAGATAATTACCTTTTCTGTATAAAAAACAGATCATCATAAAAAAATATAACAAATTGAGCAATTTTCTAGGAAACAAATAAGTTTTAAGAATTCTTGCAACACACCACAGGTTGCACCAGTCTATGATGAGAGGCTTAACATTAAGAGCTGACATTTTAAATATAATGGCAGCATTTTAATTTCAGCTTCTCCTACATTAGACTAGCATACACTCGATAGTGACCTCGTACTCGTGTGTGATCTGGTTTTTGACATGATATTAAGTAGTAGACACAACTAACACTAGTAATTAATAAGTATAGATATATTTTTTTAAGTTATGGACTCGTGGTTGGCTGAAATAAACGAGTTTTATTTTATTTTGTTTATTTATCCAATAAAAATCACATTCATCATAAGCAATTGAGCATAGCTCTTAAGAACACTAAAGTTTCATTGCGTAAAAAGAATATCAAGAATACAATATCAACTAATAACTAAATAATTAATGAGATCCATCAGTTTGGGCTCATAACTAGAACGCTGACAACTTTTAAAGCAAACTCACCAAAAATCTTGGAAGATGATTGAACTAATTAATCATTTAGTTCCTACTTGCAATATTATTGATAAATATTTTATATGAGGTGCAAACTCATCGCGGTTGAGTATATTAAATGTTTAATTCACTACTATTATAATATTTACTAGTTAGTGCATGAAAATGCCGCCAATCGCAGACTTTGGAAACGGCGCCATACATTTTCATACAGTGTCGCATGGAGTAGAGTATATCAAAGGGGGGTTTAAATTATTTTTTTTTAAGAAAAGAAAATTTAAAATGCTTTAAAAAAAAACAAGTCCTAAAACCGGCTACCTTTTTATTAAACCCCAACCGTCGCATGCCGCGCGTGTCAGTCGCAGGCGATCGATCGCGCGCTTCACGGAATTACACCTTAAGACCTAATTCAAGTTTGATCGAATGCGGCATCACTGGTGTACCTACATCGTCCGGTGATAACCTAAACTATCTAATAAGAAGTAATAGGTAAGTACATGAAAACTCGACCTATACTACGTTAACACACTTGATATTTGTTTTTTTCTGCAAATGCACTAAATAGTGAGTTTTGGTTGTCACCCGACGACCATTACTGCAAGAGTAATACGTTTAGTTAGACTATTCAAATTTAAGTAACAATTCGAATTAATCTTACGATAATAATAAAATGTTTTTCTTTGTTACAGTATTCTCAATTTGCATGACTCTTTACACTTGTTTTGTGTTACTGAACACAAAATTAGTGTTATGGTTAACACAAAAGTAACACAAAAGCGCCATATATATAACACAAAAGCAGTTTTTTACAAACGTTATAGGTTATAAAACCAAATTCAGTTAAACTAGACGCAATTGTACATGTTTCATGTAAGCTTTAAACATAAAAGAAAACAACTATACTAAAGTGAACTTCTGAAACGCTTACTTACTAGAGATATACATAAACACAAATTTTGACGAAAATATGCCGCTCACCTTAAACGGTTCTCATAGACAAACTAAAAACGACAGTTTCTTTTTTAAATATTGATTGAGACCTCAAGGTGTTGCCGTGCCAAAATACGTATTTCCCCAGTTTTCTGTTAATATGTAGGGGTAATTATGCATAACACAAAATTTTGTGTCACGAAAGCCAAAGCTCTGCCCACTAATCTAAAGATCTATAAAATACGCAAATCAAAGTATTTAAACACCGTTCTTGTACTAACAGAAAGTAATGTGTCTAATCTTTCAAACGTATTTAAACGTTTTTTGTAAATGTTCAAATATGAAAATATTCATAGTTTAAAAGTACTCGGGAAAAAGCGACACGGCATTTTCGACCAAAATTAGGGGGGTTTGATGAACATAAATGCAAGTATTTTATAGAAACAACCACTTTTATTCACTGGGCAAAATGAGGAAACAAGCTCAATAATTGCTTTATAGAATGAACTAACAATAACGGCGGTAGTGCTTACACATGTGGAGAAAACGAACTGGAAAGTTTTGTTCAGACCAAAACTAACAATGTCGGCGGCCTTACCCAGGTACCGTACATTACATACACCGTATATCGGAAAGGTGCTTGACGCTGCGAATACTCATATGACGCGTCTTATGAGTCACTAATTCTATGTACTTTTTGCTGGGTATACGCTGGTTGGGCGGCGTATTTTAACATTTTTAACCTATGACGTGGTAACCCTTACCAGTTTTTATGAGAAAGCATGCTCTTTTTCATAGTTTCGCCATGTCCATCTGTCCGTCCGTCCGTCCTCGGCTTAGCTTACTAAGCTACCATAAGCCATTACTACCAGAAAACTGTAATTCGGCATGGATATATTAATCAATCACGCCGACAAAACAGTACAATAAAATCTTGAAAAAAAATTTTTAGGTACCTCCCCTACACCTAAAGCGGGGATGTAATTTCTTTTCTCGTTAAACCCATGGTGTGGTATATCGTTGGATAGCTTGTTCCATAAAGTAATATGTTTATTTTTATCATATTGCAATGTTTCAGATCGCACTATCACATTCTGCCAAATCTTGTCTATGTTCCCGCCATTGCCAACTTAAATAATTAAATGTGTGAGATAGAGATATATGAACTTCGAGATTCGATTTTCGTGGTACCGCCGCTGTTCGATAGTTATGGCAAGCCCGCCATTTTGACGTCACTGACTGTTGACAGATATGGCGGCGGCTACGATTTCAAGCAGGAGAAATGAATACTTCAAATGTTTCCGAAAATTTATTAATCGTTGCAGTCTGATAAAAACAATCCTAAGCGGAAGCTAGAGTAATAATAATTTATCTATCTATCTGTCTTCTATCTATATCAATAAAAATGAAATGCGTTTGTTGGTCGCGCATAAACTCTAGAACTGCTGGACCGAATTTGCTAGTACTTATTAAAAAAGTTACATGCTTTTCCGTTCATGGGAAGCTGAGATCATTCGTAACAGAACAATGTTTAGTTTGATACTGGCTGATTCTTTTTTTAATTCAGAGATAAGTGAGAGATAATGACAGTTGGGCTGTCCTAACGCGCGTTGGGAACGTTACGTGATTAGTGGTTACCACTCAGGGACAAAAACTAGGGGAATTATTTACTGTAGACAACTCAATCATTAATGGTTTAAGTACACATAAATTACTAGCTTCTGCCGACGACTCCGTCCGCGTGAAACTCGTTTGTATATCGTAGCTCCATACAAACTTTCAAAGTTGAGACGCAAAACGGTAACGGCTCTCATTTGTCATAATATCGCTGTCATATGTCATATTTGGATAACTCCATTTTGACACGTGGAACCATGTTTTGAATCGGTAATTTGAGTGATTAACTAGACAAATCACGTGACTTGTCATTTGTCACGCCGTGATAAGTGATAAAATGGCAACCGTGCTACGCCCGCTGTTCTTCCCCTTAGCGGATGATTTCCGGGATAAAAACTATCCTCTGTCCTTCACCAGGAATCAAACTATCTATATACCTTAAATACCTAAATCGTTTCAGTGGTTAAAGCGTGAAGAGGTAACAGACAGACACACTTTCGCATTTATAATATTACTATGGATGATGTTCCGTTCATAAAAGTCGATAAGTTCGCAAGGCGCTTTACATACCAACTGCCGCGACTAAGATTTCATACTAAAAACTGCCTATGACCCAAATACCTCTCTCCATTTTACAGTTCACTGTCTCATTTTATTTGTTTTCCAATGCCATCTCCACAGAGCGTCTCGATCACACACGCTTGATTTTGCGCTTACGCGAAAGAGAAAGCATGTACGAACCCGATTCACATTTAAAATTAGACACTTTTTATGTTTCATTTAAGTGTCGTTTTTTTCTCTTAGCGTATTGTTTTTGGTAAATAATATTAAAGTATAGTGTAGTAAAGTAAAAAAGTCAAGATAAAAAAGTCCCTTGTTTCGCTTATTATTTAAAAACTACAGCAAACATGTACGTTGTTGCCGATAAAAGCGCAAGATTACAGTTACATGGAAATAATGAAATAATTACTACTATCACGATCGCCTAAACGAAAGGTCGGACAGAAATAATGTACTTACATGGTAAACTAAATATTCAAAGGTTAAAAGCGGAGCCAATGCACTATAGAATTAAGCTCGCATATTTTAGTTAAATTAGATATGATATCAGATAAGTGGCCCGCCTGATGTTTATATATTGAATGAACACTTATTTAACTCTTAAAAAATGTTTACGTCGTTATTTCACGTTGGCTTTTATTTGACTTTAATTTTTATTATCTGACTATGAGTTTCCGATACTGCTACCACCAGTCTCTATCGAAAACACACTAAATAGATAGCGAATAATCGCGTTTGGAGTAGATCTCGATTGATGCCGTAACGTAACTTACAGACAGCGTTGAAGTTTATTTAGCAGAATACCTAAGGGAATTTAAAGTATCTGGATTTATTGATTTATATTCTTACGCAATGCAGCGGGCGTAGCATGTTTGCCATTTTATCACTTATCGTTGTGAATTAAGATCGCACTCTCATGCTACGCCATCTGAAGAGATAAAATAAGTAAAAATAAAGTTAAACGGTTTTATTGTAAAGGAGCATATTGATAGTACGTTAAGAAAAACAATTGGTAGGTACCAGGTTTCTCAGTAATCACACCACTCTTGTCAGTTCCTCAATTTTGTCACTGACTGACTGACTCACTGTCTCACCGATATCATCAAAATTCTAAAGTACTTCTAGCAGACCTACAAACTCGAAATTCTGCATGCGGTTAGTATTAGGTATACAATGCACTAGAAAACTATACAAACGTTATTTGCGATTGGTCAAATAATATATCCATACAAAGTCTATGCAAAAATATTATTTCCAGCTGCATTAATAATCAATTCAGACTCGCACAACTTTACTGCATTGATCAGGCTAACATAGAATCGTTCAATAATATATCTTACTAAACACACACACACACACACATATTATGGTAAAGTGGGGCTTAATCAAAAACCCAACGCGCGTTGAATGCGCGCTCAACGCCCATCATGCGAACGTAGCTTGAATCTAGTTTGGAACGAACATCGTAATTATTCAAAGTCAAAAATCAAAATCAAAATAATTTATTTGCTCAGAATACAGTTGTGCGATGTTACTTTGTTAATTATAAACATGTCCATTGTATTCAGCCTGCATGCAGGCGTGCAAATACTTGCTACTCCAGCTATTTGTAATACGAATCTGTTTTAGATAACATCATAAAGAGCTATTATGTAAATTGGTCCTAGTCTAGCGCCTGTAATAATGCCAACATCTAATCTTATCCTATCTTGATATAAATAAATCTCGGCGGGCGGCGAAATTTTCTCGTACGTGTTGACGTTGGTACACGATGATAAAATTAGTATCCGGGCGTATAAACGTCTGGCGGCGCTAATGTTTGTGATGCCTAATCAACCTAATGTTGGTGTACAGCGTCTGCATCATGTTATCGAGTTATACCTTTAATACTCAAGACGAATAGTAAGAATAATACCACGACTGAGCAAGATGGTAGTATACAAATCTCAATAAGTGTGACAGAAAGAGATATATCCTTCTTTGTCCTTGTCATAGTTCCACTTTTTTTATGTATCGCAACAGGGGTAGTATGAGGTTGCGGCAAATAAACCATTACCTGCCCAAATTAAGTAGGTTGTTTATGGTAAGCCGTCAGCCATTTTAAGACCAGTTCTTAATTTAGCTGCATAAAAACCTTTCCGTCCCTTATAGTGGCAACGCATAATTAGCTCCTCTGTACAAATCTATAGTCTAAGTATCGCGTTTCGTTGTTTTGTTTTTGTGCGATTGCGATGTGGTATCTTTATTTTATTTTTGACTCGAGAAAATCTACACTCCTCTTCCTAATTTGCACAGTGCGAGTAGGGTTACCAGAAAAAAATGGAAATACCTAGCAAAATTCCTGATTTGTGAAAAAAATCCTGACGCTCAGGAACGAGGGGGGGTTTGACTTGCCATAAATATAGTTTACAGAAGTTTAACAGAAGTTAGCAAGTGTTAAAAACAGGCAGGCAGAACAGGGGGTTTGATTTGTTTCGTATTGATGTAAATAACAAACGGTACACTAGAAAAAAGTCTTCTTACCTCAAAATTGCTGACATTTTCCTATTTCGGCCAAATTTCCTGACATCTGGTAACCGTAATAGCGAGTGAGAGAAATCGCTGTCACGCTCACGTTGTGCGAGCCCCTTGACCACATAAAAAAGGCTGCATTCTCACTGCAATGATATACGAGTATCTGGCGAGACTTGTCACTGGACTGAAATCATATTAACTTCTTACCACAACGTCGCGGTGGGGAAGCTGGAAGTAAGATCAACGAAGTGTGTTTGATGTACACAAATCAAAGCTAAGTAATTGGCTACTTAACAATAAAAAACACAGTGCCATTCGAACCAGTTTTCTAAGTGGATCAAATTTTTGCATGAGAGACCCATACAAACATGGAACTTAATAAGTAAAATTAGAGCACGTAAAAAGACAGAAAGAAGGTCAAAGGCGGATCCTCGCTAGCGACAATCGAAATGGCTCGTACAATTGACACAGTATAATGACGTCACAGGCAGGGCATGCAAGATGCATGCGAGATCCCGGGATCCCGAAATACCGGAATTCCGACATGTTTTTTCCGATATTTCAGTATCGGTATTGCAAAGGACCAATATAGAAATATCGGAATTCCGGGATTCATATTTGTTGTTCTAGTAAAACGGAAGAAATAGAATTACACATATTAATTTCTATAAACTCAGTACTTGTAGTGAAATTAAATTATTTATTTTCTAAAGTAAGTATATACAAGAGGATAAGATAACTAACATTAACCAAATTAAATTAAAAGGCCCTCGAGGATTCTGGGTACTGAGGATGCTGGCGGCATTTCCTCGCTGAATTGCAATGCTTATGCGTTGCGCGAAAAAGCCGCCAGCTACGTTAACCAGACGTTTCGCGATTTCCGCAAATATCTTTTGCGCACTGGGAGACAGACCGAGGGTTCCTCGACGCCAAATGGTACAAAGTTGTACTTTCTGCCGAGGCATCTATAAGTATTTAATGCGTGTCATATTTTCGGCTTACTTGTAGTTAATTTTCATAAAAATTAAAACATATTTTCCAGATAAAAGTGCTTTTTTAATGACAAATTTTAAAAACTCACCTTATTATCGAAATACCGATATTAATATCGAAATCCTGGGATTGAACTCTAATATTGGATTTCAATACCGGTATTGAGAACGCTCCGATATTGCCTGCTCTAGATTCACAGTCACAGCATAAGCTTAGTTGAGTCATATTCTTCTACTACTCGTTGTGTGGCAAATTACGTAAATGGCTGTCTTAGTCGTGAAATACTGCGTTTAAGTACATAGGTGTAGTCTTTTTTGGCTCACAATACAAGTTAACTACAGACAAATACAGAAAAACAATATTAGCATAAAGGTTCAGATTTGGGCTATAACTCGAAACATGTGTGCACAGACGGAAAGAAAATTAAGGCAAAAGTAAGGGTGCTACTGTAAGATTTAAAAATAGCAGTTGATCATCGAACCTATACGAACATTTTAAAATATAAAAAAAAAAACGTTGGATAGTCTGATGTTTTTTTATTAAAGTGTAAATATTTATGATTTTAACACGATGAAAGTACCTAATTAGTGTAAGATTCATGGTGTCAAATGAAACGCGTGAAACACCTCCCTGTGGTGGTTACCGCTGCATTCATCGGATAAACAATCGTGATGAATGCATCCTACAACATATTATTTAAGTCAGAATACTGCGCTTTTATTATACGAGAACAATAGTGAGCACCTTTATTACGCTGCAGTGGACATTGTATTTTTTCCTACTGTGGTTTTATTACTGTGTTTAAAACCTGTCCAGTTTCAGTTGCTGTCACGTTATATGGTAAACTGTATTTCAAACTACTCGTATCTAGCCTAGAGAAACAAGAGAGCGAAGCAAACGAAATCCTATACAAATTCTATGTTTTATGGGCCGAAAATCGTTTGTATGTTTGTGCGTTTGTGCTGATGGGCACTTAAATACAGCAAGGCACGGCAGTGTAAAGGCTAGTATAAAGGTCAAATAGAAGAAGTTTTCCTTTTCCAGTACATTTTGAAGTGCTTATTGACACGCTTCTTCTTTGTAATAGTTTGATTCAATAAAAATGACGATAAGTTTCTGTCAAAAAACTTTTATTGCCATCTGTTATTTTCTGTCATCAACTACTGATTAAGACGATTCTAACGAGCCCAAACTCAAGGGGGCTACGTCCGTTAAGTGCTGAATTCTATGGCCACCTTCTGTCTCCATCATCAGATCAAGTCGATGGTACAGTACATACCGTATATACACAAACTTTCAGCTCAATCAGTTCAGGTTAACTGGTTCAAAATTCAGTTCCAAAGATTTGTCCCACACTAACATTCATTAATTTATTTATTTATTGATACACTATTGTGTATTGTTGATTGAGTTTGAAATCATAGAAAATGCACAGAAAATACACGTTAGAATTAAATGTCAAATATTATTACAATTCGCAGAAAATAATGTAAACAAGATTTGCTTGTCATAACTATGGTTTAGGCAAGTTAACAACAATATTTGCATAATCAACGATTTCAAAAATATAGTACACGCAAAAAAATTCCTGCTTAGGCTGTCAAAAAAAAAAATATTTAAGTGTGTTCACCTCTCAAGTGTCATAAACTCTTCCAATGCATATAGTCACAGTTCTAGCAGGATTTTTTAAAGATTTGTAACAAATATGGCTATATATGTATAGACTTACATGAAGTCCGTTGAGGTACCTTCGCCGTTATTCTTATTGCTCTTTTTTGCAATACAAAAGCGGATTGGACATTACATTTATTACTTACCCCATAGCATGATTCTATAACGTATTTTGCACTCAACTAGCGCATGGTACACCATTTTCATTTGTGTAAATCATAGTTCATCTCTGAGGCTTCTTAATGCGTAGCATGCTGAGCTTAGCGAGCTAGTCAACGAAGACAGTTCTTCTTTCCAGCTCAACCGTGAATCTATATGTACTCCAAGAATATCTATCTTTGTACCTTCTAGATTTATTTGCAATGAGTCTTTATTTCTTGCTGTTGTTCTGAAAAGCAGAGCATTTGTCTTTTGGCAGTTCAATTTAAGATTATTGACCCTGAATCATGTACTAAAAGATTCAAGCGTCTTATTTACTTCCTCATTCAGTTCTAAAAGGTTGTCAGCAGAGACAACTGCATTAGTTTCATCTGCATAATGAACCAATTTGACACTGGGCAGAGTATTATAAATGCAATTTATCATATCATTGGTAAATATAATAAATAGAATTGGGCCCAATATGGAACCCTGCGAGACTCCTCGACACACCGCGGCAGTTCTAGAACAGAACAGAACAGACTGACAAACTAATAAACGAACAGTTCAAGTTAAATAAAAGCTTGTAAAAATTAACTTAAACTGGAATTTGACAACTTTTTTGTTGGTAAATATGAAAGGAAAAGATAACAAAGAGACGTCATAAAAGTGGCCAACGTGTGGCGTGTACTGGAGTAGCTGTTTCTTCTATTATTGTACACCCTTAGTAGTTGAAGATAACAAGTAAACAATAGAGGTCGGTTATGGTTGATTTTAAGTACTTTTCGTCGTCTAAACTGAAAAAATATATACGAGAAAGGAATAATCATGGTAATACTAGTAAAAGTCGTACCATCATATTTATATGCCTTGCATCATATCTTTTTTTGCATCGTCTCCACCACCCAAAGGTTCATGTCTGGAAGAGATCGCTGTTTAGCAATAAGACCGCCTGTTGTCTACCATTGTGTATGGTTAATTTACCTCTATTTTTCTTTTATCTACTATTTCTGGTGAGCAATAAAGAATATTTGTATTGTATTGTTGTATCGTAGAAAGCCTTTTTACTTATTTTGCGATACATTTCTAGTGCAGGACTTGTATCACTATCCATGATGTAATCGTTTATCTTATAATATGCTTTTGAAATAAGTGATTGATAAGAAACACTGAATATTCACATCATTGATGATCAAAGAGATAATTAAAGAATCAATTTAATTAAACTGGTGAAAAAAAAACGAATTCCGAAGAGCAGTTTCGAAAATGATTTCCTACATACATTTCATACAAATCAACGTTTTATAATTAGTATTTTATATACAGGGTGTTCCGGAACTCAACGATAACCTGGTACCGGGTGAGAGGCCAAGGTATACCAGTTATGAAAAAAAAAAATTGACATGGAACAAGTGAGCGAAGCGAACTCAACCGATTCTCGTGTGATTTTGTGAAAAGGTTCAATAGTTATAATACATAGTTTTTTTTCATAGTGGCTCGCTAATTGTACCTACAGCTCACAGAGCGAAACTGCTCTAAACAAAGTAAGGGCCACTTAATTTTTCCTATTTTATTGTTAATTATTGGACATAAACTAATTGATAAGTGGCTAATTAATGATGTCCGGCATTCTTCAGAATCCATTCTCTTTCATGCTGGTGTTTAAGTCTAATAGTATATTTTTATTTTTTATATAATTTATAAATATATAATTTAATTTATATATATATATATATATATATATATTATAATATAATTTTCACGTCGCGATCACCATACTTGTGGCCCCTATTTTCTTTTGAGTAGTATATACAGGCCGAAATTAAATTCGCAATACAAAATAGCAAAATGTGATCCGATTCTGAGCAACAAAAGAAAATTGGGCCTGAAAACAGCAAATCTCCACTGGAACGACTTACTAATGAATAATAATGTTTCCGACCCAACTGTGCCCAAAATCTACTAAAATGACCTCCAAGCGGGCAAAGGTCGGTTTATAGAAGTAAATAAAAAAACAGGGTGATGGATTAAACAATCTATTCCGGGCTATTTGGAAACACAAGCAGCAGTCAAGGTGCAAATCACTAAATTCCTCTTTCCTTCCGGCGCGCCTCGATACTAAAAGCCGTGCAATTAACGATCTGACTTTTGTTAAAAAATCGTATCCCGATACGAATTACATAAAGACATACGACCTTTTGGTGTACATCGCCAGTATTGAAAGGGAAATGAATAGTCCCGCCAAAATTTATTCGTCCACTAAGAGTCGCGCAAATAACAAATTATATTCTCTTTAAATAAATACCCACTAAGTTCAGGGTAGTTAATGAAATGAAAATTAATGCATTCTGAACTGGCTGAGCTATTGCGCTATTGACACTTCTGTGCCTGGATATCGCTCTATACATGTCATATAAGTACTTATAGTAATCACAGTCTCCTAATGTTCTGATTGTGATGAACTGATTGATAGCGAGGGAAGATGGGGTGTTTCTATATAGAAATACTGTTGTGTGGAAAACTGTAGGCATGCATAAGCAACTTATATCCTTTATTTTCAAAGTATTCTCAATATGTGAGTAACAACTCACATATTGAGAATACTTTGAAACGCATATATATAACAATATGTATAACATCGTAATATGTCAATACAAACATTGACATATTACGATATTAGACACACTGTGAGGATGGCATTTGTAACACCCTCTTTTATTAAATAAGGATTACAAAAGATTATATATATTAAGAATTGTTGCGAACGCAACTCTTTTTATTATTAATGTATAAATATTATTTCATATTTAGTAGCAAAACGCGCCCGTCGGGCACGGTTAGCATGAGAGGGGCTTTTGAAAGCACCAATAGAAGCGCTACACGTATCTAAGTTTTATCCCTACCTAAATTCGTTAACTCAAATAAGTCAAATATTGCTAGTCACATACCTTTCATATAACACTACTTCTGTACATCTATCTTTTGGCCAAACTATTGTAACAACCAGAGCCTTTTGGGAAATTATACTACAGTCAACTAAAAGTTTTATTTAAAAGTCGTCGATCTACATCCATCACAACAAGTCCGTGTCAACGAGAACTACGTATAATATTGTGTAAGCAACAAAGATGCTGCGTAACTTGAAATGTTAAATTATTGAACTAATAGGTATAATATCTTGAAACCAAATCACTGGAACCGACACTGTGTGGCTTCACGTTTTGTGTACCGTGCAAATTGGGATCCTGTACTGTAGCCAACCTCACATGTTATAAGCATTGAAACAGTGACGACTCATCCAGAAAAACTGTTCGTTTTCTTCACTTCAGATACGAATCACGATATAATCCATAACGCGATCTTGTTTCCACCCCCGCCGAGCTAATGCGTCAGAAAGAGCGCGAGAAACCTTTAAATTGGTTTAGTACGAGAATGTGAAAGAGAAGAACAGAATGAGGCCATACGAATAGCGGTTTCCAGACTTCTGATTGCAAGGGCCCTCATGTATACCACGGAGACTAATGGAATTCTATAGAATTTCGAACTTCTATGATGTCTGTAGAGCTCTCCGGCGCAAATGAGTCTATAGTGTTATGCAAACAGTAGGTAACAAAGACTCTTCTGAGTACAAACAACAACACTGTTAACTGACCATCCTGTGTTTATATAGAACCTTATTACAATGCACTTAAGGTGCACCGATGGTCAGTTAGCTGTGTTGTCGATAGTACCTACTCGATACCTTTCTACGTCAAAAACATGCACTGTACCGGACCCTTGAAAACGGAATGAGTATAGTAATTAATGGTATTTTTTTTCTGATTGGTTATATAGAGTCGATTGGTGGTTTCGATCATCGCTATGAGATTTTTTTTTTCGTATTCGAAATTCCTTCGTCTGCAGCCGGCGTGTAGGAAATGAAACTAGTTGATAATTATATAATATAACAAAGTAGAACTATGTACAGAAAAACAGAATGTACAGGCGTGGGTAGGCCCCCCGCAAGGTGGACTGATGACCTGGTAAAGGTTGCTGGAGTCCGCTGGATGCGGGTGGCGCAGGACCGGTCACTTTGGCACTCTTTGGGGGAGGCCTATGTCCAGCAGTGGACGTCTTTCGGTATTCTATATGATGATGATGTACAGAATGGGTTTAACTTATTCAGTCAGTACGGAGCCGTAAGTATGAAAATAAAGGTCACTGGCCTGAATGGAGTATAGGATCCGTAATCTCGACTGAGAAACCGAAGTCCCCAGGCATTGAAATACACTCGAAGTTTCCGAAGGGTAGGCAGGTCTACTCCAACTCCGATGTAGCGCATACGTTAGCCATGCATGGGTTGAAAACAGGCTGAAACCCATCTGAGTCCGAGTGACGGCTATATGAAGCTTGGGTTTAGCGAACATTACATACACAACATGGAATTTATATACAATACATACCTGCATAATTGGTAGCCCTTGTATGTATAAAGTATTTACAATATCTATAAACAGAGGCAATTTGCAAAATTGTACATGCTAGAAATATATATCTTTATAATATTTAAATTCGTGTTTTAATAGTAGGTACATTGTGATACAAGTGAGGTATGTTGTTATTAGGGAGGGAAGAAGTTAGTAAGGGAGGTAGGATGTAATTATCAAAGCTCAGCCTAGTCAGTCAAGTGGTCGCCAACCGAAGGTGGTCGCGTAACCGGCGAAACAACCCTATGGCTCGGAGAAATACAATTTTGAAATTTTCCCTTTTATGAAATTTACAGTACCTACAAGAGCACCGGAAATAACAGTTCCCAGCACAGGATTTCTATAAAAAGTGTTCACTGCTTGTAAAAGTAAGCATATCACCTTCAACGAATCGAAAGGGATATATTTTTTATAAAACCCTATACAAACTGTACCCATTTCAATAGGTAGTGGTCGTAATTTCCAAAAGGGCACTATTAAAATATAGGAAAGTGTGTAGTTACGTCCTTTCATCCCAAGCTATTTCGTCTTTCGTCCCAAGCTAATGGTGAAAACCCGTCATAAAAACCCACGACCCGACTCGCAGGCGTAATGAAATTTCACGTGAACTAATCCCACAAAGGAGTTCCACCGCATCTGTCACAAGTTACAAATTGCGGTCTGCCGCGGATTTTAAAAAAGCTAATTCAGAAGATTTGCGTGCGAGAAATACGCGTATATTATTCAAAGTTATTACGTTTGTTTTGCTCAATGGTGGATTTAAAATGGATGGCGGACGAATTATCGGACGAAAACTAACAGTGTATTTAAATTGAATACCAAGACAGAAATCGCAGAAATGCCATGTAATCAATTGCTGTGTATACATAATGGAACTGACTTTTAAAGGGATATAAGTTTATGAACATATATCTCTGAATTTATCAATTATTGAGCACTGAGCAGGGTATATTACATAATATACTTACCTAGAAACTATCGGCAACCTTTTAGTAACCAAGGGCCACATAATAGCTACATAAATTGACGCACGGGCCGTATTTCTTCATAATCTGTAACTTTAGGTATCAGACAATTTCAACATTCGGAACTCAACGACCTTGACATTACTATAGGTGAGCCTTTGGGGTCATAATAATTCCCACACAGACTGTTATTGTTTTTTTATAGTTCTTTGTGGTCGATCACGTAACGCATTGTACGCGCGTCAGGTAGATCTAAATAAAAAAAAATTAAAAATTAATAAAAATGCATTTATTTCAGACTAATTTTGTCCATATTTTGTTAGTAAGTGCCTTAAAATAAAAACTAATACTAAGGTTAACTTAAATCTGTGTACTTTTTCTTTTGCCTTTGTCTTGTAATACTGTGTGTTGGGTTGTGTCACGAATAAATGTTTGATTCTTGACTCCATCATCATCCTCCTAGCGTTATTCCCGGTTGTGCACCTAAACGAGCCCGAAGTCCGCTTTGACACCTAATCCCAATATTTGGGATAGTCTCTAGTTTTGCGAAAGCGACTGCCATTTCTGACCTTCCAACACAGAGGGAAAAGTAGACTTTTCAGAGAGAAAAGCTAACGGTAAATATTCCGTACATAAGTTCCGAGATACTTATTGGGACAGGAATTCGCACCCACGACTGCCGCTTGACAGCCAAATGCCTGAACCACTTAGGCTACCGTAGCTTTGATAAGTTAAAGCGTGTTTTTTTCGAGTATTTTCGAGTTATTGTAATGTAATAAAAAACTTACTACAGTACGAGTAAAGTGCCTCCTTTAACTTGGTTGGAAGTACACACAATACAAAATATATATCTACTCCCCTCTTATGCTCGTTCTCGTTCACATACGAAGCTCTCAGTAGAGCTATAATTTTAAAATTTAATCTTTGCGCCAGACAGACCGAGTTCCAGCCACTAAATTTCTCCTGTAGGTATAAAATCAAAATGATTTGAGTCAAGTGCGCCACTATTTCATAGATTGGATATTGAATCATGGACCCCATTTGTCGCAGCGCGGTGATATATTGCTTTGAGTAGTTGGTAAGAGGAATTGGAAGGAAACTTTGATTTTATTGAATAGCGAAACAGTCATCTTTGGTCAATAAAACGGCGATAAATATCATTACAATTTGTGAGCTAAATGATTGGGGAATGTACTCGTTGAAGACGCAGGTCACGCATAAGATTGCATAGTACAGTCGGTGCAGAGAAACATGCCGCTCCCAGCATACCAAATTTATACAAGGTGTAACAAAAATGGGGTATGAACCGATCAAGGGCTTAACAGGTATCGTGTTCTGATAAGAAAAAACAGACAAAAAATTTTTTTTGACGCGTTTTTTTTTTCCTTTCTATGGAGCTTGTCGCCCCAGTCGACCAACGCTCCATACTAAAGTAAAAAAAATCGCTACAAAATTTTTTTTTTCGGTTTTTTCTTATCAGACACGATACCTGTTAAGCCCTTGATCGGTTCATACTCCATTTTTGTTACACCCTGTATGCAGGGGGGTACATGTTTCTCTGCAGCTGACTGTACAGTCACCAACATTAGTACATATATCTGCCGTAACAAAGAAGGCAAAAATATTTGACACGTCCTTACTCTAGAATTAAAGTAGTACCTACCTACTCAATTTCTTTAGCACGCGTTCTGCTAAACCTGTATTACGGGTCCGTCACATAATTCAGAAGTAAATTTTCTCAAAGCATGTTTTCTCCTAATTTCATAGTAACGTTATAAATGTTATAATACTAACCCAGCCCATCCTTTATAATTATAATCTATTAAATAATCTGCGTCCAATTTTTGATAAGTGGAAAACGACTTTCGGGCTAATTTTGCTTTGAGACAAGTGTGCTCCAGTTTAATTACGGATAACGTGACATTATTTTGCGATAGTTATAGCTTTATTGAACGAGCGAGCGAAGCTAACGAAGTTCTATGGTTCAGCTTGTGCCGAAATTCGTTCGTATGTCCGGATGTCCGATGTCCCGCTGCCCGACTGTTCTCCTCTAAAGCCCCCTTATTCTGTAACTTGTTTTAAGCTCACCTCAACCCCCCCCCCCCCCACCCCTCACCCACAAATATATCTTGACACCGCGATGCGGAGGAGGGCGTTTTTCAAAAAAAGTGTACAAAACTTTTTCTCAGTTTTTTTTTTTTTTCTTACTGAGAATCGTTGACACTATCGATCGTCATACAAGAAAAAAGTGTCCCAGATTTTACTATGTAAGTTTGTTCTTCCAGTGCGTCACGACCATATAAATAAAAAAAGAATGCATACAAAAATGTGACGATCTGGAATGGAAATTTTTCACCCTTTTTTTCTTGTATGAGGATCGATAGTTTCAACGAGATTCTGAGTAAGAAAAACAAAAAAAAACCAAATCAGGAAAAAAAATCTACACTTTTTTTGAAATACGCCCAGGAACCAAGCGCAGGTAAAGGTCTAGTTTCGTGACGGGTGACCGGCGGGGTGAGCCGCATTAGCACGTAGCGAATAACAGCCCAGATCGTGTGTGGACTCAACCAACTCTCGTGGCATTATATTAGCAGGTTCGACATTTATAATTATTTTTGGTCGATTTAGTTTTTAACTTTTTTTTAATAACTGACTTGCGAGTTTTACAGCTCAGAGAACCACTAGTAATCAACCTAACAACTATTAATAGCAGTGCCTTTATGTACAAAGGTCTATCTAATCTATTTTAGATCTGTCACTGAAAACAAGTGTTCTGGAGACAAAACACAGTTTAAGGAGGAAAAATTGCTGAGTATTTTAAATTGGGTACTATGAGTAAGCATGTCTACATTGTCCACTACTCGTGTGTCTATTTTTTACATTTCCGTGCCTACGAGATTACATACGAAAAGATTCAAGGTACGTTTGAAAAATAAAAATATTGAACAGGCGTCTTTAGCTTCAGATGTTATTTTTAGAGATGGAAAGGAAAAATGGAAAACATAAAAGAAATGATTCATTGTTTGGTTCTTGAATTGTTTCTCAGACGTGTAATGAAAAATACAATTTATGAATCTCAGGCCTGTTTCTTCTTTTATTGAGTACTTGATGAGTAATGAAAAGTGACAGTTTTAGAATACTAAATACTGTTACTCATATTTTCTGTTATAACAAAACCAATCTTGAAATGAACGCGCTTCCTCTAATTTAGTTTGCGTGAGATATTTTTTCTATTGCAACATTTCAGAAATAATTGATTAAAAAGAAGATATTTATAACAACCTTTAGAAAGTTTAAGTGTGAAGTCTGTGTTATTCCTCACACATTGAACCCTGGCAATTTGGGGAGAAGCGTTCATTTTAAAATTAGTTCTATACCTATTACAGCCTACTAGAGTAAACGCAATTCGCTGAATAAACCTGCGAGAGTGAAACAATTCAGCAGGAAGTTATTTCTGATGCGTGGGCATTGCCGAACCATTGTTAGGAGAAGCTGGGGGAAGGGACAAACCTACACACTATTGTACATTGTTGCTCCCAACACACATTGTTGGTAACAACACGTATCAGAAATAACTTCCTGCTCATTTTTTGCACTCTCGCAGGTTGATTCAGCAGTTTGCTTTGCTCATGTCATTGTTCTGTCTGATAAGTAGGTATGTTTACACATGTTAAGAAAACCAAATCAAACTGAGAGCAGTGCATTAGAATCACAAGAAAACCATTAAATCAGTAAACGCAACTAACACGAGCCAGTAAAACTAGTCAGTGAGACCACGACTTACAAATTACAGCACTTTCTTTAATGACGTCTGCGCTGCTGGCACTAAACAAAACTGCGGTGAGTATTTTAGCTGGGCATTCACTAAAGCACTACACCTCGCCGTTTGACTCCGCGACAAATGCATACATCCAGATGGACTCATAACATAATCCTACTCTTTATTTATTAAAATCGAAAAATACATGTCAACATTATCCGTATTGAATAAGCTTAGGTTATTAACGTAGCTATTAATTATATTCTTTTAAGTTTAATACATATAGGCTTTAGGACTTTTGGATGCTCGCCGTAATCTAGTATCCAGGGAGTCGCCATATGTTAAAATTTGAAATAAGTTTTTTTTTCGAAGTCAAAATCAAAGTACATATATATAAACATGACAAAAAGAACAAAATATAGAGGACTTTTCTTCATCATATTTTAACTCGCTATAAGGCTCTAACCAGCACTCAATTTCACAAGTCGTAAAACTATTCATTTTAGATTATATCAGAAATTGCTTATACCGTCTAATCTAAAATGTCAACTCAAGTGTTTTTCTTTTACTTATTATTTGAAAAATAGTTGTCAGTAGTCTGTCACAATCACAACACAAGTATCAAAGACTAAAATCATATAATTATAATTATGCATATCACGTCACCTGTGAACTGTGACTTGTGTAGTAGTTATGAATTATGATAAAATTAATTGCGGTCATAATAACGTGTTTATTACTGATATATCCGCATAAATCATGACATCTAATATAATGTATATCTTGTATTTATCATTAGGCTAGCTTTAATTTATACAATAATATCACATTTTGTTATTAAAATCTTAAGATATTATATATAATGTTCTATTTTTACACTGACTTCGAAAAAATATTTTAACATAATGGCGACTCCCTGGATTCTAGAACCACGGCGAGTATCCAAAAGTCTTAGCATATTAATAGTATAGAACGACTGCTCAACACGCCATGCTAAGAGTTTATTTTTGAAACTGACATGACTAGGGTCGTCTTTTATTATTTTTATCTATTCTGTTTGGATATCGAACAGGCCGCGCGCACTATCTTTAAGCTAAAGTTTTGTCATTCATGGACCAGTTTTGGCCGCGCTACTCCATTCGGCATGATGGTGCGACCGTGAGTACCCGGCTTTAGAGCTGTGCACATTGTTTTCTCCTCGACTGAGATCGCCTCGGCGGGGCAAACGCTTTCAAATAATAGCCTGTTTCGATCTTATCCTTGACGCGCCCGATCCCATTCATCTGTCTCGACCTCACTAGTATATCTTGTCTGTAAGATTCGTATTGCGTGTAATTGGAGGTCAGATTTACATTGGTAACGTTTTTAATATCATACCACGTGATAGTATAGTCAGCAACAGAAGTATCAAAGCAGGTCAAGTGCTAAAAACGACCTACACACGACTCTAATGTCAAGAGGATAAGATAATTTTAAGCGTGTTATTTTGCGTAGCTACTTCTGCTGCTGACTGTACGTAAGCTTACTATCGCTATGAGCTAAGCCTATGATCCCAGGCAGCCGCACCATAATTATAATCTCCACAACTGCCTGAATTTATGCAGCCTAGATTTTGACATAACGATAGTAAAATTGACAGCTAATAACAAGTTTACTTGACCGCCGCGACCAGGGTGCGCCAGTCTGTGAAAGACCTAGTCAGTATCAAAGTAAAGAAAAACATTTAAATTTTTCTTAAATGTTTTTATTTTATTGTAATATATACACATACCGATGGCCGTTGGGGCGGAAAGGTTCTCGAGTGGCGACCACGTACCGGAAGGCGCAGCGTGGGTGGGCCCCCCACAAGGTGGACTGATGACCTGGTAAAGGTCGCGGGAGTCCGCTGGATGCGGGTGGCGCAGGACCGGTCATTGTGGCACTCTTTGGGGGAGGCCTCTGTCCAGCAGTGGACGTCTTTCGGCTGATATGATGATATACACATATAAATAAACAATTTGTGAAAATATAAATACATTGAACATGTTTTAGGGGGAGGAGCACTGCTTATCCTATAGCACAGGTTTTAACCTTTTTAGGGAGCAGAGTTCCAGTATTTCCAGTTTTAAGGAAAACTTAAAAAAAATGTTTATTGGAAATAAATAAATATTTAAAGTAAAGTAAAGTATTCATTCATTGCAAACTGTGTACATACATACAGGTATCTGTAAAACACGGTGTTAAAAAACTTGTAAGTTACGTAAGAAAGCAATTTCCATCGACAAGTTACTTGTTTTGTTGTCGGACAATCTATTATAAGGAAACGTAATAGCACCCAATTCGGTTTATCCCTTTCACATTCCCATGGGATTTCAATATGTGCTTAGTAGCTTTTTCTAAAACATTCGCTCTGTCACGCGTGGGCGCGAGAACGCGAGAACGCGATACACGTTGAAGTTTCACTAGATCAAATCGGCGAATAAAAATAGACCAGCGGGTCATTACGAAGATAGGGTAAAGGATGCAATAGATATCAAAAACACATTATTATCCATTTATCTGTGGTGTGATAAATTGGACGTGTGACGTGGGTTCCTTATCACAGAACCTCGGTCTGGCACAGTGGGAATTCAGGGGCCGCAGTACTAGTTTCGTTTGTTCGGGTAGTATTCCTATAAACATAAAAAGCCTGACATCAGCCATAACTCCATCTAGTGTTGATGAATGTAAAGTCATCAGGTTCATCATATCAGCCGAACGACGTCCACTGCTGGACATAGGCCTGCCACAAAAAGCGCCATAATGACCGAGTCTGCGCCACCCGCTTCCAGCGGGCTCCCGCGACCTTCACCAGGTCATAAGTCCACCTTGTCTACCCACGCGGCGCCTACTGTACGTGGTCGCCATTCGAGAACTTTCCGCCCCATCGGCCATTGGTTCTACGTGCAATGTGCCCTACCCGCTGCCACTTTAGTTTAGGATTCGCATTACTGTATCAGTAACCTTGGTTGTCCGAGTATAGCCCATTACTCTTTGGGTGATCCGTCACGTTACGCTTAAATAATGGTTAGCTCACTTCTACATTTGACAAGGCGGAGTCGCTGCGTCAAGTCAGTACAGATTGAGAATGAGTGCTTTTTGGTAGGCGTGGATACTAATGCGTAAATAAAATACATTATCATTAAGCTCCCTGAAGAATACAATAATACGGAATCTGTAGTCCGACCCGCCAAACGCAGAAATAGCCTAAGTGTAAGGCCTGGATGGACGCCCCGCTCAATCGTCTATATAAAACAAATCCAATTCATAATGAACGCTCCACGCTCCTTACACTTTGTGTAGGTACAGCCTGAGTGCCGCTGCGAGCGGGGCGTGCAACTTTCATATAAAACAAATGCAATCTATATGGACGTTCCACGTCCCGCTCGCAGCGTGCCCTCAGCACGCTACGCAACGAGCGGCGGTAAACTTAGGGTAAATAAACTGTAATTTTCTTGATGGTTAATTAGCCAGAAGGTGTGACAACCACGTCATGGCAAGATTGTGTCACTGTTAAATAGATGGAACCATAATCTGTTATAAAATTCACCTATAGGGCCACGATTACCTACAAGTACCTACTGATTACAATACATTTACTGTGGCGGTAATGTAAAACAATGGGGTGGCCCGGCCGGGACGTCTAGGGTTATTCGGGACTAGCTATGCTCTTCACAACATGTCCTGACCTATCACCTTTCACCCACACCATATCTCGACCCCGAGAATCATAAGAACTAAACGTGATCGTAGCTCAGTTATATTGGCTGCTAAGCGAGTCGTGATTGTCAAGAGATCTGGACGTAACATGACCCAAATAGGGCATATAGAGATTTAGATGGTAATTTATCTTTCGTTGCGGATATGTACGATGTTTTTTCATATACAGGTTATAAGGGACGACTTACTGAAGAAGCGGGTACAGGTCACTGACTATGACGCAGAAAGTATAAACATTCAACTGTCAATTGCCAAACAATCAACAATGTGGCGAGTTTACATTAATTGTTATGTTTTATTAATACTTACTAACATGGTTGAAATGAGAACTTTTTCCTGCGGTTTCCTGAAATAACTAACTACTTTCCACTTGATTTCATTTGTTTTTTATTGCTCACATAAAAAATAAACTACTACGAAAGCTTCGCCAAACTGCGGAGCAGTTTTCTGGCGAATTAGTTTACGATAATGGTCTAAATCGTCTAAAACTACGGTTTTACTTTTCGGTACGATGTCGCTTACTCACTGTATTTGGCACCTCGCATACTTGACAGCTACTTCAGGAAGTGAAAGCAGATACATACTTAAAATTTTGCCTAGGGCCAAAATTACGACGGAAGCATTTTTTTTAACCACAACGTTGGTAAACAATCGTGACTGAGAAGAGACACAAGAACGTTGTCTACTGATTTAAAGATGTTTAATCGATTTTTTAAGGGTGATTCTGAAATCTTTTGAAAAAAAAAACCGTTTGGCAACGCGTTGTTTTCAAAGAAAATATTTGAAGATTCGTTATATTAACAATAAGAGACAAATAAAGGTGCCTTACTTGAAAGTGTTGAAACACAGTGCATCCTCTAGGGCTCTAGTGACCTTCGTGACCAACTGGAATGTAATACCATATAGCAGCTGAACAAGTAGTGGTGTTAACTACCCAATTTGGGCTCCAAATATGAGGCAGGTGACATCCCCTTTGCCCTTACTCCCTCAACGTAGAAAAAAAATGCAGACAGTCTTCTCTTCGACTTGCGGAAAAGAGCCCAGTATAACTAACTTAATCCAACGAAACAAATCACCATTATACCAAGTTCCCAGAGCAGAGCTTGCATAATAAGGTATAATTAGGGACATATTTTGTCAAATGCCTTGGAAAAATCGGTATACACGGCGTCCACAGAGAATCCATCATCCATAGCTAGTAATATATAATTCGTGAAATTTGTATCAACTGAACGGCCTCTGTAGAACCCATGTTGATTAGGTATTAATAATACGCAATCAACATGGGTTCTACAACTGGTGTCGCACAACAGCAGCTAATTGATTAGTAACATTTTTTCCTAGGAGTTTGCTAAACTGACATAAGTTAGATATAGGTCGATACTTTTTGAATATGACGGGTTGCCGGACCCTTTGGCAAAGGAGTTATCCAGGCTTTTTTCCATATAGCTAATACACAACGTTCGTTGATAGATTTTTTGAAAATTATGGTAATTGGAGGTGTGAGGGAAGGATAAGAATTTTTAATAAAAAGTGAGTGTATTCCGTCAGGTCCTGCGCCCTTATTAACATTAACAGATTTGAGATATCTTGTTACAATATCTTCAATAATTTCAATTTAATTTATGTCTATCGAGGGATTAGTTGGTGCAGCCAAATTATCCGTATCAGTAGAACTCCTGTCATAAACTTCAAACACAGAATGGAAGTGGCTGTTAAATAAATTACAAATGTTTTCGCTGTTAGAGCTGACAATGTCCTTATAAACCATAGTTTGCGGTAAACCGTTACTTGAAAAAACTGATTTAATATGTATCCAAAAGTATTTAGGATTATTCTTTATATTGTTTTCATGAAAAGAAATGAACTCACGGTAACATTTTTATTTCATTTTTTCGGCACGTTTTCGTAGGATTTTAAAATCTATTATATCTGAAGCTTTGAATCCGAATCTTGATTTACTTTTGATTGTTATCATGTACTTACCATTCACCAGGATCCTTGCGCTCAATGATGGTTCTATATATCCGGAACGTCAACAAAATTGTAGACATTTAATCATACCGTTTAGTGAAACTAAACATAATAATTTCCACTCTAAAAATGGTTAGTACTTAATTAATAACACGCCCGTTGTATAATTTATTTTAACACTAGCTTCCTCCCGCGACCTTGTCTGCGTAGAACCGGGATAAACTTATCCTATATTTTAAACCAGACTATAGACTATCTTCGTGCAAAATTTCATCCAAATCGGTTAAGCCGTTTAAGCGTGATTGAGTAACAAACATCTAAACATACAAACATTTCGCATTTCTATTATTATATAGGATACCAAAATACCAAATACCAATACCAAATACCAATATTTTAATACCAAATAATAAACCTGTTACACTCTGATTACTTATCCGTATAAATAAGTAAGATACTTTGGTTTTGTGAAAGACGATATTCCGTGCAAGACTTAATACGCTATTAAGCTGCCTATCTATCGAAGCACTAACTGTTCCAAATTGGCTTAATTAGTGCGGTCGTGAAACGGAGAACATTGAATCAGGTTACACAGTATAACATTGGTTGCAAATGTTAGCGGCTTTTCCGAACACGCCTAATTAACATGGGCGTGTTGGCAACACTGGGAGCACCATGGATGTTCGCGCGTCTACGATAATGTCTAAGACCCAATACGCACTGTCGACTAGTCGCCGGCGACTTGGTCTCTCGGCGACCAAAACGTAGGCGGGCGACCGGCGACTAAGTGCGTAAACGCCCATATAAACTGTAGAAAGTCACGGTCGCCGTCGACTGAGTCGTCGGCGACTAGTTGTCAGTGCGTATTGGGTCTAAGGGTCCATGGCTTGTGATTTATTATTGTGATATATAATTATAATCTAAGGAAACCAGTGCTTTTATTGTTTGTTATACAACTACCGAGACTTCCGAGAATGTAATCCTTCCGACTTACTTGTTACTAGGGGATATCCCTATCGCTTTTATTTCATGTATTTATCGTTCCGATTTTGAAAGATAACCAAGCAGGGTGTCCCTTTGACATGCCGGGTTCGCATTTTACAACATTTTACAACAGAACGTACCACAAAAGTCAAATCAGCTTCTTTTTATCAGCAACAAAACCGCTCTAATAGAGTTTGGGAAATGAAAGATGAGAATGAGTTTTTTATGGAACTTTTTATATGGCAACAGCAATATAATTGTTAAATATGTCAAACGCTTTAAATTAGTATGATGTCCTAATCTTGATACTTGATACGGGAACTAAGAACGTAACTGTTCCACAATAAATTGGACTGTTTTTGCTTTCTAAGAGAATTTAAGGGTTACCTACTGCTAATATTAAAACATTGAAGAATATCATAAAAAAAAATTCAATTATCATGTCTCGTCCAAATTTAAATTTTGGAGAGTGGTTTCGAATAATCTTCTTAAATATAAAGTAGAATTAAACTACCGAGTATAATTTCATATAACTCTACTTCCTTCTATTGATCAGTTGCATTTTGAGAAATGAAGATATATAATAATTGTTCAAGTATCACTATTATTTTATCGCGTATACACAGTGTTGCAACACGCTCTTTTTTTTTAATTTGCCGCGGTTTTCTATTATCATCTTTCCCTGGCCAGACTCTAGTATGGAATTCGTAGGGATTACTTGTTTGTGACGTCACAATCAAACAACGTCTTAATTCTTGGTTTTTATGACTTAAACATATGAATAATATGTTGCTAATGAAAAAACAATTAATATTCACTGTTGTCAAATATCTACCCTATTTACGAAATATACTTCTAGTAAAATGTGAAATACAGAAATAAATACTGAATCTATTATGCAAAAGCTTCTTTTTACTGTCCCAGCTTAAAGGGTTCCGTAGTAAACAAGGAACTTCCATAGTTTGGCTATCCAAGGGTGGCTCACTCCGTGATTTGGTCGCGCCGCTAAAAGTACATTTCCCGGCCCCAGGGGGTATGCAGCACGTTGCATGCGTTAGAAAGGGATGGCCACGTTTAGGCACGTTCGGCATCAAAGTATTATTTATTCCGTGCCATGACCGTCTCTCCGTCTGCAGTTAAGCTCAGTGACACTTACTACTACAAAGCTATAGAACAAAATTTGAAAAAAAAACTAGGTTACGTTCCTACTATCTACACTTTAAAGTAGGAATATACTTTTTTTCTCGGTAAACCCATCGTGTGGAGTATGTAATACACCAGATTTCATCAGCTTTGTTTCAAAAATATGTAGGTAAACATAATTTTAAATATTACTTTTTCTTTATCAGTTTAAATTATCAACGCATTCCAGGGAATAATATTATACACCAGTGTGGGGCAAAAAGTAATTGCATTACAAATTACAGTTACAAAATGTAATTTCAATTATTGCATTACAAATTACAAAATGCAGTAATGCAATTATACGTGTAATGCATTACTCGTAATTGCAATACATGTAATGTAATTTGTAATTCGATTACAAATGTAATGCATTACGCCCAATACCGTTTCACACATATCTCGAGTGGTGAAGTAACTGCTGGCTAATAGCTCCATTTGTGTAAACACGAAGTTCATTACAATTTAATTCCATCAGATTTCTACAATATTAAAATGAACACGCCTCTGATGTGTTTATAAATATTAATTACTTACTATAGTTAGTAACTTCAAAAAATTGAAAAACCACCGACATTTTCATTTCAAAGTGCAGTATCTCAAAACCGGCTATACCGATGTGCGAGGAGGAAACACGGAAGATTCTACTTTTAACGTATACAATTTGAAATTATGATTTATTACAATGAATTTTATTTACTTTCTAGGTATTTGACAATTCTATTTTAATTTTAATGTATAAATGATCGTACTGAAAACTTAATTTTAAATTTGGTGAATTTTGTATGCCTTGTGGCAAAACACAGTGAGACATGTTTTTTAATACCCTAACTAAACCTATATATACCTATGTTTTACAAAAAAAAATGAATTGAATTGAATAAGAGATACGCGGCCGAGCCGAACACCGTTAAATGGGAACTGGAGATGGAGATGGAAACTTTTATGTCTTTTGGCATAAGATAATTTTTCTTTCAAAACTATACAGGTAGCCCGGACGAAGGTAAAACTACTGAATGGATTAAGGAAACAAAACCAGTAATATAGCTCAGATGATATTTAGCGTTGAGATAAATTGAGACCCTTGGAAGGATAGTTATTTATCTCGGAAATAATATGGTAGACGTTTGTTTGAGACAGCGATCATCTAGCTTGCGCCTTAAATAATTTAATGGCAATATTTTTTCTAACACGATAACAAGTTCTCTAATATATAATCTGCTTGGAAAATAAATAAAAATCCGCTCATCAGTCGAATTGTGTTAATCACAGGCTGGCCACATAGTTTGATTAACCACAAAACCGCAACGGTAGCGTATACTTGACACTATTTGATATCGCCGAATTGCATCAAAGCATTCCATTCAGAAAGCAACTCTACTGTTCTAGGGAGAAGATTCCAATTTCAATGACAGTTTTTAAAAGAAGACCACATTTAACAACAACCATTCAAGCTGTGCCTGTGGAATATATTGTCTGTGCTCAATAGGCATGATGCCTCATGTTCAAATTGATAACGTAGTGATGCTAAATGGATTGTAAACTATCAAATTATCGTTATAAAGTAAAAATTATAAAATATAAATAATATCTTAAAAAGACATTGAACCATGAAAGTTTAGAAAAAAAATGCATTATTTTTTATAGTTCAAGTAAATTTAAAGAATCCTTACGCTTTTATAAAAACAAAATTGTATGACAACTATGTACTTAAACGCAGTATTTCACGACCGAAGATTAGTGCAAATGTCAGTTGTGACGTCATACCTGTGTGTCTATCAGTACGAAGCGTTTTGCGCTGCCGATGCCGCCAGCGAGGTCAATCTTTGTCTCAAACTTTTGGGTATTTATGTTCTTTAATTGTAGTTGCTCCCACACAAACATTTGTTCCTCTCCAAAAACTGGTTCGAATGACATCATAAAAAATCTTAGTCATCATCCCTATTCAGAAATTTTCAGCAGCCATGTCGTGGTGTTTTTTATTAAAACATATATTATATAGTCCTCCTCATCGATTTCCACGACGGCGACTATAACAAATTATGGATTAGCCCTATGAGCTCTGATATGACTGGCTAGGCCTTACTTACGAACTGTCAGAATATACTTACTATTTGAAATGTTAGGGTAAAATCGTTTTATTTTACGGACCATTTTTGATGACTTCAAGGCAAAGCTGATCACACTCATCCTAAACTTATACGTTATTTGTTATACGTTACTTAATATAATCCTAAATCCTATCAAAATTATCGTAAATTGTAATAAAACTAACTTGACCTTACTATATAAACTTCCGAAGATGACCTTTTAAGAGTCCGCAGTAAGCTCGATTCTCCATACAAACGTAGTACACTCTCATTTTAAAACTACGTGTTGGATTGTAACGAAACTTTGCATATACAATGACATGAGGTATATCTGTGTCTGTAATTAGTTTATGTAGCTTCAGATACCATAGTAAAAAATACAGCGAATTTAAGTTTTTCATACATGACTTGTTTTTGCTGTATTTCGTTTGTTTTATAAACTGGAACCATGTAAACTAATTACAGACATAGATATACTTCATGTCATTGTATATGCAAAGTTTCGTCACAATCCAACACGTAGTTTTAAAATGAGAGCGTAACTACGTTTGTATGGGAAGGTGAAATTCGGCCGAGCTTACTGCGGACTCTTAAAAAGACCTGAGAAGTTAATGGCTCTAGCTAGAACAGATTGGAGAATCAAAAAATTAGTGAATATTAAATTATACCAAATAATTTAAAAGCGACACCGCTTTTTATTCGTTAAAATGATTTTCCATTCCAATAGGTACTTACCGAAGAAGAAATCTCCTGTGATTAATAAAAATAGGTATTAACTTACTTATCGCAAATAAACTAAATCTAAAATCCAACGAAAGCTAGTTTATTGAATTGGCCGTAAAAAGAGCACAACACCTTTATTTGCAAATCTTTTGAGGGACTAAACTCAACGAAATCCGGTGTGTACCCTCCCATTTGTTCTGAATTTGTGTCTTGTCCCGTAACAGATGTCGCTGTCTCACAAGCGCTCACAACTTTAAAGGTAAACAATTGGATAAGTACTTACTTATTTGTTCTTGGTAATCTGTTACGGTTTTGTGTTACATTTTCTTGTGTCGTGTGTCTTTTGGAAAAGTTAACCCTGCCGTCAACACTGAGGAAGCCGAGATAACAGCACGGGTTGGCCTACCGTGCCAAAGATTAGAACTTGTGCCATTTGTGTCGATGCCAAGACATAACTTGGACACTTGTGCAAGTAACTTCTAAGTGAAAGGCATTAGGTATTCATCAAAATTGTTGATGCTACTACAATAATACCAGATCCAGCCAATATAATGTCGTCACCGTGAGAGCTCCCAACGATGCAGGGTGTTGAGAGCGCGTTGAAAGTTAGGAATACGCATTCATCTCTAGCTATCACCACAACGAATCCTCAATAAAGGGTTGGAAACGCTCTCGTGATTGTTCCAAACATAGCATCAAGCAGGCCGTATGCTTGTTTGCCACCGGCGTAGTATTGAAACTAATATAAAAAGGAGGGTAAACAATGTCATGTTGTCGTCATATTCCAACATTTTCCATGAAGATGAATTCTATATGTCTATATTCAACTTCTATGACCAATATGATTTGGCTTTTCTGTAGCATAATATATGCACCACGTTGTTCACATTGTAGAGATGTTCCGCCCCGTCTCTAAAATGTTAATGTTGTTGCACATTATAGATAAGTAAAAAAAACGGGAGCGCTATATCAAATAGTCATGACCCATTTCTGAATAGGACGGACATACATAACAGAATCAGGAGCCCGCTAAAATTCTCGCAAAATCCTCGATATTATCTGAGGTCTAACAAGTTCTAAATGAGTTTTACCTGTAAATAGATCGAGTTAGGAAAGCATTACCATGTAAAGTGATCACTGCTAATAATTTTTACCCGTCGAAGGAAGTGTGTGTAGTCCTACACCACCATGACACCATGTCGAGCACGGGCCGAGCGCGAGCCATGCCCGGCCTAACGCCGTATAACCTGATTTAAGCCGGATTCATCCCTAGCCGAAGTTTAGTGTCGTGGCGCGACAGAACGATATCAGCCCCGTTATTCTGTAACTTGTTTTAAGCTCACCTCAACATTCACCCATAAAATATATCTCGACGCCGCGATTCGTAGTAACTAAGCGTAGGTAGAGGTCTAGTTTCGTTAGCCGTGACGGGTCAAGTGAGGAGTATGAGGGCGTAAAGAATAACAGCCCCAGTTTCCCACGCGAGATTCGCGCGAGCGGCGCGCGGCGAGCCGCCTAGAGTCAGTCGGTCTTTTGACCGTGCTCAAAGGCGCCTCAGTGTGCGTGCCTCGCGTAAATTGTATGTGTATCCGAGCGTGCCGCGGACAGAACGATGTAATTTGGTATAAGTAAGTAAATGTGCATCACATTAATAACGATTTTTATACAACTGTTTTATCCATCACCAAGGCGATTTCCTCTTCTTTTTGGTAATAATTTCGGTGAATTACAATAAACGCAGCCGCGACTGTCATTGTGTCCGACGCCATTTTGAACAACGCACAATGTCGGCTCGCCGCGAGCGCGCTGCCTCTGATTTCGGACTGTGTGATCTTGACAGCATAGCGCCACTTACTAAAGATATTTGAGCAATTTAGTTTGTACATGTGTGCGTGACCGTGTCTTTAACTTATTTGGCATCCAAAAAACCAGCTTTACTAGGTTGTTCGTAATATTACGTCTATGTTTGCTACCCTTGTAGTATTCAAATTAGTACGGTTAGATTCACATTAATCTGGTGCGCCATGACGTATTGATTACTTTCTCTAGGCGTCAGCGCGCAACAGAGAGGTATTAAGTATGAAATAACAATGAATCCGCTTTAAACAAAGTGTTCTCGTCAGATTTTTCACCCGTTCGGTAACATTATTTTTCCAATGTGATCTTAACCGTATGCTAGCCAATGTACAAACCGCATGGCCGATACGACAACGGGGAATTCGGTTGTGTTGGACTCAGTGCGGTATACTGTGGCGCCATCTTTAATCGGGATATATGTAGGACAACTCCTCGCCGGCCCCCGGGGCCGGCGAATCGTGGAAACTTTGTAACTCCCAAATGATAGGATCTAACTAAATTTTCTATTCATTAGTCTACCCTTAGGACTAGCAAGGTCTAGACCTTGGAGAGATATTTAAGAAGTTTTCTGGCCTGTTTATCTTTATTTTACCCAAATACTACTTTCCGCATCCAAATTTGCCTTTATTGTAACAAAGTGAACAGAGTTATATTTTTCGTAAAGTGAATAAACAAAGTAAGTCGGATAATTACGAGTCTGATTCGTCGCACCAAGTGAAGGTTCGTTTCCAATTTGCGGTACCTTGATTTTGGCCAAATTTCATCATCTAGAATCTAGGTTAAACGGGAATTACTTTGTTGTTTTGATTTCCTAGTTAGTATCAAAATATGTGGCATAAACGGCCGTACTCTGATCGCGTCGAGACCTAGCGTTCGTACTCAATTTCATTACCCTCGACAGTATTTCGATCTCCTAATTGATTGATTCAGTGGCTACTCAGAACAAATCCAAAGCGAATAAATATGTTCGTGTGGTATTTATTTTAAACTTGATAGAGTTTACAATCCGATTTCAGTTCATATTGATAACCCTAGTATTAGATGATACTATTGCGTGCTTGTGACTGGGCACATTAGGAAAGCCATTAAATCCTTTAGACATCTGATGTATTTATTAAATTAAAGTGTTACATTTGGATATTTTATTGAAACTTTCGGTATCTAACGTATTGTAGTTCAAATTGAAAAAAAAAAACAATTAAGCATGCATTTAAAATGAAATTCAGCAACAGATGTTTTTTTGTAAAGATTGCTGCTTGTAGTGGTAAAATGACACTACAACTTTGTTTATTGTACCTGAGCATTTCTAGAAAAGTTTGTATATACTCGTAGTTGACACGACAATTAAGTTATCTGTTACTATTACTTTTTTGTTACCATATTTTTCAACAATTTTATATGAACTGTGCTATTTTTAATAATTAAGACGGTGTTATCTTTATAGTTTCTTAGTTATAAAGAATCTCAAGCCTTCTTTAAATTGAAAAAAAATGGTAACAAAAAAGGAATAACGAAGAGTAACTTGACTGTGTCCTAACTTACGTACTAACTTTTCTAGAAATGCTCACCAACTTACTAATATTATAATGAGTAAAGTCCGTGAGTTTGTAGCTTATAAGCAGAGCCCGGATTTTTCACGGCAAAACAAAACACTACGTAATCTAGCCAATGGTAGAAACGTTATTTTATCGATATCGATAATTGTGTAGTAGAAGAAAAACGTCACCAAATAAAATAAATATTTAATTAAAAAAATACGTGAAGTTTGTATGAAATTATATATTAGAAACAGATGCAATTTCTTCTTCGTAATCCACGTCAGAACACACAGCAGCACATGGCATTTTATTTGTGTAATAGTGATTGGCTGTATAAATGGGTCAATGAGGAGCAGACACCAAAAACACTTTTTAGTTGGCTCAAATACCTTATGGCGTTTTTGGAAGAAAAATACACTTCTAGTTTTTTATTAAAAATATAAAAAGGTGGTTTTGCACACTGTAAATTATCAATAATGTAAAAATATATCGGCATGTTATTTTTGTACCTACCTATTTACCAAATAATACTCGATATAGATAAAAAAAAAATCTATCACTGACTAGATTACGATAGTGTTTTGCCGTGAAAAATTCGGGCTCTGCTTATAAGTATACCTACTTGCGTGTAGGGAGTCGTCTCTGGAACCACTTATCCGGTATCAAACATACTTTCACTTATGTATGGAATGGACTTTCTGGACGGACATAGGTTTAATTTTATCCCGCGTCTGTCTGAAAATGATTACATTTAATGAAGTATTTTGTCTGTGCAAAAACTTTTTTTCTAGGAAAATGCTGATGTTCTGAGAAAAAAATCAAAGCCTATTTATTCCGTTAGATTGCTTACTTTTCGGATTTCCGATTTTTACTTTTCCTGTCACTCGGCCCTAAATTATTAGTAAAGGCGGCTATTGATGTGATGGTCTTTATATTCAACACGTAGACGACGTCGGAAATTGCGGGCCCCTTCAAGCCGGCTATTCATGAGACGATTGCGAGAATAATAATAAAAATATCTAACATCTATATTAAATAAATACCAGCAATTACATATTTACTAATTGAGTGCACAACGTTAGTTATGTTTACTTTTCTAAACACATCATTTAAACGTAGGAACTTTTCACATAGCACTAAAACCGCAACTTAATAATGTTCCCCATAGATATTATAATTTGAATATTTATTCCTCTTTAGATGTTGAATGTTTCATTATTTTTACTAATAAACGGAACTTAATCGCGTATAATTAACTTATTTATTTACCTCCCTGAGGTGTCCCGACGTTTTGGATGTGTCGCAACATCCATGTTCACGGGACAACTGGTTTGAGCGGGTATCAACATCTTCTTCCTGCGCGGGTTTTCCGGCGAGTCCGCAGGAAGCTCGATTTCCCATACAAACGTAGTTACGCTCTCATTTTAAAACTACGTGTTGGATTCGAACGAAACTTTGCATATACAATGACTTGAGGTATATCTATGTCTGTAATTAGTTTATGTAGCTTCAGAACGATAGTAAAAAAAATACAGCGAATTTAAGTTTTTCATACAAAACTTGTTTTTGCTGTATTTCGTTTGTTTTATAAACTGGAACCATATAAACTAATTACAGACATAGATATACCTCATGTCATTATATATGCAAAGTTTCGTCACAATCCAACATGTAGTTCTAAAATTAGAGCGTAACTACGTTTGTATGGGAAGGTGAAATTCGGCCGAGCTTACTGCGGACTCTTATTTACTGCGAAGTCCCGTTTATTAGTAAAAATAATGTGTGAAAATTGCGAATGTTGTTATTTTATATTTGTATTTTGTTACATAGCATGTAACCGTGTAAGCGTTTTGGTGATGATTCCCTGTGTGTCGTTAAATAAATAAACAAATGTCTAAATAAATAAATTCATGTCGGAGAATAAACAATACGTTGTTTACAACAAGATCAGGATGTCATGGAAATAAACAAAAGAAGAAATGGCAATGGCTCAGAAAACTGAGACGAAGTCAAATAGAGGGTTCCAATCACCCAAGATACGGCGGGTTTATCTTGTGTAGTTTAGGAGATACTATGGCCACCTTCTGTCTCCATAATGAAATCAGCTTGGCCATATCATTATACTAGCTTCTGCCCGCGACTAGCTCCATACAAACTCTCATCCCCAATTTACCCCCTTAGGGAATGATTTCCGGGATAAAAACCATGATCCTACTCAATCTATCTCTATACCAAAGGTCATCCAAATCGGTTTAGCCGTTTAAGCGTGAAGAGGTGACATACCAGACGGACTGACGGACGGACGGACGTACAGACAGACAGACAGACAGACAGACAGACAGACAGACAGACAGACAGAAATACTATATATACTTACAAACTTACATACGATTAGTGCAAAATAAATAAAATCTTATAAAAATAACAATACATATCATATATTAAAATACCTACGACCTGAGGTTTTATTTTGTTACTGACAGACAGACTGATAGACAGACAGACAGACAGACAGACATAAAAGTTTACATTTAGATCTACCTAACGTTAGTACAATGCGTTACGTGATCAACCGACAGGAATTATGTACAAGACACTATTCCACATTAATAAAAAAAGTAAATAACAACTCTTTTGATGGCGATGTTATGCGCTTATGTAAGAGGTAAGATGAAAATCGATGCATTTGATGCCATAAGTGAAAAAAGGAATCTATCAATTAGGACCCTAAAACCTTACATTTAGTTATTTTGTAACATTGATGTCGATTTAGATAACTCAGACACAACTAGAATGAAAATTTTAGATAATAGACGCAGATTAATGAAAGTGTAGTACAATTTAAAACAATTCAAAAGCAGCTGTTAAGCCGTGTTATCAAGTTTCTCTAATCGAATATGTCAACCGTCAGTTTCGGCAAAGAAATAGGGTATATTGTTTTGATTGCCAAAACATGTTAGATGTTGCAGTTAATTTCTGAAAGATTAAAAACTGTCGTTTAAGAATCGTTTCCCTTTTTATTGCTACTCATTTTTTCCACATTCTTTGAGATCCTTTATTCACTTTGTATAAAAACCTCCTACCTAAACGAAATAGATTCGGGTACAATAAACTTAGTAAACTCATATTTAATAACCGCATCTCACAAATTTTGTGTACGACCAGTCGGTCGTTCAAAAAAAATACAGTCTGACGAGCTCCATAGCTCACTCGTATTACAAACGAGTGGTAACTGAATTTATTTCTATAAACCTTATCGACTTCATTAAAAATCTTGATTTCATATTCCTAGCTAGAATAGAATAATAGACTTATTATTCTATTCTAGCTAGGAATAGAATAGAATAGAATAGAATAATAAGTCTATTATTCTATTCTAGCTAGGAATATGAAATCAAGATTTTTAATGAAGTCGATAAGGTTTGTAGAAATAAATTCAGTTACCACTCGTTTGTAATACGAGTGAGCTATGGAGCTCGTAAGACTGTATTTTTTTTAATTCAGAATCGACAAAAAATATTGTGCAATTATTAAACCGGCTCGCAAAATTTCACGAGTCGCTTGAGAAACGCGACCTGTTAGAATGGAGCACAGCCCGACAGGGCCTACGAAAGAATTTTCACCCAAGCTGAAAATGAGAATTTCGTTCGCTTCACTCGCTCGTTCGATAAAAAAGTTACAGGGCTATTTAAAGTCGCACAATCACATCATGAATGTGCCCGTTTAACTTTAACGAACGCCGCCCGAAGAATACACGATAAAGCACCCACCAGTCTATTTATTGCCTGACTGGCTACGCAGCTCCTATATATTATTACTTACAGCCACTTCTCACGTTCGGGCATGTCTCGCCTAAAGGTATGCGATCAAAGGTTTTTAATAGAGGATTAAAGGTGTGTGATGTGACGTAGATTTTGGTTACGCGACGGATAAAATTGGATGTTCGGGCAAATTAGATTTTATAGGTTGGATTGTTTCGAGCAACAGATTGGAATTTAAATGGTGTTGTGTCTATGCATAACAAAAGCTGATTTATATGCTTTGATATTTTTAATAAAAAAGGGAATTGAAAACCATGTGAAAATGATCGCATAGAATCATACTTTGGCGGTCATCTCACTGCCGCCGCATCCCGCTGCGGCGTTCGGAGCGACGCTTCGCAACGTTGTACATTTGTATGCCAGTACCTAAGTTTGTATACATATAAATTCCGCACGGTACTTCACACTGCACCGCATCTCCGGCGTCCGGCGAATATTGTGCGCGCCTTAAGCTGAGTCCACATAATATATGTAGGTACCTATTTTTTTTTGGTATCGTATGTAAACAATGTAGTTCAATATAAACAAAAACAAAATTTAAAAAACATGCATTTTTGGAATCGCAATACTCGTACGCTACCGAACATGGCCTTGATCGGTTAACACCCCATTTTCGTTACATCCTGTATAAATAAACTTCAAAGGGACACGTTCCTCTTTTGCCACGTATATTATTAATATTGTTTTCCTTGTCGTGAGTTTATACTTAGGCAAAGGAAATGGGAGATTTTCTCCAATAATAAAGTAAAGATTACGTACAGTTAAGGAAATTGAAATACGTACCTGTTTCGCTCTTGTCACTATGACAGTACAAGTAAGGTATAAAAAGGTACGTGTTTCAGGTTCCTTTATATACCTTACATGACTTTATTTAGACATCAAATGAAATGGCTTATGAAGTAGTTTGAAAAAAAAACGTCTATTTATACCGATTATATTAAAAAGTCTTGAACTGAAAATAAACATGTCAGTCCAATTACAATTTCTTACTGTGTTTTAGACACAGTATTACGCAGGCTTCGGCGTTGTGGATTTCTTATTTGTTCGTTTTAATACTACATTTTAATTTTTGGAAATAAATATGTAGTTTTATTACAATTTATATATTCAGTGTTCATTCACGTCGGAATTTATAGGCTTTCAGATTTTTAATTGTAAATTGAGGGAATGATTAAATACGTGTTTAACTTTGCTGATTGTGTTGATTTTTGCTGAAACTGTATAATTCCAGTGATATACCTGCTTACATATTTAATTTCTGTTTGTAGCGTAACCCTTTGAAAACCCCACTTACAATCTATGAGCATTTAGAATATGATTCGGGGCTGTATTTGCCTCTCGCTTGCTCTTGCATGTTTTTATGCCAAGATAAACGACTTCATCTGAATCGAATACCATTCTAACTCCAACGCCCACGGGCTGTAAAAGTCCAGGCCACTCGTTACGTCCAACATTAGCAGCGCTGTTAAAACAATTGCTATCGTTGTACCATTGCGACCCGTTTTTAATAAGTAACTTAGTTCGCAATATTAGTTCTTAGAAGAGCACTGTGTTTTACTTCGCCTCACTTATAAATAAATAAATAATATTAGGGGAAAATCATACACAAACCAAACTAAGTAAGCTCAATAAGGCTTGTGCTATGGGTACTAGCCGACGATATATTTAATAGATATAAATACTTATATACTTACAACTAAACAACGACGCCCCGTCCTATGGACGCGATTTCGCGTCAGCCTAACCTTTGTAAAAAAATGGAGAAAATCTTAGTCCAATAACTCAAAAGCAATTAGAATTGTCCTCCTAAAGATTAATGTATTTTGAGTAAGTATCAGTTCTGTTTTCACTGTTATTAGTAGCTCGAAATGTCAAAACTGGGTTAATGTAATGGCTACGCCCGTGCTAGCTACTAGGTACACTAGGTATTCGTCGACTATACCTATAATAAATACCCCGAGCGCATAAAAAAAGTAAAATGTAATGAAATTAAGCAAAAGTTGCTGAAGAGCAATCTTAGTAAATGTTCTCTTTGAGAGAAGTACATCCCAATGGACTTGCAATCAGTTAAATAAGTACGTACTTCAATTATTTCTCAGTCACGTAATTCTAGACTTTTATATAAATATTCCTAGATTATCTCGTTCGTTGTACTTATGCTATTTACTCCAAAGTTCTGTGAAAAAGTCCTAGTTTGCTTTATTTTTTCAGGGCATGCTCTCGAAAAATTTAACCTCGCTGCCACAATAATAATGATTAATTTTAATTGCAACGAAGAGACTAACTAAAAAACTAACTTATTTTCATCACAATTTCAAATATTGTATTCATTATCAAGGTTAGCAGTAGTCAGCAGTTTTCAGAACATGATTTATAAAGTAAAATTCACTCCTGGCATCCCTGCTATGTTATTTAAACCTAGTTATTTTATGTGTTTTCAATTAAACGCAGCCAAATTGTGCCCATCACATTTCCTCAATTTTGATGAATCCAACAAAAACCTACTGTAGATTAATTTGTGTCAAACCTCGCCAAAAGATGCTCAAATTGCTTCGGGCTTATGAAAAAAGCGAATGAAAGAATGACGACCCGGCGGTTGAGGAAAATAATTGTCAGGAGACAGACAGACACGTTAGCGAGTCGTGACTCTCCAATCTCCATCACAATGAAATATTTTAAAAGTATTTGGCACTTGCGTTAAGAGGAAACACAAGGGCTGTTTTTCCATAGAAACGTAGTCCCCTGTTTTCTCCCTGGATAATGGCAGTAAAGCAATCATTTTTCTTTCCATCAATCTATGGCTACTATTGACGTATTCCTATGTTTTCCTTTTTTTTCATAACTTTATGCTAATAAGAGATATTAAACTACAAAAACCAAAAAAAAATTGCCAGATTTTCCGCTGTGTTCAAACATCCAGAAAACAATTTTGACTAGATTATTTAAAAAAAGGAAAACATAGGAACACGGCCAAAGCCTATTTAACTATTCTTTTTATTAAAAATCAAAGAAAGGCTTTGGCCGTGTTCCTATGTTTTCCTTTTTTTAATAAAATCTCTTTTAAGCATAAATTTATGAAAAAAAGGAAAACATAGGAGCATGTCAATAGTAGCCACACATTTATGGAAAAAAAATATTGCTCTACTGCCATTATCCAGGGAGAAAACAGAGGACTACGTTTCTATGGAAAAACGACCGTTGCGTTTCCTCTTCAGAGTCCGCATTAAGCTCGGCCGTTTTTCACCTTCCCATACAAACAGAGTTTCGTTCTCATTTTATTAAAACTACGTGTTGGATTGTGAGTTTGTGACGAAACTTTGCATATACAATGACATGAGGTATATCTATGTCTGTAATTAGTTTATATGGTTGCAGTTTATAAAACAAACGAAATACAGCAAAAATAAGTTTTGTACATGCAAAGTTTCGTTACAATCCAACACGTAGTTTTAAAATGAGAGCGTAACTACGTTTATATGGAGAATCGAGCTTACTGCGGACTCTTACATCCTCAGATAGAAGACATGAAAACGAAGTCTACTTGAGTCGTTGACATTAAGGAAAACCGTTTCGAGTCACTTTACTGACAAATGTAGCTCAGGGCATACCGAAAGTTTATAAAACTCGTGAAATCGCACAGATATCTAAGCTTTAAGTAAGTAATCGGATATTTTTAAATTTACATTCGCAACATAAGTATTATACGAAAATATAGAACTGCTTCTTTTCTATTATTTTCAAATTAAAGGGAAAAATGTATTTCACTTAGCTGGATTGGAACCAACGACCTTCTGGCTAGGCGGCTGCTGATTTTATAATTTTCGTTACCAGACGTTAGATACATAAAACAACAAAGAAAAACAATAATTCCATAAAATTGTTTTGTAGTTATACCTACCAAAACACGCCTGTAGCAATTGTATGCATATTGATCCAAATGCTTGAGACCAGTGACAGTGCACTTATTTTGTTCTTTATCTCGTTGGATAATCTCAACGCTTTTAACAATTTATTTTTACAGATTTTAAGTACTTTTAATAATGTTCAGATGAAATAGTCTAGACCCTCGCAGTGTCCACGACTAAGGATTTTATCGTTGCTTTATGAAAATACTTCTCCCTTATTAAATACTGACTAGAGAAAATTTAATTCTTTCATTAAAATGAAATGACTGTTTCTTCTTAATACTCTTTTATTTCATAAGCATAAAAACCAGGTAACGTTGAATAAAAACCAGACAAGTATGAATGACAACTTTTTCCCATTGTGTAGTTAGTAGGTATTTTTAGTTTGGGTATCTTGTTTTATTTGGAAGAAGCTTCGCTCAATGATTATTTTTTTAATGGCGGCGCTTGTAAAACTCAAATACTTATTTATTATACTTCTCTCCATGGTCTTGGTAACACATGCTCGCCAAATTTTAAACCTTAATTTATTACTTTTTAAGGCGTTTTAAGGCGCAGCGTGGGTAGGCAGGGGCCTAGCTTGTGAGGCACAAGCTGAACTGATGACCTGGTAAAGGTCGCGGGAAACGCTGGATGCGGGTGGCGCAGGACCGGTCATTGTGGCACTCTTTGGGAGAGGCCTATGTCCAGCAGTGGACGTCTTTCGGCTGATATGATGATGATGATGATGAATTTTAAATCATAAATGCCAATTCACATCAGTGGGTCTGTTTAGAAGCTGGACCGGACCTTCCTTGGTTCCAATATCTTATTCCCATATAAGAAATCCCAGAAAGCGTGTCTTTTCGACTTTTCCTGTTGACAGTGAAATCTTCTTAAAATTAAATGATGTCCACCGTAAATCTTTTTCTCAGTGAAACCTCAGTAGACTAATTATCCGGTTTCAAGGTTATGCGGCAATCTAATTACATACTGCTAAAAGGATTCCTTTTGCAAAATGTATTAAAATAATTAAATAGGTACATTAAGAGCCAGTAGGTAGTACTAGTTCTTCAGATTATAGCGAAATAATTTAAAAGAGAACTGAATGTCTATTGGGTAGTTTATTTTAATTATCAAAAAGGCGGTAAGATTGAATAAATGAATGAATGATTTTTTATTCTGCAAGTAGGCCGTATTGGCACTTTTACAAGTCAAAATTCTACCAGCGTTTCTGAAAAAGAACACCACTAAGAAGAAACGCCGAAACAAACTCAACAGTCTGTCATTTTTTGCCAAAAAAATCTTATTACAATGATAGTTATTAAGCTACTTAAAATAAGTCAAACTGAATACGAATACAAAGAAAAAAAATCATCATAATGCCTTGTTCTACAAGAAAACATATCCGAATATGTTATATGAATGAATAAGCTATTTGGTCTCTGGTTTGGGCCATGCATTTCTTTCAGTTAGATAGTCCACAACCCTCTAATAAGCGTTTGACATCAAGGGTAGAGATAAAATTTCATTAGCTAATTTATTATAAAAATTGATACATTGACCCGAAAAAGACTTGCGTACTTTACAAACACGAACCTTTTTTGCTGCTATTTTATTTTTATTTCGTGTATTAAAATTATGGCTATCAGATTTTCAATATTTTCATAAATGAATTGGGACGCCATTACTATATAAATGCTAATTTCTTTAAAGAGTTCTCTCACGGATTCTCTTGCTCTAAGGTTATATATAGAAATAATGGCTTTTTCCTTACTCTCAATGGCTCAAAGGTTAGCTGGAAGAGATTCTGTTTAGGGATAAGTTCACCTTTGTACCATAGTGTCTTTGTATCATAATCTATTGTGTGTCATGTATATTATTTAACTTGGTGTTGTGTACAACAAAGAAATGTCGTTAGTCATAATTTTTTGCAATTATAAATACGCACTCAAAACAATAACGCGAAAATTTCGTACTAATAAAAATGGATATTGATTGACGACACAAACGATATGCATTTTTATTGAAATATAATATTGAAATGTACAGTAATCAAGCAATGTTCTCCGAAAAACGTGTGAACAGAAAGTGACATGAATCGTCATAACGCAGACTGCATTCACTTTAAATATAATATAACTACTGATAGGAATTACTATTGAAACAACGACATCTTGGGAAGTGTCTTTATTCTCTCCTCTCTCTCGCTCTTACATGTATATTCCATATATGTTTCTCTCTGTCTCGCTAACTAGGCTATTAACTATTGAATGTTCCAATTACGGTTCGACCTATGGTAGACTTTGCCCTTACACTACAACTTAGAAAAGTCGAAAAACCCCCGACATTTTTATTTCAAAGATCAATATCTCAAAAACGGCTAAACCGATTTTATTAAAACTTAGCTAAGAACCATCTCGATCGCATCAGCTTTTGAATAAAACCACATACAAATTGGTCCATCCGTTTGGAAGCTACGATACCACTGATAGATACATAGATACACAGTCAGGCACGTTAAACTTATAACACCCCTCTCTTTGCGTCGGGGGTTAATAGTACTATCGAACCAACTGAATCATGACCCACCATAGAACCTTGTTACAATTAACGAACATACGTACGATCATATGACGTTAATATGTCAGTTAATTGTAACAAGGTTCCATGGTGGGTCAGGATTCAATTTTGTCGATAGTACATTGTGATACAAGTGAGGTATGTTGATATGCGTGATAAGAGAGCCGAGGATGTAATTATCAAAGCTCACGCGTTTCATACGACGTTTTTCAACACACTTTGCGAGGAAAAAATCCTTTTCATAAGATGAAAATTTTATAGGCCTGCCAAGTTATTTTCTTTACTTATTCATGGCAACAGGTTTTTACTCACATGTTGTATACATCGCCAAGAATTTCCAGTGGCGTCCATTATTTTTATCACTTTTCTAGTCACCCCAAGTCAACATTTTTGTTAATAACCAAACACTCATTAACAATGTTTACAAATATCTGTGAAATAACCTCAAATGGCACGCAACAGTTTTTTTTCGTGAAGTTTGCGCAGTGCGCACGCATGAGATGAAATGTCTAAACAGCCGATACAAAATTTAATAAATATTTTCGTTTTAAAATGTTATCTTTATTAATTCATGTTAATTCATGTGTTAAGATGTTATCAAAAGTGAATAGCTTTACTAAATTAAACGTTTCTATATCATATCCAAAAAGAATTAGTCAATTAATTAACAAATAGGATTTAATTTGTTTAGTCGAGTAAGAATCCATTTGCCGAGAATTAAAAAAAAAGCTGTACAATCTGTACAACCCGGTTAATTTAAGAATGCACCATGTGCACGCATACATCTTGCTGCAAGGTGCCAACCTGACTTAATCGGGATATAACCATAAACACACAAGTGTCGTAATGTTATAAAACACGCGTGTTTAATATCCAGGATTATGAGCCTAAAAGCGACACAATAAGAGGTACGTTACGAGCAATTGTGTTGAAAAAAATATAATCTAACGGTAAAAAATATCATAAATAGGAAAAGTCTGTGAGATTGTAGCATTGTAAGTTTGTATGAAAGGGATAATCTGCGAAACCACTACTCCGATTTCAATAGTACTGTTCACGACACGCCGTATCTATAGCGAATAGTGTCAACACGCTGTTCACGTCGCTCGACGCGCAGCGTTGAACTGACATTAGAGACTATACATCTCTGTAGCTAATTATTTTTTCTTTTTAATTTTAATTTTATTCTGACATTAGAGACTGTACCTGATTATTTTTCTTTTTAATTTTAATTTTACTCTGACATTAGAGACTCTATATATCTCTGTACCTAATTATTTTTCTTTTATAAGTGACAATAGAGACTCTTTACATCTCTGTATTAGTTATAGTTATTTGTAATAATTTGTATTAATTTGACATCATTGGAGACTATACATCTCCCGGTGCGTATGTGCCCAGGTTTGTAAGGCTGTTGCACATTAAGAATTGTTATGTTATATTCATGCTTATTGTTGACTTGTGAAAGAGCCCATGTGGCCTACTTACAGAATAAACATTTGATTTGATTTGATTTGATTTGATACACTAGGACGGCTTAGTGCCGACTGGGTGTACTGCGATACGCTTAGAGCAGCGGCGCACGCCACCCTACAGTCACCTAACAAGTATTGTTTCACAGGTACGACCCGGATCCTGGCGGCGCACTCGGTACCTTTTTTTTTTTTTTTGACGATGGAGGAGCATACCCACTGAAAACACACCGGCGTCACCCGTATTGCCGTTAACGGGGGCGCCATGGGATCGCGAACATTCAACCATGACGCCCCCCGGCGGTCCTGGCTTTACTCGCGCCAGGACACCCGCACCAAAAGAGGGGAAGGTCAGGACGCTTGATCCTTCCCCCAGACATGTAGGGCCGTGCAATGTGGGTCCCCTACCCACTGGCCCTACTGAGGCATGGCGCGATCAGCGGCCGCAAACCGCGCGCGTGCTCTACCTCGCCGTCTGCGCCGGAGCGGAAGCGCGTCCGCACTGTTTTCGCGCTCCCTCTCCGCAGCCTCCTTTTGCGAGACGACTGTTCCACAAAAGGAGGCCACCGCTTCCCACGATCTCTCGCTGCCCAGCATGGCCGTCACGACACTTTGCAGCGAGAGATCATCTACACCAAGGGCCGTCACCATTGTGCGGCGCTCCTCGGCCCATCTGCTGCACCACTCTAGCGTGTGTTAGGCCGAGTCATCCCCAGCGCCGCACTCATGGCAGGTGGAGCTACCCTCTCTTCGAATTCTGTGCAGGTAATGACCGAAACAGCCATGTCCGGTCATCATCTGCGTCAATCGGAACCCCACCTTGCCATGGGCCCTCTCTAACCAGGCATCAAACGACCCGAGGAGCGCCCCTATGGTGCGGAGTCCATAGGGCGACTCCTCCAGGTCCGCCTTCCTCCTGTCCCTCAATCGCCGCTCCGATTGCCTGCGCGCGGTCCTCACCTCTTCGGGTGCGGGACACTCTCCCGAAGCCCTCCACCTTAGCCGGTCCCTGTGCGCCTCGGCTAGCATCTCCGCGTCCAGCTCCCACGGAGGAGTGCCCGCCAAGGTGCATGCCGCCGCCCATGTCACCGTTACGTAGGCCCTGCAGATACGGTTGGCCACCACCCTTTGTGGCCTCCTAAGCAGGGCCTTATTCGCCGCATTTAACCGGTCCGCCCAAATCGGGGCCCCGTAAAGGGCCATGCACCGGGCGACCCCGGCATATAGGCGACGGCAAGCAACGGAGGGCCCTCCCACATTGGGCAGCAGCCGACCCAGGGCTGACGCCGTCGCCACGATTCGGGGAGCAAGCTGGCGAAAGTGCTCCCCGAAATTCCACCTTCGGTCCAGAATGAGCCCCAAGTATTTTATATGAGGCTTCACCTGGACCGCCTCCCCGCTCACTCTAATTGTGGCACCCGCAGGCGGCCGCCAGCCCCTCCCCCCGAAGATAATTCCCTCTGTTTTCGGGAGGGACACCCTCAGGCCCAGCAGCCGGATGCGGGTCACCATATACTCCGCGGCAACTTCTGCCCGCCGCAGAGCCTCCCACATATCCGCACACCGGACAGCCACCATCGTGTCATCCGCGTAGCAGATGACAGCCATCCGGGGGAGGAGGGCACCCCTAATGGCCCAATCGTACCCCAGGTTCCATAGTAAAGGGCCCAGTACGGAGCCCTGGGGCACGCCACAGGCCATGGGCCTCGACCTTCTTTGCCCTCCTCTTTCCTCGTAGAGCACTACCCTCTGCGTGAGGTAGTGCTCTATTATGCGCCTCAAGTAGGGAGGCACACCATGATATTGTAGCGCCTCCCCAATTACCGAATACGGGAGGGATCCAAACGCATTGGCGATGTCTAATGACACCGCTACCACCCCCTCCCGTCTCTCCGCTGCTTCCAAACAAAACCCTCGAAGGGCACCCAATGCATCTATGCAGGACCGTCCAATTCGAAAGCCAAACTGGCGGTCAGACACATTGGGACCCGTACTGTCTAAATGCAGAACGATCCGGGCAGCGAGGATCCGCTCCAACATCTTCCCGGTCTCGTCCAGCAAAACAATGGGCCGCCACCCGGAGGGAGAGGCGCACTCGGTACCTGTGACAGCCCACGATTACTCGCAGATACGACTCGCGAGTTGTAAATTCGGAGCCCACTCGATATCTGCTGTTTACCTTTACCAATGACCTGTTACCTTTTACCTTACCAATGACCTGTTATCTATTTATTGCTGATGAATTTAATAAAAACGAACTGTGAGGATTTTTAAAGGATAAAAATATATATTTAAACTTTGCTACTACTTTCTTTACAATATATATTATAGTTAAGTTAATAGTTGTGTACATTTAACTTTATTATTGTAAATTATTATATTCAACCACAATGTTTACATTAGTATTTATGCTTATATTGATAGACCAGAAATTATCCTCTTTTTGAATGCAATTGTCCATTCAAAAAGAGGATAATTTCTGGTCGATCACGTAACACATTGTACGCGCGTCACGTAGATCTAAATAATGTCACCTTATGGGAAAATGACAGTTAAACTGTCCTAACGCGCGTTCAAAACGTTACGTGATTTACCCCTCTGAAGTTTGTTTAGCAAATCCTAGTGGTAATTCCTACTTACATATCGTATAACCGCGAAAGTTTTTGAGTATGTTTGGATATTTTTTACTCTTTCATGCAAAAACTAACGAGTGACATTTTATGAACTGCTTATAGAGTTAACGGGGACGACAACATGGTCAAAGATAATACGCTCCAGTACCCTTAGTGTGAGTTTGCATTGAGTATCGTTTACTATAATCGCAAGCGCCTGCGTTTATGATTAGTATGGAGAATCTATACAGCGCCCCTGACAGTCACTTATAGAACTAAAAATCCAATCGGTACCACTTATAAGTTTACTTGAGTCGCAATCGTTAACTCTATAACTCGTATAGTTAACGTTAGCGGGAAAAAGGGCGCAAACGCCATGAAATCCGCGGCGCTTACCCGTTCGGCCGACACACAATAAGTTATGGTGCGCTAATATGCTAGTGAAATAGTTTACTACAGTCGGTGCCGTATTTCTCGATCTCGAACGTCTGTCCAATTTGTGACACATGGTACCAATGCCGTAGTACAAGACTGGCTGCGCCATTCGAGTTAGCGAGAAATGGGGCGCTAACGCCATGCAATCCGCGGCGCTTATGTTCGGCCGACACACAATAAGTTCTCACGCGCTAATTTGCAAGTGAAATAGTTTACTTTTGTCGCTACGGTATTCATCGATTCGAAATGTCAAATTCGTGTGTCATGGTACCGATTGATCGTACGAATCAAAAGTTTAAATTACGCATCGAAAACTAAGTGCTTGCGAGTAACGGTTTGAAGTTTTTTTCGGAGTACAACGGCACCATGTTACGAATTCGACAGGTCGTATTTGTGACAATCGAAATCTATTTGAGGCGCGTTTACTCGCTTTCGAGAAAAGTAAAGTAATGTGTGTTTTCGATAGTGACTCATGCTAGCCGTACAGGTCTAAGCATTTTCTTGGGAAAAAGTCAACTAATCGACGGATGCACACACCGCTATGAATATATATAGTGTGCTTGGTTTTCCGGTAATCAAGGCATCCTGGAATTACCGAACGCTTTCATGAGAACCTTAGAGCGCTATCACACATTTACGAGCGGTTTACAAGCGACGCGATCAGTGAACGTGCTCGCAGCGAGTCCTATACCTAGTCGGTCCCAAAGTTCTGTCACAAATGAAAATAATGATAAAAACAAAAGTAGCAATAAATTTTTAATAAATTATATACCGATTTAAAGTACATTTAATAAAGAATTAAAATTACTCAAAATTATTCAAAATTACCTCCTTTGTTTTTAATACAGGCCCTTAATCGGTGCGGCCAGTCGTCTATCGCAGCACGCACCATTTTCATATCTATCTCAGTGACTGCTTTTCTTAAAGATGACTTTAGGCTCTCCAAATTTTTATGTGGTTTAGCACAGACCTTCCCCTCTAAGACTTGCCAAATTTTATAGTCCAAAGGATTAAGGTCCGGACTAGAGGAAGGCCAATCTTCGTGTCTTATAAAGTCGATTTTTTGACGGTCAAACCAGGCTTGAGTGGTCTTGGCTTTGTGTGCTGGCGCAGAATCCTGCTGGAACACAAAATTATGTCCCGAAAATAGCGTGTTGGGCAGATCTTTGACAACCTTATCCAAAACTGTCTCTTGGTATACTTTCGCACTGATTTTGACACCTTTTTCGCAAAAATGAACCTCAGTTGGCCCGTAATAAGATACACCCAACCAGACCATCACTGATGATGGATGATGCCCATGTTGCACCCGCGGAACTCTTTTTCCTGCTTCTTCAGAGCTCCTAGCGTACACTCTATCATTCTGTTTATTGTACTTCTCTTCAATATCTAAAATCTTTTCGTCTGTAAAGAGGATATCACGGTGTCGATTTTTCGCGTACCGCTTTAACAACTTCCGGGATCTTTTAAGCCTTATTGTTTTTAGACGGGCATTAAGTAAGTGCCCACTTTTTTTTGTATGCTCGTAGACTAAGATCTTCGTTTAAAACCTTTTTGACGGTTTTTCTACTGACACCCATCTGCAAAGCCATCAATTTCTGTTTTCGGACAGGATTTCTTGCTATGCGCGCCTTGATCGCTTTGATCACTGCTGGTGTTCGTACGGAGCGAGGCCGGCCAATTATTTTCTTGTCCTCAACACTGGAGACTTCATTGTACCTATCAATAGTACGGTACACAAACCTAAGCGTTATTTTTAAATTTTTGAGCAACTTGAAAATCGTACTTGGCGAGTACCCACAGCGGTGCAATGCTAAAACAGCTATTCGGTTTTCTTTCTATGTCCACTCCATCGTGAGAAATTGCAACGAATGACTGTTTTTTGTTTTAAAATAATTGTCAAACATTCAAAAATGGAATGCAATAAAATTTTCTTAAAATCATCTTCTAAATTTAAAAATAATATGCCAGTGACAGAACTTTGGGACCGACTACGTATATGCGAGCTGGCGGTGCAACCGAGGCAAGTGCAAGCTCGTGGTGAGCTTGGCTGTTATTCTTTACGCGCTTGTTCGCCTCACTCCACCCGTCTCGCCTAACGAAACTAGAACTCTAACTACACTTAGTTACTACGAATCGCGGTGTCAAGATGCCGCGACGCAGACGCTGATTGAACGCCGATGTCGCCGCGCAGACGAAGCGACTTCGTTGAGCAATCGCGTTACTCACAACACGCTCGCAAATTGTAATCGCCAGTGTAAAGAGGTTCTTAGTTGGAACCAATGTTTGTTCAAACTTTGTGTCAATATTTTCCACGCTTGGCAGTAGTAGTAATAGTCAGTTGCGGTAATCAACCGAAGCTGTCATGAAAGGCGTGAATTAGGTACGCAGGATTGAATAGTTTTCATTATGCTCTCTCTATGAAAGAGGGTTTTGTATTTATACTGGAAAACCATTCAGCGCCAATCACAAGAAATATACGTTAGACTGCTACGGGCGATTTTTACTACATATTGGACACCCATTCGAGGCCACGCGTGGCAGCATTTGGCCGCTGTGTAGCGGAAATCTCACATAGAGGCATGACTCATATGTCAATCATTGGCATTAAATAGATTAAGCTACGAGCGTAGCGAAGCGGTGAATGGGTCGTAAAAGTAGTCCAATATTAAATTAATTGCTTCTCTTTGTACATTCACTGCCAAGACTCGTCACGCGCTACGCTCGTAGCTGATTCCGTGGATTCCCTCTTAGTAGCGGAAAGGGCCTACGGTATAGGCGCCCGCTAGGTGGGTCTCTGGCAGTGAATGTTACCTTTGGCAACCGATGTATATTCCATGTATATTGGAGCTAATATAATATGTATTATTATCTGTATGTTTTTCCATATCTCGGGACCATGGGGCCCCGGACTTTGGGAGGCATGCGTGGGGCCGAAGCGCAGAGGCCCTTTAAAACAAATATAATATAAAGCAATTATTATTATTAGGAGCCTATGGTGTTCCACTGCTGGGCAAAGGCCTCCTCCCTCCGTTTCCAGGCATCCCGATCCCGAGCAGCCTCTGGCTAATCTTTTAAAAAGCAGTCTATATCGTCCCGCCATCGGATAATTTGTATTATGGAAAAAAACATTGTTTAATTATTTAACATTTCTGGCAATAGATTTAATTCATAATTCATTTATTCATTGTACCATGGTAAGGAAGGATGTTATACAATAAAGAGTGCCACATGGACCCTGGTAGGGTGTAACAATGTTATCTTAAAAACTAAGGTACTATCTAAATAAATATCTAAGCGGAAAACACGGTGAAATACAGTGTTGATAGAGATATCTTAAGGACTAGTTTTACAGTTTGTCGTTATAAAAATCTTTGACTGTGTAATAACTTTTTTGGAGAAGGAATTTCTTTAATTTACTCTCATAGTTTTTGTCCGTTTCTTCTGCCTTCACTTGTATTGGGAGATTATTATAACATTTGAGGACTCATTCTAAAGGATTTTAAGTTGACTGTGGGTTGAACTAGTTTATATTTGAACCGTTTATTTTGTTGCTTTTTGAAAATGTTTAAGTTTTTTCGCGCGTACATGCTCAATTCAAAATTATAAAGTCATGGCAAACTGAGTATGCTATATCTTATAAAGTATGGCCTACAACTTTCCTGATTACCAAGGCCTGCCAGTATACGTATACACCGTTTTTGCATCACAAATAGGTCGTGAGCATCTGTGCTGTCACCCCATGCACATTGCGATACCATAACGCAACTATGAGTGCGCATAGGCGAAATAGGCAGATAGTGCTGTAGATAATTTACTTTAAAAACAAAGTTTTAACCGACTTCAATTTAGTACTCCGCCAAGCCACGAGAACATTTCTTTTCCAATTTACCTCATGAACTGATTTCCGAGAGCAAATGCGTTGATTATTATAGAAAAAAACCCAATCGCTGTATGTGGCCCGATAATATTTGAGGACTTCCGTCAATTCCACAAGGATCACCCTTGGCACTTCATTAGTTGCTATTTCAACGGAATCTTATCAGAATCTGTGACGTACATTTGTACTTTTAAGTACATAATTGAGGAATTCCATAAGTCATCTGTGGTCATCATCATCAATTCCACTCCACCAATTTATGATTTCCGGATGTAAATACACGAGTTATAATAGAAAATTTCAAAATATCACTACACGCGTGCCTATTATAATTGAGGAGTTCCCTCAATTCCTCATGGATCCCATCATCCACTTGAATTTTCAAAAAAATGGGACCCACCTGGAAGCATATACTTACAAACAAAAAAAAAAATTATGAATCGGCTCACCAATGACGGAGTTCTGAGGTAACAAACATTGAAAAAAATAAAAAAAAATACAACCGAATTGAGAACCTCCTCCTTTTTTTGAAGTCGGTTAAAAAACAAGTCGTTTTGCGAAGCGTAAAAAGTCCATATGAGAATTTTGATATTTTGGTTTTTATATTTTGAATATATGACTCTTCCAATTCATTCCTGTGTCCAATGTTACACCTAAAAGATTAACATTCTCTACTTCCTCGATGTCTATATTATTTCGTTTCAAGCTTAATTTTAATGGTTCTCTTTGATAGGGACAGAATTGTATCAATTTGGTTTTGTTAGTATTTATCGAGAGACAAAACTATGGTTATTTTTAACCGACTTCAAAAAAAAGGAGGAGGTTCTCAATTCGGTTGTATTTGTTTTTTTTTTCAATGTTTGTTACCTCAGAACTCCGTCATTGATGAGCCGATTCGTAAAATATTTTTTTTGTTTGTAAGTATATGCTTCCAGGTGGGTCCCATTTTTTTGAAAATTCTATTGGATGATGGGATCCATGAGGAATTGAGGGAACTCCTCAATTATATTAGGCACGCGTGTAGTGATTTTGGTATTTTCTATTATAACTCGTGTATTTACATCCGGAAATCATAAATTGGTGGAGTGGAATTGATGATGAAGACCACAGATGACTTATGGAATTCCTCAATTATGTACTTAAAAGTACAAAAGTACCTATATCACAGATTCTGATAAGATTCCGTTGAAATAGCAATTAATGAAGTGCCAAGGGTGATCCTTGTGGAATCGACGGAAGTCCTCAAATATTATCGGGTCACATACAGCGATTGGGTTTTTTTCTCTAATAATCAATGCATTTGCTCTCAGAAATCAGTTCATGTGGTAAATGGGAAAAGAGATGTGGAAATGTTCTCGTGGCTTGGTGGAGTACTAAATTGAAGTCGGTTAAAACTTCGTTTTTAAAGTAAATTATTAATTGTAGAGGAACTTTATTAATATAATTCAGTGAAACTTCCTATATTCAACTGTATCCTGGATTTTTTATGCGTAGGTAATAAATTTCATTTGAATTTATTTCAATTATTAGACTAGGATTTTACATTAGGTACCTGATACTAGATCTACCATTAAAACTACGAGAAGGACGGGGAACTTCAAAACCGGAAACACTTTTGAAGTTACAAATTGATGGATGGATGATAAAAAGATCATGTTACATCTTCAAAATTACATGATTACAGAACCATCTGGAAAAAAGTTATGATCATCTTAAGTTATGTCTATTGCACAATGTTGGAATAATATGCCACCACCAAGAAACTCCCCTTCCCTGTTTACATTTAAAAATAAGTTGAAACTCCACCTAGGTACTAAAGCAACAAATTTATTTGGCCTGACATCTGTGTCTCAGTGCGTTTCTGTGCAAACAAATATTTTGAGTAGGTAGGTTTTGGTTTTGTTTTCGCTGGAGCTATAGAGAGGTGCAATTATCTTTTTATAACGTATTCTTAAGTTCATATATATTTTAGGTTAATACGTTAGTTTTAGTTTATCGGATACATTAAAAATCAGCGTCGTCGCAATCTGTGTCTTGACTCATCCTTTTTTAAGCAACACTACATTCCTTTTCTAGATTTAAGGTTTATGTGATGTATATTCCTGTCGTTATTCTAAAATGAGTTTATTAAACAGGGTGAAACATAAGTCGTAAACAGAAATTATCGTGTCTATCGCAATATTTTAAGGCAAATTCATTGCATTAACTCTAGAAGCAAACAATTAAACTTTATTGATAATAATGTGAAATAGCAATAACACTAACCTTATGGTCACCCTAATCAGAAAGATTTAGTCTGTAGCTTAAAGTGACAGTTTAACGTAGCAATTAGGGTGACCATGAGACTCTCAGAAAAAAAACTAACGAATTAACAAACAACTTTTGCATATTCTTGCCTGTTGTCACGTCCACATAACTAAAGTTAAATACATATTTCTGTTCCCGACTAAGGATTCATCCTGTATTTTATTATATTCCATTGAGCATGAATATACATTAATAATTTTCTATCTACCCACCTTCTTACTAGCCGTTCCATTGTTTTGTTAAATCAACATCCAGTGTAGTGTATATATTTACCAAACCTAATCGCTTAACCCTCGTTTCATTTAGATTAATATATTACCAAAATCTATTGACACTCTGACAATACCAGTCAAAACAATAGTTTAATCATGATCCTTTGCAACCAATGTATAACGATAATTAAACTTTGTAGATTCAGGCTACAATAAGCTGGTGGAATAAGTTTTTGAGGTGTTAAAATGATTTGTGAATTGTCTTGGTTCACGTGTTGCGTCTTGCGTTACAGCATAGCCGTGGTCAAGCTGATTTTCCACCGGAGGGGCGAGACCAGACGAAGCGAGGCTATTTTTGGAAATTTGTATGGCACTTACTATTTCCACCGAAGATGCGCGAGGAGAGAATTGAAAATTTGCCATACGAATTTCAATTCTCGCCTCGTCTCGCCCCTCAGGTGGAAAATCAGCTTTACACAATGACAATTCGGCCTATATTGTTGGCTTGACGAGAAGAAGTGCTTGCTGTTCAGCATCGTTACTTATCGACGCAGCAAAGGTACATCGGATTGTGCTGGTTAAGGTGCAGATATCATCAAATTGATACAGATTGTCAGGTGACAAATTGTCATACTGGTGAAATAGAGCCGTAGAATTGAATTCGCACGAATAGTAAAGTTACAAAAGCAAAATAGATACAGATTTTTTAGTCTATACTATTCTTATTCAACATTTTACGAGTTTTCAAAGACAGTAACTGAGTCCTAGATAGCCTAGGGACTAGGAAATAAAAGATTTTAATATCAGATGTATCTTACTTAGTTATGTGTATCGAGTGTATTTTTTGTTGTTTGTAAGAAGCCGATGGCTTAAAAAAATCTAAGACACAGAACGGGTTGTAATTGAAATGAAATTGTTGATTGTAAAATGGAGACCCCTGATTCCACGATCGATACCCTTACAAATGTATTTGAAGCAAAAAGCAAGTTGGTTAATTGTCTCTAGGATCCCAAACTGTATAAATTTATTACTACATAGTCCGTAGGAGATTGTTTATTAATTAAAGTTACAGCGGGATCACCCGGATACGGTCCTAAAGTTCCACTTTAACGGTGGGTGGAGGGATTCCAATACGAGTAGATTCCGTAGACTTTGAGTGATGTATGAGTTTGAATTGTAATTGCGGGTTGTAAGGAAGATAAGTCTGTGTAAAGTTTTAGTTCTCACTGGATACAGAGTGTCGAATGTACCTAACAGACATTTCTCTATCATGTTTTATGTTGAAAATGGTGAAACCAAATAACAAAAAACAATAAATTTAAATTAAAAAAAAAAATGCTCCCAACCGGATTAACTCTAAAATAATTTCGTTAGCAGCGTTACTGCTTAAGGGGCTCCCATACGCCAATGACCTTCGATCTGAATCTCTTAGTTTTCTAATGTTTTTGTAGCTTATTATATTAACAACATCGGCTTTAAGCAATATACCTAGGTATCCCATATTTACGTTTGTTCATTGTTTTCGGGATATTTGGCATCAAAGTTGAACAATTTTAGGCCAAAAACTGGTTTTCTGGCCATAACTTTTGTGTTAATTGGTTTAAAATGAAAAGCCTGTTCCAGTTTTTAGAGACGTCATAGACGAACGCAAATATGTAGATTTCGTATATGTTAGATCTTTCACGTCAATAGAGATACGAAATAAGTGTTTTTTTAGACAATGTTTCAAAAAATCATACAAAATTAAGTATTCATTTGTTTCAAAATCCGGTAGACAGAAATGGAGATAAAATATTGAAGAACTGATAGCCGTTTGATTTATAATTCTATCAGTAGTGCAAAAGTAGGAGATACGATTCAAAACTTGTCAAAAATCGATGAAAACCTCGGGTAGCCCCTTAATACACAATTAAATACAGAACTACTGCAGTTGCTACTTATTCAACGTTTCATCGATGTACATGTCGTAACGGTCCTTATTTCAATGGAACAAACTGCGTTATTCAATGCATATTTGGCCTGGCTGCATAAAGGACGTGAAGGCTCGGGACTAAGGTAACACAATTCGATTTTGCTGACACGGCACTTGCTGTGAAGTAAAACGTTCCGTTGCACATTTTTCACGAAGCTAGAACTGCTTCTAGCTTCGTGTTCGCCAGAGACTTGTCTCGAAGTTGAGAGGTAATTATAAAGATTGTACATTATATTGCCAATAGACTAAAAGTGGTAGCATTGTTCTTTTTCATATCATCGTGCAGGTTTAAAAAGTTGTTTTTTAAATGTCTTCTATTTTTAGAATTGCTGAATGTTTTCCACATCGGGGAGTAGTGTTGTACGTACCATTAGACTACAATTGATTATTAGTTCCCCGCAGTGCAGTAAAGAAATAAAGCCATTTCACCCCGATTCTTCGACGTTTGCATTGCATTTTACGTGATCACAGAAATATGTGGTGCCTAATGCCAAACTTGTAGTTATGTTGGTCTTATCTTATCTTATTTTATCTAGATGAGGGCCCTTTCGGATGACTTCGACCCAGCGGGATCTTTTGTGCATTTGCCCTCTCCTTTATGCCTACTCCCAAGCTCGCTCCATCATTTCCACAAAGCGGATGATGCAGCTCAGCGGGAGCACCTTGAATTCCTTTGGTTGCGGATAGTCGCTACCAAAGTAATTCATTATTTGTCTGGCAAGGGCATGACATTCACACAGTAAGTGTTCCATGGTCTCATCCTCCTCGCCACACATTCTACAGTCTAAACTGTTCGACAGTCCCATCTTGGCCAAGAGATCATTGACCCCGAAGTGACCAGTGAACACCCCAGATATGATTCTGAGTTGATTCCTACTGGATTTCCAGAGCTTGTTAGTCCAGCCAGAGTCCACTCCTTCTATGGAGAGCTTAGAGTGCCTTAAGCCCGCCTCATTCCTCCACTCGTTTTGGTGTTTGGTTTTGGCGTAGGCTTTAAAGGCCGAAGTTATAGTTCTCTGCAAGAGTCCCACAAATGGTTCTGGACCTACAAAGTGATTTGTAGACCCCCTCTTGCAAGCTCATCCGCTCTTTCGTTGCCGATGTAGCCCTCGTGCCCCGGTATCCAAACTAGTTGCACCTTATTATGCTTTCCAAGCTTGTTCAGTGCCTGGACGCCATTATAGACTAGTCTAGAGTCCACTTTCGGCGCCGTAAGCGCTTTAAGGGCCGCTTGACTGTCACTGAGGATATAGATGGTCTGCCATCTGGTTTGCCTGTCTATATTCTTCTGTGCACAGGCGATTATGGCGTATGTCTCCGCCTGGAAGACGGTTGCCAAACTACCCATGCTTACACTACTACTGTAGTCAATCGCATAAATGCCTGCTTCCGTATCGGATCCCATTTTGGATCCGTCCGTGTACCATATACTGTCTTCGACACCAGACCTCGGTGGTTCTAGACCTTCGGCCCATTCGGCCCTGGATGGAACTTTTGTTGTGTAGTTCCTGTGGAATACATACTTAGGTAGCATTTTGTCACATCCCATGTTTGTTATTCTGTCTAAGAAACCGTCAGTCTCCATGTTTGTGTGCTTAGTCTTTGGCTTACTGTCGCTCCACAGTCCAAGAGTTCTTAGTCTGTAGAGCGATTTGCACGCCTCTGACTTAATCACCATGTGAAGTGGCGGTAGGTCCAGTAGGACTTCTAGACTTCTTCTTCGGAGTTATGTTGGTAATCGTTGTTCTTCTGGGTTGTACGTACGAAGCAGGTAATGTCTTAAAAGGATTGCAAAATGCAGTATATTCGCTTGCGACTGCCCATAATCTACCGCTTTATAGCTTCTTTATATTCTACGATATTTAGGTGAATTGCAATTAGATGTGAATTCCAAAATATGGACATGTCCTCCTACTTCAGCTACACACTTACACACAAATTACACACACACAATAAGTATAATGTGTTTAATCAATGAATAATCACTTGGAGTAACAATATTCACTGCTTTTTCTGATATCAAGCAATACTACATATATTAGTTACTAAGAAATTGAAGATATTTAAGTAACTACTCGCAGATTTATAAAAATACTGCACCAATCATATCAATCACTTAAAACGTTCCATAAAAACAATTAGCCACTTACCTATGGAAAATAGTGATGTGCGTTTATCGACACAGTTGTCGATATATCGATAACCTAGTACACCATCGACCGTGGGAAAAAATCGAGCAATATTTACTATTGTGCATAAATTATAATAGTTATTTACGATACAAGTGCAGAAAATAGGGAATTCGCAACGAGTGTTGATACATTAAAACACGAACGAAGAGAGTGTTTTAAATCGACACGAGTTGCGAATTACCTATTCGCACGTGTATCGTACACCGTTTTACAGTACATATGGCTCTTTAAAGTTTCGACATATGGACGGAAAGTGCTCATTCCCGCCCGCGTGCGGGAAAGTAGCACCATATGTACTGTAAAAAACCTTTATTAGATTCTGTAGTAAGTACGAGTGTGGTACAGGATAGAAGTAAAAAAACAAAGAAAGAAAATTATTGTTATTGGTTTAACTGCGGTGATATTGGTTATTATTAGGTACATAGCAATGATTTAATTACAGTACTAACTATTATTAGGTACTAAAGTAGTAATTATTATTAGGTACTAATTGTACCTAATAATGATTTCATAACATGTTAAAATCCAATATTTGAACCAAAAACGGTAAAAAACTAAAAAATAATACTCCAAACACTCCCACGCCGTACTCTCACAACAAGTCGATGAAATTTAAACCAACACTATTGTACGCCATAATTGAGTTCAATTAATTGCACTTCTGCAGTACGGGTGACAGCCCCAGTTGACAGCAAAAAAGCGGTTATTTGAAAAATATGTGTATGTCAGAGCCATCTACCGAAACATTATTATGATATTTTTTATTTTGCATCTATACTAATCCCAATGCATAATGTGACCGCTATTATCAAGACACAAGGTCTCGTTTTGATTTCAAAAAATATTGAACATGACCATTACTTCGATCAACTATAGTTGACACCCGTACTGCAACGGTGTTGCCTTACTGGCAACTCAGCACGGCTATGACGCGACGGCGCGCGCGGTGTTTCGATTTTTATCGCACTATACGTCACTTTCTTATTAGAACACTTAGAACAAGAGGTATGGTGTGAGAAAAATCGAGAGTATGTCGCGGCCGTCCCATGATAGACGTGCTGGTTGACACCCGTGGGTAAAGGGTTAACAGACATAATAAACTGGAATAGAATAGAATAGAATATATTATGTTTATTTGCAAAAATACTTTTTTCTAGTTACAGGGTGTGTTCTTGTGAATAGTATTCTATCGTAATTAAACGACATGCAAATATTAAAATAAATCGTAGCATGCAATTACTCAATTAAAATTTAATCGAAATATCCTCCACAATCTTTCTTTTTCTTTAAAATGTCCATGCTGTTTATTTTTTCGGTTAATTCCTTAACGCTATAAATGACCTAAGTATTAATATTAATAAAACTAAGTATATGAATTTCACATGTTATGATAACTCGAATAGTTTACCCATGACATTAAAATATAATGATGAAGTTGTTGACGAGGCAGTATCTATTAAATTTGTTGGCGTCACAATCGATAAGTATCTCAATTAGAAGGAACACAGAGCAAGTTTACAAAAAGGTCAATCGGTTTGTGTTTGCTCTTCAAAGGCTGAGAAACACTGTGTCTATTGAGGCCGCACTAACAGCTTACTACGGCTATGTGTCATCTGTTCTCCGGTACGGGCTAATACTGTGGGGTAACTTTGTAGATGTGAATAGACTTTTCAAAATACAGAAGAAATGTGTCAGGGCTCACCTGCGGCTCGCGTGAACAATTCCGCCTCTGATGTAATTATCAACATACGTTACTTGTATCACAATGTACTATTTAAATATCTATATAATACCAGACCCACAATTTTTCCTCAAACCAAACTCACAAAATACGCCAGTCTTATCCCTAAAATTACTTTCGTATCTGCCATAATATTTTCCAGTATGATATTACGATTTGGGCCGGTAATTATGTTGCACTGTTTATTATTATTATTTGGCAAGCTTGAGCAGCAGCGACCGTTGCATATAAACACTCGAGTGATATTACAAACATTTTCCTCGAAAATCTTCGCGTCCTTCTGCGACATTGCGGCTAAACCACTATCTATGGGACATATATTTTTGGATAGCCGCCATGTATTTACTTAGAATATAATCATTTTCTCTAGTTCCTGGGAGATAAATTTTCTTTGCGTTTGTTACAAATCACAGCTGTCTTTTGTTTTGGCTGATACGAGTGTATTTTTTAAGAAAGCTCGTGCTGTGGGTTCTGTGCAGCATTAAAATAGGAAATTTCATGTCGCTTGTCTATGACAGTGTGTATATGACTACCATAAAGCCAAAGTGACGATGAACTAATTTCGGTTTTATTTGTTTTGTTTTCATGAGCCTTATTGCATGTCCTACTGCTTGGCAAAGACCCCGTGATCTCCATGCGTCCCTACTAAGTGCTTCTCCCGCCCAATTGCTGAAGAATGCATCCAGGTCGTCCCGCCATTTCCGTCTAGGTCGGCCCCGTCTGCGTCGCCCGTCATATGGATTTCGGTTACGTATTGTTTGTAATAATGTATTGTTGTGTGACAACGTCCTATATGTCTGGACATACAGGACGCTGCATCTGGATGCAGTAAGGTTCTTTCATTATTGAAGTTACTTGAACAGGATTAATTTATTCTTAAGGCTCCACATTCGAAATTTTCGTGAAAATGAGTTGTTTTGTAACCGTTTTATACATTATAACGTAACATTTTTGGTGTCGGAAAAAATATATCATAGTCTGCAAGATATGCGACGGGTCATAGTTTTCGTAGAAATCCATTTTAACAATAAAAAATAGAGAAAAAGAAATCGAAAGTCACCCCTATTTTTTCACTTGTAACCATTTTACTGCTCCATTTTTTATCAGAATAATATGCAATTTTATAACTTTCTTCATAAAATAATGAACGAGGGCATCATTTTCTTACTTTCTTTATTTTCTTAAAAAATTATCTCGTTTTCTGAAATATTCCGCCAAAGTTCCTACGCCTCCCCGTTTTCGTCCATACGGTCAGTGCGGGACGAGACACGTTGCATGACGGACCTGTGTCAATTTGCGCTGCGCCGAAATTTTTAAATATTTGTGGAAATTGTGGACTATATTTGTTGCATAGAGTGGACAATCCGTTTTGTGATTCGTATAGTAGGTAAGTAATAAACATTTGCGTATAGTTTAGTTTTTAGTGACAGATAATTTTGTTGCATAGAGTGGACAATCTATTTCGTGGTTTGTAAAGTAGTAGGTACTATCGACAAGACAGCTGACTGACCATCCGTGCACTTTATGTGCATTGTAATAAGGTTCTTGTATAAATACAGGATGGTCAGTTAACTGTGTTGGCGTTTGTACCTAATTAACATTTACGTAGGTATAGTTTAGATTTTGTTTTTAGTTCAAGATGGGAAATAATAATAATAATAATAATAATATAGGCCCCCTGTCTCTGGCTTGCCTTTACTGGCCGTTCAGAGTGGAGTCGCAAGAGCTGTTGCTCGAGGGTTGATGTGGACACCTAAGTGGCGAGTTGGCTATATGTTTAAAGTCCAGTGCCACCTCTCTTCCCCCCAGCTTTCTGACCGGTGTTGCCCTTAGGCCATTTTTTAATGTCGCTATTAATAGGGGCCCATCTAGCAGTTGGCGAGTCACCGTCTGCCAGAGATAAAAAGTGAGACAGTTTTATTAGGCAGGCGTCCGATGTTTCACCCAATAGCCCAGCCACTAGTCCATCATTTTCACCCAATAACCCGTTTCATTTAGATTCCATCAACCATCAATAGGCCCTATACTCCTCAGCGGGTGCTGTCCCTGTGTGCGTCCCATGACACGGGCAGGGACAGCATCCGCTCGGTGTACTCCTTGCATTTTATTAAATTGTCAAAAGGGCCTCTACGTGTTGGCTCAGTTGGTACTTTGTAGGTACCTAGCTCCACGCACGCCTCCCAAAGGTCCGGGACGTCATTGTCCCGTGAGCGGGAAAGACATACATAATAATAAATTCTTTATTTCAGGCCAGTTTGCCCATAGATTGTTAGTAACATACAAACTTACGATACTAGAGTAGAGAGAATAATTATTTTGGGTCTTTGGGGTTAAATAAGCGCAGGAGGAAAATACGTAATATCAAGAAATTTTACAAGAGAAGAGGAAAAAGAATATACAAGTAAATACCTATTCTATCAAAGTATCAAATATCTAAACAGTATCAAAATTGGGAAATCGCTAAAACCAGACATTTTATTAGTAAATATATTTACAATATCTATTGCTTAGGAGCATGAACAATTATAGAAACAATATTTTTTTATCTGCTCGTATTAATGACTGTCAAGTGTTAATAGAATAAGTTCTAATAAAAATAGTGGGCTCGGCAAATATTGTAAGTACCTACCTATGGGTTCCATGCCAACTCCAAGTTCGATACAGAGTTATTATTTGATATGAAACAAAGTATGGTTAACGTACAACTAATCTATAAGTATATATTTACCCGAGGCCGATTTCTGTACATTCAGCATAATATAGTTAGTAGCAGCCAAGTTAGCCAAATATATCGGAACGTAGATTCATTGAAATAGCCTTTGTTACTATAAGTAGGAATAAGGAATGTGTTACGATATATTTGGCTACTTTGGATGCTACTAACTATCTGATGCTGACTGTACACGCCATCATCATCAAATCAAGGAAGTAGAACGTAATAAATATACCGAAAATTAGTTTAAAACTTAACAACCTTACACTTACACAAAAGGTAACGGACTGACAGACACACTTTCGCATTTATAATATTAGTATGGAGTATGAATATGAAAGTATGGATAGTATGGATTATATGTCTTTCCCGCTCACGGGACAATGATGTCCCGGACCTTAGAAAGGCGTGCGTGGAGATCTGAGCCAACACGTAGAGGCCCTTTTGACGATTTAATGAAATGCAAGGAGTACACCAAGCGGATGCTGTCTCTGCCCGTGTCATGGGACGCACACAGAAACAGCACCCGCTGGGGTGTAAGTCTATTGCTAGTTGATGGAATCTAAATAAAACGGGTTATTGGGTGAAAATGATGGACTAGTAGCTGGGCTATTGGATGAAACATCGGACGCCTGCCCAATAAAACTGTTTCACATTTTATCTCTGGCACACGGTGACTCGCTAACTGCTAGATGGGCCCCTATTAATAGCGACATTAAAAAATGGCCTAAGGGCAACAATAGGTATGGATTATTATTATTACCTTTCTCTCTCTTATTAGAATATTTAGTAACAGAGGTAAAGTGCGAGAAAAATCGAAAGTATGTCGCGGCCGTCTAGTGCTAGGCGTGCTGAGGGCCTACCGCGAAACGAAACCGAACTTCGTTCGTGTATCTCCCTCTCTGTCGCGCTTGCTAGTTCGAGCGAGAATGAGAGTTATTCGAACGAATTTCGTTTTCACTAGCACGGCTAGCACGAGACGGCATATATCTCTCTTTCCTAATGTTCTAATAAGAGAGAGACCGATAGTGCGAGAAAAATCGAGTGTATGTCGCGGCCGTCTCGTGCTAGCCGTGCTGACGGAACTACACTAATCGTAAGTAAATAGTATTATAATAGTAGGGACATAATTTTTTAACTTAATCAATTATGTAATTTATGTATGACAAATATTACGTTTCAATTAAGCATGACGAATGTCACCCACCCACATCCACCCTTGCATTGGTAACGATGCGCGATGACGCGTCTGTTACTTAATCTATGTAACGCTTAATAAACGACGGCGGGTTGTGCGACTTGCGCGGGGAGAGGGTTGAGGCTCCGCCCATACGCTCAAGGACTTTAGCGGGTATACAAGCCTTAAACCACTGTCATCAGCAGGACAGATTTACTTGTGAAGACTGTCGACATGCCTTTCCACAAGGCAAGGTTGGCACTAGACCAAAAACGATGGCGATAACTTATTGCCGAGAAAATCTAGGTTAGGGTCAAAATCCCTAACATTTGAGGGACCGACTGAGGAGGATCGTTAACTCATATAGGTATCACCTTCGGGCACAGGCGGTAATTTCCAGAAGTTCAAAATAGTATCCGAAGTTCGTAATTCGCAGCGGACCAACGGTTGTTAAAAGTCATCAAGGATTTACTTTCCTAAGTTTCTCAGCTATTAACATAACTATTAAGGAAGAGATCCTTTACAGGGATAAGTTCGCTTTTGTACCGATTTAACCTATTCTACCTGTATTTTTACCTGACTCTTGTGTCAAAAAAATAAAGTATTGACATACATGACTAATAGGTATATGATTTTAATATATCCTAATTCTATACTTAGGTTCATTCAAAGGGTCTTTGTCATACAATACACTTTGCTCAGACCATACTTAATCATCTTTCTATCAAGAACATCGCCAATTTAGTAAACGCCCGTATCGAAGTCCACGCACCGTCAGAGGAAATTGAATAACAAACTTCGTCCCCAACGTATCCCGGAAACATATCACTTTTCTTGACGGCATGATAATATAGTGTATTAAATTAGCTTCGTTTCCAAGTGCTTGTACAAAAGGATAAAATATCTTCGTAGTGAACCCTTGGTTTTTACGTCCGTTTTTTTCTTAGGTATGAATAGAAAATGAACCAGACCGCTTATATAGATATATAGCTTAAAGTAGTAATACTAGTAGGTCATGTAATGACAGCGGGATGTTGAATTTAATATTATTTTTTATACCGATAACAAGTACAGCAACAAACTTTAAGTAAGATTGACTTAGAGTTTCTTTGAAGTATTCAGTCTTATTTTAAAGAATATTATTCAAAAAAATTGTATTATGTTCGCTATCTCATTATCTATATCGTATTATGAAATGCATATGTCACCGTCAGTTTATAATGTTACTGTCACAACCGTTGACATTATAACGCATTATTTTTCGTTAGTCTATAAACTATCAATGTGAACTGGAGTCAAATCGGCATGCTGCGGAATGCATACACAAAGCTTAGGTAGGTTAGGTAAGTTAGGGATCTCCAGTTGCCCGAAGAGCAAACCACCCAGAAATAGGAGCCCGCTGCCAGATGAGATAAATAAAATAAAAAGTTCAGTCACAAATAAACTATCATGTTCTGACGTAAGTGGAAACTGCTGCAAGTGGATTAATTCGTTCAACCAATCAGGGCACAGGTTGCGTTCCGAATCATGCGAATTTGATCCGAAAAATAATGCGTTAAATTGTGAATGGTTTCGAAAGTTCATAAAATCGCGAGTATAATTTTATAAACTGACGCTAGCATATACATGTTCTCCCTTTTATGAAAATTTTATAAAAAAAAAAGGTTTTATTGCCACAAGTTAATATAAAATACTCTAACCTAAAATAAAAAAATATAAACAATAAGCTTAACAAACAAAACAAAATTGGTTTAATGCCAATAGTATAATACTAAATACAAATAAAACTATCCTAATTTATTATACTGGAAAACGAAGCAGTGTCGGTGAATCGAAATATTATTACAATTACATGAATATTAAGCAATTAACGAATACGACATTTTTAGGTTACGAAATAGATAGTAATATGTACCATAGACATCAAATTGTCAAAGTTTGTAACAAAATTTGTCAAAGGAAATTATGCCATTTACTAATTAAAAAGAGCAACCACGTGCAAGTCGGACTCCGTACCATTATCAATAAAAACAGCAAAAGTAAGCTGATTTGATTTTTGACAGATACCGTATTAAGTCCGACTCACGCTTAACTGCACATTTCTAATAGGTTTTCCTGTCATCTGTAGGTAAAGAACTATGTTGTGTATTTTTTTCAAAAGTCTAAACTCAGTAGTTTCGGAGATGAAAGGGAGAATGGTAATTTTTTGGCTATTTTCTTAAATAATTTCTAAATTAATTATTTTAAAATTACAAAAAATATATATTTTAGATGCACACAATGAGCTCTTTCATTTGATTTACTGCGTGGAACGGAACGATGGACTTTCCTGCAAGAGGAGGATTATTGAGCGCTAGTACGTCACATTTTCCAGATAAACTATTTTTTTTGACGCGATTTTTTTTTCATTTGTATGGAGCTCGTCGCTCCAGTCAGCCATGCCAACGCTCCATGCAAAGGTAAAAAAAAATCGCGTCAAAAAAAAAAGTTTATCTGGAAAAAGTGACGTACTAGCGCTCAATAATCCCCCTCTTGCGGGAAAGTCCATCGTTCCGTTCCACGCTGTATAACACGAGAGTGTGTACTGTATTTTCCGGAAATCGTTTTTTTCTAAGTTGCGATTAATGCCATTCGCATATTTTACCACTTATTTTTTTCTCAATAGTTTCTTTTTCCGAAGGGATTTCTAACCAATCGCTTATTTTCCTGGTGGGTTTTCTAACCACTCGCATAATTTCCCACTTTTTTTTTCTCAATCGCTTCTTTTTCCGAAGGGATTTCTAACCAATCGTTAATTTTCCTAGCGGGTTTTCTAAGCACTCGCATAATTTCCCACTTTTTTTTCTCAATCCTTTTTTTTTTCGAAGGGATTACTAACCATCCGCTTATTTGCTCACTGTATTGTATTTATTTTTCAATGGCTTATTTTTCTGACGGGCTGCTAACCTCTCGCATAATTTGCCACTTTTAAGTAAATAGTTTTTCTGAAGGGGTTTTTAGGAGAAGCGGATCTTCTTTGTCGCATATGATCATAATCAGCTTACTTTTCTTTATTTTAAATGTCAACATTTATAGCTTTTGTTTTGTCAAATAGGAAGAGTACAATATAGAGTATATATACCAATCAAATTAAGAAAACTTGGACATCATTCTGTAACTGTCATTTTTTGACAAAGAGAGAGACAAAGAATTTATCTTTTTTGATCGTTATTATAACTTAGATAACACCAATAATAAACAAAACAGCACCATTCAATACAATTCCAGTAGAACTGTCACTTTGTAATATTGAAAAATTATACAAATAATTTTTATTTTTTTAACTAAATGAAATTATTTTAATAATTGCTATCTTGAGGTTAGATATCAAGATATAACGTATCATTTGTGATATTTGTGTGTATTTGTGTAAATATGTTGTTTATAGGAATACCGTAATGTTATTATTCTTTTTAGTTTTTATTTGCACTGCCCACAATCTTTTCCGCTTTGCCTTAAGGTTTGACTGGTAGAGAATGCCATTTGGCATAAAGTCCGCCTTTTGTACGATAAGTTTTCTTTTGTACAATAAAGTTTAAATAAATAAATAAATATAATGTACAAAAAAAAATGTTGGGTATATCGTATCTGAAGGAGTCCAACCTTGATATTTTGTGTCAAAAACTAAACAAACTATACCAATTGATGAAAAGGCGCAGTTAATGGGTTAAAGAGGTATTTCCCATTGGATGTATGGATTCGTATTCTTCATATCATTTTATGATTAATATGTCGTATCTGCACTACAGTAAGTCACGTAAAATAGGCATTGAAGTAGAATTGTGTCAAAAAAAAAATGAAATTATTTTCAAAATTGCTTTGTTGAGGTTAGGTATGAGGATATCACGTATCATTTGTGGTATATTTTATTTTAAAAAAAACAGCCGTATCGTGTCTGGAGGAGCCCAAACTTGGTAGGTATGTGTCGAAAATTATTTTTGTTTTAATAAAAAAAATGGCTGAAATGTAATGATGTGGTTTTTAGAATCGCCTCGAAAAACCCTTTATATAACACTAGACACGATTGGTTTCTGAAAAAAAATCCATACAAAATTTTAAATGTCAGCCCTAAGGGATTTGTTTTTTGGAACTGCGGGTCAAAAAAATTGACCTCTAGTTTGCGTGTGCCAAACGGCCAAACTGTACATCGATTTGCGGTATTTTTAATCGTACGGCCGTAATTACACTATGTCCCGCCAGTAGCTCAGTCATCTTGTTAGCACTTTTATGGAAAATATGTTATAAATGGGCTACGTCGGGCTGGTAGTACAGTGCAATTTCTGTACCTACTTTTGATATAAAACGAGCGAACTCATCGCCATCAAACTGCTCCGCAGTTTGGCGAAAGTATGTGCTTACGGTACACATATTTTATATTTCATGTAAAAAAAAAGCTATCCTCATCTGTAAATATTAAAACAAGCACCTTCATAGTTATTATTAAATCTACAATTTCTAAAGTGTGAGATTAACATGTTTAATTTTGATGAAAACATGATTATAGTTCACACTTACTATGTACGGAATATTTACCGTTAGCTTTTCGGTGAAGGAAAACAACGTGAGGAATCCGGTCTAATCCCAATAAGGTCTAGTTTTCCCTCCGGGTTGGTAGGTCAGATGGTAGTCGCTTTCGTAAAACAAAGTCAAAGCGGACCCCTGGCTCTTTTAGGGCACAACCGGGAATAACGCTAGGAGGATGATGATGATAAACATAGCCGCCGAGGTACTTCAAATTACACACAAAGGTCTCGATCGTCATAGATACTAGATAATAATCACCATGCATACACTTCAATGTATCTACATGACATTGTCATATGTGACATAATTTAAAGTCGTAGTGAGAGCATAATTGTTTACTCAAAATTAAATTCTTTAAATAAAAGTTCCAGTAAAAGCTTTCCAATGGAACCCAACAAACGTGTTTTGGCATTTAGTTTCATTGAAAGTAGCCACAAGGGTAAAATTTTCATCAAGGGGGGTCGCAGGCATTATTTCAAAAGAGAGAATCAAAAGTCTGAAACTTCTGTATGGATCTGCGAAAAGATCGGTACATGTAACGGTTCGGTATAGCTTAATTCGGACGAAACTCAAATCATTCGAGAGCGCCAACATTGCTGTATACCCGACTATCAAAGTATAGATATAGAACACAGCATTATCAATTTAAAAAAGAAGGTAACTACGTCATATAAGCCAATCCCTGAATTGTTTAATCAAGAGATGAGACAATACATGACCGAAGAGTACGTAGACAAACTCCCGGTCCTCCGCAACAAAAAAGATTGTCTGTATAGAGCCCGCCACGATGGAGAATCTTTCGAATGCTGCGAAAATGTCGTGTTACCGGAGAGTTTAGCCCAGGACTGGCTTTGTGTTAAGGAACACAATTTTCTGGTGTTTGTAACTGCAAAGGCCAAGGATTGGCTTGCAAATTGTAAAAGGTTTTTTGCAGACGGTACTTTTAAAGTGGTTCCCAAACCATTTGTACAATTGTACACCTTTCACGCAGATATTGGGTCTGATGCTGAACATACAAGAGTACTGCCATGCATTTATGCCCTATTACCCAACAAACAACAAGAAACGTATGAAAAAATGTTTGAATCTTTCAAAGAAAACATTCCTAGTTTCCAACCAGAGCAATTAAAAGTAGACTTTGAGAGAGCGGCTATAAACGCATTTCGCAAAACGTACCCGTTGGTACAAATCAAAGGGTGTTATTTTCATTTTTCCCAGGCGGTGTACAATAATGCCGAAAAATGGGATATACTAAATAATCGCGAAGGATGCAGCTATAAATTCCTAAAAATTCACGAAGGTTGGTTCGAGATTTCAGCAGAGGCACCAAATATTCCAGCCATTGAAAACTTTAATGAATACATGTCATCACAATGGATACAGATTGAAATGATACATATAGTATCGTGCTTTCAGCACAGGCACCGCACTAATAATGTGACCGAGAGTTGGCACAAAAAAATTAACAATATGATTAGGAAAAATTCAAACATATTGTTAGTTCTGTCTGAACTGAAGGATGAGGCACAAGCAGTTGATTTTAGTATGCTCCAAAATGATGTTCGCCCCGATACCTTTCGCAAAAGGCACAAGAAATTTATTGCTATGGACACAAAAATAGAAAACATAGTCAATAATTATTTAGAAGGAAGATACGATATGAAAAAAACGATTTCACTTTTGTCATACTTGAAGTATAACTAATAAATAAAAATATCATGTTGTTAACTTTCATAACAATTTATTAGTAAGTCATAGTAGTGAGTCGCTTAATACCTATGTTTGTCGTTTGTGTTACGACAGTCGTCACTATTTTTACGTAAGTTTATGTATAAGAGTGATTTTATTTTATTTAAGCAATAATAAATACAAAAAGTATTAATGCGTGATTTAGTTTTATTTTGGATAGTTGCCGAACCGAACCGAACCGAACCGAATAAACCCTGTTAAGAAATCGATGTTACGCTTCATACCAGGGATGTCACGAATTGACATTCGTGACATTCGTGACACTGACGTTCAATTATATTCGGATGCGCATGTGCAAATGCGAATGCGAATATCAAGGGAGAACACTAAAAATAAGCTGAAATTTGGCAAGTGTGTGTTTTGAATTACGCTGACAAAATGGTAGAAACAAATATATATTTTGGGTACCGTCTTTACACATGTGGGGGGGTGGTTTGTTTTTTCGTTTCAACCATAGGTCTTATAAAAAGGATAGGAGTCTTCTAAAACTATTATTTGATAAAATTCTTTGAAGTAATGGGCATGGAACCCTACACTAAGCATGGTTCGACATGTTCTTGGCCGGCTTTATTCATAATAGCTTCCGCCCGCGACTTCGTGTGCGTGGACCCGGGATAAAAAGTATACTATATTTTAATCCAGGCTATAAACTATCTTAATGAAAAATTTCATCCAAATCGGCCGAGCTGTTTAAGCGAGATCCAAACTTTCGCATTTGCCATTAGTAGGATTTAACTGTGATGCCACGTAGTAGTTGACAACAAAGATAAAACATGTTGAGATAAAAATCCCATTAAAATAAGGGGCTATGTCTAGGAAAAAATAAAAAAGTGGCAAATTATGCGAGTGGTAAGAAACCCGCCAGGAAAAAAACAAATTGAAAAAAAATGGGAAATTATGCGAATGGTGAGAAAACCTATCCGGAATATAAACTATTGAATAAAAAAAATAGTGGGAAATTATGCGAATGGTGAGTAAACGTTCCGGAAAATAGGCTATTGAATAATAAATTTAATAGAAAAATATACGAATGGTTAAAAATGCTTTCGGGAAAGGAAGCTATTGAGAAAAAATAAAGTGGTAATAATTGCGAATGGCTGAAATCGCAACTTGGAAAAAACGATTTCCGGAAAATACAGTACACACTAACACGATAGTATATGCAAAACTTTATTTTTTAATTTTCTCATTTCCCCCCAAAAGTGGCCCCCATGTTTAAAATTCATTTGTTTGCGTTACATGTTTCTCTTTGGGTCACAAACTTACATATGTGTACCCAACGTAATTGGTTCAGTAGTTTCGGAGAAAATAGGCTGTGAAGGACGGACAGACAGACGCACGAGTGATCCTATAAGGGTTCCGTTTTTTCCTTTTGAGGTACGGAACCCTAAAAAACACGAAAAATTATATTCAAGCAAATTAAGCTACGCAGTTTCAGTATGGAGCAATGGAATAGAAGTTCAAAGAGTGCTTAAACTACAAAAGCGTTAAATTAGACTAATGAACAACTTACGTAAACGCCAATCAGCCAGAACATACTTTAAAAGAAACAAGATAATTACTGTTATCTCTTTGTTTGTTTACTGTCAAAACCGTTTTTATTAATAGTCTCGCGCATTCGACATCCTAGTAAAACGTCTTTAGGCTATTCGATATTCACCAAGAAAAACATAACTTAAAGCAAAGAAAATTAATCAAGGGAAGACATTCACAATTACGATAGGCAAAATAAAGAAAAATTGTGCACGCCTAAGTCAAACACATATTTCACAACATACGCACATAATATTATTTTACAAAGACATTATATTTCAAACGGTGCATTCCCATTAAAATCCACTTGTACAACTTACTTCCTACAGCAATAACTTGTACCTTACCACTTAGGGAATTTAAACATAAAATTAAGAAATTTCTGGAAGCAAACCTACTACTGTACTCTATGTAGAGAAGGACTATTAAATATAGTATAAAGAATATTTTTTTATGTACAGCAGCAGACAGCAAAAAAAGTGCATGGTCAATTCAGAAACAGTTTCGCTTGTCCGCCGAATCCTGCGCCATCTATAAGCACGACTCGTATCATTATAGATGTTAATGTAAACCGCAGAAGATTAACGAGCAAAACAGCGGCACGGTCGTACCATCCTTTTCTCGAAGCAGTTCAGGTAATTTCCCCCCCCCCCCCCCCCACCCAATTTTATCTAACTAGCGAATAGATAATAATAGATTAATAAGAAAGTCGCCTGAGACTTGGTACTACGAAATATCTCACAACATTTTTACGGTGAAAGAGTTTCAAGAGTTGCCTCTTTTTTACTTGGAATGTTTTTTCTTTTTCTATTACATGGTCAATGAGACGCGACGAGATGGTAGTCGGATGGGAAAAAACACTTGGTGGTTTTTTCCTCGCCACTGCACAGTTTTAGCATACCCACTTCTTCTTAATCCTGTTTCTCCCTGCTGCGGTGTAGAACCCAAATCATATCCCTTCATTTGCCTGTTTTGTTTGGTTGTTTTGTCTGGTAGTTTGGGTTACTTCTTTACTCTTCATCCCCAAATAACCTATCTTCTGCTCTACGGAACACCGCCAGAATTTTATTAATAGTCTCGTGCATTCGACATCCTAATAAAACATCTATAGGCTTCGGTAACCGGTTGTAAAAGGCTTAAGCAGCCGTCTAATCGTTTGGTAAAAGACTGTAGCTTTGTCAGTTAGGTTTGTATGTAATGGGTTAACTCAGCAAACGCTTATCCGATTGTGTAGATTTATTTGAATTTCTGCATGGTAATAGGCTATATTTTACCTTGCGGGTGTGCCTGTTCTTTGCTATGCGCGGGCAAAGCCGCTGGGCAGCTAGATTTCGTATAAATACTTATAGTGAAATCAAACCACGTTAGGCGTGTGGTTGACAACTGTACGGATTTAGGTCCACAAGCATCGCTACGTTAATTGTTTTCGTCCACTAACGCTTTGGGCCACTAATGCGATCCACATGTCCATTGCAATGGTGTTTCGTTGGAGCCTGAATTGGTAAATTATTTAGTTTGGGTTTGCTGGGACTGAATTAAACCTAGGCGTATTGTACGTAAAGACAATTGTATTCTAGTAGATAATGACCCTGGGTTTTTGAATCCCGCTCAGGGCAATTGTTTGTTTGATGAGCTGCAACTATTGCTGATCTATTCTGATCGCCACTTACTACAATAATTGGTCCCCGTTATTCACCTGCTATTCAAAAAAATGCACATTGCTGAACTCAACAGCTACGACTACGCATAGGGTGTAGGCGTCTCCACTTCATGGCAGAGTCTGCACCGCCTTTTCACAGCCCCAACGTTTGCGTGTACTGATAAAGGGAACAATGCCCGTAAGCACTCTCACCAGCATTTGTTGTCGGTTCCTGCTTAGCGCCAAGGCATCAGAATACGCCTTTTTGGGACGCCAGTATGGAGTATTATTATTTTGTGCAACCTCGCTAATGTTTGGTGATTATAAAGCTTTACAAAACTAACGGCCCTTTACTCGTTTCGTTAGCAATTGTATACACTACACTTATCACAGCGGTAATTCCACTCACATAACCACCCAATAACGTCCCTTTGGACCCTAGTAATAAGTTTTAAGTGAAAACAACCTCTAAATAGCCCGCTTGTTTACAACGAACAGAGGATCAAATTAAACCAATTTGGGGACCTGAAAATTGTTTCTAAATTACATTTAGCAAATGAAGCCGATTGAGTGTTTCATGAATTCTGTACATATTGGTAATTGCGGGTACGCTAATTGCTATTATTTATTTAGCATAATTGCGTTAGAATTTGCAAATTTTTTAAATAAACATGCTTTATTAAATGTTTTGCTGTGCGGTACCGCGGCGGTGCCGGTTCAATCCGACAGCGCCCATAATGTTCCGTATGTCTATTTTAACCTTATTACAATACGAAATAGTGATGACAATGAAAATAAACATCATTTGAAGTCATACAGAGCCAAATAATAACCGGACAAGTGCGAGTCGGACTCGCCCACCGAGGGTTCCGAATTAAATTAACTTAGAAGTTTGATTATTCTCAGCTTCATGGGACTGTAGACTTGAGAATATGGTTTTAATTTCTCTCTCGATACCTTCAGGTGTTTCTGAGATAAATGGTCTTGACAGACGGACGGACAGACAACAATCGTATAAGGGTTCAGTTTTTTCCTTTTGAGGTACGAAACCCTAAAAACAAAACGCGCTGTGGTTAGTATTTAATTCCTAACGTGCATTTAAACCATGTTTTATAGCATTAACCTATATAAAGACCGCTGTTTATGCGGATTAAGGGTCTGGACAAAAATTAGGCCTTAATAATGGCAATTTCACAGTTGTGTGTTTCGCCACTTCTCTGTGGGCAATAGGCAAATAATGTTTCTTGTTTGACAGATAATTGTTGTAAACAACGTGTATTCTAAAGCTGTTAAATATGAACCAAGGAACCTTGATTTATAACATGCAAGAAGAAAAAAATGTGCGTAGCGGCAGAAGAGAGTCGTCCACGTCAAGTATTTTTACCTCCACTTTACTTCCTAGCTACATGTATATTGTTTCTCTTTGTTACTGCTTTGTTGAGCAAGGTGTGCAGTAATAGTACATTATACGTACCTAGGGCGGTGAATTCGTGAATGCCCCAGATCGCATATTTATTTTTACGAATTAACGCAATTTTACATCTTCTCCTGGGTGTGAAGTGAGATTTGCTGCTGCGCCCGTGGACGGTAAATCTCACTTACCGCCCAGTGACGTAAAGAGTATTGCAAGTGACTGTAACCGGTAGCAAAGCACGTGTGAAGTCACAATATCGAAATATTGTATTTTTATACTTGTACAACGAGCATCAAATTTACATAACGAAATATATTTTAAGCTACATGTTTGTCAATAAGTACATAAACAACAAAGAAACGCCAATTGAGATAATCATTCCAACACATGGTTCTTATAATTCAAATCTATTATAGACAATCGCATAGCCAGTATCAATAACATATTAGCATATTACACATTACTACTCGTATTGTATTTGTATTGTATTGTATTTTCACTAGTCGCAACCGCATATTTGGTCTTACACATTACGTGAACCCAAATAAACAGTTATTACGCACATATTTTAAGACGTGTAGGCTATATTTATAGACTAGATTCCCCTTGAACCGTGGCTCGCATCATGGCTTGTAATTACGTAGATTGCTTGAACTAATTGGCTGCAGGCATGGGCCAAATTACCTGTCAGTGCCGCAAAATATACACTATTTATAGCTTTCGGAGATAAGCATTTTGGCTATTTCACAGATTTATTTGTCACCTATTCCCATGGAATTTGTGAGTAAAGTCTAGTTCTATATATAAGTCCATTTACTTACCTACTGGGAGGCCTCAAACTTGCCTTGTTTTGTAATCACCGTTCAAAATAAATAAATAATAATAGTTAATAGTTAGTAGTTAATGTTTTTTCATAGTTTAACTCACAACTTGAACAAATCTCTCTACAGAAGTTAGAGGGTTAACTTCTGTAGAGAGATTTGTTCAAGTGTCAAGTTTACTTTTCAGTACTTTGAAGGACAATTTCTCACAACTGCTGCCCAAACTCAGCAGTTGTGAGAAGCAGCTAAATAAATAAAACAAAACGGAGCCGGACAGTTAGGTACCTTTCCTTGGTAGTATACATATTGATTACCATTTCCGAAGAGGTTCCTTTTAATTTTTTCAGCATTACCAGTTGACGTACCTACTGTTTAAATTGTTGTAGTCTTTTAGGAACATATTTTTACATGTATCTTCATGTTCTTGCTATTTTGTATGAACCACTTCTTGTCATTCAAGTGGCTTAATTTTAGTCATTCAATTGGCTTTTTATGTTTCGTGTGCTTTTCATTTAAATATAAATTAAATACAAAATATATTATCTATCCGAAACAATCCACCCTAGAGGCTAAACAATTACTGGACACTGTACCTAATTATAATAAGTATGCAATTAGAATAATAAGAGGGTAGCTTGAGATAGCAACTGAACTGACTACTTATAATTCGATGTCTCTCGTCTTTTAAACCAAAATAATTAGTGCAAGTAAGTACAAGTAATGATATAGCGCGTGCATAAATAATAAAATACAGGTTTTCAAAATAATTTTCCTGTCAGTTGTCCAGTGTTCTGATACTTCTATTAAACGCTGTCGTTCTCCAGAAACAGAATAACGCTTTGAAGTTAAATCTTAGTGGTATTTTCTGAGGACCTATTAATTTAATTATAAACGTTAGATGTGAAACGAAAGGTATAATAAAAATATTGCACCTATATTGTCAAAAAATATTCGAAGTAAATTATTTATGACTAGCTGCCCGCCCCGGCTTCGCACGGGTGGTGCCAGATGACTTTCTTACTCTGTTGCCCAATATTAAATACGACAAACCTGCCAATTTACCTATCAGAGCCAGCTTTAATCGTTTAATAACACTTTTTTGACGCAAGAGAGGACTTATTGCTTATATCTAATCCATTCGGTATCATAAATCTACAAAATAATATATTATATAATTTACGTTTACATGCCTACTGCCAAATATTTTCAAAATTAACAGCAACATAAAGTTGTCAGTGGGGGCCAAGCATTGCGCACTACGGTTTACCTACGCTTATGCATGCTGGTCTCTTACCATAAAATGGGGTGTCGGGTGAAAACTGACATTCAAACCTCGATAACATTTTATTTTTACTTATACAAACTGAATGGTGTATATAATAAGTGTTCCGGACGTTTGTATTTTAGTTTTTATTTTATTTTGGGTAGTTCCATTTCATAACTTTGACGATAAACATTAAAACCCACCTCACCCCGTAGTCCCTCGTAATTGGGGTGAGATGGGTTTTCATACAAAGGTGATTTTGGAAGATTGTTGGATCGATTTTTTTTTAATGAGTATTACTATAGCTCCATTTTAAATTGGAATACATTATTTTTGTAGCAGTAGCCTTGAAAAACCATCTCAGCCCCCTTTCATACCTTCTCTCCCCATTCATAACCCAACTCTCCCCGCGAACCCTACTCACCCCATTTTACGGTATTTAATAATTGATCCTATTTGCCCTTATTACTCGAATACGAATCCGAGGCTAGAATCGGGAAAGTGGGTGCCATTTCGTGTTTTTTGTTCATGCTCCGATTTCGATATAAATCTATATTTGATAGCGAGTTTTCCTTATGCGTACTTGAGGTATGTTGGAAAAAAGCCACCATCTTGGAATGCAATATGGACATCATTTTTGGAATCTTCACCCTCTATAAAGGGTTAGTGACACGATCGACAGAAAAATGTTCGTCTACTTTTGCATGTACTGCATAAATTATTCTAAGTAGCCGGCCGATCGCTGCGTAATCTTATGGTTGTATTTTGAACTTTAAGATGTACATATATTATTACTATAATAACTAATATATACCTTAACGGTCGACTTTTAAATCTCATATTATTTCAAAATATCTACTGGAATGTACGTTCATTCACTGGACGAATATACTGGGTCACAATATTATTGAAATAATTATGCTCACTGTGCTGTCGTGAGAGCACGGAACGTAGTCCTCTCGTCTCAGCGGAGCGATTGCGACTGACTCCGCCCGCAAACGGCAAAAGAAGATATACCAAACCGCACGAAACACGCAACGGGAGAAAGGGTATCGCGCTAAATAAAAAGGCCTATACGCCAAACACGTTTCACCTCACTAAGTCTGAAAAGGGACATCATAAAAGAAACCCGCTAGTCAAATAGCTAGGCATGTATAATATCTTAAACTTCTCTGTTACTGACACCCTTATTAGCCAGACTATAAAATGTAAAAAAGGTAAACAAAATACTTAAAAATATGTATTTTTCAAACAATATATCTGAATTCTGACAAAATATCAGGCTTTAACCCTGAGGTGCATAAAAAATATATGTGATTAGAAAATTTACGTCAATGACGGGAAAAAAACAGTCATTTTTTTATAAAATCCCTTGGTATCATATTTGATACTCCATGGAGTAATCACAAAAAAAACTTCTGGTAATCTTAATTTTATTCTAATAATGAACTCATTTAAGAATTTTAATAATCTGAAAAAACGTAAAAGTTAAACTTACATACACACCCAAACTACATGCCAAATATTAGTAATATACAAACAAACTCAAAAAATTGGACTAGCTGTGGGAGTAGAAAAATAGAGCAGACTGCATGGAGTATCGTTTTTGATACCACATGGAGTAAAATATTTCAAAGAATACAAATCTAACAAAAACTCATATTACGTAAGATAAATATGGATGTACCAACCTTACTTGCACAATTTTTTCCTATTCAAAATGTCACGGGATTCACCAGATAAACAATTATTTAAACCTGCTTCACTGTCGATTAACCGCACAATTGACACTTTTGACGTTTATTTTAATAATGGATGCACTATGGTTTCCAGTTTATTTTTTATTAGTATTGGAGCAAATGTATCTAACTTCGGTTAATAGACCGCGATGAGTTTATTTTTTTAATGTTGGTGCAGATAAAAGAAAGGTATCTTTTTTGATACCATATGCACCTAAGGTATAAACTATCTTCGTGCAGTTTCATCTAAATCGGTTGAGCCGTTTACTTCGCAAACTTTCGCATTTATAGGTTTCGCATTATATTAGTAGGATAAAATGGTATTCACATAGCCATGCGATTTGTAAACTCGTCAAAAATGCCAGATTAGCACCTATTTACGTATTAGCATAAAATTTTAATTTATTTCACTTGCCATAAAACGAGTACACATTTGGCCAGCTTTGAGCAGCCTACTTCGAGGAAAGCAAAAAGTTAAATATAGCGTCGGTGTACTTCCGGAAACCTCCAAATGTGGTTTGAAATTGAATAGACTTTAAAAGTTAATCAAATGAATGAAATGTAGGCAAACATTTGCTTTTACTTGTATGGAACTTGTAACATGAGTTTCATGTTTGCGGTATATTTGTGTTTGATATTGAAAATGTACCAGTATTTCAATACCTATACTATCTCTTCACAAGCGATTCATCCATAATTTTCTTTTAATTCCGTTCCTCTTACTTTGGCCGAAAGTACGCCTGAATATGAGCGCATATAAGTTCTCGGAGTTGGAGTTGGGGCGGAAAGGTTCTCGAATGGCGACCACGTACCGGAAGGCGCAGCGTGGGTAGGCCCCCCCCCACAAGGTGGACTGATGACCTGGTAAAGGTCGCGGGAGTCCGCTGGATGCGGGTGGCGCAGGACCGGTCATTGTGGCACTCTTTGGGGGAGGCCTATGTCCAGCAGTTCACGTCTTTCGGCTGATATGATGATTATGATGATAAGCTCTCATATCAGAATCGGTTCTTTTATTATGCTTTATTTTTTGGTATGCGTTTTATGAAGATCTATCGTAGACCGAATAGAAAATAATGAATAGGTAAAAGATGCACCCTCTAAACACATAACCCTCCTTCTGAGGCAGGCGGGTAAGAGTGGTTGTATCACTCGTATCATTCTTACACAGTTCTCTGTGCATAACTGCAAGGGGCGGAAAGGATCAATTTCAGTAGTTTCAAGGTTTACTAATGTTTCGGCGAAACTTATTTAGCATTTTTTTCTTTCCCAAACTGTTTATCCCATATTTTTATTTGGGCGAAGTTTTATTTCGCAACTAATTCGCAACGTTTCGCACTGATATCATTTCCCAATTAATGATTTGATAAATATGTATACATAAGGTACATTGAAAAAATATTAAAACTAGATTTAAAATTAAAACATTAAAACTAGATTTAAAATTAAAAGTGATTTAAAAATAACCTACCAAAAACTAAACAATAATTTCTAAATTTGGACCCTTTGGCAGGGTACCCATCACGCAGGCAGCATTCCCGCGTTGAATTGCGATTGCAAGTCCTTGCGCGAGAAAGCTGCCCTCGCGAGAGTCGCCTAGCTCCTCAGCAAACGCTTGGCTTGAGGGAGGCTTCTATGTCAGTGAGTTACAACTGCAATATTGCCCTTGAAGCCTTGCGGAGTATTTGAAATGGAATTGAATCGAATATATTGAAAAGTTTACTACACACGCACACACGTTCAGCGCGTTGTAAGAATATACCTATCAGGGTGCCCAATACTGGGGTTTTTGCATTTACTTAATCTCAAACATGGTTATTTGTGTCACAAACGAGCAAAATAGTGTACTAACGGCGAGGGCGGTGTATTGAATCCTGACCAAAGCGAGGGTTCCTACAGTAGAATCCTGAGCGTAGCGAGGGATTCTAACGTAGGATCCTGAGCGCAGTGAGGGATACGAGTGTTAACGCCCGAGATGAAGATAATTTTGCTACCGACTGACACATACTATTTTTCACACCGACTATGAAGAAATTTAAAAAAGATGCTGTTAAATTTACTTAACAAGTTTTAACAAATTTTCTTAATTTTTATTAAAAACAATTAATATTACGAAAAATTCATAAAGTTTTATATAACGTTGTTAAAGTTGAAACTTGAAATATGTTAGTTTTTAATCGATTAGGATAAAATTACAATCGATTATTTTATTAAGATCTGTGTTCAATTGGCACATTGCGTAAATGCTACATGCCAATATTGGCAATAAATAAATTAAAAAACTAGCTTGAACAGAAAAGTTGCATTTTGATCCCTCTCGTGGAGCAAAACTTACTTTTCCGAAAAAAAAATATCTATCCGGTTTTTCTCTTCCACGGGGCTGTTATTCGCTACGCGCCAAAGCGGCTCACCCCGCCGCCGCCGGTCACCCGTCACGAAACTAGACCTCTACCTACGCTTGGTTACTACGCATGGCGGTGTCAGGATATATTTGTGGGTGAGCGTTGAGGTGAGCTTAAATCAAGTTACAGAATAGGGGGGCAGGTCGCTTTACTCAACCGCTTGTCGTGTGACCAGGTTTGATTATTATATGGTCTTCTTTTATCGATTCCATACGGCGAATAAGACGGATGGCCTGCAAAATTAACGACTTTTAATAGATGCATGTACAGACACATGAACCCGACTGAAGTTGGGTAAGAAAGGGGGTTTTACATAAAACAATTAAATTGCTGCGTATAATATTATGAACATAATATCTGCGTACACTTTGGAGATAAGTACATACACAAAAAAAGTTAAAAGAATCCTTTTAAAATATTTTTTTATACAGGTGAGCTGAAAGAGCCTAGTTAACTGCAATTTTAATGATATTTACTGACTGAGTGAACTCGAAGAGACAAGCAAACCTTCAAAATTCTGCTAACAATTTAGCCCAACCTTCACGTCCACCCAAATAATTCGTCTCCCTCTTTTGAATAACTCCAACAACTTTGGAATTGTTCTTTATTGTTCCCAAACTTTTGTCTTAAATTGTTAATTAGACGCTACCGAAAGAAGGCCCGGTAACACTAAACTTTATTACCTTAATTAAGATAAACAAGACGAAGAGTTAAAGAGTAGAGTACTAATTGGGCAAGTTCGAATTTGATTCATCGCACCTAAGTAACATTAGATGCCGTAACTTGTGATGTCATATTGCCAATCTGGTAACAGTTTCCAGACTTCTAGCTGTACCTGGTTCCCGACATGGTAGAAAAAACAAGGTAGGTCATTCCCGACGATGTATATTGCCGTCGTCACACAAATGTTGCCATTGTGCAAAGTTGGCACAAAAATGTTACCATTGACTAACATTTTCCATACAAACAAGGAGTTTTGTTAAACCATGATTAGTATTCATGTTAGCTAGTTTAATTATTTATTTAGGGGTGAAAAGAACTGTATACAATTAGTAGTTTAATGTAAATATTCATTGAAAGCACGTTAGTGAAGTAGTGCACGGGTAATTTACTTTCACACACTGACAGTCGCCATTTTTAAGATGTCGTTGGCAAGATACGCCGACGTCACGAGGTATCACGGGAGTGCCTTACCTTGTTTTTTTTAACCATGGTTCCCGATATAACTTCTAACAATGCTGTTCCACTTTTCCTTTATTTCTATTTACCAGTAACTTTGGCTACCCACTATCAGCCACCATTTGAAATAATTTACAAAAGGAACATTACTATGTACCTAGTTGTCTCTAACAGTCTGATTTTAAAATTAAGGATAATTATACATACTATTCAATAGCGCAGGTGGCAATGTATTTTGAACGAGTTTGCCTATAACAACGTAAAGCTACTGACATAATAAGCGCAAACGCACGTAAACGCCTTCAAGACGATTACGTGCGTTTGCGTTTACGGGCGTAGAACACACAATGTTTTCAGCTCAGTCGTACAGAACTTCTTGCGCCTTTTCTTTACAATAAATTAACCAATATGTAAACATCAGACATTGTAGTAAATATAACTTAGTAAAATCTATCTAAAAATTGTCTAGGACCTTGAAGCGCTGCAAAATGCCTTTTTCTACTTTGTGGGGTCCAAATCGCTAGACTTTTACCCATAAATTATCTACCCATTAGATGGCAAAGATGTGTAGATAGTTAGGGGTTTTTAAAATTTAAAAGAATTATGTCAGGGTTATCAGTAAAGCTAAATGGGATGACAGTTGCATCCCACTTTTTAAAAAACTATAAATGCTCCCGTTGCCCTGTCTCTATCTAAGAGAAATGTGTACCATTGTCAAAAAACATGCGGCTTATTTCAAAACACGAAGTCAAGTCATAAGAAGGCAGACAAGACATAAGATAATGAACCTTTTGTAGCATCCTCATTGTCACAAAATGATATACAGGAGGAATGTTTATAATATGTGCATATTAATTTTCAACCGGCTCCCGGAAGATTTGAAAGTGCTCACAGGTAACGCTTTCAAATGCAGCCTCACAAATTGGCTCCTTGAGCATTGTTTTTATAGCGTGAAAGCTTACCTGGGGCATAACTGAAAAGGAAAGATGAATTTAAATTATTATTACTTACTCCCGCCTCGATAATGCCTCTTTAATTATTTTATAAATTACTCAAAGCCATCATAACTATATATATTTTTGATGTTTTAAATTGTTCATACATACATACATATACTCACGCCCGTATCCCATTGGGGTAGGCAGAGACTAAGGAACGCCAAATATTACGGTCCTTACATACTTCTTTCGCTTCGATCACATCCATACATCTTCTCATACAGGCTCGTCGGTTGCGGGAACTCCTGACCTGGCCTTTTAACAGTATCGCTGAAATTTGGTCATGATACCCTCGCCTAGGCCGCCCCCTACCGACCCTTCCATCCATCTCCTGGACGTTAATCCCCTTAGTCAGTCTACTTTCACACATCCTCTCAACATGCCCAAACCACCGAAGCATAGCTTGGTGAATCCTAGTCACTACATCGTCTTCTATTCCACATTTTTCCCTTATTACACAATTTTTATTCGATCATTCAAACGAACTCCACACATACTTCTTAACGCTCTCATTTCAACTGCATTCAGTCTACTCTCATGCTTTTTCTGAAATACCCAAGTCTCACTTCCATAAATCAGTGTAGGAACAAGCACTCCTCTGTGAACCACGAGTCGAGCCTTCTTTGTTATATTTTGGCTGCTCAAAAACGCGTGCAATGCTCCATTCACCTGGTCTCCCGCTTTCACTCTTCTTTCAATGTCACCATCACACTTTCCATCTCTCGTAAATAAAGAACCCAAGTACACAAATTCATTCACTTGCTTCACTCTCTCACTGTCAATTAATATTTCACACAGTCACACGTTCTTCTTTCTCAAAAACCATCAGTTTTGTCTTACTAACATTGACTTTCATACCCTTCCGCTTCAGTGAGTCATCCATACAAGTTACCATCTCTTACAGCTCCTTCTCTGATGACGCAATGAGCACCTGGTCATCAGCGTATAGGAAGCATTTGACGAGTAACTCACCCATTTTTAAACCACATTCACTCTCTTTCAGAGGTATCATACAACTGTCCATAAATAAGTTAAACAACCATGGCGAGGCCACACAACCTTGTCTAACACCTCTTTGGATGCTAAACCAGTCTGTGTAGCCACCATTGATCCTTACACATGCTCTAGATCCCTCGTAAAGGGATTTTAATGCCTGAATCAATTGGTTGTTTACCCCATACATGGACAGCGTTGACCACAAAACATCCCTCACCACTCTGTCATAGGCTTTCTCCAAATCGACAAACGCACAGTACACCTTCTGGTTTTTGGCCAGACATTTTTAAATTGTATTATGTTAATTATTTGCACGCCTGCTCGCGGGCTGATACAATGTACCTTTTGAATGTAAGACCTTGTGCACTGTATCGGAGCAAATAAATATTTCTGATTCTGATTCGAGAGACATTCTGAAGCGGTCTTCCTGGGAAGCATTTTTTTTCTCGGAAAAAATATCTAAATTGTGAAAAAGTGGCGGTCGGGGCATGGTCTGCTGAATATGGAGGATGGCAGATGATCTCCAACTGCAATTGTTGTAGTGTCAAAATGGTCTGTTGTACAGTTGCGTTATCATGGAACAATAATGGCGACGATCGATGGACGAGCCTAGATTGTTTCTTTGCAAGGTTCGTCATTGTTTTAAGTCAAAATTATAGGTAAAGAAACGTCAAACCATGATAATTCCTTAGTTGTTTTATATGAATCGGCTTCCACCATGTCTTTGAACTTGGCGTTATATACCTATACCTATATCTATACCTATACTTCCACGTGGTTCATTTTTAAACGGTATTATTTAGTTCAACCTTCATGGGTCAAAATATTAAAGCCAAAATTCGGTTGGATGTTTGGCTTTAGTGGCATTTGCTATAGCACTTGGTAATCAAGCGTCCAATGCTGACCAGCTACCTGTGAACGGATCTCAGCTAATATTGAAGCTATCAATTCCAGATTTTGGTTTTACGTTTAGTTATAGTCCCATTTTCTAAACCCCTCACTAAATGAGGGTTTCATGACGACCAGCTACTTGTGAAAAGATTTCAGCCAATATTGAAGCTATCGGTATGTTTGGGTTTAAAAGAACATTCTATATCTAACTGTGATAAGATCCTGGCCAATATTTATACATATATTTTATTTTATTTATTTAAACTTTATTGTACAAATATAAAAATAAAAGTACAATAGGGAAGATGCAGCAATAATATTTAACATTATTTTTAGGACCGAAATGTTGAAAAACATAAAATAACAGCTACTGAAATGTTTTTACTTTAGTTTATACTAATTTCAAACAATAATTACGATTTGAAGTAATGTGAAACGGAATTTGTTTAAATCCACCAATCAGCGTGTGGTGACGTCTCTCCTGTTATGACAGATAATTATATTGAAAATGCCTTTACATCCAATATTTGACAACTGTCATTCCCAGTACAATTTACGTCATCATATGTCATCATTGACGTTCATTGTACCAGGATGACGGCTGTCAAATATAGTCTGTTAAAGAAATCTAATAATAAAGGTGATAATTACTGTAAGGGCAAACTTTGTTTTATTTAAAAAATAGTAGCAATATTTTAATAAAAATGGAAGTAGGCTTTACTAAAGCAGACTCCAGAAACCTTATAAAAGTTAGTGTTGACATGGTCGTAAATTATTTTGTTGAAGGTGCGGAGTATTCAAGCGTAGAAATGAAAGGAACATAGCTACTACGGTATGTTGTATAACACATCTCACTATCGTTTGTCAGGATTTCATATAATATAATTTCATTTGCCAGGATTTCATTTGCCATAATTTTCGATTGCAGAACGTTTCGTTTTCCATATTATTTATTTGACATTATTATTATTTTCCAATTTGTTGTATGCCAGAATCATTAATACACCATTAAACTTTACTTGCCACAATTTTAAATACAATAATTTTACTTGACAGAATACGTGTTTGCCATAAAAAAACTAAATAGAAAAGTAGTTTTTTTTATGGCAAACAAATATTGTACCTAGCTAGCTCGCAGAAGCGAGCTGTTCGAAAGGGACGGTTTGACGTCTTTCTAGTTGCGAGACATATCGATTGTTACCGTTATTATTTGAATCGTTTCAATTATTCGGTTCACGTACACTTTACAAACGATTATCGATAGTTGATGATGTCAGTTCAAATGCACAACGTATTCAAGTTTTCACTTCCGCCCGCACTCCCGGAGTGCAACCCGGTCTTTTTTTTTTCATTGAGGAACACAGCGTGAACGGGAGGCTCACTTTATATTTCAAACGAAGGCCAGTCGTGGATCAGCGAACTGGATAAGCATTGTTCGGTTGTGTCTGCGGTGTTTCGTAATCGCATCGGTAGTAACGTAGTACTTACCTTTGATTTTTAATTCGTAGCATTCTGGGTGGGGCGCGAGGCCTGAATCACGGGACGCGACGTGCAACGTGAACTCATGCCGCCGGTAGTACGACAGCGCACATCGAGCTGGAGTTGTATGCATGGGAATCGTTCATCGTGCTTGAATCCAACGTCTCAACGTCAACGTCTTTAGCTAAGTGGCGTACAATAAGTGTTAGGCTTAGTTATACTTAGTAACCTTTATTTTTTAAGCTCAACACATGTTGCCCGGTTTCTTACCAGGTTTTTACGTAGTAAGTCCGCTTTGGCCTACCGCTTGCTGCACTGTCCTTTTCTAGATGACAAAGCTTAACCTTTGATCGGGATCTCTATCATGCGATCACCTTTATTTTCCCAAAATTCTGAAAGGCACCACTGTGTTTCATCTATTTGGTTTCTTGTTACAGCAATCGTCCATCCATCATCCATATCTCCATTCCATTCAGACCACATTCGCACCCAAGGTATTTCTACAGCGCATCCCGGATCAAAGCTGAACAGGTTATTCATAGAGCTTTCGGTAGTGCGCAAGATCAAGCTCAGTATCAGTGACAATCTGAGAGCGCACAGCCCAAAGATCAGGGGCCGTAGAGAAGGCTACAATCTGAGAGCGCACAGCCCAAAGATCAGGGGCCGTAGACAGGTTACAATCTGAGAGCGCACAGCCCAAAGATCAGGGGCCGTAAACAAGGTTACAATCGACAAGCGTTAACGCCAATAGAAAACTAATAAAATGTAGGGGAATGACAGATGCCGACGAAACACTTTTCGTTAACTCGTTCTATTGGCGTTAGCGCTTGTCGATTGTAACTTCGTCTAGGCCCCTGGTTGGAGTAGTCCGGAGTTCACTATTATTTAACACGTCCTGAACAGGAACTTTGTACGTATTTCTTAGAAGTAAAAATGTTCCTACCTGTATTAAAACCAACTTGGTCACCGTGACAGTGGGTTAAACCTTTTTAGGGTTACGGAACCCTAAAAAGAAAAAACGGAACCCTTATAGGATCACTTGGTTGTCCGTCCGTCCGTCTGTCAAGACCGTTTTTCGCAGGAACGCGTGGAGGTATCAAGCTAAAATTTATACCAAATACTCAGGTCTACTGTCCCTTGGAGATGTGAAAAAATAAAACTTCTATGCCAACGCAATCAAAAGATACAGCCGTTTATGCCGCAAATTTTCAAAACTCGCAAGGGAATCAAAACCTAGGGTACTTCCCGTGAACTCAGAATCTTGAAATTTGGTACGAAGCAACGTCTTATAGCACAGATAGCAAAAATTGCGAAAATCGTAAATTTTACGGAACCCTCGGTGCGCGAGTCCGACTCGCACTTGGCCGTTTTTTTTAACGGAAAGTTTTCAAACATATCCAAATAAATTAAACGTGGTTTGTAAGTGTTTTATCTTTTATTTATCATTATCATTACACTAACTATTTTAGCCCATTATCCCGAATTTCATAAATTCAAATTCAAGAATTTATTTATTCAGATAACATGATCCATTTAGTTAGTAAAAAAAAATACACTTACAATGATCTGTTAGTATTGGTTTAGATACATTAAATTTTACATTCAAAACTTAAATTCTAAATTCGATTTGACCGTTTTAATTATCCGAATAATATTGGGCACTCAAAACAGTTGGTTATAATTTAAAGGAAGGCATTGTTGCTGCCCCGCAGTCTACTTAAGAGTGATACTGCTTTCTTTTGCAGGATGGCGTGAAAACCATCCGTGCGGTCTTCCGCAAACATCGTCATAATGACTTATGTCTCATTCATGACTTTCACTTTTTCGTATAAAGTCGAATCTGGCGCTTCGCCAGCCGCTGCGGATGAAAGATTAAACTAAATAGAATAAGAAATATTAATTAAAAAACTAAAAACTTGAAAATAAAATGAGTAATAAAAGTTTTTAAGTTAAACAGTTTTATTGTAAAGGATGTAGATAATGTACTAATAGCTAACAATTGGTAGGTAACAGGTATTATCAGTCAGCACGCCACCAAAATTTAAATTACGTTGCAAGTTTCAAAGTGCAAGCAACTTCATGATCGGAACCGGTTTTTTTGCAAAAACCTCGAAATAACCACATATCTCGAACTATTTTATACTTCATATGTAGGACTCAGTTGTATTTTGAGGTAACGACTGCGTATTATTAGATTTCCCAATTAGAAATGATATAATTAACAAAGAATGAAAAAATAACGTTTTCGTTCCCATACAAAAAATACCGGTTTCCGATCCCTGCTTCATACTACCCTTACCCTTAATATATCCTTTTGGTTAGCTGTCATACACTTGACTTTTTATTTTATGTATTATATTACAATAATATCGAAATCAACGTCGGTTCTGTTGGAGGGTGGGGGTGGCGCCCATACAAATCTGCCTATTATCCTTTCATTAAAAAAACTTTTGAGGATGTGATAGTATATATTATTGAATTTCTTGTTGTATGCTACTCTTGAATTGTTGCTTCTCTAAGAAATACGTACCTTCTTCCTACAAAGTTTTATAAGTAATACCTCACCTCCGTAGAATGAACGAGTCAACTAATTCCACTGGGCAGGGAGCAAAGTTTCGCCGTAAAATATTTTGTGCAACTTTTTATTTCTTGCGGACGATATTTTAATACCTGGGATGACGTTGGTTACTTTTTTCATAATTCAATATTCTGACCCAAGCTACCCTGCTTGCTACGCTTGCTATATTTTAATTAAAACAGATGTCTTTGGCCTTTTATATCCGTAGGTGTTTTAGTGTCAGCTTCGTAAAATCTCTGGGAGTCCTGCATGAATTTAACTCAATAAAATACTCATTTTTGTTATTCTGTCCCGTTTCCCAGGAGACTTTTTGATAGATGCAAGAAATTTTTACAAATAACGTTAATTTTTATTCTATGTGAATATAATCTCCTAAAAGTATTAAATAAATTCCCGAAGTCCTTTTTAAGTCAATTCAGCGGCAATTTCTCGTGCAGCCAAGTCCTCTTGCCTTCGTTGAATTCGGCAGCCGTGTGGTCCGTGCCTTCGAGTATCCATTTTGTGGTGAGCAGACCTTCCACTCCAACCGGTCCTGAAAAATTATACATCCATGTTAATTACATGGGAAATTATCAGCTTACTTAGTACGTTGATGTTTTATAGTCGAACATTTAATCTGAAAGTCATACAATCGATTGGTTCATTCGTAACTTTTTAAAACCTGGGGGGCGATATTTGACTTTCTTTGAAATAGCAATAAAAAATAGAAAGCCGAGGGGTACAAACGACCACACTGTTAACTGACCATCCTGTGTTTATATAGAACCTTATTACAATGCACTTAAGGTGCACCGATGGTCAGTTACACTATGTGGTTTCATATCCAATCAATGTTCGATCGAGCCGAAGAGTTATCTACTGATTTCGATTACAAACGGTACTACGATATAAACTCGTTAAGTAAGGAGTTATGCCAAAAAGAGTGCATTCACATTATTCACTTAAATATTAGGTCTCTTCGGAAACACTACAATGAACTCTTAGTCATATTAGAAGAAAACCAATATAAGATTAACATATTAATATTAAGCGAAATAAATATTAAAATGGAGGAGCTATCTTTCTACAATATAACTGGATATAATTCATATATACGCAAAAGAGAGACCGAAAGGGGCCTCCGCCCCGCCGCCTATTAATATATACAAAAGAGGGACTTCACTTCAATGCTCAAAAAGTAAACACGGACGCGGCGGAAATACTCCACGGCCAGCTTAAAACGGAGAAAAATAGATTGCACATATTCGCCGTATACAGACCCGCTAGCAAAAATAAAATATTGTTCATGGAACAACTAGACACCCTATTAAGACTTATACCAGCGTCGGACAACATTATTGTGATCGGGGACACGAACATCGATATATTAAATGATGTAAATAATTCATCCACCACCAAGTATAAAAACACCCTGTGTGGCTGCGGCCTGCAGTGTGCAATACCGTGCACGGAGATAACGCGCGAAGCGATAGTAGACGGGCGGGCGGCTCGACGCGTCATGCCTGGACCACGTGTGGGTGCGAGCGGGACGGGACATCGGCGGCCTGCGCTCCTACGTGCTGGAGGCGCACGTCTCCGACCACCACGCCGTCGGTATAGTACTGGACTTGTGCGTAAGTGATAACACGAAACTGAACCTTAGTGATGGTGTACGCGAAATTATTAGCGAAAAACTCGTAAGACAAAAGTTTGACGCGTATGATTGGACATTATTACTTAATATAACATGTCCGCTTACGCTGTTTCGAAATTTATGTTCAGTATTTAACAATATTTATAGAGACAGTACAATTGTTATTTAAAAAAAAACTAATAATAACGGTAAGCGAGATAAACAGTCTTGGATAGATAAAAAGGTGTATTTAATGTTATTACGTAGGGACTATCTATTTAGAGTTTGCAAATTACAGCCCAAGAATATGAACAAGAGACTAGAATATACAGTTTAGAAATAAGGTCAATAAATTAGTCAATGAGGCAAAAAATACATATAGACCGTCGGAAATATTAAAATGTAATGGGGATTTTAGAAAAATATGGGCAAATATTAATTCATGGCTAGGCAGACGTAAACCTAGATTAGATGATATTATATTAAGATATTTGGGGAAAGCAGAAAGTATAAGTCGGATTTGTACGAACTTTTCGAACACATTCACGCAAGAAATAAGGGAAATTAAACATAGAATAGAATAGAATAGAAAACGTTTATTCGTGACACATACAAAACAATAACAAAAGTGAACACAGAAACAAAAACAACAGGTATGCCACGAAAAGGCCCCGACTCAGCATGGTGCAGGCCTGGCATGTTTGTAATATACAATTTTTAGATAGAAAGCAATATGTGAAACCGTGTGAGGTAAGCTTCAGATACAGAAAGGTGAGCGCAGCAGATGTAGAAAAAGTTATAAATTTGTTGTCAATTGAAAAAGCGCCGGGGTTAGATGGTATACGGGTAAAAGACCTAAAATATCTGCGCAATTGGGTATGCCCTATTATAGCTAAATTAATTAACGCCTGCCTCACTCGTGGTGTTTATCCTGACCTCCTAAAAAGTGCAATTATACGGCCAATATATAAGTCTGGGAACCATCTGGAATACGCAAATTATAGACCTATCGCTATTCTGTCTGCTGTAGATAAAATTATCGAAAAAGTTATCGTCGGTCAAGTCAGTCAATTCATAGAGCGTCATAATATACTTTCGGACTCGCAACACGGTTTTCGTAAAGGACGCAGCACTGTCTCGGCTCTAACGGGGTTTGCGGACTATGTGAACGACTGCTTAGACTCGGGTCAACAGCTAATAGCTCTGTTCATAGACTATAAAAAGGCATTCGATACATTGGATCACAATATTTTATTACAGGCGATGGATGAATGCGGAATTCGTGGTCCCACGAATAAGTGGTTTAAAAGTTTCTTGTCGGGCAGGAAAATACGCACGAGCATCGCGGGGGAGACGGGGCAGGATGCAGCGGTGGAGCTCGGGGTTCCGACCGGGTCCGTGTATGGTCCCGTGAGATATGTGATGCATGTCAACAGCGTCGCAAATATTGCGAAATGGTGCCGGGTGTTTATGTACGCGGATGACATGTGTCTACTTTATGCTGCAAAAGATATAACGGAGGTGCAAAAGTGCATACAAGTCGACTTCGAAAGAATCACTAAGTGGGCACATGATAACGGAATTATCTTAAACTTCGAGAAAACCAAATGCGTGCACATTCACTCGCCTTATAACCAGGTAGCCAAAAAAGTAAATAAAGAAAAAATGGATATAATAGGGCATACATACGATTGCCTGCATGCAGATAAAAGTAATTTTTGGATGTGCTAAACTGAGCTATGTGGAAACATTCAAATATTTAGGTCTAACTATTGACACAAACTTTAATTGGAAACCGCATATTAACGATGTTTATAATAGGCTAAGATCTGTGCTAGGCAAATTTTACCAATTAAGTCGAACATTAAATAAAAAAACATTAATATTACATAATTAAGTGAGTCAGCAAGGGCGTAATATACAACATTACGCCCTTGCTGACTCACTTATTAGCTATGGTCCAGTCGTATACGGGCGAACATTCATAACATATATTAGAGATATACGAAATTTACAAACAAGGCTGATTAAATTCTTAGTTAGTAAAAAGGTTAAGAAAGATTGTGAAAAAGATTATGATAAAATATTTCCCTTATGTAAAATTTTACCGATAGATAAGAAAGTCACATACCTCTTAGGTTTAGAGCATTATTACAGTGAAAAGTACAAATTATTAATTAACAATAAATATAATACTAAGAGTGTAAGAGAAAAAAAGATAGTACAGCCGAAAATGAAAATCTATTATGGCAAAAGAAGTTCAAAGTACCAAAAATATTCAATAAAATTAGTTTACTAAGAGAAAGTCCTAGATTAAGTAAATCTATGATAAAAACTAGACTAAAGGAATGTCTTCTCGACTTGTCATGATTGTGTGGGTGTGTGTGTATGTATGCATATATATATATATGCATACATACATATACACGGTGGAATTTAATCGGTGAACAGGAACCCATTTTTCTAATTCAGTAATCGATGACGGTCACGTTTATGTAGTACTTAAGTGGAACCAAGTTTTTTTTTATCATAACTAATTTTTAAGTTGTAATTAAATTTTAATTAAAAAAAATTGTCACCCTACTAATGGTTTAGTCTGAAAAGTTTAATACCTCTTTTCAAACTATCAGCCATAGAAACTTAAAACATAAATGAGCAATAAGCTGTCAATTTGTCATTGTCAAATTCATAACAAATGCCAAAGCCAACAAGCACTTGACGTATGTACACTTACGAGTAACTTCTCTTCAATAAAAGTAGGGTGTCCATTTATTCAGTCAGTGTACATTTTACCGATGTTAATTAAGTGTGATTAATTAGATTGTGAGCTATATTGCACGAGATCTCACGTATTGGTTTCTGTGTAGATTGATAATTAAGATTTTTGGATTCCTGATCACCGATTAAATTCCACCGTGTATATATATATAATTTCTTTGGTATGGGGCCCACGAAATTGTTACCTAATTTATCTTATAAGATGAGTTTAATAGGTTAAGTTAAGTTGTATTCAAATGTAGCGCGTCTCGCCATCAAACGTAACAGTTTGGCGAGAATAAAAATTACACATTTGTGAAAGCGTTACCGACTATTTGCAACGCGACTCGACATCTTATTGCACTACACATGCTAACCTGCAAATGTCAAATGACGTTTTGTATGGAAATCGAACCACCTCTACTACTGGCTGATTGTGTACCTGGATCGTTTTGTCAGGGTTAGTTTTTACAACCTCTTCCTTGACCTGTTCGTTAGTTTGTTGGTTTGTTAGTGTGGGACAAATCTTGGAACTAAACGTTGAACCAGTTAATCTGAACCAATGAAATGAGTGAGTATAGTTTGGGTGACAATTCATATTTATTTGGGACATGTTTAAATGTCTCAAAGGAAGACCAGCATTTAACGTCACAGATTAACTTTTTTCTTTGTTCTTTGTCTTGTGTTGTGTTACGAATAAATATTTTATTCTGATTCTTCAAATAATGCAAAATTATCTTGACATTTCAGAGATATATTTTTATTGGTTCAAGAGAATCCATTAATTCTAATTTAAGATACTTCCTGTTTCATTCAAGTGTTCATCTTCCTACAAAAAAAAATTATTCAATTTTATTATTTATGTAAATACCATTAACGTTACTTTTCTCGTGTTTTGTTTACCATCAACCTACTGACAAGGTAAGTAAACACGAGCGGAATGGGAAACACGTCCTAAGCTTATTCTTTCAAAGAAAACAATAGACGCTCACGTTTTATTTATTTAAGAAAATGTATTTTTAAACTTTTTTGACACGAGGCCTCGATATAATAAAGTCAAGATCAAACAAAAACTGATACTGCTTATAACCTTACTAAAGTAAAAAAGAATGTATATTATTGTATAATCTTACTTATTAAATACCTAAGTACTCTGCACGAATTCTCATTTACTCTGCACCAATTTTAAGTGTCTCTGTTTGGCCTTATGGTTGACTGATATATACCCCGTTGCCCCCATACCGTGCAGGCGAGAACTCATTAAAGCGGTCGGTCTATAAACTATAATTCGATAATTAAACCAATTTCTTTACTTTTGACTATTGATATATCGACCTATGATAATAAGTAATAATGCGAATCACAGTTACATACAAATTACGTGTAAGTAGGTACCTATAGAATTCCCCATTGTGTTTTGTCCTACAAATATCAATGAACAATAAAATTATATTAATATTTTCTATAGGTGTACATTACTTTTTCACATTAAAAACCTAATGTAATGGGCTATTTTAACACGAAATCTGAAATTACCAAGAAAATTATCTGATTTTCAATCCATCCATAAACTACCCCAACAAAGACAGGGAAGGTACAAGTGAAGGCCGACACGAAAACGGGCTCACAAAGGGAGACGCCCAGGATCGTGCAAAATGGAGAAAAGCTAGTAGGAAAGCGGACACTGGCAAAGGCCGGGATAACGCTAGGTAGAAGAAGAAGGGAAGGTATAGGTAAATAAATATAAAATATTGGTGATACCTCTGGCATGTATTCTAGCGGTGGAGATGCCGACTTCAGCGCCGAGGCCGAAGCGGAAGCCATCGGCGAAGCGAGAAGACACGTTGTGGAACACACAAGCACTGTCCACTGCCTGGAGGAAGCGTTTCGCCAACTCATCTGAAACACAGAGAACACATAAATCCTGAGACCGCAAACAACGACAATGGAATTTCAAGCAAACGCTTTGGATAGTTTTGAAATGTTATGTTATAAAATCAAAGGAAACAAAATCTCTCTTTCATCCACATTTGGCTTTCATTGCTTTTAAAAATGTTGTTCTTTCTAAAGGAACCTGGGACTGGGAACGGGGATACGTATACTTTGATCAATGGATACTAGGTAGAAACTTTGAAAAATATAACAGTGATAGTTTTGAGAGATTAAGTTATTGAATATTTCGTTTAATTGAGCAGTGTTTGCAACTAGCGAAAAATATTGTCAAGTCAAGTCAACCAGAGCGAACATTACAATAATTGACAGATAGCTGAAAACAATATCGCCCAGAGACCAGAATTCGGTTGTTTTAGTACGGGCTGGTGGCTATCCGAGTATCGAAAGTTATTATATTCAGTATTTATCTACAGCAGTTATGTACAGTCAAGGCCTAAGATATGTTTATACTTTTGCACCTTATAGCCTTGTAATAAGGTGCAAAAGTGTAAACATATTCTTGACCTCGACCGTATCTAAACATTAAAATCAAACGCAAACAATCTGAACGAAAACTTATGACAGCAAATAGGAAAATCTTATATTTATATTAAAATTGCCATAATAATGATCTAGTTATCTTTAACGTGTTTAGATACCGATTCCGTAATAAGAACAAAAACTGTTTTTGTTTTTAAGACTACTACATATGTAACACGATCTGTTTTATTGGATCAACGGCACGTTTACGTGTGAATAATAAAAAAATAACCAACCATTTTCAGTAACGATGACGTCTGTGTGAGAGCTTCCATACTTGTGTATATGGTCTACCGCCTCATTGAGATCTTTCACAATTTCAATGCAGCACTCCAGAGCGCCATACTCGTGCTTCATCGTCCTTGCCGGAGACGGGCCAAAGGTCAAGTGGTGAGACAACTGAGGGCCGGCATGAATCTTCACGCCTTCCGCCTTCAACATATTGCAAATATCCGTGAATAGAGAGCTGGAGAGATGGTCTTCGTGCAATAGGAGAGTTTCCATCGCATTGCAAGCAGCCGGGTAGTCACATTTGGCGTCTCTTACTATCTTCAAAACCTTAGCCGGATCGGCATCCTTGTCTACATACACGTGACAAACGCCTTCTGCGTGACCAAGAACGGGAATGTGCTGCGACTGCTTCTGTATATTCCTGACTAAATCAGACGAACCGCGCGGGATGATTAAGTCAATATGCTTTTCCATTGACAGCAAATCACTTATTTCATCTCTGGTCGATACCAAAGAAATGGCATCTTGAGCACCAACAGTTTGAAGAGATTCCTTAACTAAATCCATGAGTGCTCTGTTTGAGTGGGCGGCTTCCTTGCCTCCTTTTAACAGAAGACCGTTGGCTGAAGCCATGGCTAATGCAGCAACTTGGGGTAAAGAGTCTGGTCTCGATTCGAATATGACTAGAAGAACGCCAATTGGGACGGTAATTTGACGGAGTACCAGATTCTCGGCCAATTTAGTTCTCTTTAAAACTCTGCCTACATTCTCGAAGCTGGAATCGGCAATTTGCTTCAGTCCGATTGCTAAAGTTTTCAACTTTCCTGCGCTCAGGGCGAGTCGATTTAGAAGAGGTTTAGCTAGGCCGCTTCTTGTGCCCTCATCTATATCTTTCTTATTTGCCGCTAATATCTGATCTTGTTTCTCAACTAAGAGGTCTGCAAGTGCGTGGATTGCTGAAGCCCTTTGTGCTGGCGATAGCTGTTGAAGGACCCGACTGCCCGTGCGAGCTAAAATAAAGGAAATAAATTTCATTGAAAATGTTTCTTAAATACGTTTATGTAAATAGTCAACTCAGACCAACAAAAAAGATAGACGAAGCGAGACAAACAACCTATTGAAGTCTAATAAGTTTCGCATACGCTCACGCACACATAAACAAATCAAATTGCATAAAACTGACAGTGACAGACACGAGACAGCATTATGACTCGTGCTGAAGAGTTTTGTGCAATTTGGTTTGTATATGTGTGGTGATAGCGTGTGGGAACCTTATTTGTTTTGGTTGAAAACTTCACTAGGTTGTTTTGTTCGTAATGCTCTAACTTTTTTGTGGTGTTACCATTTTCAGCAAAAACATCCACAGAAATCGATGTAGGTGCCGGGGAATCGGTGAAGAATGTGCCGACCTTCCTCCCACTAATGATTGTCTTGATGGCTTTTTCTTGCATGCCGTTGCAGATCACGACACTGACGCCTCGCGCCATAGCCCAGGTCGCCGCGTTGACTTTGGAGTCCATGCCGCCAGTTCCAACCTTATCAGAATAAAATAACATTTCATATCGCAACATACTCAACATCAAACATTTAACGTTTGAGACAAATTTTATCGCCGTAAAGTTGTCTGGGGTTCATTTGTCCAAGGAACCTTCATCTGTACCTACATCACCATTGCATAGGTCTACAACAATTCTAGATAGATAGATAGATAAATAATTTATTTGTTTGCTAAATACACACAAATTACAATGAGAGAAAAAAATACAAAAAACAAAACTTAAAAGCACATTAAAATAATCTAAAACAATCAGTTTTATGCACAGAAATAAACTGTGTGCATTGCAGCAAGACAAAAAGGCTCCACCTCAGTTCGTAGCTTTGCTTGCAATTGAACAAAAACACTGAACCCAGAAAAAGATATATGTAGAAAATATATATGGAAAGACGTTTATACATAAACAACAAGTTACTTATATAACTCAAAAACAACAAACAAAACGTGGTACGATAAAAAAAAAGAAAAAATGTATATCGATCGGTGTAAAGAAGGAAAAGAGGAAGAAAGGAGAGTCAACGTCGTTTTGAATGCACAGTCACACAACGAAATTTGCAACCAAATAGCCGTGCGGAATTCCTACCAATTGCTTCTCTATCTTCTTAAAGTGCAACTTAAATGAATGTTCCGATGGTTATCATCTAATTGGTGGAGGAATGATATGTCAATTGTCAGCATTTGGTTGCAAGATAACGGAAACTACCTGTAAAAGCAGCTATCCTGTGTGATTGTACTTCCAAGAGACATCGACGTGTCGACATGGTGCCATTTTTTGAAAAGATGAAATTCTTATCCTCGAGTACAGATATTCTGGCTTTTTGTATTTCATCACATCAAATAAAAGGCATGCGAGATGTAAATGTCTGCGTGAGGACATGTTTAATGTTGAAGCCTTGTTTAAGTATAGCGTGATGTGGCTTCTAGGTGGTATCGAGTAACAGAAACGAGTACATGCATTTTGTACACGTTGTACTAGACGCCGAGTCTTCGCCAGTAATCGAGGTCCATACACAATATCTCCATAATTTAACCTAGATCAATTATTCACAGACAGTCACGCGTACCTTTTCCCTTAAAAGATTTCGGATTTTATATAATACCTTCAATCGGGAAAAACAAGATCGTACCAAATTTCCTACATGGCTTTCAAAGCGCAACTGACTGTCAATTATGATACGTAAATCTCTAGCTTCCTCCACACGTTTAACCTGTGAACCACTGACGCTTAATTTTGGATCGTTTATAAGAATTTTAGACATTTGCGTTTTTGAGCCCAAAACCATGAACTTTGACTTTTGAGGGTTAAGTCGTTACCCATTACTATCAGCCCAAGCCGCAATTCTGTTTAGGTCCTCATTTACCTTGCAGACCGACTCGGCAAAGTCATGAGGAGGTGCTGACAAATACAATTGGAGGTTATCTGCGTACAAATGGTAATTACAGTATTTGATGGCATTCATTATATCTGCGCTGTACATAAGGAAGAGTAAAGGTCCAAGTATAGAGCCGTGAGGAACTCCTCTAGTTAGTGGCATCTTTTCGGATACTAGTGACATTCCATCATTCCCTTATTATTCCAACAGACTGAGTACGGCCACTGAGGTAATTATGACACCAAAATAGGGACCGTAGTACGCTAATTTTGAAAGGAATATATAGGGGAATGTTAATGCTATCAAAAGCCCGGGAGAAATCCAGCAATACCAAACAAGTACCCCTACCAGAATCCTGTTCAGTCAATATATTGTTGACCATATCTGTCAGAGCGGTCACCGCACCCATACTATATATTGACTGAGCTGAGCATATACAGCTACTTCCAGTACCTTGGATAGAAAAGGCAGAATGCTTATTGGTCTAAGATCCCTAACTTGAAATGGGTTATCCACTTTAGCTGCTCACTTGATTTCAGATTTTAAAAATGTAGCTGTAGAAGTCACGGCAATAGAGAGATCTCTCAGGGACCGAAGTCCCGATAAGAGTTGTTTAGATTTTATATATATGCTAAGTGATCTATGAAACTTCTATAGCGCGATGCAGAACACGTCAGATTCGACAGCTGACAGAAGTGACGCCACATCAGCCCCCCTTCGAGACAGAGGGGTCAGCGACGATGTATGAGAAGAGTGCAGCTTGCCAGTGCTCAGAGCCAGCGTGGCGAGCGAGCGCTCAGAGCCAGGGTGGCGAGCGAGTAGGGAGAGAGAGAGAGAGAGAGAGAGGCTTGCTGAAAGAGTTGGGCGTCAGTCAGGATCCTCAGAGTTGCGCTTATGTCCATTGTCGGGCTCACCAATGTAGAAGTCACGGCAATAGAGAGATCTCTCAGGGACCGAAGTCCCGATAAGAGTTGTTTAGATTTTATATATATGCTAAGTGATCTATGAAACTTCTATAGCGCGATGCAGAACACGTCAGATTCGACAGCTGACAGAAGTGACGCCACATAGCCTAATCTGCTTTTGCAATTTTTCATTATCAAAGCAGCCCATACTTCGATTGGCAACCACAGTTGCCACTATCAGTTTAGGGGTCTGCGAAATTGGCAACTGTGCTTGCCACAAGCAAGTGAGTGGTTACGCAAGGGAGTTACTAGAGCTGACTTCCATAAATCCGGTACCTCTCCGGACAAGATAGATTTATTAACAATAGCAGTAATTACTGGTACGGTGCATTTCCATGTGTGAGCATTATCATATCCTTTCCGATTCCGTCGACGCCAATTGCATTAGTAGAAATACCCATAAGATATTTGCCAACATCATAATCATTAATTGTTTTTAACATGAACGATGAATAACAAAATCTTTGGTATTCAAAGTACGATGATAAGGACACTATAATCTGTACTAACTAATCTGTACTAACTCGACTGACAGATGACATCGGCAGGTGACAGCTTACTGCTAACGCACCTACTCGTGACCAGACTTTTGAATGATCCATGGAACATGGCGGATCGTGCTCCAGACATTATTATTTTTTCTGCATCCTGCTGTCTAATGTATAATTTTGATGGCGTATTAAGCAGTGAAACGTGGCGGCTACAGTTAATGAAGAATTTTCCTGGAACCTCGAATAACCAATTCTTGGGCATCATTCAGCGGTTCGTGGTCGCGGCCGCCATTATGCTTTGCACTGCTACAGCTATCACCCAGTGCATCGTGAAGGCCTTCCACCGTACATCATGCTAATAATACTGTGTATTGTGAAATGTTTTTCTTATTCTGTATATACTTGTCTTTGGCAAAGGCCCTAGAGGCTGCCATTTCTCTAATAAATAATAATAATACTTGTGACCATCAAAATGAGGAAGGCATTATGCCATAATGTCTAATAATTTTCAACTTCACCATTTCCTAGCACTACGAATGCGTTACCTTGGATTTGGTCCCGAACTCCACCGAATCCTTGTCCTTGGCGGTGTAGGTGTGCATCATGCGAGCGCCGTCCTCCCAGGGTGGCTTGTTGTAGATGCCGTCCACGTCCGACATCATGATGAGCAGGTCGGCTTGCACCTCCGCCGCCAGCAGCGCTGATAAGCTGTCGTTGTCCTTCAGACCAATACCCTGGCAAAAGGTAGGCTCTTTAGAAATATTTTGCAGTAAGTAATTATAAATGAAACTATAATTTATTCAATTACTATGCCGTTACAGGGTTTGACCATATTCCAAATAAGTATAGTCCACGTCAAAGATGTTTACTCATTTGTACCTTATTACATTCTCCTTCTTTCTCGTGTTACCAAATTTCATTGTAGTAAGGGCATTGAGGCGTAAAATGTATGCAAATCTTTAAATTCGACCGTCAAATTAAATTTATGACATAATTACAATATTATAATATCCGCCCGCGTTCGTCTCTAGCTATCAACACAACGTATCCTCAAATCAATAAAGGGTCCGCGACGCCCTTGTGATTCTTCTGGAATTACAAGCGTCCATTGACCTTAGTCAATGTATGCTTACCATCAGGCAGACCGTGTGTTTATTTGCCACCGTAATAACGTAAAAAAAAAACTGGACAAGTGCGAGTCGGAGTCGCCCACCGGCCGCGGTTTCCGTATAAAGACTATATTTTTTATGATTTCATTATAAATGTATAGTTGAGTATATGGTTTTAATTTCAACTCGATACCTGTACGTGTACGCGTTCCCGAGATACAGGGTCTTGACATACGGACAAGAAAGTGATTTATATATTGATTGATTAAAACTTTATTCATTCGGACAACATACATGGCAATGGCATTGATAATACAAAATTTTAACAATGAAGGTAAAAGAAAATAATAATAATATACATATCTAAAGCAAGCATGCACGTAGAACCAATGGCCGTTGGGGCGGAAAGGTTTTCGAATGGCGACCACGTACCGGAAGGCGCGGCGTGGGGAGGCCCCCACAAGGCGGTCTGGTGACCTGGTAAAGGTTGCGGGAGTCCGCTGGATGCGGGTGGCGCAGGACCGGTCACTTTGGCACTCTTTGGGGGAGGCCTATGTCCAGCAGTGGACGTCTTTCGGCTGATATGATGATGATGATGATGAAAGCAAGCATGCATTCTAAGGAAGCCATGTGTCGTGGCAGGGAAATGGCGCTGGGTCAGCGTTATGATGTGGCAAGCCACATCCCTGGTATTCTGCCACGACCTTAAAATACTAAATTCAAATGAAACAAAACAGTGCAACGCTCATCAACTTAAAAGAAGAATAATGTATTTAAGTTTGTGTGCGTATGTTTATTTGTGCATGCGTGCGTGCGTGCGTGCGTGCGTGCGTGCGTGTGTGTGTGTGTGTGTGTGCAGAGTGGATCATAATAATATACGTGAATTATAATGGCACTTAATTTGGCTGGGTGCAAAGAATGATAATTGATCTATTAATATTGAGGGGGATAATAATTCCGAAGTCTCGGTTTATAAGGCTCACTCAACACAACTTTTTTTGGTTATCAAGTAAATGTAGACTGTACTTGACTTTGAATGCTGGCTTGCTGTATCTCTTTGCAGTCTACACCAAAATTCAACCTAAAATAATGTTATCAATTTATTAATATTATAAACTAGCCTCAGCCTCTCTTCAACCCTTATAAGAGTGTCGTAAGTAAATGAAAACATAAGTTAAAGGAGCCGTCAAGTTTTTCCTACAAGATTCCGCGGAAGCTCCTAGCACTTTTAACAAGGAAGTCGACTCTTTTCTTTAATAATTCCCTTAGATCTTTCTCTTTGAAAATCCGGAGGGCTGTCACGGCGGAGTATCCGGTGAGTTTACAAAGCTAATGTTATGCAATTGAAACTTGGTTAACATCGCAAACTTAGTAAATGTAGCACAATATTTAAAACATATCAAAAGACTAGCCATATTATATTAAGGGCAATTAATTCAAAATAATATATGTACACAAAAATATTCTTATTAAGTACACTCGAAGGATATTCTGGAAGACGTCTCATTAAACCATACCCAACCAGATACACGTTACATTTTTAAAAGTAAATGCGTTATAGCAAATAGTCGTTTTGATTCTGTTTTATTGTGTAGCCTACTCAAACATACGAGTACAACCCGCGTGCAGTGCTATTGTTGGCGCAACATAAATCCGTACCTGGGCCGTTATTCGCTAAGCGTTAATGCGGCTCACCCCGCCGTTCACCCGTCACGAAAGTAGACCTCTACCTACGCTTGGTTACTACGCATCGCGGTGTCAAGATATATTTGTGGGTGAGCGTTGAGGTGAGCTTAAAACAAGTTACAGAATAGGGGGGCTGGAGATGCAACGGTACTAAACTTAGTGACGTCACGGATATGTCAGGACCCCGCTCCGAGCACCTCAGATATGGTAAATATTGACTTTGTGTTCTTCAAAATGGACTTCGAAGTGTCACGTTTCGGGCGCAGCGAGACGAGAGACCCGTAATGGCATTTCATACAAAATTGGTGGCCTAGGCCTGCAAGATGGTCTTTTTTAATTTCCATACACAATTTGTAGCACAGGATCACGGGGTAGAGCCATGAAAATTAAAGTTTGATTTCTTGGAGTTTTTTTAATTTATTTCATTGCATGTTTGAGAAAAGCACTATACATACCTCGGCGTGAAAAGGGGTTGCCAGCCTCATATCTATCCGACCTCGCTACGCTCGGCCGGCAACCCCTTACTTCCCGGCCTCTGTAGTAATGTACTATTTACCTATGCAAACGCATGTATGGTAACCTATCAATATCAACATTAAAGAAGATTTGTACTATCCTGGAGTTCTTCATTGACGATCCTACGGTTCCTGGACAGAAGACGACTTACAAATAGACACACGTACACGGTGTAACACCCAACAGCTATTAATGTACACTCGAGAGCAAAAGTTTCGGGTCACTAGCATTTACTTCAATATCTTGAAAACGAATAAAGCTATCGTATTGAAATAAATTGAACCTTATAGACAATTTAATGTTACTAAAATAAAATGCATTACATTTACTACTGACCATTTATTTTATTATGTTTAAAACGACAAATTAAAAATGGCGTCATTTTGCTTCCAAAACCAAAACTGAAAATATTGAACTTTTTATATTTACAAGTAGTTTTAACACAGTTTAGTACTTGGTATTACCCCCACGTGCTGTCTGGACTGCTGCAATGCGATTCGGCATGCTGTACACCAAGTTTCTGAAACACTGTTGGGGAATGTTCTCCCATTCCTCTACCAATGCATGTTTCAAGTCACGAAGCGTAATTAAAGGAGGATCTCGTTGTCTTAAACGTCGTCCGAGCTCGTCCCAGGCGTGCTCGATCGGGTTGAGGTCGGGGCTACGTGCTGGCCACACCATGGGACGAATATTCACCTCATCAAGGTAGTCTTGCACTACACGAGCAGTGTGGGGAGGGGCGTTATCGTGCATAAAGATGGCATTCTCACCTAGTCTTGCCATAAATGGACCGACGTGCTCGTTGAGGATTTCATCCACGTATCTTACGCCATTAAGAGTACCGTTTTCGATCAGTACAAGCTCTGTTCGGCTTTCCGCAGAAATTCCAGCCCACACGAGTACCGAACCACCACCGTATGCCACCTTTTCTTCAATACAGGCTTGCATAAATCTTTCTCCTGGTCTTCTGTACACCTTTGCCCTTCCGTCGTGTGTATACAGCATAAATTTTGATTCGTCCGAGAACCCGACATTTGACCAATTTTCAATCGTCCAATGCGAGTGTTCGCGTCCATAAATTCGTCTTGCTATACGATGGTGCCTCTCGAGTTTCGGACCATTTGCGGGTCTAAATGGTTTCAAATTACCTTCAGCAAGTCGCCGTCTTACAGTCCAAGCAGAAGGGTTGCTTCTACCAAGCCCTAAAAAATTATGAGTCAGTGATGTTCCCGTAAGAAACCGATTTCGCAGCATAGAGTTGACTAGATATCGATCTTCCCGTGCCGTCGTACACCTGGGTCTGCCTGTTATTGGTCTGCGTAGGTTTGAACCAGTTTCTAGAAACCGCTGGCGAATACGCTGAACTGTAGACAACGATACACCGACTATTCTTGCTGTTTCTCGCTGACTGCTTCCATTTTCCAGGATCGTGAGGATTCTCGTACATTCCTCAGGTATGAGTGACATAATTACTACTTTAATAATGACTATTGGATACCTAGAAGACTTCTTATAAATACATTTTATGACAGAACAAAAACAAAAGCAAAAATAGTTGCGAAAATTAGAAGTTCTGATTTGAAAAAAAGGGATCATTATGTTTATAACTTTTTTAATGCCATTACTTCACGCCAACCAATAAGTTTTTATACGTGTAATGAAGGATTATTAAATTGTCTATAAGGTTCAATTTATTTCAATACGATAGCTTTATTCGTTTTCAAGATATTGAAGTAAATGCTAGTGACCCGAAACTTTTGCTCTCGAGTGTATTATATAGAAATGTTTATAAGGTAATAGTCCCAGTACCTACATAGCCCGATTTTTGTCACTTTCAATGAAGATCGCATTAAGGTGTCACGCACGTTTGTTAGCCATTTACTTTAAAAGCGTTAATTCCTTGTAGCGTATTACCGTCCTATAAGCAAATTGGCAATGTATTTTTTTCTTGCTGTGCTTTGTCTTAAACGCTTTTCAAAATACAGCATAATATGCAATCGAGGTAAAATACGACTTAATATATAAAAATAGACGATCAGGGCAAGAAGCTAGCATAGGAATTTATGCTCTTGAGTTAAACGTCTAACAAACGGTTACACATTGGGACATTTCCCTTGCAAAAGATTTTACTATCAAGCAACATGCAGTTTGGAAAGATCGATACTATTCTGCCTCCTGTATCGGTAATATTTCTAGCTTTACAAAGGGTGCAGCAACATCACCTACAGAGCAGTGTCTGTAACAGGAATCCCGTGTCGTCTGTCACGGCAATGATTGCCACACGAACCAGATCCAACTTTCCAATATAAAATCCAACAACAGAAAAATGCACCTTAACCCTTGAAGTTGCAGTATAAATTCGCTTACCTTCTTCCCAGTGCCTGGGACTACGGAGTCGTCGTGTACAAACATGGGCGGACTGACCGCGTCGTTCGTGTTGATAATGGGGACTATGTTGAGGGATATTAGTTCGGAGAGCGTGGCGAAGAGATGCTTGCGGGTCTCTTCGTTGTAGAAGTCGGGCTTCGTTACTAACACCTGAGACAAAATATTGTGATTAATTTCCTAGTCAAACTTGTTTGAAATCTTAGGTCGGATTTACACTTATGTGGCACTCTGACGATTGAAACAAAACGTCCCGTCAAGTCAGAGCGCGCCAGACGCATTTAATCAGAAATTGAAATCTGAACTGAAGGGTCCTGGGTTCGAAACCCGGCAAAGGCAAATATTTGTGTTATGACCATGAATATTTGTTTCTAAGACTTGGATAAGTTCTATGTATTTAAGTATTTACATCTATTAAATATATCGTCGTGTAGTACCCATAACACAAGCCTTATTGTGAGCTTAGTATGGGACGGTGTGACGTCTTTCTAGTTGCGAGACATATCGGTTGTTACCGTTATTATTTGAATCGATTCAATGATTCGATTCACGTTCACTTTACTCGATAGTTGATGATGTCAGTTCATCATCATCAAATATCAAAAATGCAAAACGTTAATATTCAAGTTTTCACTTCTGCCGGCACTCCCGGAGTGCAATCCGGTCTTTTTTAGCTGTATTTTTGTGGCACGATGTATTATGATCGAGTGTAAAATAAAGATGGGCCATTTATTATTCACAAAAACATTTTAAATGATGAATGAAAAAAGGCAATATTGAAATGATCAAACATTGTTCATATTAAATTAAGCCAAATTAGTCTGGTACACAAGGAGAACAAAATAATTAAATTCAATAGCAGTCATACGTCAAAAATCATTTATATTGTAAAACCAACTTCACGATATCGAAATTAAAGTAATAATTTGTATAATTTTTATAACACCATTATAGTTGTATTTTTTAGTCATTTTTAAGTTAGTTCGTTTTAGTTTAAATTTTAAATCTAGTTTTAATGTACCTTATGTATTTCGTATCATATCGTATCTCGAAAGATCGATCAGGAAATGAACATGAATCTTGCTACTTGTATACCCAGGTAAAACCGGAAAGACTTTGTTTACATTTGCACATTTCCCGAAAGAAGAAAACAAGGCAGTTTGTTTACTGACATAGTTAATTGCACATTCTTGTTTTTCGCACGGTCATCCTGTTAGGGGAGAAAAGTTATTTTTTTTTTAATTTAACCCAACTCAATAATAGACCTACTTGACTTACTTTATTTACAGTTCGGTAATTACGCAGAGACGAAAACATAGAAAAGTAAACATTTAAGTATTTTTCGTGCTATTTTTATCGTGGTACCTATTCTGAAAGTGGATCAAATTTCTTCGAAGTATCTAAGGTAAACATCCCAATGCTGACATCTTTATGCCTAATATTTGACACCCTATTGTAACTCTAATCTTGCGAATTAAGATTGAAAGTGTCACCTGTTGGGCGTTTACCTTAATAATGAATATTAGAACTTGCTAGTAAACACAAGCAAGAGCTCGACCAGAATCGAAGCTAGTTAAAATGCATTTCTAAGAAATCTTGGTCTCTCGGATTTTACTTGAGGTACAGTCGAGTTCTCCAATATCTACACAGACAACCTTTCAAATATATCTACACAGATACTTTATTGTTACTAACATAAGACACATGTGTAGATTTTTTTGAAAGGTTGTCTGTATAGATATTGGAGAACTCGACTGTACCTACTTTTATTTTAACAGTAAATATTTACTAAACGCCTAACGAATGTGGACGGATTCCATAGGTGGCCGGTTCAAATAACGCTAATAAAAACAAAGTTTGCCACTTTGATCTAAATTTACTTTCATTTTTTTTTATGGTAAGTCAAAAAAACTTAAAAAAAATTGCAATTACTGGGAAAGAGGTTTCTTAAAAACGTAGTTCTTACAACTGTCCAAATATACTTTTAGGTAGACGGAAAGCATGTATAGGGTAATACACAGAGGCTGTTTGGAGCTTTTAAATTATTGCGGTGAACACAATTTAGGTATAAATGAGACATAATTTAGAATAAGCAGACATGACTTATAAGAAAGCTTAAGTGTGACAATTAATTATAGTAGATACTAGACTCATAACTATGCCTTTATAGTATGATTTAGAGGAGAAAATGACACTAATTAGTGTTATCAAAACTAAGTGTTATTTATCCACTCACTTGATTACGGATTTAAAAAAGGTAGCTATACCTTCTTAAAAACTTACATAGGAACTAAACTATTTAGTTTATAAATTACTCAAGTGTTATTCATGCATTTCCCATGTTAATATATACATACATTTTTAATTGTTAATCTAACTATATCGTGGAAGATAATAATATTATCAGTCATAAAATTTAAAAATCAAATGCGATACTTGTTTATACAACACAAACTTAAACGAAAGGAACCCCTGACCCCGTAGTATGGACGGCCTTATCACACGATAAGTGACAAGATAGAGCGTCCGTCACTGGCTGACACCGTTCAATAGAACGAGACGGACGCTCTATCTTGTCACTTATCGCGTGATAAGTCCGACCATGATACGGGGTCTGGAAACAACTTTAATTAAGTAAACTTTTAGTATTAAGTTTGTTGTAACTGTATATTGAAAGGTTGTTTTAAAGTCGCAAGGTTTTAAAATGCATATACCCTCTTTTCCCAGATTATTCCCAAGACTTAAGATTATCCTTACAAGTTCTCTAAATCCGATCTAAATTACATTTTCTATCCCCGCGAATTAGCTGGAAAACTCGCAATGACTTTTCTTTCTTATTAAATCTGCAATGTTTTTACTTTATTTATTTATTTAAAAAGTTAAACGAAGTTCAGACGGACACGGTTGGAAAGTATTATTAATATTGAAAGTATATATAATAATTAATAGTAAGCAGGTTTAAACTGTATTTATCGATACTTATGAACAGAAATATATGTAACCAAAGATACTAAGTATATTGTTTAAACTCTTCGTAGTATCACAACAGTGCCTCGACAGATCAAGTTTTTTTCATACAAATTCTAATAAATGACATTGGCCGCACACACGCACCCGCTATGCATTTACGTAACAAGGAGCACATGCACCTTTGTACCCGGTTGATTCACATATCATTTCAATATGTCAAGAATGCGTCCTAAAATTAAGGCGAGCATACGAACATTGCAAGGTCGAGGGTCGAGCTCGTACCGCATGATAAGATTGCATTAATTGAAATAAAATTACATGAGCTGAAATTATAAATAGTTAAACGACTTCAACTCTCGATAAATAACCAAAGTTAAGTATCCATGTCCGTGGCATAAACGACAGTTTTCCACCGGGTAGAAAACATAACTCGTATGCATAATTCCTCCAACCCGTGCATAAACAAGTTAATTTTAAGCGCATAATTTTTCTGCTTCATGAAATATACTCTGCTTTAAAATGTCGTAGTTTTATAGTTTATTAGATAAAAACATGTTTTTAGCTTAAAAATTAGTTGCTTTCATGTCACATTTAATTGATGTGAATTTGTATGCTGAACGTTTCGTTGTAGCGGGGTAATATTATGAAATACTTACGACATTGCCGAGGTGTTTTGTAGAACATATTTGGAGTCCGTGACATGCGTACACAGCGCGCAATTTGTACCCGCATGACATATATTATGTTTCTATTTTAATAACGAGATAGCAGCCAAAAAGGAGTATGGAATGTTACGCCGCTTATAACGAATGTTTAGCTTATCCCTAGTCATACATTCTATTGGCTACAGCTATCAGCCCCTCACTGCCTCGGAAAGCCGTCTTTTAACCTTTAAAACCAGTGAGTAAAAACGCATTTTATCCACTAGTGGGGAAAGTAATTTGACCTTGGAGCGTGTTCAAGTAGCTTTTGCAATATAACAAAACGTAAAATGCTCATAATACAAACATAATGCAACATGCAAAACAACTTAATTTAATTTAATTAATATATATATATATTTTTTTACAGTAATAATAACGTTAAGTAATATCAAGTAGAATTTTAGCCAAGTGCGAGTCGGATTTTAGTTTTCCCATACATTTTGAGACCCAGCGCCTGATGATTTGATTAAGGCAACAAGCAATTATTTAAAAGTTCTTCAATATTTATTTTATTCTGTTTTTTAGTATTTGTTGTTATAACGGCAACAGAATCTGTGAAATTTTTGTATTATGAGCGTTTTTCGTTTTGTTACCTGTCAAAAGCTACTTAAGAGTCCGCAGTGAGCTCGATTCTCCATACAAACGTAGTTACGCTCTCATTTTAAAATTACGTGTTGGATTGTAACGAAACATTGCATATTCAATGACATGAGGTATATCTATGTCTGTAATTAGTTTATGTAGCTTCAGATACCATAGTAAAAAAAATACAGCGAATTTAAGTTTTTCACACAAAACTTGTTTTTACTGTATTTCGTTTGTTTTATGAACTGGAACCATATACACTAATTACAGACATAGATATACCTTATGTCATTGTATATGCAAAGTTTCGTCACAATCCAACGCGTAGTTTTAAAATGAGAGCGTAACTACGTTTGTATGGGAAAGTGAAATTCGGCCGAGCTTACTGCGGAGTCTTAAACATGCTCCAAGGTCAAATTACTTTCCCAACTAGTGGATAAAATGCGTTTTTGCCCACTGGTTTTAAAGGATAAAAAACGGCTTTCCGAGGCAGTGAGGGGAAAATAAACTTTTCCTCTATACCATGAAAGACGATAAGGTAAAAATAAAGGGTCAGATCGCTGTTTTTATTAGTTTAATTAACTACAAACGACTTTAAACAAGCAATTTTGCTAAAAGCGCGCGCGAAAATTGCGCAGTCAAACCTGCTCTGGAGCAGGGCTGTCAATAACTTTTTTGAAGTAATTAAACAAAATGTTAACCCTTCACTTTACGGGCCTGTAGACGGGCGGACTGTGACAGTTTTCTTAGAATCTTTTACTCGTTATCGGGTTACTGGATAATCTTCAATTATAGTTATAATATTAAATTTTCTCTTATCATAGTCTCAGTTATTTTACATATTTTATGTTAAGTACCGTTAGATTAGAAAGTGCACTTAGTTTACTGAGAATAACCGTAAACGTAAATTGGTCATATATTAAATTAATTTTAAGATAAAATCGCCACCGCTGTTTATTATTGATATTTCTTATTTGAGGAACCTCGATAAAAAGGAGAGGTAGAAATTTAAAAAAGAGTATTTTTTTTAAATTAGATAAGGCAGGAACAGTTATATGTTTAACGTTGCAATAAGTTCCGATAGGTAACTTAATTAAAATCAGTGCTTAAAATAGTTCAGTTCTCGTAATATTAGAAAACCTTTTCTTTATAAATAAAATATTTCAATTGAACCAAAATTCAAAGCGACTTTGGTTATTTTCGAACTTACCGAATTATTAAAGCTTGATCTGAATTTAATTCATCCCAACAGATTTTAAATGTTTCGCGCGCACTTTCGTACTCTATGAGAGAGAATGTAAAACTATGAACAGTAGAATAATTCTTGGAATATCCAATGGTAACCCTCATCAACGCGTTAACTATGAGACCGATTTCATGAAACTTTCAGCACGTGCGCTCAAAGTGAAATTCATCTAAACTTATTTACATAGAGCGCGCTCGGGGCGTTATGCCTCCCAAGTTTTGATGTTTGGTTATAAAATGTTCTGTTACTTTGCCAGATAGGTGTTTATTCTTGCTATTAAAAAAAAAAACTGTTTATTTTTAGGTAGAATTTCGGTGACACGTAACCCGTTTAGTTCAATCTTTACTATTTAAGATTATTTAATAAACTTTATTCTTACTAACTAATTATATTTATCTATATATTACTTATTATTATTAAATTGGACATAAGGTTAACGTCCGAGTGCGACATGGCTTAAATTCGAATGAAGAAAAATCCTCTTGGGTCAAATTAAGCCCATATTGCTTTCACATAGTGTGCGTACTAAACTAGTACAGCATCGAACACTCAACCGCCCTCGGCCAAAGAACTCGCCCAACATACAGAAAAATATTCAAAAATATTATTGAGTCTCATTGACCGCCAAGCGCCCTAAACATATTTTAATAGAATTTCATATTAAGTTTGGATTGTATGTAAGTATGTATGTAAGCACTTTATTGTACACAATAACAGGTTAAAGAATATACATGTCACACAATAGATCAAAGTACAAAGGCGAACTTATCCCTATAAGGGATCTCTTCCAGCTAACCTTTGAGCAATTGAGAGGCAGGTAGGTAGACCGAGATAGGCAAACTTATACCGTGTACAAAAACACAGAGAAAATGAAAACAAAACCTAATAGGTATTCATTCTAGACAAATAAAAACATGCCAATACATATATAAATATACAGTATAAAATATAATACACACTATATATATCGCAAATATACAATAAATAAATAAATACTATATTCAACCAATTCACAAGTCATTGGAAAGCCACAACTTCTTCAAATTCATCTTTGGATTGTCTTAGTAACAGATAAGTTTGAGTTAATAGTAATAGTATAAGAAAGAGATAATATTCGTCTTTAAAGTACTTTGCTTTCCATACAAAACGTTATTTGATATTGGCAGGCTAACGGCGTGATACTTTAAGAAACTTATGTAAAATTGGCTTTCCGTTTGCGCGAAATTCCCCCTTTCCTAATCAACTTGTATAAACTAGAATATAATGAAAAAAATAGTTTTCACAAAGTATCACGTCCCAAACTAGTTTCTTAAATTATTATAGTATATGCAACTTTATCCTAGGAATGGAGGAGTTTCGCGCAAACTTTGTTATATATGTTTCTTACCAGAATGTCTTTATTAATAAACCTATTTAGGGTAAAATGCCATTATTTTCGTTTGTCTCTAAATATCTCTCACTTTGACATTTGTGTTCGTAAGAAAGGACAAAACATTCCCCTATTCCACATATCCCTACTGCGATATCCCTCCCAGTGGGGACACGTGGAATATTTTTCCATTTATTTCTACTGGTAGGGATATTTTTCCACCTAGCCCTACTAATTCATGTCAAATGGATTATTTTCCGCATATCCCTACAATTTCACCCCTAGTGGGCATAGTTGCTTTTTTTTACATGTATTTTATTTATCAGGGGCATTTTATGTTTTATGAAGAAGGGAATTTATGAATATATTTGGATTATTTACCTGTGCGATTTTCACATTGTACTGTGAAAACATGGCGTCGTACATTGACATCAGCTCCGACTGCCCAACTGCTGCTGCAGCGCGGGGATCCAGGGTGCTGCTTGCATCCTACAAACAATGGCTCCAGTTAACTTTATTGCCTAGTTGAATTGGTAAGGTTGAGTTGAGATCGAGAGAGTCTTTTAGAATTATTATTGATATAATGGAAACACAAAATCCCAAAGTCATTTTGTCCGAAAGCATCATCTTTCCGAAATTACAATCTTTCGGAATCCGAATCGGTAATTTATCCGAGAAATCGAAATTTTCTGCAGAAGTGTTACGAAATTTGGAAAATATTTGCTTTCCATTTTTCGAAAGCAAATATTTTTTGTTTCTCTTCGAAATTATGTAAGTACTGAACCCAACCCAACTTTGTACAACAGGAAAAATTGTTTTGTTTTACATATAAAGGACAAATTGTACTCAATTCATCAATATCATCATTCATGCATTCACGTCCCGTTGGTCTAATAGATTGGTAGATCCGATTCCATTTTTATCGGGTGAAATGCTGATCTGCACATTTACAACACTAAAAACAGATTGAAATGTCATTGGAAGCGACAGATAAAAACAGTGTTCCTCACCTCCCTAGTATGGTCACTGGGCGACAACGTCTCCCTCATGGACATGGACATCAGCAGCTCGTGCGTCAGTTTCTGTCGCCCAAAGGCCACTGCTCCACTGCTCACCATGATGCACTCGCGGCCCTCGTGGTGGCATTCTGCTACCTGAGAAAAACATAGTCATCATCATCTGAATAAAAGTATGAGCCGAAAGACGTCCAGTGCTGGACACAGGTGACCAAAGAGCCCACGCCACCTGCAATCAGCGGACTCCCGCGACTTTTACCAGAACCTCTGTTCAACTTCTGGGAATCTACCCAGGCTGCGCGTTCAGCTACGCTTACAAAATCTTAATAAAATAGTTATTTATTAACGTATTTTTCTTAAAATGGAGACCACGATTCAGGAGATGTTGTATAGGACGCCCTCAGACTAGGTGGAGTAGGGTTAGCCAGAAACTTTTTGAACCGAAATACGTACGAATAATTTGCAATATCTAAATGAATAAACCAACAATCCGCTTTTACCGGCTACGTGCAAACGTCAAAAGAAAACGAATAAAAAAGTGGCGGGAACTTTTCCCGCTTTTTTAATAGGTAAGAAGTCATGTAATAGGTGCATTCAACCAAGCCAGATTATTATTTTTTATTAGTTTACCAGTATTAGTTACTACCCTAATAATTATTTTTGAGAAACAGAAAATATTAGGACTTGTAAATTTTTCACTAATAACTAATAAGGTGCATTCAACCAAGCCAGATTAATAATTTTTATTAGTTTACCAGTATTAGTTACTACCCTAATAATTATTTTTGAGAAACAGAAAATATTAGGACTTGTAAATTTTTCACTAATAACTAATATACTAGCAAACTAATAGTGTTGAGAAATAGGGCCCTGATGGTTCAGTAATAATTCACTTTTGTTTTGAAGGCACCTAGATCGTAGTTCTCAGGAAATACAGATGAAGGGAGTGAATTCCATTCCTTAGCAGTTCGCATTCGGAAAGACGAGGCAAATCACTTCGTGCGAATAAATGGTACGTTGACAACATAAGGATGCATTCGCTCCCCACGCCTGGTCGTTCGGTGGTGGAACGGGGAAGGTCGAATTAAGTTGTGCAGTTAGCTCTTCAGAGGAAGTCGCCGAGTCAACGAATGTATTACATTCCCGAAACAAGTAGTCAGAGATTTAATTAAATTTTCAGTGACCTTTCTACCAATTGTAAATTTAAGAGGAATTTTATAGAAGTTACAAGCTTACGCATGCATACAAATGCTCACAAAAATGAGTTGAAATATTTGGAGCTAGTCGTTGGTGAACGATCGCGGAAAATCTTTGCTATTTTGCCTTGAGATCCTGAATATGAAATACTCTTTCCACGTAATCCAATTTTCTCTCATGCAGGCGTCATGAGTATTTGCATTACATGGTTGTAATTAAATATTGCTACGTGCCACGACTGTTTAAACAGATAAATATTTTGCACGGTTGGGGCTCGAGCGATATTGCACAATAAATATTTTTTTACATAATTGGATGTTCCTTGTGTGATAATTAATGTTTTTACACAATTCGGTAATTAATTGTAAGTATTTATTTTATTTGGCTTTTACGTAGGTAGTCAGTATGATATGTATCTTGCATTGTGATGTATAAACCAACGACATCTTATTTAGTCGTTCACGAAAAATATCGTCTCATTATTTCTCAAAAAAATATTAATTCAATGCAATCAACGATTAAAGTTAACATTGAAAGTTAGAAGACCCGACGGGTGTTAAAATGTTAAACTTATTTTGACGCGATCAGATATTAACTATCAAACAAATCTCATAATGTTCAAATCCTTTAATTTTATAGAATGGGCCAATTTATTTGACAACAAACAATTCAAATAACCGCGCCAGAATAGGTACCTTAAGTATAAGTTTTTTGAATAACCTACATGAAGAACAAAGGCGTCCAACAGGCACTTCCTCGCTCTTAAATCCTACCCCCGTGTAACGGGGCTCATAGATGTCTTCCGGACATGAAAGAAAGAGATGCAACAATAGTCTAAAATGTCTTTTTTCGAATAAGTTTTGAAATACCTGCATGTTAACTTGATTATGTTACGTTTAATTACTAAGCTGAGGTAAAAAACGTAAATAATTACCATACTTGGTATTTATTATTAATCGAACGAGGGAGCGAAGCGAACCGCTTTCCCGCTGTTGTCCTCTACAGGTCGCATTTCTCAACCGATTCTCGTACAATTTTGTGAGCCGGTTCGTTTATTATATTTTTTTTGACGAACCTTTTTTTCGAAACAAAAAAAGACGGACTCGCGATTTCTACAGCTCACAGAGTCATTAGTAGATTAGAGATTCTATTTAGTCGTGTTTGACTTATTAATTACCAATAAAATATATAGGTAGTCAGATAAATAATCTCACATACATACCCTGAAAACACTACCCTGCTTTTCATCGAGCAGTCACGTAAATTCGGGTAGGCGCGGTAAACGAATTTTCAGATATGTATCTGAAAATGTATTCATAGCGCTTTTAAAAATCTCATCATTATCAAGTGCATCCCCTTCCCTAGCTAATAATGGATTACCCAGCAAAAGTCCAAAGTGAAGAACAAAGATTGAATCTTTTGCGGGTTTTTTGCACAAATACCTAAGATCCGTTGAGCTCAAACAAAGTCAGCGACCCGACTGCTTTTTACGAGGTTTTATTTAACACTAGCTGCCAGGCCCGGCTTCGCACGGTTAGTGCGTAGGAATGAAATGTTGTCAGTGCCAATGTTCGTCAGGGATAATGTCGGCTTCTAATGTAAAAGATTTTTTTCAAATCGGTTCAGTAGTTTCAGAGCCTACTCAATACAAACAAACAAACAATCAAATCTTTCCTCTTTATAATATTAGTGTAGATGACCTGTTCGTTTGTTTGTTAATGTGAGACCAATCTTGAAAATGTTAAATCCAGCTAACCTCAACCAATTGAGCTGAAAGTTTGGGTATTAAGTATAGTTTGGATGACAATTCATTATTATCTGGCCTGCTCCACTAGCGTACTCGTTCCAATTGCATTGTATCAATAGTTAAAAAAAGTCATGAAATCATATCTGTTTTACAATAGAAGTCAGCCGTTATAATGCATATTCATCGTTTTATCTCGTGATCACAGCGCCGCCTACCTTGACAACTAAGCGCGTCGCGAACTTCAACTGGGAGCGGTCACTGAACGGTATGAAATCATACCTATTGAACAATAGAAGCCAGGCCGTCCTAATGCCAATCAATTTGCGTCTTGCTTGATTAGCTTTACAACTAAGCGTCGCGCGAACTTCAGCTGGGAGCGGTCACTGAACAGTGTGAAATCATACCTGTTCAACAATAGAAGCCAGCCGTCCTAACGCCAATCCATTGGCGTCTTCTCTCGTGATCACAGCGCTGCCTAGCTTGACAACTAAGCGCCTCGCGTACTTCAGCTGGGACCGGTCGCTGAACGTGCGCTGTTTTCGGTGCTCAGCGCTCGCCAGCGTTCTCTTATCGACGTTTGCGCCCTAGGGAAAAAATCATATAATTATTATTTGTTCTATATTTCAACAAATCAATGATTCATTTAATTATTGTAGATGTAAATACACTAATGCATTACATAGGTACTTGGTACATTTTGGCATAAATGCTATATTTATTATGTCTGTATCATAGAATTTTAAGTAAGTATTCTGGGTTATTTATTTAGGCAATCAAAGTTCCATCGACAAATATAACATAACGTTAACGACGTAAACCACTTCAGTAGGTAGCAATGTTTTCATCAGTGTAGCATATTTTTGATCATACCTATAATATATCGAAACATTTTAATTTGTCATTAGAGATACCGAATGAATAATATATCAATTTTCCTTTCAAGTTATACCTATTAAAATTCTTCGTTTAGCTCGCTTTTATTATTTTGTCTGGACACATGAATAAATGTTAGCCAAACATGGGCCGGTTTGTAGTCTATTTTCAGTCAGATATGTATTTTCATTATTTATTGATATATGTAGCGATGGAAGGAAAACAATCACTTGTCTCAATCCTATTGACATTTCAATATATTATAGACTAGGAGCTGGCACCTATATAATAAAGGTCATTGCTCAAAATTTTTACGACAGCCAAGTGGTTACAACAATTGAATGTTGGAATTAGTTACTCAGAGACTGAACTGAATATCCCTCTTGTCACTCAAAATTAAGGATACTGGATCAAAGCTCTTCAAAGTATATGCATGCCTATAAAGGGCTTGCTATTAAATAATAGCGAGTCCGACGTAGTGATAACATTATGATGGTATTCAAAACTCCAAAGTCGCTTAATATTAGAGACAAGACCGTCACTAACAGAAAAACTACCGCGTGAAGCGTAAAAAAACAACACGTACATTTTTTTTACATTAAAAAAAATAGATATAGCTATCCCACATGAAAACTACCTACTAAAAAGAGAAGGACGGGCGGTGTATTGTCAACAAAGATAACGGTAATCATTGTTGGGCCTGAAAGATTTTAAACCAATAAAAAAACGACTTAATTCTTCGCAGTTAATCTTACATATTTATTATAGTACTACCTCCTGTATAAATGTTTCTGTTCCCATATATCAATTAAACGATACCTCGCGGGTGTCCCAGTCACTCAGTTTTACCCCAACACGTAAACACCTGACAGATCCATCTATAAAGGTCGAGAAAGGTTGACGGGACCTATTTTGGACACGCGTGGAAAGTTTAGCAAAGTAAATATTTATTTTGTCGACAGGTGCATTGCATCGGGCGCCCTTATTCTGATCTGATCGTCATGCCATGATGTAGTGTACACCTACCTGCAAGAGAGCCTAGAAGAGGGACCAAAGAAGAAAAGACATTTGTTCATGTGTAAATAAGAGCGAGACGCGTAATAAATACTTATTAAATAATTGACATAAATTCAAGCTGCACGGCTAGCACAGGACGGCGCGCGAGCTCTCTCGATTTTTTTCTGACTACCAGGCCTAATTTACGGTTGCCAAACATGGAAGTTCACAAAAAAGTCAAAGACAAAATAAGAACTTGTCAAAGGGGAATGGAGCGCAGTATGGTCGGCATCAAAAAAATCCAAAAAATAAGGCATACAAAGATACAACTTAAGAATCCGCAGTAAGCTCGATTCTCCATACAAACGTAGTTACGCTCTCATTTTAAAACTACGTGTTGGATTGTAACGAAACTGCATATACAATGACATGAGGTATATCTATGTCTGTACGTAGTCGGTCCCAAAGTTCTGTCACAAATGAAAATAACGATAAAAACAAAAGTAGCAATCATTTTTTAATAAATTATATACCGATTTAAAGTACATTTAATAAAGAATTAAAATTACTTAAAATTATTCAAAATGACCTCCTTTGTTTTTAATACAGGCCCTTAATCGGTGCGGCCAGTCGTCTATCGCAGCACGCACCATTTTCATATCTATCTCAGTAACTGCTTTTCTTAAAGATGACTTTAGGCTCTCCAAATTTTTATGTGGTTTAGCACAGACCTTCCCCTCTAAGACCTGCCAAATTTTATAGTCCAAAGGATTAAGGTCCGGACTAGAGGAAGGCCAATCTTCGTGTCTTATAAAGTCGATTTTTTGACGGTCAAACCAGGCTTGAGTGGTCTTGGCTTTGTGTGCTGGCGCAGAATCCTGCTGGAACACAAAATTATGTCCCGAAAATAGCGTGTTGGGCAGATCTTTGACAACCTTATCCAAAACTGTCTCTTGGTATACTTTCGCACTGATTTTGACACCTTTTTCGCAAAAATGAACCTCAGTTGGCCCGTAATAAGATACACCCAACCAGACCATCACTCATGATGGATGATGTCCATGTTGCACCCGCGGAACTCTTTTTCCTGCTTCTTCAGAACTCCTAGCGTACACTCTATCATTCTGTTTATTGTACTTCTCTTCAATATCGAAAATCTTTTCGTCTGTAAAGAGGATATCACGGTGTCGATTTTTCGCGTACCGCTTTAACAACTTCCGGGATCTTTTAAGCCTTATTGTTTTTAGACGGGCATTAAGTAAGTGCCCACGCTTTTTTTTGTATGCTCGTAGACTAAGATCTTCGTTTAAAACCTTTTTGACGGTTTTTCTACTGACACCCATCTGCAAAGCCATCAATTTCTGTTTTCGGACAGGATTTCTTGCTATGCGCGCCTTGATCGCTTTGATCACTGCTGGTGTTCGTACGGAGCGAGGCCGGCCAATTCTTTTCTTGTACTCAACACTGGAGACTTCATTGTACCTATCAATAGTACGATACACAAACCTAAGCGTTATTTTTAAATTTTTGAGCAACTTGAAAATGGTACTTGGCGAGTGCCCACAGCGGTGCAATGCTAAAACAGCTATTCGGTTTTCTTTCAATGTCCACTCCATCATGAGAAATTGCAACGAATGACTGTTTTTTGTTTTAAAATAATTGTCAAACATTCAAAAATGGAATGCAATAAAATTTTCTTAAAATCATCTTCTAAATTTAAAAATAATATGCCAGTGACAGAACTTTGGGACCGACTAAGTAATTAGTTTATCTAGCTTGAGATACCATAGTAATAAAAATACAGTGAATTTAAGTTTTTCATACAAAACTTGTTTTAGCTATATTTCGTTTGTTTGATAAACTGGAACCATATAAACTTATTATAGACATATATATACCTGATGTCAATGTATATGCAAAGTTTCGTCACAATCCAACACGTAGTTTTAAAATGAGAGCGTAACTACGTTTGTATGGGAAGGTGAAATTCGGCCGAGCTTACTGCGGACTCTTAAGAAAGGCCAAAGACGCGCTTAGACACGCCAAACAACTAAAATGGAAGTGGGCGGGTCATGTTTCACGAATACCGCACCAGCGTTGGAACAAAAATGTGACGTCATGGAAAGGGCCACTAGGAACTAGATGGAAAGACGAAATAAAAAATATCGCTGGTCAAAACTGGATGCAAATAGCTCAAGATAGAGATGAGTGGAAACCCCTTCACCAGCGAAGACGGGGTTCTTGCTAAATATTAGAAAATCATTTAAAATTATTTTAGAACTATCATTATAAAATGATAAGTTAACTTAATACTAACTCTAAACACCAAAAAATGTAAAACTCGCAAGAAATAAAAGGCTATTTTAATTTTAATAATATAGGATTTTTGCAGCGTGATCCAAGTTCAAATTAAATCCTGTCGATAAAAACGTCGGTTCCCGTTTTAATTGCCTGGCATGTGGGCGGAGCGCGGGCACTTTCTACATAATTAAAGGTTACAAGAACTTTTTTATTACATTTTCCAAAGGAAGCCAGGATGAAATGATATCTCGCATCGGATATTAAAAATAATGTTTACTCCGTTTTCAGACTAAGTTTCACGGAAATTTTCGCTGCTGAGAGGCCTTTTGATCTCAATATAATTATTTACGTTAGGAAAGCTTTTGTGAAAGATTAACGGAGAGTACATCCAAAAAAAATGGCGTGATTATTTTGATTGGTTCAGTTAATTTGTAGCCCGGCGTTTTTTTTACTCTCACCTCTCACCGTTCACCCACAAATGTAATATATCTTGACGCCTCGATTCGTAGTAACTAAGCCTAGATAGAGGTCTACTTTCGTTAGACGTGACGGGTGAGGTGAGACGCATTAGCACGTTCTGAATAACAGGCACACGGCTAGCACAAGACCTCGCGGGACATAAACTACTCGCCTTTGCTAAGTGTTGTAATTAAAAGAGAAGCAAAGACTTTTTAAGCATTTTTTTATACAGTTTACACTTCGTTCCAATAGAATATCGTGCTATAACTAGTCTAGTAACTTTCTACAAAAAAAAAACAATCGCAATAAAGACAATCGTAAGTGTAGAATGTATTTTCAACAGTTTAATCGAAATGAATACTCACTATGCCAGCTACCCTAAAAGTACGTTTCCTAGAGTAAACTAAGAAACCTTACCCAATTGATTTTTTTATTTTTCGCGCAGAAGTGAAGGTATAGCTTTATTAGTATTGAAACTGTGTTACATAAACAACAAGATTCAGCGGAAACTCGTGTAGTAGGTACTCATTTCATGTTAGGCTAATATTTGCAATGTACCATTTGTACTCTCATAAAATAAAGATAGCAGTGCCTAAAATATAAAGACCTAACAATACTACGAGTAGTATACCCACAGATCGTCAGTATAACACAGTAGAATTCGGTAGAGACAGGTAATCTAAGTCAGTTGTTTAACACGTTCCCTGTCCGAATGCCCCCCAATGGTGGGGGTCATGCAGCTTCTTATCAGGAATTCGTGCTTCCACAATGGATTCACAGCTTGGATAGCTTTAAATACTATGTATATATGGGTGATTAATTTTTCTGAATTTTCAATTTTCACTTGACTTTGCTTGGTTTCTTGATCTCACTCATCCAAAAGGTTAATATTTCAAATTTCGTAAAAATCAATGAATGTTTAGAGGTTGCACACCTTGATACGTTTTGTTTCGAACAACATTTTTTTACAATGGAGGGTACGCAAGCTAATAAGTAGTTTGACAGTGTCATTTGACTAGTTACAGTATTTTAAATGGAGGGTAGGTACGTAAGTGTCACGACTGTCACGAGTGTTGTAAGTTACTAATATTCATATGAATATTAGTAACTAGTGGCTCTGTGAGCGGTAGAACTCGCGAGCCTTCGTTTTTCGTAAACACTAACTGTTCATAACCATAATCAATAAGTTTCTGTCAAAAATTTCATTTTTGGTACAAGCTTTTATTGCCGACTGTACTTTTCTGTATACCATCATCAACGACTCATTGAGACGATTCTAACGAACCCAAACTCAACGGGGTTACGTCGTTTAAGTACTGAATTCCCATGGCCACCTTCTGTCTCCATCATCAGATCAGCTCGATGGTACCATAATATTGAATTGTCATGCAAACTATACTTATACCCAAAATTTCAGGTCAATCGGTCACCGGGAAGTTGGTCAAATTTAACTTGCAAGATTTGTCCCATACTAACATACATACTAACAGGGCAAGTTAAATAAAAGCTTGTAAAAACATCTTTATCTAAACTTACTTGAGAGCGTAATATGATATATGGTATGGTATAACTAACTATAAATGTTTTATGGACAATCTTTTGTAGCGAAAATGAAATACGAGGCGAAAGGGCAATAATTTATTTTGGTGGCTTACGAAGGGGTTAGGACTTGAGGGCTGAAACTATTAGTTATCTATTTAACAGTTTTCCTAAAGCTTTTACTCTCGTGTCAATTTATTATATTTCAGTGGCAAAATACATTACTTACAGTTTCAATATCAAAATGTGCATTTTGGGATTCTGTTGCGTGTGGGATTTTTAAGTTTTTTTTTAATTCATTCCTCATAAACTTACGTGTAACGGCGAAATGAGGCACTCATTTTCAACGTTAGTAGAGTACCTTGATCTAAATTACATGATTAACTTATATTACTAAGGTTAATACATATTAACACGGTATTAGTTGTATATTGACCCCATATTGGAACATGTCATTAATTGGGGCGTTCATTTTGAGATTGGTTTTACTCTACTCTTTATATTTTTTAACTTATATAAAATTTTTATAAAATACTAACTTCTGCCCGCGACTTCAACCGCTCGGAACTCGTTTATATCGTAGCTCCATACAAACTTTCGCCCCTTTATCGCCCCCTTAGGAGATGATTCCCGCTATAAAAAGTATTCTATATGTTAATCCAGGCACACCATATGTACAAACGACAACACTGTTAACTGACCATAATGTGTTTATATAGAACCTTATTACAATTCACTTAAGGAGCACCGATGGTCAGTTAGCTGTGTTGTCACCAAAATTCATCTTAACCCGTTTACCCGTTTTTGCGTGAAATAAAATAAAGATTGAGTTACCAACATCCATACATCTAAATCAAATCAAATCAAAACATTTATTCGTGACAAACACAACACAGATAATAATAGAAATAAAATAAAAAGCACATTTTTCTTTGCCACGAAATGGACCCAGCACAGCATGTTGCTAGCTTTCAGCCAGCGCTGGTCTTCCAGGAAATAAATACACATACATATATACATATACTCACGCCCGTATCCCATTGGGGTAGGCAGAGACTAAGGAACGCCAAATACTACGGTCCTTACATACTTCTTTCGCTTCGATCACATCCATACATCTCCTCATACAAGCTCGTCGGTTGCGGGTACTCCTGATGATATATCAAAAATGAACATAATATAGTATTCCTAAATGCATACAAATATTTAAGACTCATAAACACATTTTTACCCGGACCCGTCCCATTCGAACGCGGGATCGCGAGCTACGTAAGCTATATCATTACGAGTATCACCTACGCTAAACAAGTCGTAAACGGCTTGCTGAGTTTAGTTTCAGACTTAATAAAATAAATCTATTCAACAAGCTTAGTATAATAGCTAGCTACGCAGCCGTTGAGCGTCACGTGTTAGTCCAAAAGCTTGCCAACGATGTTCCCACATTTACATATTTAAATATAAAATCGTCGTGAGATATTTAACACCTGAAGGTGCGGTTGGATTGCGGTGTGGCACAACGAAGTTGGAGACAGTAGGTCGCTGTCCCGTGTATATATTTTTCTAATTTTAACCTCTACCTAGTCTAGCATAGACTAATATGACTTAGACAGCTCATCCCCTGTTATATCTACTCGTAAAATACTGTTTATATGTAGATGGCGTTACTAGTTTATGATACCAGCACAGCAGCAGCCTCTACATAAGCATTATTACACATAGACACATAGAATAATAGTCCGTCTCTAGCCACCAATCATACAAAAAAAATTGGCAGTTACATTTAAATCGCCTATAGTAGGAAGTAAAGTCGGTTATGTTTAAAATGAGAAGAAACAAAACAAATTCAACACTGTTCCAATTTAGTACGGTATGAATTCCATTGAAACGGAGGTAGCTTTTTAATAAGCCTTTTGGCGGCTAAAGGTTGATGGACAAAAAATATTATGTTTACCCCGTAAACTGGTTTTCTTGTTAGGTACTTGTTACTCACTCCCAACTTTAACTATGGTCCAAGTTGTTTATCAGAATTCCCGTTAAGACGCTGTCAACACCAAAATGCTCAATGCCAAAATGTTACTGGGCGGCCCGGTGTTTGAAGATAATAGTAAATAAATATTGAAATAAAAAGAAGTGTGGATTGCTAAGTGCTAAATCAGGGGAATATGGCGGGTGGGGCAGAATAGTAACGTTTGTTGAACTGAAATAGTCAAGTGTTCTAGCAGAAGTGTGCGGGGCCCCGTTGTCGTGGTGCCAGAGCAGGTGCTGGGTTCCTGACTTCGGCCGCTTGTCACACCAAGCTGACAATACTCTTGGGGCACAAACTGTCACATACCACTATCGTAGCAATATGTCTTGCAGAAAAATGAGGCAACCATTTGTTTCTGTGTACTTCGTGCTCGGCGACATTTTGTTGGAGTCGGCTCATCTTCAAAGCACCATACTTCAAGTCACCTTTCAGTATATCATAAAGGTTTTTTTCTCGCCGGCGTCGAATTTATTTATCATAAATTTGCACTAATCCACGCGACGGTCTTTCTGCAAATCGGTGAGTTTGTACGGCTTGAACAACGCTTATGAAGGAACAGTTGATCATGAATGATAGTTTGCAATGCTGCTTATATATCCAATACCCAGTTCACGCTCAAGCTCTACATATGTCATTCGGCGGTTCGCACGAACATTTTTTTCCACAGCTTACACATTTTCTTGAGTGACTGCGATTGATGGCCGTCCTGTCTTCGTCTCATCTCCAAAGCTCTCCCGTTCTCTTTTAAATTCAGCAAACCAATCAAAAACAGTTGCTAGTGAACACGCAGACTCACCACATGTCGTGACTAAAAGTTCAAAACACTTGAGGTTTTAAACCTTTATAAAGTCATAAATGTCATAATAAATCATAACACGAAAATCACGTCGAGTGAGCTCCATTGTTGCGGCAAATTCCCCCAAAGTCATCAAGTTTTTTTTTTAACAAAGAATACAAAGATTTTCCGAGTGATCCATTTTAGAATTTATAAGCAAATCACCAGCCTTTACAACGGTGTATAACTTGCCAATGTCAATCAAATGACCATGGAGTATCTAACTTCTTTTGGCATGACCCTCGTAACTCACTCGATATTAATCCGTTACTGGTTAAAATATTCATTTCTTGGTACTCAAATATTCTCCTTTAATCAAGTTTTTTTCCTGTAATGGAGCAGTTTGACCTACTGTAGTTGTCTCAATCATCCATCTAATCCTAAACATGCCTATTTGCGCTGAGCCAGCCATCCTTGCTTGGGTCTGATTACTTGTTATGAAGCTGAATTGGACAGGGGCTTATATTAATTAGACCCACAACCGCTTTTAAAACTTGACCCTAAAATACCTTGAGCACGTCGTTCCTATTTTAGCGGAAAGTGGGTTTTTAATTAGTTTTAGATTTGTTAATGAGTTTTAGAACGAAGTTCCTTATAACATTATAGTGTAGACACTTGGCGAATGAGAGCTTAGTTAATTAATAAAATAATGATAAGGTAATGGCCCAATGCTGGACACCTTAATGCCTAATATTTGACGCCAGGTTATTTATATGGCGGGTGGCATTACGCCGAAATATTATGAATTTTATAAACAGTAGATAACTTGATTCGAAAACACGTTTTCGTACTGGCTCACCACAAATTGAACGATATTCTTTCTCCTCGAAATCGGAATAAGGGATTCTATTTTAATTTACAATATGTCAGTTGCAGTGTTGTCATTTTATTTTTTGCGCCGAATAAAGCCAGAGCTAAGCCTACAATCGTGAATATTCATTAAGGCTCCACATTCGAAATTTTCGTGAAAATGAGTTGTTTTGTAACCGTTTTATACATTATAACGTAACATTTTTGCTGTAGGAAAAAATATATCTTAATCTGCAAGATATGCGACGGGTCATAGTTTTCGTAGAAATCCAATTTAACAATAAAAATGAGAGAAAAAGAAATCTAAAGTCACTCCTATTTTTTCACTTCTAACCATTTTACTGCTCCATTTTTTATCAGAATAATATGAAATTTTATAACTTTCTTCATAAAATAATAAACAAGGGCCTCATTTTCTTACTTTCTTTATTTTCTTAAAAATTTATCTCGTTTTCTGTAATATTCCGCCAAAGTTCCTACGCCTCCCCGTTTTCGTCCATACGGTCAGTGCGGGACAAGACACGTTGCATGATGGACCTGTGTCAATTTGCGCTGCGCCGAATCTTTAAATATTTGTGGAAATTGTGGACTATATTTGTTGCATAGAGTGGACAATCCGTTTTGTGATTCGTATAGTAGGTAACTAATAAACATTTGCGTATAGTTTAGTTTTTAGCGACAGATAATTTTGTTGCATAGAGTGGACAATCTATTTCGTGGTTTGTAAAGTAGTAGGTACTATAGACAAGACAGCTGACTGACCATCCGTGCACTTTATGTGCATTGTAATAAGGTTCTTGTATAAATACAGGATGGTCAGTTAACTGTGTTGGCGTTTGTACCTAATTAACATTACGTAGGTATAGTTTAGATTTTGTTTTTAGTTCAAGATGAAAAATAATAATAATAATAAATTATTTATTTCAGGCCAGTTTGCCCATAGATTGTAAGTAACATACAAAATAACGATACTAGAGTCAGTACGTCTTAGCTTAGGTCTCACAAATTTTTCAATAATTATTTTGGGTCTTTGGGGTTAAATAAGCGCAGGAGTAAAATACGTAATATCAAGAAATTTTACAAGAGAAGAGGAAAAAGAATACACAACCTATTCTATCAAAGTATCAAATATCTAAACAGTATCAAAATTGGGAAATCGCTAAAACCAGACATTTAATTAGTAAATATATTTACAATATCTATTGCTTAGGAGCATAAACAATTATAGAAACAATATTGTTTTATCTGCTCGTATTAATGACTGTCAAGTGTTAATAGAATAAGTTCTAATAAAAATAGTGGGCTTGGCAAATATTGTAAGTACCTACCTATGGGTTGCATGCCAACTCCAAGTTCGATACAGAGTTATTATTTGATATGAAACAAAGTATGGTTAACGTACAACTAATCTATAAGTATATATTTACCCGAGCCCGATTTCTGTACAGTCAGTATAATATAGTTAGTAGCAGCCAAGTTAGCCAAATATATCGGAACGTACATTCATCGAAATAGTCTTTCTTACTATAAGTAGGAGTAAGGAATGTGTTACGATATATTTGGCTACTTTGGATGCTACTAACTATCTGATCCTGACTGTACACGCCATCATCATCAAATCAAGGAAGTAGAACGTAATAAATATACAGAAAATTAGTTTAAAACTTAACAACCTTACACTTACACAAAAGGTAACGGACAGACAGACACACTTTCGCATTTATAATATTAGTATGGAGTATGGATATGGAAGTATGGATAGTATGGATTATAATCCATATAAATATGTCTTTCCCGCTCACGGGACAATGATGTCCCGGACCTTTGGGAGGCGTGCGTGGAGCTCTGAGCCAACACGTCGAGGCCCTTTTGACAATTTAATGAAATGCAAGGAGTACACCAAGCGGATGCTGTCTCTGCCCGTGTCATGGGACGCACACAGAAACAGCACCCGCTGGGGTGTAAGAGTCTATTGCTAGTTGATGGAATCTAAATAAACGGGTTATTGGGTGAAAATGATGGACTAGTAGCTGGGCTATTGGATGAAACATCGGACGCCTGCCCAATAAAACTATTTCGCATTTTATCTCTGGCAGACGGTGACTCGCTAACTGCTAGATGGGCCCCTATTAATAGCGACATAAAAAAATGGCCTAAGGGCAACAGTAGGTATGGATTATTATTATTACCTTTATATTTTTTCGCACTATCCGTCTCTCTCTTATTAGAATATTTAGTAACAGAGGTATAGTGCGAGAAAAATCGAAAGTATGTCGCGGCCGTCTAGTGCTAGGCGTGCTGAGGGCCTACCGCGAAACGAAACCGAACTTCGTTCGTGTATCTCCCTCTCTGTCGCGCTTGCTAGTTCGAGCGACAATGAGAGTTATTCGAGCGAATTTCGTTTTCACTAGCACGGCTAGCACGAGACGGCCGCGACATACTCTCGATTTTTCTCACACTATACCTCTCTTTCCTAATGTTCTAATAAGAGAGAGACCGATAGTGTGAGAAAAATCGAGTGTATGTCGCGGCCGTCTCGTGCTAGCCGTGCTGACGGAACTACACTAATCGTAAGTAAATAGTATTATAATAGTAGGGACATAATTTTTGAACTTAATCCATTATGTAATTTATGTATGACAAATATCACGCTTCAATTAAGCATGACGAATGTCACCCACCCACGTCCGCCCTTGCATTGGTAACAATGCGCGATGAGGCGTCTGTAACTTAATATATGTAACGCTTAATAAACGACGGCGGGTTGTGCGACTTGCGCGGGGAGAGGGTCGAGGCTCCGCCCATACGCTCAAGGACTTTAGCGGGTATACAAGCCTTAAGCGGGAGCCCCTTTTAAATTCAATTTGTTTACTTTATTTGTAAAATTTTAGTAATCCAGTCATGACAATGAAAATAAACGAATAATGTATTTCATTGACTTTTTCGACAACCATTTTAGCTTAGCACTTACACTGCCTGGAAACAGCCTAACGTCACCTACGCCGTAGGCGCTTTCCGCTACATGCGGGGAAAACTACGGGATCGGCTACGAGCGCAGCAATTCTTGCTAAAAAGCTGCCGTTAATGGTTTAAAATCCCGGTAAGGGTAAGGGTATTTAAGTGATAGCAACAATATTTGTTACAGAGTTTTTGATATTTTCTATGCATAAAGCAGTTACAGACTTCACAAACAGTGACATACCTACTTACCTAGTCGGATCTTTTCTTTCCAATATTAATATGTTATTCTAAGTTTAACAGTCAGTCCCGAAATACCATTGCGGGTATTCCAATAAACGTTAAGTACAACTATAATACTTCCAAAAATCTCAAGATTATATACAAATGATGTACTTAGTATACCGATGTCACTGAATTTAAGTCTTGGATGCACAGTGACGGATACCAACCAAAAAGGCAGGAGGAAATAGACATCCGAACTCAGAACGCCCTAAAAGATACTCGGCGGCTCTCCACAGAATAATAGTGTCCAAACTTATCAGCAGACAACCAAGATCAGGGTCTGCAAGACGGTTATAAGACCGATCCTGACGTATGGATGCGAAGTTTGGACTGGCCTTGAAGGAGGAGAACAAGTTTTTAGTGGCAGAGAGGAAGATCCTTAGGAAAATTCTGGGACCTATAAAACGAGAGGATGGTAGTCTGAGAGTGGGGAAGAATGAGGAAGTGAAAACACTGGTTGCCGAGCCGTACATCATCGGGGAGAGCAAATCTGCTCGACTACGCTGGCTCGGCCACGTCGAGAGAATGGGGGAGGATCGTGTCGCCAAAAGAGTGTACCTAGGGCGCCCAAACGGTCGACGTCCAGTCGGCCGACCAAGGTATCGCTGGAAAGACCTGTGCCAGCTTCAAACTGCCGATCATGATTGGCGGCAGGCTACCCAGAACAGAGCACAATGGCGTCTCTTAATGTCGGAAGCCAAGATCCACTTCGGGTCACTGAGCGTATTAAGTAAGTAAGTACCGATGTGGCAGATGACTGACCCGTCTGGTCAGTCATCTGCCAAGAAGCCAAGAAATCCTGGAAAGGAAATAGCGATTGATTTTAAACGCGCTTCGACGGTCGGATAACCACTTGTCCAAACAGGGTCTCCGTTGGCAATCTACTGGCAGAAGACGGCTGTGTAGTCTTCGGAATACACGGAGACGATCAGTTAAGAAAGAGGCTAGCTCGGCTGAAAAGAGCTAGAATAAATTGCGCAAGATCGTGTAAAGTGGAGAACTCTTCTACGAGCTCAGGCCGGTTTACGCGTATTAAGTTGTCAAGTAGTTAACTAATTTTTAACTTAATACGTGTGAACCGGTCTTTAGTCTCTAATGAGGGATAACAGGAATGCATCAACATCATCACCACTAGTACCGATGTTCCGACATCCGGCTCATGTTACAAAACCCCCGAAATGTGACTCGATTTTTCGATGTCAATGAGCGTTACAATTAGAAGCATGCGGCTCACAGCCCTTTTTCGCTTGCAATTTAGTATACCTCTGGGCCTAAATTCGGTTCACTACATTTGCATCTCAATTGCAATTCGGGTGCACGACGTTTTATATAAATTTACTTAATCTATTTGGGTTTGATATATCATTGCTTATTATAATGTAACGGTATGTTGTTTCTCTTTTCAACTGCTTTGTTTGTGTAAGGTGTGCAATAAAGAGTATTTGTATTGTATTGTAACGGATTGTATAATATTGTTTCAGATAATTTTCAAATGATCTAATGTAAAAAGTGATATAATGATTAAAGGCTATAATTACAATTAGTATAAAAGATATTTACTGTATTTATCACTCGGTATTAAACGTGTTTATCATAATGACTTGACATAAATTTCAGAAGATATAAGTTGAATTTACAATAAACAAGTTTAGATATAAACAACTTATTAAAAATAACGATACAATGAATAATAAAATAAATAACCGAGACCCGTCGAAGCTCCATCGGAATGCCTATCGGTCACTGCGTTGTAATCTTAACCTTTCATTCCCCTTATTTCCAAAACGGATAGTCACAGAGAAAAGTGAATTCTCATTTTGTACTGACATCAATTTCACGATACCGAAATTTTGTAAGTGCCTTTGCAAACACTTACAACGTACTTATAGCATAATCCACCTTAAGGCAGGTCTCAGGAAGGTACGACGACGGAGAAGCGACGAAGCGCCAGAACAGTTCATTTTTTAGTAATACTTACATTACATATTATGTAAGTACTTACAAAAGTCTACGGCGGAGGGCGGGAGATTGAGTCCCAGAAACGAAAGCGGGGGTCCTTCTTGGCAGACATTGTTATATGAAAGAGCAATTATTTTAAATAATATGTATGTTTCAACATATTTATGTCATTAATGTTATATGAAAACGCAATAATTTTAAATAATATGTATGTTAAACATATTTACGCAATAAATGCGTTATAGGAAAATAGAATTATGCCTCTTGCAAATTATGTTATTTTGCCTATTATATCAATCGATAATTAGAGTAAAGCAAAATATAGCAAAAACCGTTATATCAAACGTTACATTATAATAAATAACTTTATGCCAATTTTATGTATATCAAGTGTGTGTGTGTTCGTTTTTCTGACATTATATAAAACATTACGCCCCCTTGCAATTCAATATGATTCGCTTGCTCGCTTTGATAGCTTAAGCCGAGCACTCACTTAGCAAGCTATAACTCTAAGAACGGGTTTACGCGAGCAGTGAAACACGTAAGAGTAAAATTGGTATACGAAATTTATATCTCAAATCGACCACAGTATAAAATATTCCACTGCACATAATACGCCACTTGGGCGCCGTATCCAGACCGACCTTCACGACCGACCTGTACCTAATTCTGACCTTTATTTCTGTTATTGCACATAAAGAGGTCAAATTACACTTTTAAACTCGAATGGGGCATTAAATTTCAATGATGCCTGGTTATTTTCAGGGGTTTTAATGAGGGGACGTAAAATGGTTACCCTTTTCTGACATTTATCTTAATGTGGTCCGAAGCTTTTGAGGTGTAAGAATGTACGGATGGTAATAATGTACCTGAGTTATGTTTAACTACCTGTCCCCGCGGCTTTGCTCTCATTTTATCTTATCTACCTAGCTTGTATTTTGAGTTGACAGCTAATAACCAAACTGCAGATCCATTTTTATAATATTAGTATAGAAAGAATAGGAAAAGCTAGGAACAGGCGCAATTAAATAATTTAAATATATAAAAATAAGTATTATAATTACATAAAATATATATAAACCTCAAGGTGGAATATATTGTATTTTTGCGATTTAAGACCGCCTATTTGGTCTAACATACCTTATTTCATTGCTCATGCTCTTATTTCATTTCATTTTGTGTTACCTATTTGGTGCAGCTACCATTTTTGTGAGCAATAGTAGATTGTATGTCAAGGGTCTAAAGTAAGCCATACTACCATGATATGGTTATTTTCCCAAACGAAATGAGGGGAAATAGTTCGAGGGGTAAAGCCGGGGTTATATTAGAGCCACGCCGCGTGTCGCAACGCAATCGGTTACATACATTTTGTATGAACGTGGTTACATTAGCTCAGTCCCGCGTGTCGACACGTTCAATACAAAGTACGCGTTGCGGCACGCGGCGTGGCTATAATATAACACCGGCTTCATATGGCTATTAGACCAGAGCTATACACTCTACTTTTCACTTCGACTGCGAGAAAATAGTAAAAACAAAGATTATCCATCATCAATCACCAATTATACCAAGGCGAAAAACTGTTCATTTGGCGCCATTTTTTTTATTTTGCTTTGACACACATACAAAATATTGACACTATGAATGGCATGAATAAACGCCTCTGACCGTCTAATAGCCGCGTCCAAACGGCCGAGTGCGGCGGACAGCATATGGAGCATACGATAAAGCAAGATAGACAGCAGTCTATCCCGCTCAATCTTCATAGCTTATATCATGTATGCAGTCAACCACGCTTGAACGTTTGGACGGGGCTATAGTCGTCAGAGGCGTTTATTTTTTAATTATTGTGAATTAGGGAATAAAAAACACCTAATGTTTGAAATGAGTTCTGTTTCCTGATTGGTTGATTTTACTCGAGATAACGATTGGAAGTAATTTGTAGTAAATTTCTCTATAATATTACCCACAGGGGGCTATAAGTTCAAAAACAAGCTGAACTTTATATTCCGAAAATACTCTCCCGCGTAACCCGTCCCGCGTTCATTTGTTATATTTTTAACGACCCATAACGCTGACAATAATTCAGACGACCAACATGCGGATATCGTAAAACGCGAAAAACAGAATAAATTGCGACTATCATTGTCACGGAATAAAAGTAGGTGCAACGTTGCGTTTTTCTTGAAATTAGATCCGTGCTTTCAAGTATCTTATAAAACGGAGTTCCGTTTGCTTGGATACGTACTTATGGCTTAATGTCATAATTTAACCGATTAGATGAGGGGCTAAAGTCATTATATCAGGCAGGGAGGCAGCATGTCACCGGCGCTCTTCAACGTGTACATGGATGGACTGTCACAGGCATTGACACAAACAGGTGTTGGCTGCTCCATCAATGGCACGATGGTAAACCACTTATCATATGCTGATGACATGGTTCTACTTGCCCCATCGGTAACGGCTATGCGGGAGCTTCTGGCAGAGTGTGAAAAGTACGCGGATGAGCACAATATGGCATACAACCCTGACAAGTCGGAATTCATGCTCATGGAAGCTGCGCACATGCCGACACACATACCTCCGATGTTACTGAACGGTGTACAACTGCGTCAAGTGCACCAAGTTAAATATCTAGGCCACATTCTGCTGTCTAGTTTGAAAGATCATGACGACATACATAGACAGAGACGAGCCATTGCGGTACGAGCAAATATGCTGGCTAGGAGGTTCGCCAAATGCAGCAAAGAGGTGAAGAGGCAGCTGTTCCTAAGTATCTGTACCAGCGTCTACACAGCAGAATTGTGGTCTAATTTCACGTGTGCAGCCGCTCAAGACATGCGCGTGCAGTACAACAACGCGTGGCGAGCTTTATTTCGCCTTCCGCGATGGTGCAGTGCGAGTACGATGTTCGCAGAGGGCCGCGCGCCGTGCTGGCCCGCACTACTACGAGCTAGGACAGCTAACGCCAGAAAGGCAATCTATGGCTCCTCCAATACATTGCTTGCAGCGGTGAGAGAGTGGGATGCCAGCCCGCTGCATCAGCGATGGCGGGAGTACCACAAGCCTTACACTGCGGCCTTGGAGTAGCCGTATGTAAGGCAAATAGTCTAGTTACTTATTATTATTATTATTTTTTTGAGGTTTTTTTTTTTTTAATTATTATTATTTGACATTCTTAAATTGTGTAATTATATTGTTATTTAATTTAATTTGCACCTATGGACTCTGTCTGGAATAAATAATTTTCATTTCATTTCATTATTCGTGTTTTATAAATAATGTGTTTTATCAATTAGTTACATTTACTGAAACGTGGCAATTTCTTAGGAGTCACTCAAGACTTATCTTGTGATTGAATGAGCTTGAGATGTGGGTATCTAATCTATAAAGGTCAAATATAAACTATATACCTGTATGAAGTTAAATGGTTAATTTAGTGTTAATTTAGACTTTTGACCTAACTGCGAATCAGAAAGAAAACAAAAGCACTAAGCAGTCTCTGAGGCTGTACTCAAGCAATTTTCATTTTATCTATGTAGTTAGCATACAGTCATATATATAATATAAATTAGTAGACAACAGACCGGAAGTAATCGTGGATTAATGCGTAAGCAGTAGTCAACAGTACTTGTCGGAATTAAAAAGTCAGAATACATCACTATGAAACTTATATGACAGGCCAAGCACACGATACTAAGTACTAACTGCAGTACATGATAATTGGTGTAGTGACCCTGCCTACGAAGCTGGAGGTCCCGGGTTCGAATCCCGGTAAGGGCATTTATTTGTGTGATGAGCATGAATACTTGTTCCTTGTATGACTCACAAGGAACAAGTATTTTACAAGGATGTTTCCTATGTATTTAAGTATCTATTTATCTATATAAGCATGTATATCGTCGTCTAGTTCCCATAGTACAAGCTTTGCTTAGTTTGGGACTAGGTCGATTTGTGTAAGATTGTCCCCAAATTATTAATTAATCTATATGTTAAATATAACCTATACACGTGACTAGTAGACAACGAGCACATCTATACTCCTAATAAAAAATGCCACATGCGTTAAAATAATAACCAGGATAAACGACATTCTGTCAAGTGCATTTGTGCAGCGAACGAGTAATAGATACGAATGAGCCTTGCACGACCGACCACAGAGTTACCTCACAAAGACAGAGCCCCCTTGATGCCAAAGTGATCTAAGTAAACAAGTTCATGCTAAAGTTAATCTAAAGAAAATAGCAGTAGAGCACTTATTCGATTGATACAGTTTAAGAATCCTACACTCTTTAAAACAGGGGCGTTTGAAAGCAAAACGTAATAAGTGGAAAATCTAAACCATCCTATTTTAAAGGTTACGGTGTGTCCGTTATGTTCAGATTGTTTATTTCCTCTGTTGAGTTGTTTCTTTTTGTTTCACTATGATTGTGACAATGTTGGTATTCTTTAAGGCCAAAGATATATCGAGTGAGATTCTTAAGAATTCTTAATATCACACTTTGCAGATGTATTTGTTCAAGAAATATAAGAGCGGTAAGGCAGGTGACACGCAATCTGGAGGAATCCCGGTTAGTAACACTAAAAAAACCCGGGGTAACTTTATTAAAAGTTAATTTAGAAGTTTGTTTTTTTTCGAAGCTTGAAGGAACTGCGTGTAGACTTGAGTAAGTATATGGTTTTAAAAACCTCTACGCGCTCCCGAGATAAAGGGTCTTGACAGACGTCAGTCAAGACGAAAACAAGGTGATCCTATAAGCGTACCGTTTTTTTCCTTTTGAGGTACGAAAACCTAAAAACGTCAAAAAACTTATGTAGGTACGTAATATCATTTGATATTTAACACAAGCTTTTCCGTGGAAAACATCGTGATGAAACTGAGGCTCTAGTATAAGTTTTACCGAAACAAAACGTTACGACCGCGTTCGCGTTTAGCTGTCAAATCCCATACAAATTGAGAGTAAAACGAAAAACGCGATCGTAAAGTTTTGTTTCGATAAAACTTATACTAGAGCCTCTGGTCTAGTTTTCCATCTGGGTTGAATGGTCAGATGGTAGTCGCATTCGTAAAACAAGTGCCTACGAACGAACTTTGAATAAATGTATTATCTCAGGTTGTAACGTGTAAATTCAATCTTGAAACCAAAACGAAAAAAATTAGATTTGAATATTTTCAAATATTTTATGTTGTTGATTCACATGTTAACCATAGCAAAAAACATAACCCTCCTCCCTCGGAAGTCGGGTAATAACAAGATTTTTAAACGCAGAGGGGTGTTATACGTTTAACGTGTCTGTGTATCTGTCTGTGGTATCGTAGCTCCCAAATGGATGGACCGATTTGAATATGTTTTTTGTTGTATTATAGATAATTCTATCCCAAGTGCTCTTAGCCATGTTTCATGAAAATCTGTTTAGCCTTTTTCAGATATTGACCTTTGAAGTGAAAATGTCGGTTTTTCAACTTTTTTTAAGTTGTAGTTAGTCGTTGTTATTTTGTACTTATATGTCAACTTTGCACCATCACTAAAGCAATTCTCGGCTTTCGCTAAATCTAGGTACTTATACCTAATTTATTTATTGAGTCGGCTCAATGAACTTCAAACCTCAGGCACATTACATTACACAAAGCAACTCAATCTTTATTGATGGAAATGTGAACGCACTGTACTTAACAAATTGTACGTCAGAACACAAAGATGCTCTTAGATGCTGACAGTTATGCGGTCAATACCTTTGCTAAACGATATAGAGAGTACCTGACAATAACAAAGAAATTACTCATGACTATAGATAGTCGATAGGCAATAGTCTAGTCGGAAGGCGCGGCGTGGGTAGGCCCCCCACAAGGTGGACTGATGACCTGGTAAAGGTTGCTGGAGTCCGCCGGATGCGGGTGGCGCAGGACCGGTCATTGTGGCACTCTTTGGGGGTGGCCTATGTCCAGCACGTGGACGTATTTCGGCTGATATGATGATGATGATGATGAATAGTCTAGTCAATAATCATCGTCATCATCATATCATCCGAAAGACGTCCACTGCTAGACTTAGGCCTCCCCTAAAGAGTGCCAATGTGACCGGTCCTGCGCTACCCGCATCCAGCGGAATCAGTCCACCTTGTGGGGAGCCTACCGACGCCGGGTCTTTCAGTACGTGGACGCCACTCGAGAAACTTTCCGCCCCAAGGGCCATCGGTTCTACGTGCAATGTGCCCCGCACACTGCCAGTTTGAGTTTAGCGCCCATACATAGCCCTCTCCATTGCCCTTTGGCTGGCTTTGAGCTTTCTTATGAGGCACATAGTAAGCGACCACGTTTCAGTGCCATAGGTCATTACTGGTAACACACACTGGTCAAATACTCTAGTCAATAATGTACTGTAACAATACGGTCGTCGACAACAATAAATAGTACATTGTTGTAGAGACTACAAAGTAGGCAATAGATAGACAAGTGGTTCCGCCGGGGTCCACGCCGAAGGAGAGGAGTCCATCTATTGTACTTTTGGCCGAAATATTACATACTGCTTATCACGCCTACTGCGAGGAAATTACAAATAATTATAAATGTCAAGTAAGAGCATAAGGCACCCTAATGATTGTTCGAATCTATGTTCCAACTGGACTACCATAACTTTGTTAGACAGTTTGAATTCATAGAAGGCCTGGCCTGTTCGTGCGACGTCCAGCTAACCACAGTTTCGAAGCCTGAATTCTGACCATTCTTTGCCACATTTTCGAGCAGCGGCGTGAAATATATTTTTTTCCTACATTATAACTACCAATTAAACATTTGTAAATACAAAAAGATCAAACATGGACCCAGTTTAATTCATGTTACCATAGCGTTTCATAAAAAGTTGCAAATTTTACTATTTTAGTCAACATCCCCGCAAGTACAAATAATTTACAATACTCCATTTAGTGTGGTGTAAGCTGCTTTCATTCTCAACATAAATGCAAATCATTATCACATGTTCTTTGGAGGTAGCCGACCGGTTATATGACACCTCTAGCAAATCTATTGATCTAGTGAAGAAGGGATCTAGTGTCCTTGTACTACCGTAAGTACTAATTAAGGCATTTTGATACCTACTCCTATATTTTACTTTAACCTCTGAAATGTTTGAACCGCGCTCGATCATCTAAAATATTGCTTAATTTTATGCTTTATATTAAGGTATTCAGAATATTAATTACATAATTGCTGCGCTGTCATTTCGCAAAAGCATTAGTCTATGTGCAGATTGGCATAAACCTTTATAAAAATATATTATATTAATTTAGTGTCTAGACCAGACGATGCAATTTTGGTTAAACACCACAATTTAAAATGTTAAATTGTAGTGTGTGATGTGGAATGGTAACCGTCTAAGTTCGGACTCGACGAAGGTTCCGTTCCATGCTCATATTATTTATCTAATTACTAACACTTGATGGTAAATGTCGGAATTATACATACACACACCACACACGGTTTAAACGAAAATTAAAAATATACGAGTACAAACTGTCGAAAACAGAGGCCCGAGTATGTTTTTCTGTGACCTATATATTAGGAAAATCAGTTTAATGAAGTTAAAGTTATACCTACTAGGAGAATATAATTTATTTTCTAAAGTTTAAACAAGATGATAATTAACATTAACGAAATTAAATGAAAACTAAGTAAAATCTAATAAGAACCGGCCAAGTGCTTGTTGGGCCACGCACAGTGTAGTTCCGTAGGGTCCTGTGTGTCTTGTTACATCGACATGCGCCAAGTATATACATGGTGCGGTTGCGTCGGCCGAATTTGTACGAAAGTTGGCCTTTTCAAGTCCATTTTGAGTTGGTCGACTATTACTCGGTAACTTGTAATGTCTACTTAGCCGTGATAGTTTTCCTTTTAAATTCATTATAATATATGTACTTACTACCAAGATTTTTTTCACATTCCCAGTAACAGCCCTTTAGCCTGCAGCGGGTGGGGACACATGACTCTAACAGAGGGCTTTAAAGTCCAATATCACACAAATTGTTAAACAAGTTATCCAACGATACCCCACACCATGGGTTTAACGAGAAAAAAAAATACATCCCTACCTTAAGTGTAATTGTTTTTTAATTTTTAATGTAATTGTTAATTTTATTGTACCATTTTGTCGGCGTGATTGCTTTATATACCTACCCAAGCCGAATAACAGCTTTCTAGTAGTAAGGGTCACTGAGCTAAGCAGAGCAGACAGACAGACGACGGACGGATATGACGAAACTATAAGGGTTCCTTGTTGACTACGGAACCCTAAAAAAGACCCTCGAGACAATATACCGAGGGTGCTGGCGGCATTTCCTCGCTGAATTGCAATGCTGATACGTTGCGCGAGAAAACCGCCAGCTCTTCGGCCACCAGTTACATGAAGCAGGAGTTTCGTGATTTCCGCAAATAACTTATGAGCCCCTTTGTAAACACGCTTGGTCGCACGTTCTCTATCAGGTTATCTCACTTTAGTATGAACCAATTTTTACAAAATACTCGTACATCTAAAATACTCATTCTTCCGAATATAACTGTAACTATCACTCTGCGACAAAATGTCTTAGATTTCCCACAGGGTTTCGGGATGAAATGTAGGAACTATATCGTGGCAATCCCATTACCGTCGCTTTCGTCTGTCATCTGTCTTTACCGTTGACAACGTACTTAAGGATATTCCCCGTCTTTTCAGGGCTTCGGATATATAGTCAAGAGTCGCTAAACGCCAGGTTTCTGGGCACCTTGATAGTTAGAGCCGGTTTTTTATTTACAAATATTGGATACGTTACTTTAGTTTATGTTAGTTTAAGCCAGATTAATAAATATCTGTGTCGTTACGCGGGAGAACGATATCAGTTTGATAAATAGACGGCTCCTGTTGTGTCTTGTGTGTATCTTTGACTCATGCATGACTTAAGGTGCTGCATTCACTTGTAATGAGCATTCGAGGGAAGGTTGCATTACAGTTAAAAAGCTCACAAAATAAACGAGAGTTAAGAGTCCTCAGTAAGCTCGGCCGAATTTCACCTTCCCATACAAACGTAGTTACGCTCTCATTTTAAAACTACCTGTTGGATTGTGACGAAACTTTGCATATACAATGACATGAGGTATATCTATGTCTGTAATTAATTTATCTGGTTCCAGTTTATAAAACAAACGAAATATAGCAAAAACAAAGTTTTGTATGAAAAACTTTAATTAGCTGTATTTTTTTTACTATGCTATCTGAAGCTACATAAACTAATTACAGACATAGATATACCTCATGTCATTGTACATGCAAAGTTTCGTTACAATCCAATGAGAGCGTAACTACGTTTGTATGGAGAATCGAGCTTACTGCGGACTCTTAAGCGAGCATTCCAGCGAGCATTTTAGCGAAACAACAGGAAAGCCTCGAGCTATTTATTGTTCCGCTGCCGTCCCTCTCTGCCCACACCTCTCGCACCCCGCGCCGCGCCGTTTACTATTAGAGCCTTCTCTAGAATTATCCTGCAAATGTTTACTAGAGCGTTCTCTAGCAAATCGCAAATGTTCGTAGCGATTCTTGGCTCTATGCTTGGCTCTGTTCGTTATTCAGTTCGACAAATTTAAAAAAAACGGCCAAGTGCGTGTCGGGCCACGCGCAGGGTAGGGTTCCGTAGTAGCCCGTCTGTCACAGAAAGCGGACTTAAAAAGGGGCTTTTGGGGTTTCTATTATAGTTTACCCTCGTAACTTCGAATGTCGAAGTTCGGATATCTCTATCTCTATCGCACTTACATACTGCTTATTTTTACTTAAGATACCTATGTATTCTTTAAAATATGTTTTAGCGTAGGTATTTGTTTTGTGTTGCCTTCCAGGAGGTAACTCATGTAAAGGTTCCGACGGAAGACCAGCGCTGGCCTCCTAGGTTAGCACCATGCTGAGTCGGGGCCTTTTCGTGGACCCTGCTACTTTTACTTTACTGTGTTTTGTTTTGTATACCCATTGTTTTGTCCACGAATAAATGTTTTCTTTCTTTCTTTCTTTAAATAATCGTAAATATGATTATAATGTATAGGGTCATTTCGCTGGTTAGCGACCACCTAATTTCATGTGCCGCTTAGCGACCACTCAGTTGTTAGGGACCACAACTTCTCAATTGAAATAACGAGGTCAGTGGGTACATTAAGTTTTTCGAACGATATGTAGGTAATTATAGGTACACAACTTTAAAACTAATCGAACCGCCGATCGCAAACTTTTAGCAGCAACAGGTTATTTACGTAAAATAATTACGAAAATCTCCGAACTGCATCCAGCCGCACATCACAACTAGCCGCGCGCGGAAGAAGCACCGTGCCGTAAGTCCGCCTAAGTTTTAGCATTTCCACGGGTGGGGGGGGGGGCATGTCGCAGGGCAGGTCGTTTGCGCGCTTGCCGGGGGCAAGAAGCACCGATCCGTGAAAAAAAACTCTACCGTCCACGGTAAAAGGTTCAAATTCCAATGACAATGTATTTGCACCCGAAATAAGTGCATTTCTTACCAGTTAACTAGTTATTTCTACTACTCGTTAACTAGTTATGTCTACATAACTGTGTTTTCCTTTTAAATTCATTATATGTAAGTACTACTGCCACGAATTTTTTCACGTCCCCAGTAGTAGCCATTTAACCGGCAGGGGGGGGACACATGACTCGAACAAAAATTAGGGTTTTAAATCCCATTATCTCGCAAACGCATAACTGAGTTGAAATATAGTTTTAGACAACCCATAATATTTTTGAACAAGCTATCCAACGACACCCCACACTATACAAATTTCTTTTCAGGATTTTATTCTACTGTTTTGTCGGCGTGATTGGTTTATATATCCACGCCGAATTGCAGTTTTCTAGTTGTAAGGGTTACTGAGCTAAGCCGAAGGCGGACAGACAGACAGACAGACGGACGGACATGGCGAAACATTAAGGGTTCCTTGTTGACTACGGAACCCTAATAACGGTGAATGTCCTATGTTCCGTTACGTCATTCTCACGTAACACCCACCAATTATTAACAACTTGGAAAAGTTGAAAGACCCCCGACATTTTAATTTCAAAGCTCGATATCACAAAAACGGCGAATCCCATTTTGTTGAAGCGTAGCTAAGGACCATCTGGATCACGTTAGCTTTCGGACGAAATAATATTAAAATAATCGGTCTATTCGTTTAGGACCTATGCACACACAGACACGTCAAACTTATAACACCCCTCCTTTTGCGTCAGGGGTTAAAAAAACCTTCACGTGATTGCCAGTCACCAGTAACTTTGTATCTAGATAGATCAAACCTTGTAATCTCTTTATTCTAATTTAATGAGACTAGTTGAGATCTTGAGATCGCAGCGACATTCCTTATTTATTCATTACTATGTATGAGCAAGCCGTGGATTAACAAGAGCGTACAGGTTTTATTGAGTCAACTTACTTTACCTTTTGCATAGCAATGACCCATTTTTACATAAAATGCACGAGATCCAATTAAAATACTTTGTTAATTCAAATCAAGGACTTGCTTTACGATCTGGGGCTTAACTCAGCATTTTAGAAATTGATGAATTAACGTACACCTATTATCTACAGGTACAAACGACAACACTGTTAACTGACCATCCTGTGTTTATATAGAATCTTATTACAATGCACTTAAGGTGCACCGATGGTCAGTTAGCTGTGTTGTCGATAGTACTGGCTGTATAAGGGGCTAGCACAACTACTCGTACAGCTAGTGGCTCCGTAAGCTGTATAAATCGCATGCCTGTTGTAAATAAAAAAAACCGGCCAAGTGCGAGTCGGACTCGCGTAGCGAGGGTTCCGTACAAACCTGTAGGTATATAAGTAATCCTACTAATATTATAAATGCGAAAGTTTAGATGTTTGGATGTTTGTTACTCAATCACGCTTAAACGGCTGCACCGATTTGAATGAAATTTTGCACGAAGATAGTTTTTAGCCTGGATTAAAATATAGGATAGTTTTTATCCCGAGTCCACGCAGACGAAGTCGCGGGCGGAAGCTAGTAATATTATAAATACGAAAGTTTAGATGTTTGGATGTTTGTTACTCAATCACGCTTAAACGGCTGAACCGATTTCAATCTAATTTTGCACGAAGATAGTTTATAGCCTGGATTAAAATATAGGATAGCTTTTATCCCGGCTCCACGCGGACGAAGTCACGGGCGGGAGCTAATAAGTAATAACTTTAAAATTATATAAAAAAAAAATATATGATGTAACTAAAATTTTACGGTTTTCGCAATTTTTCCTTCATCTGTGCTATAAGACGTTGCTTCGTACCTACTCAATTTCAAGATTCTGAGTTCACGGGAAGTACCCTGTAGGTGTTGATTCCCTTGCGAGTTTCGAAAATTTGCGGAAATGTGCGGCATAAACGGCTGTAAATTGCGTTGGCTTAGAAGTTTGATTTTTTCACAGCTTTAAGGGACAGTAGATCTAGAAAACCGGTTCCGATCCCTGGTCTATAGGTCTCTGAAATGTAGTGCAGATTGCCATTATAAGATGATTGGTATCAAGTAGTCGATTAGGGGTCTGGTATTTTTTGTATACTCTTTTCCCAGAAATGTTGTGGAGGGGAGAGAATGGCAGGCAAAATACACATTATCATATCAGCCGAAAGACGTCCACTGCCGGAATAGGCCTAGCAAAGAGTGCCAAAGTGACCGGTCCTGCACCACCCGCATCCATCGTACTCCCGCTACTACCAGGCCATCAGTCCACCCTGTCGGGAGTCTACCCACGCTGCGTCATCCAGTACGTGGTCGCCACTCGAGAACCTTTCCGCCCGGACGGCCATCGGATCTACCTGCAATGTGCCCACTGCAACTTAAGTTTAGCGCTATATCGGTTACCTTGGTTCTGCTGCGGATAGCCTCATTTCTGATGCGATCCCACGAAATACGTATAGGTACAAATATCTCCATCTCTTGCTGTTAAAGCTACCCAAAATCCTCCACACTGGAACCGCATACATAGACATCGACTAAGAACGTCCTCCCAAAGCATATCTCTGTTTGCAGACGCCTTATTATCTATCTGATATTTCTAATTGCTATTCAAACAATGGAGTGTGCTCCTGACATTGTCTGCTCGTAATCACAGATGAGTTTACTGTTTCTATTTATTTAGAAAGTTAATCACATGAAAGTCCACATTTACTGTTTCCATTTCTAATTAATATAATGATAGTAAGAATAGTACTTATTATGTAAAAGTGATCACATGCACTTACGTACAGTTCTTGGGCATAATTTTAGTATGTATTTTATTTATGTATTTATTTCAAGTGTACGAATAGTTGGAAAGGGCGACAGGGATTACATAAATTATAGCGATAAGACCGCCTGTTGTTACCATTATTTATTAAGCAATTTTTATTGTAAGATGTTTCTCTCCTGTCGTTGTGCAATAAAGAGTATTTATTATTATTATCTCTTTATTCATATTTCATCTTAAGTTATGATTGTACAATAATTTTATAAAAAGTAAAATATAAAACTATACATACAAAACATAAAATCATTATAAAAACCTAACCTAGGGTGCAGCAGGCAGCGAGGCGGGGCCTAAGCTACCGGCGGTCAGGGCGACAGAGACAGGAACCTCCTGACTATCCGCGCAGTATCCAGGAGTACCGCCTCCTGTATCTGACCCTTGATCCAGCCATCTAGCGAGAGTCTCTTGAGGTGATGGTCGAGACTCTTCGCTATTAAACCGTTCGCCGAAACGACTATCGGGACGATGATCGTCGAATCAACATCCCACATGGCGGTTACCTCGTGAGCCAGGTCTAGGTACTTGCTGGCTTTATTATTATTATTATTATATACTTGTAACTATATCAAGAACACGAAAACATCCAACTGCTATGGTATAAGACAGATTTCTACGGGTAAGGGTCAATGAGCTAAGCCGCGGACAGGTGGACGAAAGGTCAGACGGACATGGTGAGACTACAACACTCCCTTATTGACCACGGAACCCAAAAAATCCAAGCAGCTACATCATCAGCAACTCCAAGCCAAGTCGCCATTATGTTATGTTAAGCCCTCGACTTCAATTCAAAGCCCATTATTTTCTATCCTTGTCCGAAAACACTTTCCTACTTATTAAGTCCCTTACCAATAGAGCCAGTAATTAAAGGATAGGTTTGCGCCCTCGCAAAAAAAACGGGCTACCTATCATTTGTACGACGGCCATGTTTTTTAAAAAACGCAAGCAAAGTAATTTTATTTAGTATTCGGATATAATTTTGAAGCAAGTCCTTCACGAATGTTTTTTTCTCTTCCCTTCTTCAAATACCATGCGAATGAATGAGGACCAAATACCCGGCTGTCATGAGGGGCCCATGAACTTATGACACGGGTGTGGGGAATAAAGATATCGTGTTCTAAACAAGTTGAATGATTATTTTACCAAGAGCACCTTCTTCCAGGTGGTCTCTTATTATGGTTTCTATCTGCTTGCAAGTATATGGGTATAAAAGAAGCATAAGCTATCTTTCCTGCGGTCAATAATTAACAACGCATGTAGGTTAATTGTATTTTTATCACAATTATTTAAGAGACCATCCACATATTACGTTACAGCTACAGGAGGAGGGGATCATGCCAAAAGTGACAGTACGTGTGAAATAATGTAGATCTCAAAAAGCATGTTTTTGGGGGGTCTGTAAGGGAATGCACCGTTTGAGCACATTATGTATTTAACCAAAAACAAGTTAAAAAGGTAGTGTCTTAGGCCTAGGCCTTTCGTCTGTCTTTGGCCTTTTGTCTGTCGTAGGCCTTTAATCTTGGCTATATCTATAGGACAATATAACAATAATCGACCGAGCGAGCGAAGAGTCTATGCTTCAGCTTGGACGAAAAATCGTTGTTTCTCATGTCCGAATGTTTGGATTTCCCCCTGTTCTCGCCTAGAGCTCACATTTCTCAACCGATTCTCAGGAAGATTTGTGAGTAGGTTCGGTAAGTAAACAGATTTATTTTTGTCGAGTCAGTTTTTCGAAATTTTCAAAAATGGCGGAGATATGTGTTGAAAACCCTAAAAAATTACAAGAAAGAGGTCAGCGTTGACTACTGACTTGGTACAAATTTTATGTTCCGTCCACTGTATCTTGACCTTTACTAAATTCAACCGTTTTGAAACAAACCCGCGAGGTCTACAGCTCACAGAGCCACTCAAACTGCTAGCTTTTAGATTAGTAATAAATTGAATGCTATTAATTATTTTTACAAATGTTATAATTTTATAAATTGAATGATGTGTATATTTGACTTGGAATAAATGGCTTATAATAATAATAATAATAATGTCTACAGGAGAGACGCGAACTTTAATCTCCTTATCCTATCCTATTCTATTAAACAAGCAATATTTGTATATCACTCCATAGTATAAAACAAAGTCGCTTCTCGCTGTCTGTCTCTATGGATGCTTAGATCTTTAAAACTACGCAACGGATTTCGATGCGGTTTTTTTTAAATAGATATAATTATTCAAGAGGAAGGTTTATATGTATAATATAGTACCCGTGCGAAGCCGGGGCGGGTCGCTTGTTAATATATATATTTGCAATCACGTTCTTGAAAACAGCTATAACGATTTCAATGAAATTTAGGGCGAATTATCGATCTAGCATGTCTGGATTTTATTTTCTCCGTATTTTCTCTATTATCACCCGAACAGAGCTCGTTCGCCCAGTCACTGACTGGGAATGGCTGCTGAACTCCTATTTCTCACTATATACGCATTATACATACCATCCAAATACTGCAGTTTGAGATTTTGCTAATCAATAAAAATAAGGCAATAGACGGCTGCCAACTGTCTCTTTGTTTGGCTTTCGTAATACCAATTTTTATATTTATTTCTAATAATTGTTGATTCAGAATTTTGATTTTAAAAAATAAAATTTAACTCAATCGTACTACGGTAAAACACAAGTTTTGATTTTAGTAGAGCTGAGATCCAATACAGTAACTTAATCAACACATATTAGTAACATTTCGCAAGCCGAAATTACGCCCATTTCAAATTTTAACCTTTTATAAGTGAAATACGTTCCAAAATAGGTACTCACATCAATGCTAGAGACAAGGGGTTGCTTCTCCCCGCCAATAACGCTATACGAATACCACCTCCTCCCCAGTCTTTTCAGCAATCTAGAACTGAGGTATAACATTTTGACACAGCACTAACTGTACACTTTGTTCACTAGGCCGTTCCTATTGCATTGCAACACAACGCGCGCTTTAGACTCGTTAGTTGGTAATGATAAGTTTATACACTCTAAATGAGGACGGTTATCACTGCGTGATAGTGTCGTGTTATTTAAAAAATGTTTAAACAAAGAATTAGCGATATTTGTTACTTAATCATTTTGATTGTGGAGTTGTTTGGACGAAACACGAGTCAGATTAAGAGCCAATATTAGGGACTACGAAGGATTAAAAATAACAATTGTAGGTATATAATTGTATACACCGTGGATTTAAATTAAATATCTACTTACTAGAGTACAATAGAATATAAATAGTTTGTTGCCATATAAACACGGAAGTAATGTTGGATACTCTGTAAACGCAATACTTCCTTACTCTATGGTAGCTATTTATGTCAACAGCATTGTCTTTTCACTTTTGCCTCAGTGCTAGTCGAGTCCGCTGTACGCTCCTCTCCTGATCCCGAATTCATTACATAACTGAGCAACGTACCGTCTCCTTTGCACCCTAAACCCATCTGGTTATGGGCCCAGCACGCTCAATGAAGTAAAGTATTAAAAAAAAACAAATATAACATAATAAAAGAAAAAACACAATTAAAACTAAACGAAATTCAGAAGGCAAAGGGTCCAGTCTCAGCGTATGCTGGGCCTCTGCCCAGCACTGTCGCCCAGCGCAGGTTTGCAGACCGGTCTCAAAAAAAAACCAAACTAGAACATTTATGGCTCCTCTACATGATGGCCCACTAGGATGTGCCAGCGTGCAGAGAGGGTAGTGGTGTCAGATGGCTTATGGCGCGGCGATGTCTTTCTCCGTCTAACGCTATGCGTTGCGTCCTGTACGATGGGCCGTGATGGCCCACTGTATAGAGCAGGCTTTAGATGAAACTTAAGGTACAACTGTGCTCGCATGAGGTAGGTACATATGTCGCTTTGGTCAGTTGATGAATAATAACAAGAAACTATAGGGCTTATTATCTATTTATTTAACATATATTTAATTAAAATGACTAAATACAAGCTAACAATGACAGGGGTACTCGCGATAACCTGTACGTGTTTGAGTGTGTACTAGGAAAACCTGTAAAGAAATATTCCTCAGGATTTTTTTTAAGTGGTAAACAAATATTTACACTCATCACTCATGGGATTCGAACCCAGAACCGTCAAGGTCATCAGTAGGGTAAAAGCTAAACCGGTCATAAACAAATTATATATTTGTTTTTTCATAAAAGGAAAAATTGAAAAATTTTTAATGCTCCAAGCCGGATTCGAACCGGCGACCACAGGCATTCATGGCCCGTCGCTACTAACCACCAACTGAGCTATCGCAACAATCTGTCTCGGCCACTAAATCTTTCAATCAGTTCCTTCCTACAACGCCTTAGGGAGGCGTGTAGCGACATCTACCAGAAGACTTAGGCTTCTTAAATTATATAATTGTATGAGTATACGCCTCTGTAATTTAAAAGTTTATAAAGACTGAATATTGTGACGACACTGGACTAATGCCGATGTTACCAGAATCATTACACACCCATTATAATCTCAACAGCAATCTCTTAAGTACCCACATAAATATTGGTATCCAATTTTCCTGGTGGCAATCGCTATAAATGATTGCATTTTTCCTATTCGAATACACCAAAGCCCGTTCATGCGATACATTAGGTTAGTACAATACACTGTAGGTTAGATGCACTTAAATTCAATGCAATATGTTTGCATACGCGTGTCATACCTGCGTCGTGGAACCGAAAAGTCTTAAGAGCTCACTACAGTAATGAAGCATATTCCTGTTCAGAAATTGCACGACAGTAATGAACGGTGCACGGACTTGTTAGCGACAACTAAATGAGCCTTGATCCATATGATATATCTAATTGTTCATATATACAACAAATAGGTTGATATAGTGTGATTACTGGTTTTAAATATATATATCTATACTAATCATACAAATAGGAAAAGTCTGTGAGATTATAGCTTTATACAATGTAAGTTTGTATGTAATGGGTCATTTCGGGAACCGCTTAACGGATTTCAAAAAATCTTTCACCTAATTTTTTTTGTATTAAGCAGTAGGTAACGCTGCTAACGAAATTATACATTTTTAAATTAAAGGAAAAATTGAATGCTCTGAGTGGGATTCGAACCGGCGACTACAGAGGCATTCATGGACCGCCGCTACTAACAGTTATGGTTAAAGAACTTTTTTTATCTCTAAAGGAATTTACATTTCACTTAAAACAGAGAAAATATGCATGATTTTGATTTTACATATTTTAAAGTAAACAGTGAGTAATGGATAATTCCATTTAGGTACATTAGTTTAAAAATAAATATTTTTTTTAGTTTAAGTGGGTAGACCTACATATTAAGAAAGAATCGCAGCAAATGCAATAAGTTGCGATAGACTAAATTATTCTGGTTGATACAATGCATAATGAACTCTAATACAATGTGCTTGTGTGTATTTCACTACAAACGAGTCGCATTTAAATCTGTTCCTACGCCAGTATTTATTTCCAGGGCCGGAGCCGGAGCTAGGTGTTAGATATTTTTTGTTACATACTCTTTTAACTTATTTTTGAAAATATTGAGACTTTTACTTTCTTTTGTATGTTTTGGTAAACTGTTATAAAACTGTGCTCCTTCATAATTTTTTTTTTTTTGCCAAATTGTGTTCGCGCTGGTCTCAGAGACAAGTTGTTAGCACTCCTTAAAGGGCGTAAGTATTCCTTTTTCAGAGTTAGTTTGAAAAGTCAATTGCCAGTGATTTCTTTTTTCTAGTTCCTTCCTACAAACGCCTTAGGGAGGCGTGTAGTGACATCTACCAGAAGACTTAGGCTTCTTAACGGCACCAACGTCAAATTATGTTGAGAAATTGATGGAGGAGTTGGTTCCTATCAAAAACTTAAAGCTATGGACCTAACAATTGCCTGAAAAAAAATTGGTGCTTTTGTCCAGCGTGTCCACATTTACGACGATTTGTTCGAGCACTCTGCCCCACTATTAATGATTATGTTGGTTGTCTAATTTTAATCATAAACAATACTCTTGTGTTGTTTATGATTAAAATTTGACAACCAACTCGTACGATGACGTAAGAAAGGGTTATCGACACAGATCAAATCAACATTCAATTCTTTCCATTTTTACGATGTATAAAATACTAGCTGCCCGCGTATTGCAAAGAATGCAGCCAAAACCGCGGTATAAAATTAAGCCTATAATCATACAGAAAATTCGTTGTACAATCAGGTGAAAGATTTTTTATTTAATTTTAAATTTTTAAATTCAAGGAAAAATTGAAGGTTCCGAGTCGGATTCGAACCGGCGACCACAGGCATTCATGGCCCATCGCTACTAACCAACTGAGCTATCGGAACAATCCGGTTCGGTCACCAAATCTTTCAATCAGTTCCTCCCTACAAACGCCTTAGGGAGGCGTGTAGCGACATCTACCAGAAGACTTAGGCTTCTTTAACGGCACCTACGTCTCAAATTATGTAGAGATATCGTCAGTAACGATGCGCCACCCCATACTATTTTTTTTTAATATTAAGCAGTAACGCTGCAAACGAAATTATACATTTTTACAATTAAAGGAAAAAGCTATAGCACAAAATAATTAATTGAATGAGGGAACGAAGCGAACTAAGCGGCGAACCAGAAGGAAGAGGACAGTAACCTTACGTACGTTTCGCAACCAGTTGTAATGGAAGAATATTCATTATTTGTTAGCAACTAGTTGTGAAAGAGTTTTAACCTATTTTTATGGTTTTTGTCACTATTTTAAACCCTGGTGCACAGACGTCTATGCCAAATCTTGGGATTGGATGTTGATTCAACGATGAATGTCCCCATATTCGTCTCGGCAAACGATTTAATAGCGAAGAGTCTCGACCGACATCCTTAAGAGACTTGATAGATCGCTGGATCCAGGGTCAGATACAGAAGGCAGTACTCCTTCACACTGCGTGGATAGTCAGGAGGTCCCTTTCTCTGTCACCCTGACCACCGGAGGCTTAGGCCACGCCCCGCTGCCATCGGCATCCTAAGTTAAGTTTTTATCATTGACTTACTACCTATTACTACCTACGTAAAGACTGGCAACCCAGAACATTATTCTTACGTCTTACAATCAGGCCGCCATCTTGGAAAACAAAGAGTATGTAAACCTGCAGTAGATGCGACAATTTTCTGAGTTCGGATTCAGTTATGGACATAGCGTGATACACTCGTACTTGTAAAAAAACTACTTATTGATTTATTCACCGACACATTTGGTATTTGTATTTTTTTTACACTGGATATATCTTTATAGTTCCCGAGGATTCAATGTGTTTATACACCATGTTGATGCAATTTGTCTTAGCAAATTGTGTCAGATTTGATGACAAAGTCCTATTTAAGGTCCATGCGGAACCTCAGATATCGATTTTGATAGCAATCGCAGCAAGACAAAAATACTAAATTACGACCATTTTCAGTTTCAGTCAGATCGACTGTTTCTCTGATCTGTTTGATGACCGACGTGTTGCAGTGCAGCAGGCGCACTTGGGTGTAGGCTTTAACTATGGTCACGAGAGCTCTGTGTGTTCTCTTTGTTTCATGATGATTCTGGCCGTCGTTCTCAGGTTGTGCATAGAGTGTAGTAGTCCGCCTCCCGTAGTAGAAAGGCGGATATTTTCAATAGTTCGGGTTCTTCAGTTTTCTGAGGACTTCGTCTCGAGCTTATGCGAGACGGTGGACGCGATGGCTGGACGTGGATTTGATTGACTTCGACGGCGGCGGTGCGATAAGGTGTTGGCTTGACTGTGGGGTTTCTTGTCGTGGCGTGGCCGCAGGTTGTGGGGTTGACTGTGGTGCTTCCTGCGGCAACTGTTCTATGGGCGGTGGCCTTGTCTGCGGGGCTTCATGACGCGACGGCGTCGCAGGATGTAGGCTTGACTGTGGGGTTTCCTGCGACGGCCTCGAGCTGTCTTGACTCGTAGTTGCCGTTCTCGTCGTGGTTGTGGCGGTTTCATCCGACGCTAATTGCTCCATGCGTTCCCTAAGATCATTTGAGCTAGCGTGCGTTTTTCTGACTCCGACCTTGTAATGGGCATCTTCTTCTAAAAATCCGGAACGCAATAGACCAGCATGTACGGGACGTACACCTATGACTGGTTACGAGTTTTAGATTGAAGGAAACGCAGTAGTAATTTTTTGTAAAGGTTGGTTCGAGTCGTCGGCGGGGAATAAATGTGTTACTATTTTTATACTATTCGGCTCGAGGGCCTACCTCACCCCGCTCATATTTATTTGGCAATAAATCTTAAATGATATACATTGTTTACTTAATTAGTTTATACACTTACGCATTGCTATTACTCATACTCGTAATCATACAAGATCCGCCCGCCCGCCGCTATTTCCGCGTCTGCGGAGGTTTTTGGGTATTGGTATTAATGTCCCTCGTCCCCCTCAGACCCCTCAGAGCGCCCTCAGTCGCGGTTGCGGCGGCAAGCGAATAGGATCCAATGAGTTTCCTATTAATTACATATTCACGAAATGGAAACCTAGTGTTATCCATTAGGAAACTCATTGTACTCTATTTTATATTCCCAACTAGCTTCCGCCCGCGACTTCGTCTGCGTGGTCCCGAGATAAAAACTATCCTATATTTTAATCCAGGCTATAAACTATCCTGGTTCAAAATTTAATCCAAATCGGTTGAGCCGTTGCAGCGTGATTGAGTAACAAACATCCAAACATCTAAACATCCAAATTTTCGCATTTATAATATTAGTAGGATTTCGGGTATGAATAAAAGGCGAGATCGGCAAGTGTTTATTTCAGGTTCTACTTATAGACTAGACTACTTATAGACTCTACTTATAGAGAGATTATTAGACTGTAAAGTTAGGATAACAAGTTATTATAATGTAGGTATTCAAGGTATACAGGGTATTGACGTTCGCGACTAACAATGTACGTACTCTGGATTTAGATCGTCCTGCACAGTAGTCTCATGAGAGTATGTTGACATGCGCAAACTTATGCTAGGTGATATCTACTCTAGTAATATAACTTAATGTTTTTTATAATGATTTTATATTGTGTATGTGTAGTTCTATATTTTAATTTTAATAACCTAATATAGGGTTACCCTCATCTGGCAGAATATTGTTCAGAAATACACTCGGCATAACATGTTTCGCAGAAACACTTTCGGTCGAATGGTAATTTTGCATAAAGCTATAGTTGGCAATGGCATTACTACTACCACGCACACGACACATTTTGCAGCACATTGTTTTGTAGAACATTACTTTGGCCGACTTTGGTTTAGCATCATTTTATGGACCATAATAATCCTATAGCATACTATTATAATAGCATAATTCCCGGCTCGCTATCAAAAAGGAAATACAGACCCAGAGTCACCGTTAGGTGCGACGACGAGCGAAGCGAGGAGGAGTGTTTTGCGACCCTACGCGCGCTTTTAGGTGTACTGCGACCCTACGCGCGCGAACTGAGCGAGCGGAGCGAGCATGCCGCGGCAGCGGCCGGCGAAGCACCAGAACCGATCTTTAGGGTTCCGTAGGCAACAAGGAACCCTTATAGTTTCGCCATGTCCGTTTGTCGTTTCGTGTATTGGTGTAATCATTATGCAATAAAATATCTGCGAAAGTACTATTTGTTTAGAAGACAGTTATGCTCATCAACATTATGCCAATATAAGATTCGATGTTATAAAAATCTGCGAGATGATATACGCCATAGTATACTCTGCGTAAGGTGTTTCTGCCAAACGTTACTTCTGCCAAGTATCATTATGCAAATCAAATATATAAAATATATGTCAATAAAGTTTCTGCAAGACAATAGTGAACCCCTAATTTAAGACATAAAATTAATCAAGACATAACAATAATAATAATAATAGGCTGGATTATTCCCTGTAGCTTTACTTGGCAAATTAGATTTTCCCGCTCAAAATATCCCCAAATCCCCTTCCCATCCTAGGGGGCTGGTATTCAAAACAATATTTTCGTAACATTCCTTTTAAATTGTACGAACTGTTTTCCATAATCCAGCATTGTCTGTTACCTGTCTGTCACTCACTCACAGTCAGAGTAAATATTACATGCTCAAAACCTGAAAATAATGTTTAGACGTCTTTTGTACGCATATTAAAGGTACCCCATTCCATACATTTGAATTTTAACGGACTGAAATGTCTACGCTTCTTCGTTTATCTTGATTATTAAAGGGAAATATTATAAAAGTTTTACTTATTTCGATCCGTAACTGCTTTTCAAACACAGCAATACAATTTACTTTGCGTTTCATGTTGCCGTTGCTTGAATTCGCATGACAATAAAATTAACGCACGATTTTTCTAATCCTATATGGTGTAGGGTATAGTATAATAAATACCGAATACATAAATAACTCTATGTGTAGTAGCGTATGCAAGGCCCGATTCGATCAAACTGGAATAAGGACTTTTTATATAGGTCCATGTCTTTTTATAATACTACACCACGTCGATGGCGAAAAAGCTACGGCTCTCCTGGTATTCGGTTAGCGTAGTCTGTGGACGCCTGCAACGCCATGGAACACGAGTCGAATACGCGATGCCGAACTTAAACATTTTATTTCAAAAAACTGAATCGACAAGAAGATTCTATATAATTCTTGAACCTGCGAAAATGCGACCTGTAGAGGATAACACGAGAAGAAGAGCCGGACAGACGGCGGACGTACGGAAGAGTTTTGGCCTAAGCTGAAAGGGACTTCGTTCCCTTCGCTCGCTCACTCGCTCAATAACCCGAAGTTAAAGGTCAAATTGATTTATATTTGCTATATTGTAATAAACTCAAATACTGGGTACTAAAGCTCCAAAATGCAAGTAAGTCTAACATTATTTTTAGTGTCGTAAATACATTGCTTGCCTAAATCCAAAGCGAGTATTCGAAGCCCATGTATGTTTGGCTTTGGCAGACTTATAGAAAAGTTAGTATCGCAGTTAATGAAGTATAGCTAAGCCAAGCAGATGGGATTGTACACAGACTAAAACGAATAGGTTAGGTTACTATTAGTAATACTATTAGTTAATGTAATTTGATACGTTGGTGCCGTTTCAGAAGTTCTGATTCTTTCGCGGTCAGTCGATGTTGCTTCGAGCCTCCCTAGAGATTGCAATTTCGAACCTAGATTGATAATTCGAGATCTCGCGTTAACCCTTTTCTTTACATTGTATCATATATGATACACAATTTGTGATGTTCTTTTTGTATTATTGTAACAGATATATTTTTTTGGCTCTACAAGGCGCAAACGAGGCTCGAACTCACATCTTTTTGTTATTTTCCAAGAAAAGGTTTAAAATTCTGATTTCGAGATTAGCGGTTAACTGAGAAAATATCGAGATTTCCCATATTTTTTTAATATTGCGTTATTTTGCTAAAAACATACTAAATGCGATTAATAATACCCATTTAAGACATGGCTATTATATTTTGAACATGATTCACAACATATATTGAATACCTACTAAAGAAAAAAAAAATTGACAGAAAGTAATCGGATTTTTTTAGTACAACTAAAACGTAAAAGATGTGCACATAAGAACCCACACTAACTGCGATTATGAGAATAAGCTCTTTTTAAGCATTTAGTACCTGCCAACCTTTACTTCCTTGTCCGACAAGAATTATTAACATACACTGCGTACTGAAATCTCGTCGAGATCTCGATTATATCAGTCGAGTTCTGGACTGCGAGATTTCCTGCCACCGAGATTCAATCTCGAAGCTCGAGATTGCATTCCCAAAGACTCCATAAGGTATAATTAGAAAAGTGACATCGCCATGAGTGGATTGCACGGTAGCTTAGTTGGTTAAGAGCAGTGGACGGGTTCTAGGGCTCGCGGGTTCAAATCCGGCTCATGGGGAATACATTTTATTTTACCTAGATAAAAATTGACTATAAATGTTGTTTAGGCACGGTAACGTAACAATTTTCGACTCCATCATTCAAATAATTGACACCTTGCTTGTGACCTTCATTGTAATAACTGAAGGTGCCAACTATTGCGGCAGTGTCGGGCACTGGGATATAACTAGCTGCCCGCGCAGTTGCGCCTGCGTATTACAAAGAACCCAGGCAGTGCCGCGTGATCAAATAGTATAGACTATCCATCCCGAAGTATCCATCCCGCTATAAATTATATCTTTAATATGAAAGATCGATTCGTTAAACGACTATTAGTTAAAATTGTTGAAAGAAGTTGTAGGTTATCTAAAAGACCAATATTTCTTACAAATGGCCCTAACTGTTGGATTTAACGTGAAAAGGGTTTCCAGAGATTTAAGTGCTAATTTATCATTCCCGCTCCTGAAAGTGCGCAGCATTAAAAAAAATACCTACATAAACCCACGCCTACAGCATTCCCGAAGGGGAATGCTGTAGGTAGAGCACTATGAAAATAATTTTCTGTCACATACATCGAACCGTTGTTGGTTTATGAGTAAATTTGATATTATAGTGACAGGTTACATTACCACCAGTGTATTTTGATTTAATTTTATCTATAAGATAACTTACCTAGGATATTAACAGCACTGTGGACCCCAGTTATCTTAAATAAAGGATTTATTATTATTGTTAATGTTACAAATTTTAAAACGCTGATAAATTATGAAATTTTCTTTTTTTTTCAGTAGGAAACAGAAATAATAGATTTTCGGACAAGTGTGTCATCTGTCATAAAGATGTCTCTTACATCCGCTTTAAAATCAAACTGGAATGTGTATGGTAAAACTCCCTTTTCTAGTATGAATTCACTTCTCTTTGTATTAACTAGGCACAAAGAGAAGACAAAGCCATACTTTAATAACTGAGTGCAAGTACTAACAAAAATTGTTAGTACCGATATAACTTTTAATTTGAACCTTGCTACTTTAACAATAGAGTAAGTACTCAAGTAAAGTACCTATTTATTAAACATATGGTTTTTTTTATTTCGAAGCGTTTCGTGTTTATACAATGGTATTGTCTTGTTTTACCGATGGGTCTTAAGATAATATCCTGTCTAGAAAAGGGATTTGGACTATAATCCTACTATATAATATTATTATCTTATATAATTATAAAATTGATAAATGCGAAAGTTTAGATGTTTACTTTTGTTACTAAGCACGCTTAAGCGGCTCGACCGATTTGGATGAAATTTTACACGAAGAAATAGCCTGCTTTAAAATATAGGATAGTATTTTTATCTTGGGTCCACGCAGACGAAGTCACGGGCGGAAGCTAGTAATATGCTTCGAATGGACGTACGATACGTTTTTAACTATTGCGGTTACAGCCCACACACGTGCTAGATCGTATCTAGCTAGTTTATCTTATTAGTTGTTATCTTAAACAGTACAAAGACAGCATTTAACTACCCCGATAACGTTTATTGCCACATGCGACCGTGGCATGTTGGCAATTGGTATAACAATTATTTATATCGCTATATCTGTACGAGATTAAAATTGTAATCAAATAGCGGACAGCGAAGTACAATGAACGAAACCAACCTACCAAGATTAGGTAAATAAATAAATAAACATTTTGCGGACAATCTTACACGAATCGACCTAGTCCAAAACTAAGCAAAGCTTGTACTTAGTATTGGTACTAGACGACGATAAACATAATTATATAGATAAATAAATTTTAATTTTAATTACATTGAAAACATCCAAGACTCAGTAACAAATATTCGTGCTCATCACACAAATAAATGCCTTTACCGGGATTCGAACCCGGGACCTCTTGCTTCGTAGGCGGGGTCACTACCAACTAGGGTAAAGCAGTCATCATGAAACGTCCCAGTGAGTGCTCGATAGCAATATAAAGTTAGCAGTTGATTGACGCTTTCAATATTAGTTCATAAGTATAGAGGTGAACTATTATTACTTAAGTGTCAACTATTAGTTTAAGAGTCAAACATTAGGACGTTTAAAAATTGTACTCAAGAAAGGGGGGTTAAAACAATTACGAAATGGCAGATTTAACCGTATTCAAAGGGTCAATAAGTTTTTTTTTCGTAAAGATATAGTTCAGATTTAATGTCAAAAACTGTTTTTTCTATGACTTCAATGATCCATTTCGTCCACTTTCCTTATTGTATGAGCTAGAAATGAACAGCGGACGAATTGACGAAAGGAATGGTACAATAACGATCTCAACATGCATTCAACGAATGAATAGACAATAAAAAATATTTATATTATTATTTTAGTAACAAAGTTCACTGTCATTGATAATTATCAACGACCTCGAATTGGTTTAACACAATAAAGATGATATCAAGCATTAAATTTGTTTATATAACACAAACGTATATTATCAAGTATTAGGTTGGAGGACATGACATAGTTCTATCCGGGTTACTCCAAAAAATACCTACGAGAAAACTACATTTTCATTTATTGATGAGAGACAGAGAGTCTTGCTAAGTTAAAAAAGTCGGGTCTCCACTTCTATCCTCGTCACATACGGCCTTCTGGCTTGGGACGGCACGGCACATACACAACCGCGTACAAGTGGTTTATACTGAACATTGCATAAAACAGATGGAAAACCACATAACCACAACATGAACGCGTACTTTAATCTGTCTGTACATTGAATTCGTTAACATATTAAATTAAAATTAGTTGAAACCATGTTCATTTCTCTAGTTTCTCTTATTTAGTAGGTACTCATTAAAAATTCATACGAAATGCTCGACATATTTCGGAACTTTCACCAAACGAAATTGAGGACGTTGAGGTATCTATATAAATTTTTAGCGAAATCATAAATAGTATTTGCGTTAAAATCCAAAGCCAAAATTTTAACTCAAAGCTGCTAATGCGCCGCAAGCTCAATGAACAGGAATTTAAATCATCCCTTTTTTTTTTTTGATTCGCTACATTCCGTAAGAACTGCTAGTTCTTACTTGCATTAAAATTGAGGGCACCTTTTAGCTCGCAGCGATCCCCTTTTTCCCTGACTCCTTCATTACTCACTTTGCGTTATACTGACTGACTTTAAGTAGGTACCTATTTCATATCTTAGAACTGGGTAAGATCACTTCTGTATTTGCTTCTTGTGAGTGGGCATTTTCAATAAAACGTGTACCCAATTAGCGTGAGTTGTTAAATAAAAATTAACTCAGTGTCAGTTTTGTGACGACAATTAAGCATTCAGTTTGTAAAAATATTCACTTTTTCTGTTTAATTTATAAAATTGATATGCATATCACGTTAATTAAATGTGATAAAAGTTCATTTTCACATCATTTGTATGCTTAATTGTCGTCACAAAACTGACACTGAGTTAATTTTTATTTACCTAACAACTCACGCTAATTGGGTACACGTTTTATTGAAAATGACCGAGTAAGCAGCTATTGTATAGTGTTTTAATTTAAGAAGGTCAGAAAGAACTTCACTACTCCTTCTTTGTACTCGGACTGACTTTCCTATGGACGTAAAGGTATAGGTACGTACGTCCGAATCAAGTAATAATAAAGTCACATCCAGAATGAGAGCTTCGTATCCAAAATTAGTTAAGCAACTATTTTAGTGACTTTTTATAAAGCCTATCCTATACTATTAAACAAGCTATATTTGTATATATATTTGCAATCACGTTCTCGGAAACGGCTTCAACGATTTCGATGAAATTTGAAATGTAGGGGGCTTACGGGGGCGAGAAATCGATCTAGCTAGGTCCCATGTCTCGGGAAATTCGTTTTCTCCGTATTTTCTCTATTTTCACCCGAGCAGAGCTCGGTCGCCCAGGCAATAAATATTTAAAACGAAGTTGTGCAATTTTTACTGAATGTAGGTATTTAGAATATGTTCAATTGCTCTTGAACGCATTTTCATACACGAACAGCGTTATTTGATCTTGCCCTTGAGTTTATTTTTCTATGTAGGTACCATAAATGTATCATAAAAGGAACAACTTTACTCCCAGAGCGAGTCAAACGTAAGATTGAGAAACAAAAACACTTTTTTCTTCAATGCATGGATTAAGTAATTCACTAATGCTTACAAGAAAAACACGAAAAATCGTCGTCATGTTCAAAAGGCCGTATACGCCTTGGAAACTGTGTTAAGTTACGCCGATTAGACAGCGGGTTTTTGAATGGGAATTCTTTGAACAGCTAAGTCCATGATTACTCCGACTCTCTTTGATATTCGTGTATTGGGGGCAGCTTAATGATGAAAGCTTGTTACCGCATTACTAAGGGCCTGTTTTCTGTCATTTTACCAAAGATTTTTAGAAAATACGCCCCCATTGAAGTCACGGAAAATAAGTTAAAGTCTTCTCAATAGAAAAATATAGCCGTGATTTATTTTGTTCGGGAGACTATCCGGAATTAGAATTGGTTCACTAATGTTAGACCAAACAACTTTTGGCCAAATTTTTTGATTTGACGAAAGTTTCATTTGACCTAATGCATTTTTTACTTAAATAGAAAGCTTTATAGGATTATTATAAAACAAACCTAACCTAACCTAATGACTTCTATTTGATGATATTCAAAGAATACCAGAAAATACCACTGTTTTGACGAAAAATGCATTAGGTCAAATGAAATATTTGTCAAATGATACTTTGGCTAAAAGTTGTTTGGTCAAGAGACAGGACCCCCGTTCCGTTACTTAAAAATCCTTACAAGAAGACTGGAATTGACTCAACCGTTTTCTATTTTATTTACCTCGGAACAACAATATTATATTTGTCTTCGTATGTTAGCTAAATAATTTTATTACAGTAATGCTAACAACAAAGAGATAAGTGAGTAGGAAATATAAACTTGTTTCCTATGCAAAATAATTCCGATACGCGTCGTAAATTACTAGACTTTGCCCTTACACTCTGTGCAAGCGTGCTGTGCGCAATGCACATTGAATACAATAGTATTAGTAACATAAATGATGTATACAAATCGTTGTTTCAAGCTTTGGCAATAACAATGTGCAATCGTTAAAATCTTAAGACTACGTCCGACTTTAAGACTCGTGAGATGTTGATGCCACACAAGCGCGCTCAAAAAGTATTCACTATCAGCGTAGAGGTTTTTCGAGTGTCGATGTCAAACATGAAGGTATATTTTTGACATCGACTGTATAGTTATAAATGGTTTGTACACATTTTATAGTTAGCGGAACTTTGAAAGGGCTTATGAGAACATTTAAAACTACGTTATAGGTAACACATGTAGGCATGTGAAAACTTAAGTATGTCACAAGTGAATTTCAAATAGTAGTTAATCCATATTTACACATAAAATAAATTATTATAGAAGTTACTCACATTTAGCTGAAATCCTTTAATACTAAAATTCTTCGCTTGATTTATCCTAAAATTGTCTCCAAACAGGCGATTCTGCACGCGCCCCCTCCTCAGAGTTAGTAACAAAGAATTATAACACATTTTCACTGTTAATTATTACCAATGATAATTAATTAAAAATATGCCATTAACACCTTTACTTAATAAATATAGTCTTTTGCTTTTTTATATCGTCTTTTGTTTTATTATGTAGTCGTTCGTTTGTTTTAATTTAGCATGTTCACAGCGCACTTCCAGGTTGCTAGTGTAATTGACTATGATGTTAAACGGCCGATTGAACTAATATATATATATAATATCAACATTATAGTGATGTGACGCGAACGCGAGCGATAACTACATACGGGATGTCACAATTTATATGGATAATATGCTTCGATGCGGTCATCGACAGTAGTAACTAATCATTATAGATCGGTATCTACATATAATGATTAGTTACTACTTACTTTTGTACTTGGTGAAGAATATGCTTAAATAACGCCCGGTAGAAAACCGTCAAATGTGGTAAGTATGAATTTTTGGTACAAGCTTTTATTGCGAACTGTACTTCTCTGTATACCAACATCAACTCATTGTAACGATCCTAACGAGCCCAAGCTCAATGGGGTTACGTCGGTTAATACCTACTGAATTCCCATGGCCACCTTCTGTCTCCATCATCAGATCAGATCAATTGTACCATAATATTGAATTGTCATCCAAACTATATGCTTACACCCAAAATTTCAGCTCAACTGAGTTGGACTTGGTTGAGGTTACTGTTCTAAAATTCAGTTCCCAGATTTTTCCCTCACTAACGAACTGACTAACTAACAAACGAAAAGTTAATAAAAAAAGCTTGTAAAATAATAATAAAAAGCGTTATGTAGGTATTGTTTGTTATTGGTACTAAAGATTAAGGCTCGGTTGTTTCAAATCGTAGTCGTAAGTTACGTCCGTTAAATTCTGTATGGAAATTTTTACAGTTCTCTATGAGTGACAGCTGCCGGCGCCATTCTTAGCAGAGAGGGAGAGAGTAGTTAAGGTGCTGATTCGAGTCGATGCGCAAAAAACACGCCCCCTTGTCAGAGACATGCTTATGCCTTCTGCGCACGCGGAAAAACACTCTTCGGAAATGGCTTTTTGAACATATTTCGATAAATATCTAACTTAGTGAGGTTTTATTTATAACTATTTCATTAAGTGGGATTATAGATGCGGTAAGATACCATTGTATAAACGTGATTGTGTCGTAAAATAATGTATTGTTTGACTAGGCTGAGTAAAAACGGATAAATAAGGTCCCAACTTTGGTTAGAAATTTTAAGGATACGTGTATCGATTAAGTCAGATAAATAATTATATACTTAGTCTAGAATCATACATCTGAAAATGTACTTGTTTGTATGTGTTATTGTTGTATAGTCAAAACATGCTATAAAAATGCGATTACTTCCAATTCACGGCCTTAAGGCTCGACCTTTGAAATTTTCGTGAAAATGACTTGTTTAGTAACCATCTTATACATTATAACGTAACAATTTACCGTCGGAAAAAATATATTATAATCTGCAAGATATGAGAATTAACATAGTTTTCGTAGAAATTCATTTTAACAAAACAAAGTAGAGAAAAAAAAATCTAAAGTCACCCCTATTTTTTCACCTGTAATCATTTTACTGCTCCATCTTTTATCAGAAAAAGATGAAATTTCGATCTTCGTCAAAAAATAATGAACAAGAACTTTGTTTTGTTACTTACTTGAATTGAAAAAGAATTGAAAAGTTATGCCCAGAAAACCAGTTTTTTGGCCTAAAATTGTTCAACTTTGATGCCAAATATCTCGAAAACAATAAACTTTGAAGTAAATATGGGATACTATATGCCCTTTTTTACACCGTACGTCTGCCTTTCGTGGCAGCTTTCGTTTCGCTGCAACAAAGTGTTGGAACGACTTACCACCCCCAATAAGAAATTCTAATAGTGTAGTATCATTTAAATATTCCCTTAAGCAATATTTAATTAAAAAACAAAAAGAATAGGCAGCCGTGACGTTATCAAGGGTCAAATTATAACTAACATTCTTTAATTTAAATTTTCCCACCACGGTTCAAACGCTCGCACAAACACACACACACACATACTCTTATACACTCCCTAATGTTTTATTTTACTGCATGTCTTAGTGACAATTACCCCGGTAGCCAGGCGCCACTGAAAATCAGCGCTGCGAAATATAACCTTACGGCTTGTACTATTATTTATTCTGTGCCTTACGGCTTATTTCGTGGCACAAAGCTGAGTGGCGACCATTTTAGCATGCTTTGATTATGTCTGTAATATCTTGTGTCGTTTATTTCTTATATGCTAAATAAACATATTTTTTTTCTTTCTTTCTTTCTTTCTTTCTTTCTATATTGCTTAAAGCAGTTGTTGTTAATATAATAAGCTACAAAAAACATTAGAAAACTAAGGGATTCAGATCGAAGGTCATTGGCGTAGGGGAGCCCCTTAACAGGGGCTTGTTAAGTCTTATAAAGAAGGATCATGCTGTATAATATGTAGTGTAATATTGTCGAGTGTATTTATAGTAAATGACAAGTGGAAAACATATAAACTAGAGTATGTACTAGTGGGACAATTGTAAGTACCTAAGTACTAAATAAACTCACATATATATGATTCGTTATAAATACATATCTATTTATACTAATACTTAGACATATCTGTAAGTTTGCATGCTGGTATGATAGTAAGTTTGTGAGTAGGGGGAATTTCCGGAACTAATCATCCAATTTTAAAATAATATTCACCAGTACTATATAGAATTCACGTAATGGTCATAGGCCTTCTGGACTGTTATTCGCTACGCGCTAATGCAGCTCATCCCGCCGGTCGACCGTCACGAAACTAGACCTCTACCTACGCTTAGTTACTACGCATCGCGGTGTCAAGATATATTTGTGGGTGAGCGTTGAGGTGAGCTTAAAACTAGTTACAGAATTGGGGGCTGGCCGTGGCGGCATTGACATGGGACAGTGTCCTAAGCAGACCACTCATACATTTAAGTTTATAGTCCAAACATAAGAAGCGCTAAACTTAAGTGGCAGTGGGCGGGGCACATTGCACGTAGAAGTGAAAGACTCCCCCCCCCCAAGGTGGACAGATGACAGTATCCCGACATGTCATAATCATATCGGCACAGTATCGCTGCCTGCAAAAAATTGCCGTGTGTAACCGGTTTAAGAACAGGGTCACCAATTTTTATTTTTTATTTGTAACATAGCTTAGTTGCATAGAAGTGACGTCCTGTCCATATGCATAGTAGTTACGGTGAAGTACAAGTATACATCCGTGATAAAGGTCGCGGGAGGCCGCTGGATGCGGGTGGCCCAGAACCGGTCATTATGGCACTCTTTGGGGGAGGCCTATGTCCAGCCGTCTTTCGGGTGATATGATGATGTTAATGGTGATTATATTTAAAAATAATACGCATTTTTAAATACCTGAGGATTCTGAAGAGCAGCGATCAGTGACACGCCGAAGCGAAGTGGCTGTCAACAAAAACACCTTTTTTTTATACTTAAGGAGTACCAACAGCTACAAACACATGATATACGTCTTACATAGTAATACAAAGCCAATTAAAGGAACGCACAGATAGAAATGGCATAGATATAAATAAGTTTCTGTCAAAAATTTCATTTTTGGTACAAGCTTTTATTGCCGACTGTACTTTTATGTATACCATCATCAACTACTCATTGAGACGATTCAAACGAGCCCAAACTCCAGTTACGTTAGTTAAATACTGAATTCCCAGGTCCACCATCTGTCTCCATCATCAGATCAGCTGGATGGTACCATAATATTGAATTGTCATCCAAACTATACTAATCTCAGAATTTCAGATCAATCGGATAACGGCAAGCGACTGAAAAATTGGTTGCAAATTACTTAAATACTCGTACATACTTTTAATCGAACAAGTCAAGTTAATATAAAGCTTGTAAAAAGAAAAATGTTTGACACACTTAGCACACAATATCGCACTAGGCATATTTACACTAATACAGAATAGTGCACCAGAAAAAAGAAAAAAATACATAAAACTACATAGCAACTAATTAACAAAGAAGGAACACGTGAGCAAAGTCACACGTACGTTTTTATTTATTAAACTCGCACTGACTCGATAATGTACTTTCAAATATACATTTCAAGGCAAACGTAGCAATAGCAATGTCTGTTACTTGGTAGCACATGGTTGAGATTAGATAGTGGCAGATTTTTTATAAAACTGCCGTTGGAATTGGAGTCTTTTATCTATGGCGGTAGAGTTGCTCTTTGAATGGACAACTTTGATGCAATTCGGCCAACTCGAATGATCTAAATCAATCTCAAAAAAAGAGAAGAATGTGCTACTCATAAGTGCGTTATGTGCATTGGAAGGGTTAAGCAGTTCGCTTAAAATAACGACGCTAACTGACACAGAACAGGCAAACTCAAACTAAAACAGTTTCATTAAACAACAACTGCCATTAATTTGAGAAACAAAACATTGAGGTCATTCATATTTTTTTGGATTGTTTACATTATCATTAAATACTTCAATAAATAATGATAAGGGGGACAATCTTACACAAATCTAACTATGAATTGATATATAAATTACTAGACGACGATTCAATACCTAGATATAAACACTAAAGATAGAAAATATCTGAGACTCAGGAACAGACTGATCCCCATCACATAAGTATTTGCCCTGGGATTTGAACCCTGTCAGCTTCGGGGTCTGGGTCTGCCCACTAGGCTTAATTAAGGGTCATCCAGTTCAGGCTTTTGTAATTATCCCAAAATTTTAAATTTCCGCATATCATTATGTGTGTAAAATATGTTTTCCATATCGGCTATTCAGAAAAGATTAAGTTTTGTTTTGATAAGCGATCACGTTATTCTTTTCCTCCCTGATCCTGTTATTCAGAGAATTTATTTGAAAATTGATTTTAAATTGATTGATTGTTGCCCTCGATTTCAATTTCCATCGAAGAAGGTGTGAAAAGTAGTGTGTGTCACTCGGTACAAAAATTATTTCGGTCTTGGGCGTAAACCCTTGAATCCCTTGTTACGCTCAAGATTCTGCTTTAGAATCTTTCGCTTCATTCAGGTATCAATATACCGCCCTCACCGTTATGCCATTTCGTTCCCAAGGGAACAAAATGGCATAACGGTGAGGGCGTCTCAAGAGACACAATCTACATACATACATTCACGCCTTTATTCCCAAAAGGGGTAAGCAGAGCACATGAAACTTATGTTCCAGCGCTACTTTTAGCTTAAATGTGAGTATGAAAGATCGACAAAATGTGATATTGCAGTGACACAATCTATGTTATGAAAGTGAGAGAAGCGAAAGTGGTTTGTCAGGATCGTAGCAAATGGAGATCCGTGATCTCTGCCTACCCCTCTGGGAAAAGGCGTGATTATTATGTATGTATGTATGTACAATCTATTATTGTAAAAATTATTATTATTATTAGGAATTATTGTTAATGCTTATTCTTTGTATGTTTTGGGTATTTAGGCGGTTCATTATTTATTGTCATTATACATACCTTGTCGATATTCATCTCCTCCTGCAGTATTTGCTGTAATACACGAACGTACGAATAAAGATTGTGACAATCGAACACTATCACGAAGATCAGAGTTTAGGTTTAATTGGAACTAAAAGTCTCGGGTTATCGTTATACTGTTATTAGTGTCGATAATGAGCGTGAACGGTTGAACAATACACGAGATGCTTGGTACAGTTGGCAATGCAGTATACATCGTAATATCGCCGGCAATATTTCTACTCTACCGAATCTACCAACTACGCTAGTTCGACTAGTAGAGAATGCCATTCGACTTGTGCACGATAAGTTTTTTTTGTGTAACATAGATTAACCTCCTGCTTCATAATAGTTACATACATACATACATACATACATACATTCACGTCTTTATTCCCAAAAGGGGTAGGCAGAGCACATGAAACGTATGTTCCAGCGCCACTTTTAGCATACATGTGGGTACAAAATATCGACAGTGATATTGCAGTGATAGGTTGCTAGCCCATCGCCCACAACACACTTCAACCCTGGTCCCTTAGTCGACTTTTACGACACCCACGGGAAGAAAGGGGGTGGTGAAATTCTAACCACACACTATAACTGTTTAAGCTAAAATGTTTTATATATCCCCTTCTTTCAAACACATTTTTTTTGTCGAAGTGAAAGATCGAAACAAACGAATGTTATCGGCATTTTAGGTCAACTAGGTTTGATAAGCGTTTATTAATAATGCCTTGGTGTAGGAAAATAATATAAATGAAGAACTTTTTAATATGTGCATATATGGTTTACAACAAACTCACTGTAAACTTGAAAATGCTCAAGGGGAACGTTTTTAAACATACTTGTAGCCTCACAAATTGGATTTTAGACCGTTGTTTTTACAGTGGCAAAGCTTGCCTCGAGCAATTAATTAAATGAATCTACGTTAATTGTATGAGCCTCTTAATTAAATTAATTATTGTTATTGTGACTGTATCTAAATCATTCAAATATTTTGATTATTATGGTATTATCCAAATTATTCATGACATTTTCAATAGATTTTTTAAATTGTGATTTTAGTTGAAAAATTGACATTAAATATTTTTTTCACCTCAGCAGCTCGAACAACATATTTTGCTTCGTGAAAACAGCGTGCAAAATGAGATTTAGCTCACTCCGTGAGACAAAGTAGCTTTTTTTGATGCCAAGCACTGACTTTTCATCGTATGTAAGTAAGTTTAAATTACCAAAATAATGAAACGAAATTTCAATTGAAGAATATTTCAATAAATACATGTCAGAACTAACTTCGTTTTTCATTATAAATATGTAAACATGAATCCCATAAAAAACATTCCATGTAAAAGAGGCCAATTCTCGAAACTCTTCCACCGTAAAAAGTTGTGAGGTATTTCGTAGAGCCAAGTCTCTCTGGCATTAATATTAATCTTTATTTGCTTGCTAAATGAAATTCTGCAACTTGGCAATCACACAACTTTACTGCATTTATGGATTTTTGCATACCTACCTAAAACTATGTAGTATTTCATTGTCAGTTTCAGTTTTTTATTACGATTTAAACTGATTCACTGTTGTTAAAACACTTTATTAACACCTGAACAACCACTGCTTATTCTGCACTGATATACTTAACAATAACTATTTCTTGACAGGTAGACAACTGCTCACTTCCCGCGCCACGCCATTTTTAGAAACACACAGACACAGCTAATCAAGTTTAAATATTCTGAACTTGTAATAGACCCCATACGATGAAATGTCAGTGCTCGGCATCAAAATTAAAAAGCTACTTTGTCTGACGGAGTGAGCAAAATCGCATTTTGGACACTGTTCTCACGCAGCAAAATATGCTTGTTCGAGCTGCTGAGGTGAAAATAACTATTTAATGATTTGCATGCCTGCTCACAGGCTAGATTCACTGTGCGCTCCATTTTTGTAAGAATCCTCTGAGTGTATCTGAAGGAAATATTTTTTCTGATTTCCATAATTAAATAATGAGGAAGGGTGGTAAAACAGCATCTGATTACGCTTTAATTAAACGTCACTGTGCACTACTCATAGTAACGTTTTTCGGACTAAATACAATCTTTAATTAAAAAGCATATTCATGTTATTACCTATCATGACTAATTGCAATTTATTTTGCATTGAATGGAAGGGGATCGAATAATTGAACGAATTCCCCGTTCATATAATAATGAATACAATACAAAAGAAAGTACTTAAGAGCGTTTCTAAAAAAAATGCCACTACATTTTTTCGGAGATTTTCTGCAAGTTTTTTGTTATTTCTACTCAATATCACGATTTCTTTCCATCCCAATAGGAGAAAAAAAGTGTCCCAAAATGTCCATACATTTTTGAACTTTCCTATTGAGTTACCCTAAAAATTATAAGGTAAATGGTAACACAATAGGAAAAAATTATTTGGGACACTTTTTTGTCCTACCAGTGTTGAAAGAGCTCCTGATTCTGATTGGAAATAGTTAACATAAAATTCCTAGAAGTACAATTAATAATAGTGGCATATTTTTTTGAGAAATGCTCTTAAAACAACGAGTAAGTATGCAAGTAGGTACTTTATTAAAGTTTTTTAGAACCGCTAACAAATTGCTTGCTCTTTTCCTTTTTCCAACAGCGCAAAGCTGTTTAAATTACGAGAGACTTGTACTTCAGCTACTTTTGTGGCTGACTGTACATATTATTGTAATGTTAGATCTCCACAGTTAACTAAATTAAAGTAAATTAAATTCTCACGCCTTAAGATACCCGGAACAATACATAAATGAGAAATGAGGGCGATTCTAAGGTGGGTACACATTTAGGCACACTACATAATTCCGAAGAGACATTTGTCCGAAAGCATATATACACCATACATATTTTATTACGAATTTCATAATTCCGTAAACCATGTTCCGCTGAAGGGTTTTATGATTTTTTTCAGGGATGCTAATGCTAACCTGTATAAAGGCTACAACATAACCTTAATAAATATATTCCATTAAATCATCTGCGTACAAATTATTAACAAGCATTCGGCCTGTCCGGTGGTAAGCGGTCACCGTGCGTGATGCCGAACCTTTAAAAATGTATTAAGTAAACCATTTTTTTAAAGAAATACATACATACATACCTTCACGCCTTTATCCCTAAAAGGGGTAGGCAGAGCACCTGAAACTGGTGTTCCAAACTGACTGGTGTGTGTGTGGTTTAAAGAAATCCTTACAAAAAATAAGTTTGCGTAATAACATTTAAGCGAAATGAATCGTTAGGGCATAATGACACGCGGAAAGTTAGTAAACCACATACAAAAGTGCTCATAATATGTGCATAAATATATTTAATAAACTACCTGCCGCACTTAGAATACTCCGTGTTCATGAATTTAAATCAAAATTGCACAAAATGTTAGCATAAAAGTGGTTCTATACTATTAAGGATTTTTTTAATTATAAATTTGACGATACATGTGACATAGAATAATATTGGACTGTTATTATTATTTAATTTAATTAGAATTTTATCAATGGTATTTATATAAATCAATCTAATTTAGTGTAGCTAATAATGAAGCATGCGATAAAATAATGTTTAATATTTATTTCTTTATTTTATTAGATCACTAGTATGCTATAATTATGTGATGTAGTCTATAGACTAAGTGATCAAATCACTGACCTAAGTTTTCATGTGCCTGACCTGGCTGAATATATTATGGGAAGAAACATGTATAGATATTTAAGACCTTATGTACCATATATTCATTATGAATAAACCATTCATTCATTCATTCATTCAAAATATGTACCTACCCACTATTCACTTCACACTAAATCTCTATTTCATCAAGCGCCATTTTAAACTCTATTTCATTTCGAACAAAGAAGTTTTGCAAGAGTTGTGGAACGCCCTGTTGAAAACTCGTTCTGGATCGCATTTAAACGTGAAATATTCCGAACCAGGGGAAATGTTCTATGAGTTCCTGAACTTGAAATTCAGAGGTTTTGATAAAGATTTTGTGAGTTAATCCGAATCGAATGAGGTTTGCCTAACTTAACCTAGTTTTTAACCGACTTCAAAAAAAGGAGGAGGTTCTCAATTCGGTTGTATTTTTTTTCTTTTTTTTCAATGTTGTTTTCCTCAGAACTCCGTCATTGATGAGCCGATTCGTAATTTTTTTTATTTTTGTTTGTAAGTGTATGCTTCCAGGTGGATCCCATTTTTTCAAAAAATCAATTGGATGATGCGATCCATGAGGAATTGAGGGAACTCCTCAATTATGTTAGGCACGCGTGTAGTGATTTTGGTATTTTCTATTATAACTCGTGTATTTACACCCGGAAATCATAAATTTGGTGAAGTGGAATTGATGATGAAGACCACAGATGACTTATGGAATTCCTCAATTATGTACTTAAAAGTACAAAAGTATATAACAGATTCTGATAAGATTCCGTTGAAATAGCAACTAATGAAGTGCCAAAGGTGATCCTTGTGGAATCGACGGAAGTCCTCAAATATTATCATATATATATCATAAACAAAAAAATATATAGTTTACATCAATTTCTAATTGGGGTAATTGGCGACCCCCGATCTTAAACCGGTTACACACGGCAATTTTTTGCAGCGATACTGTGCCGATATGATTATGACAGATCGCGATACTGACGCGCGTTAGTACCTATCGCTATAAAAAGTTGCCCTATACCTATAACCGTTCTATGGCTTTGATTTAATACAGCCACACGTTCATATGCAAGTTGTCAGGCGTCTATGAAATCGCCAAGTGTCGTGTCGCCGAACACGTCAAATGTACATAAAAAAGACCTAAACGTTGTCTCTAAGAGCTAAAACAAAACACGGAAGTAATCTTTGATTAATAACATCCGTTTATTAGTTCGATAATTCTCTTATCAACCACTCAAGAAACGAGCAAGGTTATTTTATTGTTTTGTTTAGATATCTTTAGTATACTCACGTCATTATATCTAGAGCAATTATAACAGGCACGGATTCCCATGTTTTTAAATACGTTTCCAAAGCTTCAATGAAAAACATACATACATTGTCCTATCATGCTAGCTGCCCAACTATTAACACGATAGGTTTTGTGGTCACGTTTTACGGCCCAAATATCGCGGAACGTCACGTGTAACATAACCATAAAACGTATCATGCTACTAGGCCTGGAAAGGTCTACTTAAGTATCTCACTCCAACCAATATATTTCACAACTCTGTCACTGCCAGGAAGAAAACCACGGGTTCGGCTAAGAGCGTAGCGATTCTTAGCAGTAAGTGTGTTATGTTTTCCGTTCGTCAGCCGTTGCCATGGTGTATAGACGGCCTAACACCTTGTAAACTTTTTAGTAAGAAAATATACCATAAATACCGTTGATAATGACATTACTTATGACATGACACATATTTAAAACAAACAAACAAGACCATGGTATTGGTGTAAAAATGCAAAATTTTCTGTAAATTAGGATAGTTGGTATTCTGAGCCACCAGTGAGGATGCCTGAGCCGTGCCCAGGATGTCAGCCGACCAGAGCGACCGAGAGATACCAGAGGCAATTAACAAAAGAAGAGAAAAAATGTGAAAAAGAAAACGAAAAAGCCCTCAACAGATATGAAAAACAATTAGCAAAATACGAAAGAGAACGACAAAAAAAATTGAAAGATTTAGAGAGGGTTTATATATCAAAGTTGGAAGATGAACTGGTCGGCACTGGTGACTTGGCGGGCAGCCCCAGTTTAATGGGTGCCCCGCCCGGCGACTCTGGAGACCCGTTCTATCCTTGCTGCTGTAGTGGTTTTGAGAATACCTACAAAAACGCTGACCCAATTCTCGACAGACGACAAGATACGTCGAATATCATTAGTATATTTGTGAAACCAGAGCAGCTAGGTTTGGATGTTAAAAGAAAAGCATGGTGAGTTAGCTCAAAAAGTAAATAAGGATCCTGCCTAGGATACGCCGAGTTGAGTAGAAGGACCTGCATTGATCTGTAACTCGCTTGTGATTCTTCTGGAGTCGCAATTGTATATAGGATAAGGTGTCTACTTACCATCAGGCAAGCATTATGCTTGCCACCACTGAGGTATAAAAAATACGGCTGGCCACCGTCGTGGTATTAAAAAAGAGTCTAATTGAGTGCTGGTGCTTGTACAAGGGGGATGTCAGAAAGCTTGACACCTTCCACATGCGTTGTTTACGATGCATTCTCCACATTCGGTGGCAGGATCGTGTGACTAACATGGGCGTTGTACGTAGATCTAACATGCCCGGCATGGAAGCCATACTGATGAAAAGTCAGTTGAGATGGAGTGGCTACGTTAGTCGCATGACAGACTGCAGACTCCCAAAATCTGTCTTCTACTCCGAGCTTAAGGATGGAAAGCGTAATCGTGGGGGTCTGTTTCTGCGCTACAAGGACTTATAAAGAGGAAACACCATAGAAACATAGTCCCCTGTTTTCTCCCTGGATAATGGCAGTAGAGCAATTTTTTTTTCCATAAATCTATGGCTACTATGTTCCTATGTTTTCCTTGTTTTTCATAAATTTATTCTTATAAGTTTGTCAAAAATTTCATTTTTGGTACAAGCTTTTATTGCCGACTGTACTTTTCTGTATACCATCATCAACTGCTCATTGAGACTATTCTAACGAGCCGAACTCGATGGGGTTATGTGGTTTTATTACGGAGTTCCTATGGCCACCTTCTGTCTCTATCATCAGATCAGCTCGATGGTACCATAATATTGGATTGTCATCCAAACTATAGTTATACCCAAAATTTCAGCTCAATCGGTCACCGGGAAGTGGGTCAAATTTGCAACTTGCAAGATTTGACGGACAACTTACTTACATACATACTTTCATACTTACATACGAACAAGTCAAGTTAATATAAAGCTTGTAAAAAGAGATATTAGCCTTCAAAAAGATAAAAAATGACAGATTTTTCGCTGTGTTCAAACATCCAGAAAACAATTTTGACTATATTTAAAAAAAAAAGGAAAACATAGGAACAGGGCCAAAGCCTTTCTTTGGTTTAAAAAAAAAGAAAAGTTAAATAGGTCAAGTTTTGGAGAAGAAATCAGGGGCATACGTAACGTTGTTTTTTTGTACTTTTAATAGGTATTTTCGATCCAAACTGCAGTTGTCTCTATCGCGCTCTGCGGGGGGAGGCTTGAGATTGGCGCGACAGCAATACATTTTACAAATACCTATTTCTTAATTATCTCGACCTTAGTGTTTCCTCTTAAAACGTCATCTCGAAGCCTGCGATATACCTGCTGAGGGCTGGGAGGGTCGCGTCTATGAGACCGGTATGGCGTAATAAATTCAGAAAAGGTGTAGCTTCCTTTGAAGCAGCTCGACTTGAAAACCTGGACCAAAAGCGCCATTTACGGAAGACTCGACCCAGACCATTCTATACATAGACCTACAATGAACAGGGGGGCTAAGTTTTATGTCGGACATTAAGCATTCGTCCCATTCTGGCAAATATGCGAGTGCAAGAGGGACGAATGCTCTACGTCGGATATAAAACCTAGTGTGCTAGGGGGGCAGGGCCAGCTATACTGCACACAATGTGACCGAACATTTAAAACTAAGTTCGGCTTTGCGAGCCATATACGTGCTCATCAGAGAAAATTGCAAGGGTCGCTGTCGTCGGATACGACAAGGAGGACCATACATTTAAAAAAACGCGCACGAATTATAATAAAATAATAAATACTCTTTATTGCACCACGACAAGAGAGAAACATATGACAAAAAATATCTATAAAATCGGCCAAAAAACACGTTTGTTGTATGGGAGCCCCGTTAAATATTTATTTTATTCTGTTTTTTAGTATTCGTGAAAGTCTCAACTGTCTAACTATCACGGTTCATGAGATAGCCTGGTGACAGACGGACGGACAGCGGAGCCTTAATAATAGGGTCCCGTTTTTACCCTTTGGGTACGGAACCCTAAAAAACATGGCTGGCCATGGGAAGGCACTTTAACAAAGCGAATTTAACGTCAGGTGGAAGTTGCGTTCCTCTAAAAACACAAGTCATGGAGACACTTGTCTCATTGTGGATTCTTCTCTAGAGAAAAATGCGCTCCACCTGCCTTAGGGGGGACTTCTTGTCCTTCATATTTTAGTTGATGCGGAGTTTATCATTATACAGGGTGTTTTTTTTAAATGGGACAGTATGGGGGATAGAGGAAAAGTGCCCAAGGAGACATTAGGTGTTTTTTTATGTAAACAAATTGGCACGTTAAAATTTTTGGTCAAGCGTGAGTTGTTCTTAAAAAATTATAAAGTTGGTCAATTTTTTTTTGACGCGGGTCGGCTCTGTTTCATGTAAGGATTATTTCATTCTATGGAAAGAAAAAAATCTGAACAGCAGAAGTTGGTCAAATTTAACATTTACTCAAGTAATAAACCAACTGTATGAAGATTAGTTTTCATTAAATTTGACCAACTTCTGCTGTTCAGATTTTTTTCTTTCCATAGAATGAAATAATCCTTACATGAAACAGAGCTTACCCGCGTCAAAAAAAAAATTGACCAACTTTACAATTTTTTAAGAACAACTCACGCTTGACCAAAAATTTTAACGAGCCAAATTTGTTTACATAAAAAAACACCTAATGTCTCCTTGGACACTTTTCCTCTATCTCCTTTAGATTCGGATTTCCCCATACTGTCCCATTTAAAAAAAACTATATTACGTAGTTTACATGTTCCGCTACCCTTAGTATCCGCTAACCGAATTCACGAGTGAGTTAAATGCTCATATTTGTTACATGGTCTTATTTTATTTCAAACACAATCATTGTATTGGTTATGAATAAATGTTGAATTGGATTGAATTGAATACTAGTAGTAAAACCTGTATTGCCCAAAAGTACCTATATAACAGAGTACTCATATTCAAAATAATTATCATTTGTATAAAGGCGAACTTATCCCTTTAGGGGATCTCTTACAGCTAACCTTAATAGTAGATTGGTTCGCAAAATAATTTATTTACGGCGATATACCGCTATATTGAATCCTATACGAAGTGAAATATTCTACATAGAATCCTGAGCGTAGCAAGAGCTTCTTAAGAAGAAGAATCTTGAGCGTTACGAGGGATTCAGATGTTACGCCCGGAAATAATTTTGCTACCGACACAATACTGCTTTTCACACCTTTTTATGGGCAGAATGTAAATCCCTCGTTTGAGGGAGGGGGCAACAATGACTTTCCTCTAATTAGCAGGATCAGTTATGAAAGCGACTATAAAACAAATTTATTTTTCAGTCAATGCGGTACACGGTCCTGCTCGCTTTGTAAAGAATTATGTAATGTTTGCTATCGTTACTGTTGCTACCTGTTGACAGTATGTGCTATTGTTCTAACGGTCGCTACTGGATTTATTCTTCTTATCAAATAAATTTGTAAATATGAATATTCTTTTATTTCAATGTCTTTGACATACTCGCAAGATAAAATAATTAATGAGTATAATTAACCTTATTTCAATATTCATTTCGCCATCACAAATTAAATTAAACAGTGCCGTAGTTTAAATAGTTTACAGTGATACACTTAGAATAAGGTCAAAGAAAATTTACAGAAAATTGCCAGATTTAAGTCAAGAGCGTTAACTGCATTTTTTTCAGTTTTACTATAAACAAACGTAAGTCTACTTCATTGTTAAATGGTTTTCCAGTGCGGGGGCATTAGGCTTCGCCTGTATCGCGGAGAACCATTTTTAACAGTGAAGTAGAAATACGTTTATTTATAGTGACAACTAAAAACTTAAATCTACATGGTATATAATAAAATCAATTATAGTTATAAGTTAGCCTAAAATTGCCTAAAAGTAAGATATTTGTCGCAGTCCAAGCTAGCTCAGTTCGGGTTGCACAGGGCGGTTCCACAACGCTTCGGGAGCTCAAATCGAGCCATCCGGTTGCCTCCCGGACACTGAAACTACGCGTCATTGCTTTAACTATACCTCAATTTCTGTCTCGAGTTATTGGGTCAGACACGGAAATTTCCAAATTTCGAATTTCGATTTACGTGGTCATACATAACCAAAGAGAATATTGAATATTTATAGGTCATAACACGTTACTGTCTCTTATTAGTTTGTGGTCATAATGCTTAAAGCCTAATCACACTGGCGCGGCCTGCGGTTGCCGTCAATAGTAAATAGACCAGGGGGGCTAGTACGCTAAGTTTTATGTCGGACATAAAGCATTCATCTCATTCTGGCAAATATGGGAGTGCAAGAGGGATGAATGCTTTACGTCGGACATAAAAACTAGTGTGCTAGGGGGGCTGTTGAGTCCATAAGGCTGAAGCTGCCTGCGGTGGCGGTCAATAGTGACAGCTAGTCTTTATGGACCGCGCTAGTCTGTCAGAGGGTATCAGAACGGTATTAAAAGAGACGCTATTCTGACTTCTGACAGATAGTATGTAAACAAACACAAAAAGCCCAATTTTGTAATAAAAATCGTGTGAAAATGTAAATTTTAATATCCCTGGGTTCATAACTATGAATAACTTAAAACGGACAACACCTGGACAAGATCATTATAATTATGTTCTAACCATTCCTAATGCTCAAATAACTTTGTAATCCGCCGACGGGTCTACGAGTCAAAACACTTTAAAACATATCGCAGATTTTTTTTTTCAACACACGAAGATGGACTGCACTTCATATGAAAAGTTCCGTAAATGGCAAGTATCGTATGCCAAAAAACTACAAAAGCAAGCAAAACAAAAAGAAGCGAGAGGAACAGAGGCGGAAAATAAGTATAAACGGGAACTAGCAGATTTACAACAGAAAAGCGCTAAAAAACTACATAAGCTAAGGATGTCGCTCAGAAAAAATAGAAGTCCGCGAGTTATTACAATAAACCAGTGGTAAGTCGCATAGAACATTACTGATCATTCGAGCACAAGTCCAAGATCCAGTAGGTAAATAATAAATTATAGTAGTACACACGGCGATTTTTTGCAACATCGTGAGGAAACCGGTCTAATTCCAATAAGGTCTAGTTTTCTGGGTTGGAAGTTGGAAGGTCAGGTGGCAATCGCTTTCGTAAAACTAGTTCCTCTATTTATTTATTATTTATTACATATAGGTACGCATTTGACCACTATCTCGCCTGATGGTAAGTGATGATGAGGAGGGTGTTACATGCATACCTAGTGCCTATTGACTTTCGTCTTGAAAAGATCCAAGTTATATGTAACTGGGACAAGGTTTGCCTATGCCAAATCTTGGGATTAAGTGTCAAAACGGAACCCTGGGTCCTTTAGGGCACAACCGGGAATAACGCCAGGAGGATGATGGTGTGATGACACAGCGATTTTTTGCAACGAAGTAAACGCGCCACGAAAGACATAGATCATCTGTCAAAATCACTCCGTGTCGGTACTCTATTGCGTTTGTAGCGATGCAAAAAGTCGCTGTGTATTATATATATTCGCGCCACATACGTTTGCGTCTGTGATGTTGCCCCCTAAAGGACGGCCATACTTGGTACAAATAACCAGTAAAATTGTGTCAATATCTCCCGGTCTATTAGCCACAAGTCACTTCCCGCACACCTGTCTGCGTCGATCCCCTCTGACTCCTTTGCAACGCTATTATAGTAGCTAATCATCACAGACGCAAACATATGGCGCGTACTGTAGCTTAGCGTATTTATTTATTTAAACTTTATTGAACAGTAACACGTTACAAGTACAAAAGGCGAACTTAATTCCATAAGCCATTCTCTACCAGTCAACCTTTAGGCCAAACAAAATAAGCATAGCTGGTGCGGGGTATAAGAACAACACAGAAATAAAGTGAGAGGAAAAAAGGCGTAGTGTTCTTAGTTCGACACACACCTAGACATTGTAATCATATTGCGATGCGAAGTGCCTCACCAAATAGGCCTGTACTTGTGTATTTTTCTATTACAGCAGCTGCAAGCGACGCCGACGGTGCTGCCTCATGCATTGCTGCAGTATCATCTCCTGCGGCATCTTTGGTGTTCTCGTCGCGTTCGCTATTTATTACGCGTAAAATTTAAAATTACAGGTTTGTAACAATTTTTTCAGCTTGTCTTGAACACAGAGCTCCTGCCAATCTTCTCGAACAGTGGACCGATATTCACAAAACAATCTCTATAGACGTAGTGTACTATCGATAAAATTGAATCCTGACCCACCATGGAACCTTGTTTTAAATGAGAGTATGTTCATTAATTGTAACAAGGTTCATTCAGTTGGTTCGATAGTACCTAATATTCTATAAAACCTAATGAGTATTGCAATAAACGGATATAGTTAGTCAGGATCGGCAACGAGCATTTGATAACACTCGTGTTACAAGCGTCCATAGTCCACGGCGGTGACCGGTTATAAATGTTATCATTAGTAAAAAAAAGCGGTTTTTTTCCGCTTTTGAGCACTGATACCAAATCCGTGTCGTGGAACCGGGCCCTGTGTCTGTCTTTACTACCACAGACAAATTAATTATATTATCTGTGACAATTGACACCATACGGTAAGGATTAGGGGGTGCAGAACCAGTACCAGTCCAAGAACCGGGACTGAGATTTCCGGTACTGAGCCAGTACCGGGAATTCCCGGTACTTCGGTACTTTCCGGTACTGAGTCTAAATTTCTTGTTTTTTTTTTCAATTTCAAGTTTTTATACTATACACTCATTTAAACTCTTATTTACGAACTGAAAGTCAAATTTCAGAACGAACACCACCATAAAAAGTCGCCAAATCAACAAAAATCCAACTTTAAAAAGTTATATGATTATCACATTTGGTGCTAACTTGCTAAGTTTGGCTGAATTCACTTGTAATAGTTCGTTATTATTATTTCTAGTAGTAAAAAAGGTGTGGAGTGAGGGTGGGGTGGTACAAACAACAACAGTTCTTATAAATAGGTTTATTAATTAACAACTTCCACAATTAAGCAGTCTTCCTTCATCAAATAGTACGAGCAAGACGTAACAAACAACGTAAAAATTGTCAATTACACATATAGTAGGGCAGTTTCAGGTGATAATGTGAACACGCTGGACAAAAGCACCAAATTAATTTCAGGTAGGTACTTGTTAGGTCCATAGCTTTAAATTTTTGATAGGAACTCCTCCGTCGGCCATCTTTAATTTTATGGCGGTCAGTGGACCTAACAAGTGTCTGAAAAAAATTGGTGCTTTTATCCAGCGTGTCGAGATTTACGACAATTTGTTCGAGCACTCTGCCCCACTAATATATTAACGTTATTTTATTGTTATCACTCGTTATTATAGAGGCTATGACTTGACTTATGTTCCTGTGTCCCCTATATGGGGCAGAGGGCGTCCACAGTGAGCCGCCATCCCGTTCGGTCCTGGGCTTCGCGCTTCAATTCGCTCCAAGTCTTCCCTATACTCTTCGCCTCTGCGATGATCGTCCGCCGCCAGGTCTGTTTAGGGCGGCCACTTTTACGCTTTCCTTGGGGATTCCATTTTTTTCCGATTTCCCTTCGGAGCGTGTGGCCGATCCAGTTCCACTTGCGGCGTTTGATCTGCTGGTCCATCGGCGTCTCATCGCAGCGTTCCCACAGTTCTATGTTGGAGATATTCTCGGGGCAGTAAACACCGAGAGTACGGCGAAGACAGCGGTTGACGACGACCTGGAGGCGATGCGAGATGGTCTTTGTAACCTTCCACGTCTCACATCCGTACAGCAACACGGTTTTTACGTTGGACCGGAATATTTTGAGCTTAACTCTCCTAGTTAGTTTCCGCGATTGCCACACAGGACGGAGCTGTGCGAAGGTTGCTCTTGCCTTGGCGATTCTCGAAGCGATGTCCTCTTCGGTCCCTCCAGTTTCCGACACTACACTACCGAGGTAAGTAAATTTGTGGACCTTTTCTGTGGAAATGGTCCACAAATTTACTCCTCTGTGCCAATGAGCAACGGCAGAGCGCTTGTTGCCCCGCACCTCATTTCCTGGGTCTTCCGGGTGTTGAATTTCAGTCCCGTCTCCTTTGCCTCTCGTTGTAGGTCGTCCAGCTTGGCTTGCATGTCGGCGCGTGTGTGGCTCAGCAGGCATAGGTCATCGGCATAATCCAGGTCTTCTAAGACGCTGGACCGTCCCCACTCTATGCCGCGACGCTTGTTGCTTATTGTAGTGCTCATGGTGCCATCGAGAACAACAAGGAATAGGAGAGGTGAGAGAAGACACCCCTGTCGTACACCCGCATGCACCGGTATGTCCTCCGCGACGAGGCCGTCGTGTGTCACTCTACAGGAATACTTCCCGTAGATGGCCTTAATCATGTTGGTTATTTTCTCGGGGACCCCAAATTCACGCAATCGGTCCCAGATGCACCTCCACCTCAGTGTATCGAAGGCTTTTTCGAAGTCGACGAAGGTCAAATACATTTCCCTCTGCCATTCTGATGCCTGTTCGAGAATTATGCGCAAGGTAATGATCTGGTCCGTGCACGACCGGTTGGGTCGGAAACCAGCCTCTTTGCGAAGAAGCGGTTCAACGGCCCTCGATAATCTGTCTAGATAATCTTGCAGAGCACCTTAGACGGGATCGAGAGCAAAGTGATGCCTCTCCAATTGCCACATACACTGAGGTCTCCTTTCTTAGGTACGGTGATGAGAAGGCCTTTGTTCCAGTCGTCGGGTAGCTAGAGGCTATAGTAATAAATAATCTACGGAAAATTCAAGTGTCTACATTAATATGTTCGGTTCTAGAGATATACCGATTGATATGGACGGGCAAAAAACGCAATAAAATTACGTTTCATGTATGAACGCACTGTTTAATTTTTAATTTATTCATATTTTTCTGAATGTATGTTAAAGCAGCAATAGTAAAACAAATTCTGTGAAAATTTGAACAGCCTAGCTATTGCTGATACGCGGACGCCGGATGGACAGCGGAAGCTTAGGAACAGGGTTCCGTTTGATATCCTTTGGGAACTCAACTCTAAAAAATATCTACATAGTTGAATTCCTGGACCCCAAATATGTATATTTAGTCACAAAGTTTGTGATTCTACGTTAATTAGAACCCGAGATATTAATAAATGGTTGATGTTGGTCTTGGTGTTAGTATGTCTTCATTTTCGGCGTTTAATTTAAATAATTTATCATTAAAATTTAAAATAAAAGGTTCTATAACTCAGTACCGAAAAGTACCGAAGAACCGGGATTTTCCGTTGTCCGTACCGGTACTCAGTATCTTGAAAAATCCCGGGATTTCCCGGTACTGAAAGTACTAGTAAGGATCAACGCAAACCAGGGGATGGCGCCAAGAGCAAAACATATTTGACGCCTGCAAGCATCAGCGTGGCATTAGCAGCGAGAGGTATTCCACTGTGTAGGTATAACATGCTTTACCATAAACCACATGAGTGCGCTTCTTTTGATACGTTGTGTTGAGCCCAGACAAACTAAGGAATGTACTTGCGCCCTCAGTTGGGTTTTCGCAAAAAAATCTTGACAGTTCATGCCAGAATGCTTGTTCATCCCCTTGGTCTACACTAGGGTTGCCAACCGTACTGTATTATATATTATTGTACTATATTTTGACTCTTTGTACTATATACTGTTGAAGAAATATATAGTACGCAAAAATACTATATTTTGAGGGACCTTACGAAGTGCTTCAAATTGCCGAGATTTTTTACTAAATAGCAACAATGCCCAGCTAAGTACTATATCGTTTTACAGTGTACTATATATTTGTCTTTTTTTATGGAAAATACTATATCTCCCCCAAAAATAGTTGGCAACCCTAGTCTACACCCGCTTTTGGGCTTGTCGTATGTAGGATCAAGCGCGCACGACAAATACAAAACCAGTTTCAATTCAACTCGTTAAGTGAGATAGACGGCATAGGAGACTGTGCAAATCAGTGGATGTGAATGTGAATAAGTAAAAATCGGCCAAGTTTTCCTTTTATAGTAGATACAATCTACTATAAGTTTAAAAACATCGAAAACACGGCGCAGCGGACCCGGCTGATAGGTACTTATATTAGGACCGGAGCAAACAAGCAAATGGCATGCAGTAGATTTAGTAGGTCCGTACTGTTAAGGCCTGCGGTGGCGATCAACATAGTAGTTATATTCTCTGGCGATCAATAGTAAAGACAGCTAATGACAATTTTACAATTGACCGCCGCGGCCAGGCCGCGCCAGTCTGTGAAGATTTTTTGTTGGATTATAATTTATAAGGCTTCGCTAACAATACGGGTTGCGTATATACTTTCCGCCCTGTATAAATCATAGGTAGACGCCGCCAAGTAGAATAAAATCTTGAAAAACCCATTAGCCCCATAGTGTGGGGTATCGTTGGATAGTTAGTTTATAGTAGATTGTATGACGAGGGTCTAAAATAAGCCATATTACCACGAGATGTTTATTTTCCCTAACGAAGTGAGGGGAAATATTTCGAGGGCTATGGCTAGGGATATGGCTTTATACCAGAGTTATAAAATTAACTTTTCACTTCGACAGAGAGAAAATAGTAAAAACAAAGAATATCCATCCGCAATCGATAAGAAATACCTCGGCGAAAAGATTGTTCAATTTGGCGCCATATTTTTTTTAATAAACTGCTTACTGCTTTAACACTGTTACAAAATATTGATACCACGTATAAACGCCTCTGACCTCGTCAAACGGCCGAGCGCGGCGAACAGCATACGGTGCATATGATAAAGTGAGATAGACAGCGTCTATCCCGCTCAATCTCATAGCTTATGCCATGTATTCAGCCAACCACGTTTGGACGCGGCTATAGACGGCCGAAGGTGTTTATTTTTTTTAATGAATGTGAATTCGGAAATAAAAAATATCTAATAATATTTGAAATTTATTCTGCTTCCTGATTGGTTGATTTTAATATATTGCTGTATTCTGATTAGTTGATAGCAAATACAAATGGTTTTTTAAATAGTTGTGGTTGGTGGATTTAATACGTTGAAGTGTTTTGATTGGTCAAATAAAAATGTTTTAAAATCATAAATATGTTTACATATTTTCCCTAGCAGCCAAATGTGCTTATTTAGCCCCGCTAATCCCGCTATCTAAGCCTAATATGACACACTTATCGAGCATGAGAAGTGAAAAAATATTTTAGCCACGAGTTTTTTCACATCCCCTGTAGGTAGCCATTTAGCCGGCAGGGGTGACACATGACTCGAACTTTAAAGCCTAATATCTCGCAAACGAATAACTGAGTTGAAAAACGGTTTTAGAAAACTCATAATATTTTTGAACTAACTATCCAACGATACCCCACACTATGGGGCTAATGGGTTTTTCAAGATTTTATTCTACTTGGCGGCGTCTACCTATTATTTATACAGGGCGGAAAGTATATACGCAACCCGTATTGTTAGCGAAGCCTTATAAATTATAATCCAACAAAAAATCTTCACAGACTGGCGCGGCCTGGCCGCGGCGGTCAATTGTAAAATTGTCATTAGCTGTCTTTACTATTGATCGCCAGAGAATATAACTACTATGTTGATCGCCACCGCAGGCCTTAACAGTACGGACCTACTAAATCTACTGCATGCCATTTGCTTGTTTGCTCCGGTCCTAATATAAGTACCTATCAGCCGGGTCCGCTGCGCCGTGTTTTAGATGTTTTTAAACATCTAACATGTCATCCGTCAGTTTCGGCAAACAAATAGGGTATTGTTTTGATTGGCTAAACATGTTAGATGTTTAAAAACATCGAAAACACGCCGCAGCGGACCCGGCTTTACGTATGTTTGACCATAGATAAGTATTTGTAACATCACTTACAACTGAACTTGACAGAGCACTTCATTACAAACATGCAATTGATATAAATATACCATTTCGAAGCAAAACAGTCTTACAGGTGATTCTGTTTTAGACAGAACGACCATGAGCATATAATATTCATCACATAAATCATGACGAACATCATGTTCTGACAGAAGTAGATTTTCATCAGCTTACTTATTATATTTTTGAGCAGAAATTGACTCCTAGATTTCATCAACACAGCCGAACGATAGAATCTCCTAGCACCAGACTCTGTTCATAACAGGTATGGATAGCTGTTCGATTCACCGTTGCAAACAAGATGAACTAACATATGTTAAACAACTAAGAAGAGATGTAAAGCAACGAGATCGCCAACGTAAAGCGGAGCAAAAGAAATTCGAAAAGGAACTGACAAAGCTAAAAGAGACACGGAGAAAGCAACTGATCAACATCAATAGAGCTGTTGAGAAACTGGAACCCGAAGACAGGAGAAAATTTCGCGTTTTTCGTACTCCGTCAAAATTTATAATAGCAAGGAGATGGTGAGTTAGAGCAATGTAATACATATTAAGCTACAGCTTAGGGATCTAATAGATCATTCAATCCACGAGGACTTGGACGCGACTAACACCTGATTACGTTCTAATGTACGTTACGTCCATAGCGTAGCTATTTAATACTATTATATTGTTCTGTGGCGTAGCCGTAATAGAACTTAAATCGCACTCCCATACTCTCTACTGTATAGATGATAATAAATCTCTCTAGCTAGAGGATAGTTAGGCCTGGGACTAAACTATTTCAACGCCAGTATTAACCTAAATCAATTCAGTGATTTATACGTGAAAGGGTATCCGATGTAACAGACAAGACACGCAAATGGGCGAGCAAAGCGAAGGACGTTCTATGCTTCAGTTTGGGCCGAAAATCGTTCGTGTGTCCGGTGTCCAATGTCCCGCTGTCCCGCTGTCCGGCTGTTCTCCTCTACAGGTCACATTTCTCAACCGATTTTTTTTGTCCAACCAGTTTTTCTTAATTAAAAAAGTGAGTTCCACAGCACACAGAGCCACTAATAGGTATAGTATGATCAGATAACTTTTGGGTAGTAGAGAAAATAATAGTAAAACTAAATAGTAGGTGGTGAAAGAAACAAATTTGAGATACCCTTATTACGATATAGAAATGTTCTTACATATTTTAGAAGCTTCCATGATCCAAACATAGTTACATACCTCTGACTACAACCATATTATTCTGTTTCAGCAGCTGCAAAAATCGTATCCTAAGAAAACTGCGTCCCTGCTGCTGTCTTATAGTCCTTGCATTCGCTGTCGTCATGGCTGTCATACTCCCGGCTGGACCGTGACAACGGTTAATGCTTCTTACACTAATACGATACGTTTGGTCTTATCCTACCGAATGCGCCAGTTCGCCGCAGCCTAGTCTAAGACTACGGAGTTCAAGGATCAAAAATCAATTATTTCCATCTACAAGGTGTAACAAAAATGGGGTATAAACCGATCAAGGGCTTATCAGGTATCGTGTTCTGATAAGAAAAAACAGAAAAAAAAATTGACGCGATTTTTTTTTTACTTTAGTATGGAGCGTTGGCCGACTGGGGCGACAAGCTCCATAGAAAAGTAAAAAAAAAACGCCTCAAAAAAATTTATTTTTCTGTTTTTTCTTATCAGAAGGTAAGGCCTAGATCGGTTCATACCCCATTTTTGTTACACCTTGTATATAGCGTTTACCAAATCCGAGGAATAAAATAAAGATGAATATATCGAAATCGTACTTAGTGGTGTCACCGAGCTCATTTCATCAATGACGTTCCGTTCTCGTTTCGAGTTATACTGTGCCTTAGGTTTATTTTGTATTTCAAGCATCATATATAAATCCGAAGATATAATTGTGTAGTATATTTAATAAAAATTGTAAATAAAGTTAACCATGTTTTTTATTTTGTTCTTTTTCTGATTATGTGCGTCCTCCGCCTCTAGGTACACGTGTAGGCACCAATTTTTCAGTCTTATCAATTATTTTGCAGATTCAAAGCAAAAATATATGTTTTAGTTTAAGAGTGTTTCCCGTGGAGTATGCAGGTACCATATCTTATTTATCTCATACTAGGTGCTATAGTAATACACTTTGGTAGGAACATAGTTTCACAAAATAATTTGTTAGCCTCAATCGGGTATCTCAATTTAGCTGCATTTGAGCCATTACGTCCCATACAGGCGATAAAGCGGCTCTATCTATTTTTACCTGACTGCGGACGGAGAGGTGGGCTATGTTTTTCGAGCGTATGTATGTATGTGTACATGTCTTATTCTTTAGTAAGCCCTGCAGCCTAAACCGTTTAACGGATTTCGACAAATGAGATGTCGTTGGATTCCTCTTAAAGGAGTGACATAGCCTATAATATTTGAGAAAGAACTTGAGTTTTTCAAAAAATCTTTTGATTTCAATTTTTTTTTATACAACGACGGTGGTAAACAAGCGTACGGCCCGCCTGATGGTAAGCGGACACCGCAGCCTATAGACGTATGCAACTCCAAAGGAGTAATATGGGCATTGCCGACCCTTGATATGTTTGAGGATTCGCCGTGTTGACAGCTGAACGAACAAATTCCCTCGCTCTCAACACAACGCATCCTCGGGAGCTATGGCGACCTTGCTCACCTCCAGGAACACAACACTACTACAGAGCAAGTAGTAGTGTTATTATGGCTGTGGTCTTCTGCAAGGAGGAGGTACTTCCCCAGTTGGGCTGCTCCAAATTCGAGCGGGATGAAATTTCGCTGTGCCCTACCTCACCAAAAACAATTGTTTTATTTGAGATCAGATCTTTATATCTAATAACAATGATATAATTTAAATAAAAAAAGAGGTAGAATAGGTTATAAGCCCTCCAAAAGTGGCTCACTAACACTGAGTCAATTGCACCAACTTGCCTCAGTTTCGCGTCGTCAATGGAAACGTATGCTGTCAGATTTGGTGGCCATTTTTAAACACCGAATTTCGTATAGACAACGAATCTCTTTTTCATATTATATCATTGTCTAATAATGTGAACCACTAGCACTCTTCGTACTAGGGTTTGCTCACGGGGAATACCGAAACCGAAAGTACCGGGATTTCGCGGTTTTGGAAACCGACCAAAGAACCGAGCCGGAACAGTAAAATAAAAATTCTGGTAATTACTGGATTTTCGGGAAATCGTGTTGCAGTTATATTTCCTGCAATTTATATAAAATACAGAAAACAAGGCACAAAATATAAAGCAGCAAGCAAAGTGTAATCCAGTTACTCATAATTTTGAGCAATATTGCTCAATGATCGTCGGAAATATTGATAAACAGACAAAACGGATTTCAATTTATAAGGTCTCGTGCAATTAAATCACTGTTTAGTTCATTTTTAGGGTTCCGTACCAAAAAAGGTAAAACAGGAACCCTTATGGTGCGACTCCGTCCGTCTGTCTGTCTGTCTGTCTGTCACAAAGTGAAATATATCACGAACTACTTAAGCTATCAATTTGAAATTTGGAATGGTTTTAAATGAGAGCTATCCACGTGCATGGAAAATAAGAAATTTAAATAAACATTTTAATTTTCTATGAAAAAAAATTGAAATAATTACTTGTGAATAAGATAAACATAAATATTACTGGAAAAGACTTGGACTTTTTCTATATCTAGCGTATTTTTGTTTTATTTTCAAAAATCATTTCCTAGTTAAGTTTGCAATTTAATCAACTTTATAAGTATTTTTTTCTTTTGAAATTCCAATAAGACTATAATAGAAGTACTCTCTTTCAAATAAAAAATAATAATCGAGATTGGTTCACGTGATAAACAATAATCGCTAAAACACCAACATACATACTAAGCTGATTGCCCTTGCACGTTAGTACCAAATGGGGCCGATAGATGGCGCTGACCCTATTCCTACATCGCGCTGTTAAGATTTTTCTAGAATGAATGGGGTTGGGACGGGTATCTTTTTCAATAGCAGGTCAAAAAGAATTCGTGATACAATTGTCTTGGTAGTTCGATGGTCTTGGTGTAAAAGTTATTCGTTGTTTGAAATTGAATTCTGTTGTGTTGGGTTAAAATAAGTAATTTAACAGGCGAAATTTACTTCGGTCTATTTGTCGTCGTATTCGTTGGGCTTTGGCTTCGTGATGGGAAAAACTGAAGCGGATCGGCTAGGAAAAAACTAAATAAAATATACTCATTGATACATTGAGGTATTAGACAAACGTTGTTTTCTCTTCTGTTTCATAGGAGGGTAATTTATATTTTACGGGTCTATAAAAGCTTAAAGAGAAAATTTTATATGGATATTGATAGGTTTTCTTACGTAATTGAAAATAATTACATCGAAGATGACTGCGTGGATAAATTTCATGCAATTCTTCTAGCTACAGAATGAAGGTGTCAAATATATGGTCATTTTCTTAACCTTGAGTTAATTGATAGTTTGTACGGAACCCTCGGTGCGCGAGTCAGACTCGCACTTGACCGGTTTTTAATGATGATGTTAACACCAATTTCCACTGAATGTTTGGTCATCCTACATTTCTTGAAGTTCTATACGTATCTACTACGTCAAACACACATGTCATTGCAAACTGCCATTAGGGTGACGATGATTTTGAATTATAAAGTAATTCCTTATTCGATTTTATTCAGAAAAAAGAGGACGTTTGTCAAATACAGAATTAGAAAAATTTACTGCTGATCACGAATAAAAAAGCATCGTGAATATAATCTCTAATTATTCATAGTACTCTATTCGTACTCTTTGTCATACACGGCAAAGATACACATAGGTGGGCGTTAACTCGTTAATCCATCAATAGTTAGTTTAGTCAATAGTTAGTTAGATCGACACGCGCGGTCCAACTAAATGGTGCGGTTGCGTCAACCGAATTTGTACGAAAGTTGGCCTTTCTAAGTACATTTTAAGTCGGTCGACTATTACTCGGTAACTAATTATGCTTACTTAGCCGTGATATAAGTTGAAAAATGGTTATAAGAAACCCATACTATTTTTGATATCCAACGATACCCCACTCTATGGGATTAACAAGAAAAAAATTATATCCGCACATTAGGTGTTGGGTAGGTACCCCAATTTTTTTTTAAAGATTTTGACAGCTTTTGATTTATATACTCATGCCGAATTACAGTTTTCTAGTAGTAATGGTTACTGAGCTAAGCCGAAGACGGACGGACGGACATGGCGAAACTATAAAGGTTCCTTGTTGACTACGGAACCCTAAAAAAGATGTTTTCTGCCAAGAGCTTCCGTTTTGAGTCGTAACGATGATCTTTCCCCAATTCCATGCCATATTTATTGAACTCTAAGGAGCGGTCCCGCAAACACCGGAAAATCCCGGTTCCAATGTTGATTGGTACCGAAAATCCCGGTTCTTGAAAACAGTACTGGTTACAATAGTGTATGCGATCCTGTGTATCTTCAGAGCTGTTCACCGCTAATCCGTTACATAAAAACGTTAACTTAGTTAATCGTTAAAGCTTTACATTTTGGAAGATATAACGGAAGTTAAAGTTAATCGTTAACCATAACCATAGTATTGTATTGTCATCCGCTTTATATAATGTACAAATTTGCAACTCGATTGGATTCAGAAAGTTGGTCAAATTTTACCTGCAAGATTTGACCCACACTGACTAACATGGCATGTTATTATAAAGCTTGTAAAAGGATTTGGTATTTAAATTACAACAATCAAAACTATTACTTTCAGCGGCGGTAGTCAGAAATGAATTATAGGTAAGTGTCGAACGAACTTCTTCAGTCTTATCAGTAACACACGCGCTGACAACACAGTTTCGTTTCACTCGCGACACACGACACATTTCTTTGTTTTCTTGCATCTGTGTTAGCGGCTAGCCTTTTTTTTTTTTGGCCGGGGTAAAATCCTTATGGATACCACCACTCCACGGGGAGGAGCGGTGATTATGTCAGACTCCTACTGACTAAAAACCCCCGGGTGTTCGACGCAACCACCAATTGGCCGAGATACGGGGACCATTTCACTTCCGCGTCTCGGTCGGTGGTCGTCCGCAAGGCGGACACGACTCTGGGGGACTCACCTGGCCCCTGCTATCACAAAGTGGTGTGGTGTGTCTCGAACACTTGGCACACCACCCAACCCGAGGACCTTGCTCCTTCAGACGGCGAACGTCCCCGTGTTCGTCGCCTGGAGGTCCTCCTTATGGTGGCAGTCGGCGGTCGAACGCCAGCCTCCTGCGACCAACTCTCCGGCGGCGCTGTTGGGGCGCCTCTGCGGCGTCCCCCTGGCCCGTTCCGCCCTTTCCTTCTGTGCCACTACTTCCTCACAGAAAGAAAGCATTGCATTCCACGACCTGTCGCTGTCGACCATAGATTTTACCACGGCCGGCAGCAACAGGTCGCCGCCAACTACCTGGGCCAGTTCGTCCCTGTGACTCGCCCAGGCCGGACACAGTTCCAGGGTGTGCTGAGCTGTATCCTCGGCCTCACCGCAGCTATGGCACTCCATGGTGGGTTCTCTCCCGGCTATGCGACACAGGTACCGTCCGAAGCAACCATGCCCCGTAAGTACCTGCGTCAGCCGGAAGGTGAGTGTCCCATAACTGCGCTCCAACCATTGCGACAACACCGGTCGCACCGCCTCAATCGTCCTGAGGTCGGCAGATGGTGTTGCCAGCCTCTCCTTCCACCGCTCGGAGGTGAAGCTCCTCACGCTTCGCCTCCACCTCCCTCGGTGCAGGTAGATGGTCCCGGGATCGTGCCTCCTCACGCCAAAAGTACACTGCTGCGAGGGTTCTGGCTTCGAGATCCCAGGGCAATGAACCAGCCAGCACGCACGCCGCCTCGGTGGAGACCGTGCGGTATCCCCGGATTGCCCTGACGGCCATTACACGCTGCGATCTTCGCAGCAGCGCAGAGGTCCGGCTGCCTAGGGCGTCGGCCCACACGGGCGCCCCGTACAGGGCCATTGACCGCACCACTCCGAGGTACAGCCGCCGGCAAGAGGCCTTGGGCCCCCCCGTATTGGGAAGTATACGCCCGAGAGCTGCGGCTGCACCTAGTAACTTTGGCCCGAGGCGCTCGAAATGCGCCCGAAAAGTCCACCTGCTGTCGAGGACAACGCCGAGATATCGCATCGTCGACCCGACGCTGATGGACTGTCCCCCCACCACAATGTGCGCGCCGGCTGGAGGCGCCCTCCGGGGCCCATGGAAAGAGATGGCCTCAGACTTGCTCAGGGCGACCTCCAAGCTAATTCGTCGTATTCGGCCCACCACGTGGGCTACCGCAGCCGTCACCAAAATGGCCGTCTCTCGGAAGTTTCCCCCCCCCCGAGCGGTGACGAGGGTGTCGTCAGCGTAGCAGATCACGTCTACTCCCCGCAAGTTCGCTCCGCGCAGCACCCAGTCATATCCGATGTTCCACAGGAGCGGGCCGAGAACCGACCCCTGCGGAACACCGCACATCATCTGCCTCTGCCCCCACTCATGCCGACCGGGGAAGGACACAAACCTCTCGGAGAGATAAGCCTCATCCACCCGGCGCAGGTATCTGGGCACCCCGTGATAGAGGAGTGACTCCTTGATAGTCGCCCAGGGCAGGGTATTAAACGCGTTGGCGATGTCTAGGGTCACCGCCAACACCGTCTCGCCCCGGGCCACCGCCTCTTCTGCTATATGTTTAACCCGTAGGATCGCATCCACTGTGGAGCGACCGCCACGGAAGCCGAATTGGTTATCGGCCAGGTCGGGGCCCACTTCTCTCATGTGCCTGACGAGCCGGGCAACCACTACGCGCTCAAAAAGTTTGCCCACCTCGTCAAGCAGAACAATCGGCCGATATGCCGACGGTGAACGAGTTGGGCGCCCATCTTTCTTTAGAAGCACGAGCCGGCCCGTTTTCCACTCGCGCGGAAAGCGGGCCTGTTCCACACATGCTGAGAACAGCTCGCGGAGCTTGGGCTCTAAGGCGTCCATGGCCAGCACCATTGCTCGACCCGGGATGCCGTCCGGTCCAGGGGCCGTGTTTTTCGCTTTCAGGCGCAGGACGGCGGCTCCCAGCTCTCCTTCTGACACAGACGGCACCTCTCCTTCGTCTTGCTCAGCTGCCGATGGCGCCATTACTGGCGGCCGGTGCACCCCTCGGTCGGGGAATAGTGTGGACACAACCTGGTCCAGGAGCTGCGGCGGAAGACTTTCCGTGACCGGGGGGGCCCAAGGGCGAAGTTTGGACCTGACCATCTTGTATGGCCTCCCCCACGGATCGTGATTTAGAGTCTCCAGCAGCATTTCCCTGGACAACTCAATGGCCTGACTGATGGCCACTGATAACTCCTTCTTGACTGCAACGAAGGCCTCGTATAGGGAGGTCTCGACCGTGTCATTCCGCACCCTTCGCCGCCGGTGGTGTGAGTACCGGCGTCTCGCAGCGACGCATAGCTCACGCAGGTGCGAGAGCTCTGCCGACCACCAGTACACGCAGCGTCTTGGAGGGAGGCGCTTGGCCCGAGGCATCGCAACGTCACATATTCGCGACATAGCGTCTCGGAACCATCCGGCTCCTGCCTCTACCTCCGTGACCGCCTCCATTGAGTCAGCCCGCCAAGCCTGCACGATGGCTGCCTCTTTCAATAACTCCCTATCCATTTTTTTCAGCACCCATCGCGGGCCCAGGGATATCGGTCTCCGGCTTGGGCTGGCTAGGGTCGTTGGGGATGCAGAGACTTCGTATCGGATATATCTGTGGTCCGACAGCGTCTCCACGTTCACCAAGACTCGCCAGCCCTGGACACGGCGCGCCAGAGTGGCATCCGCGAACGTAACGTCCACGATAGAGCCACCCTGTTGCCGCACGCACGTGTCGGCCGTTCCTCTGTTCTGTATCACTAAACCGGATGAGATCGCCCACTCTAACAGCTCGTTGCCACGCGCGTCCGTCGCTGGAGATCCCCAGGCTACTGATTTAGCATTGAGATCTCCAGCAACTAGAATGGGGTGTGGTTGGCTTTTGCCGATCCCGGCACCGACCTCCACCAAAAACTGCTCAAACTCGACCAGGGTCCGGTTCAGCGAGAAATAAACGCTAATTATTGTGATGTCCCCCACGACAGCCGCCACGTACCCTTGGCCACGAGACACCCTTTCAAAGGGTGGGGTTCCAAAAGCTGCATGGGAGACAAGTGCTACACTCCATTGTTGTCACCAACCCAGTTATCTCTAGGTGGGACCGAATATGGCTCCACCACAACCGCAATGTGGATCAACCACTCCGCCATGCTCTGACACAAGAGGTCTTGAGCCCTGTCGCAGTGGTTGATATTGGCCTGTAATAATCTGCGGGCCATTAATGGGCAGCTATTATTGGTACCGCCTCGCCGCTAGCCTCTATCGAGGCAGGAGGACAAGTGGGTGGCGAGGTGGCTCCAGGGCCATCACCAGCCTTCTTCACATACTTTTTTCTGGCTTTCGGCGGGTTGCAGGTTTTGTTTCCCACCCTATGATTTGCAGCTTTGCCTGCCGCTGCGCACAGAACGCAGTGCGGTTCGGCTTGGCACTGCGCAGCCTTGTGACCAGCCTGGCCGCAGCGGTGGCATAGGTCGCTACGATCGACATCTGCGTCACACAGTGCCTTAACATGCCCTATTTCAAGGCACCGGTAGCACCGCATCGGTCTAGCGGGTAACAGCTTCACCTGCGCTATTACCCACCCCACTCTGAGACGGCCGGACTCGCAGATCTTTTTAGCTGCCGCCACTGGGCATCTTACCAGCACTGAACTGAGGCCCCTGTGGTCTCGGTGGATTTCACCGCATTTGATCGACGGTGATGGGCATTTTAGCCGCCTCGGCCACAGCGGCAATTACATCGTTGACGTTGGCCGAGTCGTCTAAGCCAGCAAGCCGCACATCGGCAGTTTTAGTGGGCCTGTCAACCCGGATGACCTCGTCTCCTAACACTTCTCTTAGGGCATTTGCGAGGGCATCGGCCTTTTCGCCACTGGTCGCTCCTGGTAACTCCAGGACACGCGCGCCAGTGGCTGCCGTCTTGAATCGTATGCCCTCGATCCCTAACTCCGCCAACTTTACCCGGCTCCTTGCCTCTGCCAGGACTTTTGCGTAGGTCACGCCCCTTTGCTCCGCCTCTGGTTTTAGTGTCAGCACAATGGCAGCTGACCTCGGAGGACGGAGCTTGCGGACCTCGGATCGAGCTGGCATAGTGCCTTTATTTCCTTTTCTGCTTTTTCCCCCTTTACCATCTGCCGCGTTCCACGAGCTTTTCTGAGGCTGAGGGGCCAGGGGAAGCGGGTTCGGTGCTTCGGGGTTGCCTACTCTGGAAGCAGAAGCCTCAGCAGCGGCCAACGTCTTCCTCTTTTTCTTATTCTTATTCTTCTTCGTCCTCCCTTCTGTGTTCGGAGGATCATTCATCATCTTGGACCCCGTTGACGCTGTTGCCACTATGACCCTGGGCCGCGTCTTTGGTGCTGGTCCAGAAAACGGCTCTGGCGCAGTCCGGGTATTCACCATATTTTGTTGGCCTGCGACCTTGTGCTCCGCTGACCGCGGTGGTTCTGGCGTTGGGACCACCGTTGCCGTTGGGTTGGCGGCATCTAGAGCCACTTGACGCCTTCCATCTGCGGCCTGAAAAGGCCTCCCAGTTGGCTGCGGAGGAATTCTCCCGTCCAGCTTGGCGTCCATCATAGTTCCTAGGGTAACCATCATGACGCGAGAGAACTCCTGCAGATCACTGTGGTTGACAAGTCGGTCAGAGGACGGCCCCTCGATCACTACCGGGTTGGAGACGGTCAGAGTGCCCTGATTTTAGAACCTCTCCATGTCACTTCTCAGTTCAGCCATCTCCTTGCGGAGACTGGCCATTTCCGCCTTAAGGCGATTGTTGTGCGCCTCTAACCGCCTAGTTTCCTCCAAGATATTACGCCCCCTAAATTCTTCCGCATAGGTCTTAATTGAGACTGCCGCGTCTTTTAGATCGCGCACAGATGTGCCTTTTAGGTTGCCGGACGTCGTGGCAATCCTGTATATGGTGTTTGCGTCATCTAGCATCTGGGCTGCCAATTCCTGTGCCGACTTGTCAGTCGTATCGCTGAGCGAGAGTTTGGTTCGCGGTCTGCGATTTTTTCTAGCTACTGCCGCCGCCGCCGCCCGATCTGCGATATCGGCCTCCGCCTGTAAGCGTGCGGCCAACTTGCATGTGGCGTTTAAGAACGCAATTCCCCTCCTCGCCGGCGGTGTGTTGCCACTTGCCGTGGACTGGCTGGACTCGTCTGTCTCCACGTCCTCATCTTCCTGAAGGCGGGGCCTCTTTCGGGGGGCCTGCCAAAACTTTCCGCTCGATGGCTGGGCACGCGCACCGAGGAGTAGGGAGCCTCTATCCGCCTCGTCAAGAGCAGGAGGGTCCTCCGCGTCCGACTGGGGCGCTGGGGAGTCGACGGACTTTTTTTCCTCCCGCGCCCTCTCTGGATCGCCAAGCTTGAATGGGGTCAAGCGTGGGCGACCCCGCCCCTTGGCCCTGGCTTTGCTCCTGCACGGCTCCTGCCTGAGCAGCTTCGTCGGCGGAGGATGGCTGCCGACCTTCCTCGTCAGCCCCGACATGCGGGCGGTCGGCGGGCCAGACGGTCTTTTCCGTAGTCCCCTCGTCCACGCGGGACAGAATCACCCGGGGGATCCTATCAGAGCGGACCTCTCGCCCACCCTCCAGTACCGGCGCCAGCGCGCGCCTCTCCTTCTGGGCCTTTCGCTCCGCGCTCGCACACGCAGCCGGTGTTAGCGGCTAGCCTAGCCTAACCAGCACCTGTGTGTCATCGCACCGCCAACCATCCCGAAAGTACTTGACAGAACGATCTCATGGATGTTTTACTTAAACGTTAATCCGTTACTCAATATGTTAACTTCGTTAACTAACTATTGATGGATTAACGAATTAACGCCCACCTATGTGTATCTTTGCTGTGTATGACAAAGAGTACGAATAGAGTACTATGAATAATTAGAGATTATATTCACGATGCTTTTTTATTCGTGATCAGGAGTAAATTTTTCTAATTCTGTATTTGACAAACGTCCTTTTTTAGGGTTCCGTAGTCGACTAGGAACCCTTATAGTTTCGTTTTGTCTGTCCGTCCGTCCGCGGATAATCTCAGTAACCTTTAGCACTAGAAAGCTGAATTTTAGTACTAATATGTATACTACTCAAAAGAAAATAGGGGCCACGAGTATGTTGATCGTTACGTGAAATTTTATTAAACATTAATATATGATTTTTCCAGCTATTTAGACTTAAACACCAGTATGAAAGTGGTTGTATTCTAAATGATGCGGGACATCATTAATTAGCCACTTATCAATAACTTTATGTCCAATAATTAGCAATAAAATAGAAAAATGTAAGTGGCCCTTATTTTGTTTTGAGCAGTATATATCAATCACGCCGACAGTGGTAAAATAAAAAGTGAAACTTTTTGAAACCCAAACGGCAGTTTACAAAAATTTGACATGTGTGTTTGACGTAGTAGATACGTATAGAACTTCAAGAAATGTAGGATGACCAAATATTCAGTGGACATTGGTGTTAACATCATCATTAAAAATTAACTATAGTGATTTAATTGCATGAGACCTTATAAATTGAAATCCGTTTTCTGTTTATCAATATTTTTCGACTTCTGATCTCGGATTAATAATCACCGTGTATATGACACACAGGTATGACACTGATATATTTGACACCTCGTTGTCAAGCTTGCGAGATGACAAATACGTGATACACGATGTATGTAGGTATATTATGATAAGATACCTACAATTTTGTTGAAAAACCAAGTTTTAACCGACTTCAAATCAGTACCCAAATCCCTTCAAGTGTGCCCATAAAATTGAATCGATCCAAGCGTCTACGAGGAATTGGGGAACATACATAAAAAATAAAAGATTTCGACGAATTGAGAACCCTCCTCCTTTTTAGAAGTTGGGTAAAACACAACTTCGCACATCTCTAGTCGATATTCAGCCTTAGGAATGAACCTTCGTCTATAGATACAGATAACAGATGCATCCAAAGAGAATACAACCTTCTAGATACGTCAATAGGTAGTTGACATGTAGGAATTGTAGTCAACATTCCTCAAATGACGTAAGTTGACAAACAGTTTATTCAAGACTAAACAAACATGAAATAATAAAGACTTGCATGTATAATAGTTGTGTACCCGTTAAAATTTCACGGTAAATTCGGCCGATTAAACAATAGTCCGTGCCATGCTATAATTGCCGAAATAATTATAATGACGAGCATATACTTTAAAAAACACCAATTTCATCAATGATAAAGCTTGCGATGAGTGGTGGTTCAAATCTTGGTAGATCCCGGAAAAATGCCTTGCTTTGGCAGAATTCCGAAAATCGAATTCAAATTCAGGTTCGACAAGAGAAAGTTTTCAATGAGAAAGTTGAAAAAATGCGTTGGTGAAGAAGTATTTTACTCCTGTGCAAAAAAACAAGAAAAACTGCTAAAAAGGCAACGGAAAGCCCAAAAGAAATGCTGTAAGAAACTAAGAAAAGAACAACGCAAACGAGAAAAGCGTCTGTGCTCGTTAAAGAGAGCTGCCTGCTGTCCACCCCTGCCGTGCAATCCCCCTCCATGCACCTCTCCGTGCGATCCCCCTCCATGCAATTCTCCCCCATGCAACCCCCCTCCGTGCAATCCTCCCCCATGCCAACCCTTTCAGTGCAATCCTCGTCCGTGTAACCCCTCTCCGTGCAAGCCTTCTTCGTGCAACCCTCCCTCCTGCCACCATCCGCCTCCGTGCAAGCGGTCTCTATGCAGAATCCGTCGATGCAAACGGCAATGCTTGCTCCGCCCTTGCAAGATCAAACCGATGAAAATTCCCAAGTGCCGACGAATCCCTCCATGCAAGATCAATTCAGATCCGTGTTCCTCCTTCTCATGCAGATCCAGCAGTGACTGCTGCTGCAGTAAGCAGCCACCGCAGAACTGCCAGGCAGGCGAAATGGGGAAGCAGAGTTCCCGTTGCAGTAGTTGGCCGAGACTTGCATGTATAAGTTCCAGTGGGCCATTGAAAGTGAAATGGTGAATATGAACACTTCACTTTTGCACTTACTTAAAAAAAGTTTAGTGGTTAGGTACACCCGGCGACTTTTTGCAGCGATACAAACGCGCGTTTCACGACCACACTACTATCTCGTCACTAGCCATATGATGACAGGGTGTCTGTCAAATTCACCTGTCCCACTCACCCTGAGTTTGCATCGCGTTTGTAGCGCTGTAAATAGTCACCGTTGTAACCGCTCTTAAACGTATTAAGATAAGAAAAACCGTGCGTTAATCGTCGTGCGATTTCAAAGAAAACCATTGTGAAACATAAAAAAAATGAATTGCTATGTTTGAAAAGACCTAAATTATCGAAATAATGAAAAATATTTACAATATTTCCCATTGATATACTAGATAAACGAAGAAACGCAGACGAATTTGCCCGTTAAAATTCTAATAGTATGAGGTACCTAGAGGTCTTGTAGATATTCTCAACTCGTCAACATTCTCAGTCCATGAGAATTCGGACTACTCATAAATTTGAACGAATCATAAATGTGGACGAGTTGGGAAAAGAGGTAATTGAAAGTAGGAATTACTCGTGAATAATTATTTGAAATAGGAAAATGAGTGGCGAATGAAGAAAACTCGGATCTAAAACACTCTCTACCGACCAAAAGTTTTCTATCACTCAACAATAGGTACATACCTTGATCGCCGAAACAATTTTTTTTAGTCTCGTGATTCTATGACAAGCTAGGTACGTGCGTTAGTTAGGTATCTCGAGAGTCACAAGATCTTTCTAGCCAAGATGGCTGCCCCAAAATACCGCTAGAGTGACGAAGTTCCTAAAAATGTGACCGTTATCATGGTATGGTTGACGAAATATAATTTGCACCATTTCGCTATACAAGTTGTTCGAGGTATCGTTGCAAATTATTGTTTGTCAGCTATACCCAAATGGCGTGGTTTGCATTAGAATCCAAAATCCTCTTTAGGCCACCGAGCTGCCCGTGAAATCACAATATCGTAACAACCGAGGTATTGTTGTGCAGATTTACATTGAATTTGAACTAATTGATACATTATACAAATAAGGATCCACATATTTATTTACTTTCTATTTCAGCAAATGTAAAAGGAAGAAGAAAAAGAAGAAAAAGTGCAGACGGCAAAGACCACGGAACTTGTGCTTTCGATGCATCATATGTTGCGCTCTAGTCGGAGCCATCTCTTTCTGTGCTGGGTTCTCTATCCCTATATTGGCTGGCTTAATACCAGCTCCTTAAGCCAAGCAGCTCACAGCTTAGTGACAGAAAACATTTACAGCAGCAGAACTCAAATCCAAATATCTGAACACACCTTTATTTCGACGATAAGTCGTGTTCATATTTTTTAACTTGAGTTCTGCTCATATCTGACACCTTAGCTGTACGCAGTGTACTTGAAGATGTTAGGCTTCGAGTAAATACTCAGCCAATTAAATCCCTTGTATTATGCCCGAGAATTATATTTTTGTACCTTTCTGAACGTTGTTTTATTTCCGGAACGAATGATAAATTTAATCTTAAAAGACAATGCATCAATATCATCGTTCCTCGTCGGTAATTGTATCTAAATCCAAATTAACATGCCGCACGTACACATTACTTACAGCCTTGGTACCTAAATCCCAGCAAGTCGACATCCCTACCCAGAAAGCGCTTTTAAAATATATGCAAACATTTGGCGGGTAGGTACAAAGGCCGCGCCATGTTCTTTTTTTGAAAAGCAGGTTATCTTTGTTCTGGTTAGTTCTCTGGTCACGCGAAACTCCCTTGGTTAAGGGGCTCCCGTCAAAAATCAACGAAATTTAGTAGTTTTCATTTCGACACGTCCTCGGTTTATTGAAGCTAGCTTTCCAGATGGGAGTTTGATTCCTGTTTAACATTTTTGATTTTGAATAACTTGAAAAATGTTAATACAGAATTAAATATAATTATAATAATATAAATCAGCCTTAACAGAATTAAATATCCATTTTTAAAGAAAGGTCTGTAAAAATACAAAACCCGACACCTCATTCCCATTAAAACTTTTATACACTGGAAACTCATACCTACTCATACATACTGAACTTACCTGTAATTTTGATATGCGTTTTTATAATCTTACTAATTAACACGAAAGTTATGGCCAGAAAACCAGTTTTTGGCCTAAAATTGTTCGACTTTGATGCCAAATGTCTCGAAAACAAGAACTTTGAAGTAAATATGGGATACTATATTGCTTAAAGCCGTTGTTGTTAATCTAATAAGCTACAAAAAACATTAAAAAACTAAGGAATTCAGATCGACGGCCATTGGCGTATGGGAGCCCCTTAAGCACTAAGCAAGCGATTTTGTCCAGGGTTATTTGGGTGTTTTCACGACAGTTTTAAGAACTTTGGCAGAGCATAGATATTGCAAGCTTGATAAGAAACTGATTTCTTGTTCTATTATTTACGTTTAACCTGTGGTAAAACACAATATGACGTGACTGACGTTAAAACTTCTACATAAATAAACAAACTCAGTATATAAATATTCAGGACAATAAGAGAAAATTTATACGTGAAAAATTTAAATAAAACCTAATTTCTTTAAGCAAATATTTTGGGAAACTTCAACTAGTTATTAAAAAAGTTAGTAAAAAGTGGATTCTGTATAACCAAGAATCACCGAATAGCAAATTAAGTAAAAACAACCTTAAGGGGGCTCCAAAGACAGATAAAAGCATGAAGAGGAGAAAATCTTAACGAAAGCTGCATGTAACCTTCACGATGAATCAGGCCTTAAATTGCAATTGCAACTATTTATTGTTACCTAATTTATAACACTTGACATCAAGGTGAATCTGTGTGTACATGCCATATGCTTGCACCGTGATATTTAAGTGAATTCGTCATCTCAAATATTGTGTGCCGACGCCGGTTTCGCCATGGATACTCGTAGATGGTATTTCATTTGAATAATATACATAAATAGATTACACTTCTAAATACCATAACCAGAGCATGGACGGCGTTATCACACGCTAAGTGACAAGATCGTCCGTCACTGGCTGACACCGTTCAATAGAACGAGACGGAAGCTCTATCTTGTCACTTATCGCGTGATAAGGCCGATCATGATACGGGGTCAGATCTTATAAATCATTATAAACACATTACCTATGTAACTAGTGGGGCAGAATAGGCAATGCCGAAGCTTGATCAAGACTGATAGTTTTCCCAAAATTCCTCCAAAGTTCCTCTATTATTCTTTTAATTTCAAGAAGAATAGTAGAAAATGGAGCAGGAACAGGATGAACAGTGTACCCCCCACTATCATCTAATATTGCTCATAGAGGAAGTTCAGTTGACTTAGCCTTACTTGGGGTTAGACAACCCCAAGTAACTTTACCTGTTTGTCTACTCAGAAGGTAGGATGGTTAGAGGTTTTTATTAACATAAATACAAATCTTTGATATACATTACTAACAATCGTTTTTATAGGTCATTGTCGACTTGTGCTCAATGCGATTTTGTTCTCGATCCACCTAAACAGTCAAAAACTAACTTAGAACGCCAGGTACCCTGCTTGGGCCTAGATAAACTAATTCAAGAAGAAAGAGATAACCAGGAGTGGAATGTTGCGTTTCAAAAGGCTTTAGTCAAGAGGTTGGAGGCTTCAGAAAGGAGAATAACGTTAGATGACTACTTGGACGATGACGATGACGGTGGCGGTGGCGGGAGATCCGGAAAAGGAAAGAAACGGAAGGGCAGGAAAGAAGCACAAACTCATACAAAACCTCAAGTTAAATCAGAAAAAGTTGACACTGACTTCCCCGATGCTGAAGAAGTATTTAAAGAAAAAAAATGTCCGTGTGCAACAAAAATACGAAGAGAAGAACGAAAACGAAAGACCTTTGTAAAGATAATGGAAAGAGAACAGATAAAATTTGAGAAACGCAGTATAAGGGCTCAACGGAAATATGAGAGAGATCGGCAGAAGGCTTATAAAAAATGTGAATATAGCCAACTTGCCATGGAAAAGGGTTACTTTAAAAGGAACAAAGACGGTGTTGTGGATAAAGCTGAAGAAACATTTAGCGTGTTTATACATATGGATCCAGGTGCATGGTTAGTAACATTCTTGCTATACTGGACACACACGATATGACGATGTTGGCTTCAGGCATTATTTCGAAATGTTCGACTAGGTAGTAGGTACTAGGGTTAAAACGTACAGCTACATCGAATCTTTATTACTCGGCTGCTTAAAACCATAAAAATACCAATTTTGTCTGCGATTTAATGTCAAAATTGTTTGGATAACTTGAAATAATTAGGATAGTTTCAAATCTACCATCAAATAAGGATTTGTTTGGTCGAGTTGACACGGGGTACAATAACTGGTAAGGCCCGAATCACACTGGTGCGGCCTGCAGTAGCAGTTGACAGTTACTGTCAAATTTACTATTGCGTGCTACCGCAGGCCGCACCAGTGTGTTTCAGGTTTAGGTAAGATAGAACGACAATGGTTATGATTTATGTATGACTGATGATGGTTTCGGGAAATCTCTGCAACGCTATCACAAGACGGCGCGCAAGCTCTCTCGATTTTCCTCGCACTATACCTCTCTGTCTAAGTGTTCTAATAAGAAAGAGACGGATAGTGCGAGAAAAATCGAGAGAGCTCGCTCTGTCTTGTTTTAGCCGTGCTGGAGTCGTGTGGTGTGCACTTAAATATTATGGTGCTTTTGCCATGGGCGTCTAAATTTAGACCGAGAATGACCATTATCTTTTTTTTTGCTGAACGCGGTTTGCGTATTGCCGCCGATAAATGATCTTTTGTTTCTTATGCCATATCTGAAACCACAGCCGGCGAAATTAAATGTCGGAACGTCACAAATGCAGGTAGATAAAGCGTTAGGTTAGACCCGTGTATTCGTTGCAATATGTTTTTTTTGTCTCTTCCAGTGGCTGCAGAGGACGAGCGGCATGTGTCATAAAGTTCAAGAAGTTTTTCTTCAGGTTCTGCGTTTGGTTTTACATCATTGGATTCATATGTTTCTTTATCACTGCATACTTCCTTACTAAGATTTGAATAATGTCCAGTGTTGAAAACGTAGTTTTGCGTTCATTGTTCATGTTATTCGGTGGAGTTCGTAATAAAATGGTTTGTTATAATGTATTGCTATACTCAACGAGCACGCAAAGTAAGGCTTCGTTCACACGGCATTGTACTGCACTTTTTTGCAGCATACATCTTAACGTATACATACCTAGTCGGTCCCAAAGTTCTGTCACAAATGAAAATAATGATAAAAACAAAAGTAGCAATACATTTTTAATACATTATATACCGATTTAAAGTACATTTAATAAAGAATTAAAATTACTCAAAATTATTCAAAATTACCACCTTTGTTTTTAATACAGGCCCTTAATCGGTGCGGCCAGTCGTCTATCGCAGCACGCACCATTTTCATATCTATCTCAGTGACTGCTTTTCTTAAAGATGACTTTAGGCTCTCGAAATGTTTATGTGGTTTAGCACAGACCTTCCCCTCTAAGACCTGCCAAATTTTATAGTCCAAAGGATTAAGGTCCGGACTAGAGGAAGGCCAATCTTCGTGTCTTATAAAGTCGATTTTTTGACGGTCAAACCAGGCTTGAGTGGTCTTGGCTTTGTGTGCTGGCGCAGAATCCTGCTGGAACACAAAATTATGTCCCGAAAATAGCGTGTTGGGCAGATCTTTGACAACCTTATCCAAAACTGTCTCTTGGTATACTTTCGCACTGATTTTGACACCTTTTTCGCAAAAATGAACCTCAGTTGGCCCGTAATAAGATACACCCAACCAGACCATCACTGATGATGGATGATGCCCATGTTGCACCCGCGGAACTCTTTTTCCTGCTTCTTCAGAGCTCCTAGCGTACACTCTATCATTCTGTTTATTGTACTTCTCTTCAATATCGAAAATCTTTTCGTCTGTAAAGAGGATATCACGGTGTCGATTTTTCGCGTACCGCTTTAACAACTTCCGGGATCTTTTAAGCCTTATTGTTTTTAGACGGGCATTAAGTAAGTGCCCACGCTTTTTTTTGTATGCTCGTAGACTAAGATCTTCGTTTAAAACCTTTTTGACGGTTTTTCTACTGACACCCATCTGCAAAGCCATCAATTTCTGTTTTCGGACAGGATTTCTTGCTATGCGCGCCTTGATCGCTTTGATCACTGCTGGTGTTCGTACGGAGCGAGGCCGGCCAATTATTTTCTTGTCCTCAACACTGGAGACTTCACTGTACCTATCAATAGTACGGTACACAAACCTAAGCGTTATTTTTAAATTTTTGAGCAACTTGAAAATCGTACTTGGCGAGTGCCCACAGCGGTGCAATGCTAAAACAGCTATTCGGTTTTCTTTCTATGTCCACTCCATCGTGAGAAATTGCAACGAATGACTGTTTTTTGTTTTAAAATAATTGTCAAACATTCAAAAATGGAATGCAATAAAATTTTCTTAAAATCATCTTCTAAATTTAAAAATAATATGCCAGTGACAGAACTTTGGGACCGACTACGTAGTGGCACATATAAAATGTTGTTTATACGTTTAAACGAATACTCACCGGACTTGTCAAGCAAACCTAATACGTGCAGAAAACGTGCAGGACAATGCCGTGAGAACCCAGCTTAAAGCTGATGGACGCAACTGACCGCGCGAGACGCCTTGTCCTTACTTAGACATAAAATACATCTATTGATAAAAAATATCAACGGCGCTACCGGGAAATGAAAACGAAACGGCGTGGGCCGTCTGTGTGTCATTTCGTTTCTACAGATATACACATCCCTTAGGGATATACATATCCCTTTGATAGACAGGGAGATATAACAAAGAATTTCGTTTTAGTTTGGCGGTTAGGGCCTCTGATTTTATTAAACCATGGGTTTAATAAAACCATAGGTATAATGGAAAGGGATTGAGGTCATTACCTCTATCCCTCATGTTTTAGAGTTATTCCCGGTACACGTTGCTCTTAACAAATATAATTTGATATCTTCATGTACAAGGAAGAATTACAATTTAAAATAGAACTGCAACCCTGGGGCTTGTAACTTGTAATGGAAGCAGAAGACGCTTCGCTTGTACAAGTTAAATTTTGGTGCTTTTGTCCAACGTGTCCACATTATCACCTGAAACTGCCCTACTAAGGGTATAACAGTCGAATTCGTTTAGTCTTAAGAGAATGTAAGAAACTCTACGAAGTAATATTTTCTCGCTATCGACACTATGCTTGCTTGTCTATTCCCTACGAATGCAAGTGACATTATATGATGATCGAATGACATAATTAAACTATCTAAATAAACAAACATTTCTCGAGAAATTATAACAAAATTGTGTGTCGTAAGTATCCGTCCGCGGTAAAAACTGGAATTAGGAGTGATTTATGCCGTAACTATAGAATCAGGTAGGTAAAGGAATAAACTATTCTGGCCGTACCAAATCTACGAGTAGGAGCCAGATTGTTATTATTTTAGAGAAGAAACGAAACTCCCCACAATTACATGGAAGATTACTTATAAATGAGAAGAAAACAGATGCGCATAAATTGAAGCCAGGCAACTATCGCCGACAAAATAATGAAGAGAAGAAAAACTCAAGTAGACGGGTATTTGTATCACTAGGAATCGTAAATTGATGTTATTTATTAACTCTAACCGATAACGCGCGTTAATACAATTTAACAGTTTGTTCTATAATCATCATTCATGGTAAGACCAGATTGAAGACACTTCGTTTCGTGATATTTATTGTAATAAATCGTCGTCGTCACAACTAGGATCGAGGTCATCATGGACAAAAAAGAAAGGTAATTTAATCATTTTACGTCACACCTGGCCATAATGCGAGTTTCACTGCACGCTGCGCGTACGGTATCACTCGCATTGTGGCCAGATGAAGACGTAAAATTGTGTACTTACCACGGGCGGTAATTCGTAAAGCCCCAGATCGCATATTTATGACCCTCACCTTCGGTTCGGGCCACAAACACCTGCGATCTGGGCCATTCACGAATTCACCGCCCTAGGTACGTAATGTACTACCTCACTTCTCATGCTCGAAAAGTGTGTCATATTAGTTAGACTTAGATAGCGGGGCTAAAGTAGCACATTTAGCCCCTAGGGAAAATATGTAAACATATTTATGATTTTAAAACATTAAAATTTTACCAATCAAAACACTTCAACGTATTAAATCCACCAATCACAACTATTTAAAAAACCATTTGTATTTGCTATCAAGTAATCAGAATACAACTATATATTACAATCAACCAATCAGGAAACAGAATGAATTTCAAATAAGTATTATTAGGCGTTTTCATTCCCGAATTCACCATCATTAAAAAAATAAACACTGGCCGTCTATAGCCGCGTCCAAACGTTCAAGCGTGGTTGGCTGCATACATGACATAAGTTATGAGATAGAGCGGGACAGACGCTGTCTATCTCGCTTTATCATATGCACCGTATGCTGTCCGCCGCGCTCGGCCGTTTGGACGCGACTATAAGACGGACAGGGGCGTTTATTCGTGGTGTCAATATTTTGTAACAGTGTTAAAGCAGTAAGCAGTTTATTAAAAAAAATATGAAACCAAATTGAACAATCTTTTCGCCGTGGTATTTATTTATTTATGTATTTATTTATGATTGTAGAATAGTGCCTAGTAGAATATCCATTATTCTTTGTTTTTACTATTTTCTAGCTTTCGAAGTGAAAAGTAGAGTGTAAAACTGTGGTCTAAAAGCCATATTATATTACCCCTCACTTAGTTCGGGAAAATAACCATCTCCTGGTAATATGGCTTATTTTAGACCCGTCATACAATCTACTATTATACTCACATTCACAGTTTGTTTTTCATCGCTGTCGAAGTTCTAAGCACTTTGCCATTCATGGCGCGTCAGATTAAACTTGATTATGGATGAGATATAGGTTTTATTTAATTATTTATCAAATACCCTCAAGTTGCATGTATTTTTTTAGAACTTTTTCGACATCTGGTCAAGGCGAATTTTGCATGCAGCCGCCTAAATTCGCTCAAAGATTAAAGCCACAAGAGGGCTGCACGTGTTTGGACAAACTTGTAGACGAGGAAAGAGAGCGGCATGCGAAGAATATCGCGTTTCAAAAAGCTTTAGTAAAGAGAATAGAAGCCTCGGAGAGGAGAATTAGTTATGATGGCGATGAAGATGACGATGACGATGACGAGGACGACGAACCCAGAGGAAGAAGAGGAGGGAAAAGGCGAAGAAAAGAGGCAGCACCTGCTGCTGCACCCGTAGCTCAACCCGGCTTTGATTCCCTCCCTCCTATAAAACCTCCTACGGTCAAACCACCCTTCGACACAGACAAATGCATCTGCTACAAAAAAATATTAGTAGAGGAACGGAAACGTAAGAAATTCGTAAGAAACCTGGAAAGACAGCAACGCAGGTATGAGAAGAAGACTTTGAAAGCGCAGCGGAAGTACGAAAGGGAACGAGAGAAGGCGTTTAGGAAGTGTGATGACATACAGAATAAGATAGATAAGCAGTATGGGATGAACGATAGAACTGTTAAAATTAATCAAGGCGATGAGATGTATAGCGTGTTTTTACACATGGATCCAGGTGAATGGTGAGCATAATTCGTACTACTTTGATTCACAGAAATTGCGCAGATGTAAGTAGGTACGCTAGGTACTAAGAGAAGTTGTACTCGAAAATTAATAGCTCAGAGTTTACCACGTTTCTAATTCAACGATACCAAACAGTTTTCACACGACACACACAGGTTCCAACGACTTCGCGAACGCTAGCCGCAAGCTTCCATTGAGCCTGCAACACACTGGCGCGGCCTGTGGTGGCGGTCAATAGTAAATTTGACAACTGGTGACAAGGTTACCTATGGTGCAGGGTGAGCGTTGCACACGGGCGCACGCTAATACTGCGCTGGCGCCACTAATCCGGATCGGGGAGCTCTTGCAAGCTCACGTAAACCAAACCTAACCCCCCGTTTACACGCTTCTGCTTGTGGACGCTCGCCAAGCCTCAGCAAGCGTGTCAATGTAGCATTAACACATTCAAGTCCGCCCATTATACAGACCATGCGCGCGAGGCCAGAAAAAAGTCACTCGGGCACAGTGTCACACTTATAGACGCTACACGCCAAGATCCCGTCAGTCGGGCACACAATAGGGTTGCGCTGAAAACATTGGTAGGTACCATAAGGCAGTAAAACAATGGTCAACCCTAATTGTCGTGATTTATCACATTTCAATAAGCTTCTGAATAGAACGTACCTACCTGCACGTCTATCATGGGACGACCGCGACATACTCTCGATTTTTCTCGCACTATACCTCTTGGTCTAAGTGTTCTAATAAGAGTTCTAATAAGAGAGAGACGGATGATGCGAGAAAATCGAGAGCTCGCGCGCCGTCGCGTGATAGCCGTGCTGGCTGATAAAAACCTAATAAATTGAGACTAATAATTCAATTACTCCGCTAAAAATATTTCTGCGGCAACCCTGCTCGTCAAAAACAGTGCTAGATATCGGGTCTTCCGGCGTGGCCTTTAGTCGTCTATAGCTACAGTACCGCGATCCCGACTATCGAGTCGTACGGCGTGGGAACGAAATCTTAAAATACCTGATAGTCGGGTTTTCGGCACTGAATGTGTTACTCGTAAGGCGGATACACAAACCTGTAAAACGGAACTGTAGCGTGCATACTATTGAACGGCATGTAGAAGTAATTGTAAAACAGCGAATACATTTCCAAGTTAAACTTGCATGCGATTCCATACATAAAGCACAAATTACACATGCAAAATTGCATGCAAATTTAACTTCATTGCGGGGTTCGATAGATAAAACTCAGTATACGTACCTCGGTAACGCGCAATGTAATAAAACTTGCATGCGGTATCTTGCACGTGTAAATTGCGCTTATCATGCAAATCGACTGTAGCTGTCACGTACGTATGTACACATGTGCTGGTTTTGCAGCACCCGCAACCCCTCCTTGCTTGCCAGACACAAGCATGCCAGTTAGCGTATACACATGCAAGACAATAAATAGGTGGCACGTGCAAGCTGTTATGCAAGTGTGCCAGCTACTCATGTGCTGACCAACTTGTTTTAATTATTGTTTCAGTGGTTGCAATTTTCGGGAAAGATGTTTCACCAAATTTAAAAAGTGCTTCTTCAAATTCTGCGTCTGGTTTTACATCATTGGCTTCATCATCGCCTTTGCAGTATATTATTTCTTAAATTATGGTTATTCGTTTTTGTATTGATCTCGTTGATCGATTGTTTAAACATTTGGTTCGTAATAAAAAATGGTAGACATTGTGTCCCGTATCCTTTTTCATCAATTTAAAAAAGATTAAGTACCATGGTTTGGGGTTACTTTGATTCGGGGGGCGACTAAGATCAAATGGGTTTCTCTCCGAAATCATTGGTTTTACTTGTGGGTGAATCGTGGCAGTGAATACACCTATTATTATTCTATCTTGCTGTTTACTCGATTAAATCTTCTTAATTTCAAATAGTTCTGCTTTTATACGACATTCTACATTATCAAAGTAGCCCCATTTTTTCCTAAAGTAACCCCGGTTCACGGTACTTCACTATTGCACCTTATTCCATTGTAATGAGGCGAAAAATGTATAAATATATTTGACGTCCAACGTACAAGATAAATGTGTCGAGCAAGTACGAGTACGGCGGGAAAACTAAAAAATGAAACAATTTTTTAAATAGAATATTCAAATTATATTTACTCATAATATTCAATTTGTATATTCGAATACAATAACTATACGGACTTGCTAAATGAGGAAGTCATCCGCCAGAGAGTAGAAAACGGTCATATTTTTAAAAACATTTGAATTGCTTGCTTGTTACAACCTACAAACGGCAACACAGTATATACGTCTTAAGGGGCTCCCATACGCCAATGACCTTCGATCTGAATCCCTTAGTTTTCTAATGTTTTTTGTAGCTTATTATATTAACAATAACGGCTTCAAGCAATATAGTATCCCATATTTACTTCAAAGTTCATTATTTTCGAGATATTTGGCATCAAAGTTGAACAATTTTAGGTCAGAAAACCAGTTTTCTGGCCATAACTTTTGCGAGATTTGTGTTTGTGTAAAAGGGAGAAAACGCGTTTTATTTATCAGAAGTTTGTTTAAGTGGTTTGATTTCCATACAGAACGTTATTTGACATTCACAGGCTAACGGCGTGATTTTTTAAGAAAGCTATTTAAGTAAATTTCACAAATTGGCTTTCCATTTGCGCGAAATTCACCCTTTCCTTGAATAAACTTGTATAAACTAGAATAATTTGAGAAAAATGGTTTTCCCAAAGTATGACGTCACAAATTAAAATCTCAAATTATTCTAGTTTATACAAGATTATTCAAGAAAAGGGGGAATTTCGCGCAAATGGGAAGCCAATTTATGAAAATTAGTTTTATAACTTTTATAAAGTAAATATCTAAATAGATTCAATATCTGAAAATATTACCACAGGCTTCGAACATTGTTGTTGTTGAACAATGTTTCGAACATTAGACCAGACTGCTATAACTGACTCTCTCGTACTTTGTGTTACAAAAATAAGAACTATTTTATACAACTTAAATACTTAGCTAAATAAGTAATTAATAATTTTGGCATTATTATAAGTAACTATTCATATGAGAAAACAAACAGGCATTCATACAAATAAGTTTCAATGTGAAGGAAACATTATTATGAAATTAGGAAAGATTTTTTTATTTCCATCTGAAGTAGATATAGAAATATGATAAGAATATAGCTTGGAGACCTTTATTATATGATGAAAGTAGTGTCGAGTTCTCCAATACCTACAGACAACTTTTCATGTTATGTCAGTAACAATAAAGTCTGTATAGATATTTTTGAAAGGTGTTTGTAGATATTGGAGAACTTGACTGTACTATCAGCAAAAAATCAAACAGTATAAAACATTGTCGTATTTATATACGTTGAAGTCTAAAAGCCTCGGTCTCGTTGAGACTTGAGCGAAAATATGAAATAATTAGTGCTTTAATGTCTAGATATGAAGTTGGCACTTCTGCATTGGTTACCTCTCATCTCCCGCCATATTACAATCCGCCATTTGAAAATAAAATTCAAGGGAAAAAATAGAATAATATTCTGGGCCATACAGATGCTGATATAATATGTCTCCTCTGCTCCCGAAAGTTAAGGACAATTGAGCTATCTTCTGGTTGTAATGTTTCGATATTCTTATGGCTATAATACTTATACCTCATATTCTTTAACACCAGGAACAGGAAAAACAAATTAGCACCAATATTTCTGTACAATTCTTCAAGTTTAGACTTTAGATTATATGTTCATGATTTTCAATCTCACACTTTTTTAATCAAGGGGACACGAGAGGTTTACTATATTAACAAACCCAACTACATCTGTGATATCACAATCAAATGCTGATACTATAAGGCACTTAGATTAAATTAAAGATGACCTAAAGATCAGTCTCTCTGATTTCATAAATCTTTCCGCAAACATTCTCCTTTTCCACCAACGCTTTCTTCGTACCAATCTCGTCGTCTTTACAAACAAGTGAACTCGCTCGTTTCCTGTTCGGGCTCTCTATACCATTAACATGTTTCAAAGGTGATCTAAGCGATTCACTATTCACGGCCAAGTTCCCAATCGACGACGTGAGATCCGATGGTACATTGCCATCTAAGCAATAAAGTAAAGAGTCTGATATTTCCTCTTTGTCTTTGGAGTTGTTCAGAATGGATAAGTCAACAGGGGTGGCGGTTAAAACTGATCTGCTGAGTAGATACTCTCGGAACGGATCAGTGAGGGACCGGGTTTGTTCTGCTTGGTTGACGGTTATTCTTGGGGGTTCTAGGGTGGCGTTTAGGTCTTCGAGGAGAGGTCGGTGGTGGCTTAGCATAAAGCGGGTGGTTCCTGAGCGTAGCTGACTAATGTCACCAGCGGAGAGAGAGCGGCCTTCGAAGGTTCGCGAACGGGGTATCGATGTGCTTATTGATCTGAAATGAAAAGAGAAAAAGATAGTATCGTACTTTATATTATCTCGACAAAATAAGTCTCAGAGAGAGTTCAAATAAAGGCCGATATTAAGCTGCGTACGAATTTGAGCGGCTCAGCCTGAGGCATGCTCGAGCTGCTCGCGAGCCAAATTGTTGCACATCAACATGCGCGAGCGAGGCAGCGTGCTCGCGGCGAGCCGACTTTGTGCGTCGTTCAAAATGGCGTCGGACACGATGACAGCCGCGGCTGCGTTTATCATAGTTCACCGAATTATATTAATAAATTTACGAACTCGATTACACAAGCACGGCTCATCCACTTGCTCAAATTTAAACGCGTCGCGCCCACAAAAAAGTCAGAACGTGTCGCTCTGCCCGCGGAAAGCTCAGATACGTCCAAATGACGCTCGGCACGCACACTGAGGCGCCCCTGAGCGCGGGCACGAGACCGCCTCCGGCCGGCTCGCCGCGCGCCGCTCGCGCGCTGCTCGCGCACAGCGCGTGAGCGCGAACGAATTTGAGCGAAATAGGTGAGCCATGTGTGCCTCAACCCGAGGCTGCTCTAATTCGTACGCAGCTTTGGAGTTACAATAAGTGACATTTCCCTATGTCCAGCAAGATTAAAATGACGGAAACTATGGGGCATCCCATAGACTGTCATCTGGGGGCACGGGAGTGCCCCCGCCAAGACGAGCCAAGCGAAGCGCGCACTACGGCGTAACTCTACCACTACCAGCCACGCTCTACAAATTCTATATCTTGGCTAAAAAGTATAGACCCGTCACTTATTAATATCATCATAAATTCATTCGGCCCAACAAAGCTATACTGTTACAAAAGTCCGTTGGGGCTACCTAGTACCTAGGTAAAGATATACTTGTATCAGGTACAAGTTGTTATCGTTATATGGTGAATGGCGGCATACTCAGCGTATTTAACGCGTTTTTTCGTCATAGCCAACAGCGAATATAATTAAAAATTAAAGAGAAATAAGAGCCACCTTTCGATGAAAACGTAAGCCAATACCGGTACCGATTATTTTTTAGTTAAACTTATCTCGGTATGTTTAGCTCTGCGGAAATAATGAACGGTTCAAACGTTAGGAGAAACCCTTCACCGACCGATCTAGGATACTAGTCTTACCTTTCACAAGAGAACGTGGACCGCGTATCGTCGTCCGACGAAACGAAATCGCTGTCGTTGTCGCGCACCATCTCGAGCGCACTGGGCTCGCACGTCACGTCACGTTCGCTCGCGTCACGTTCGCCGTCACGTTCGCCGTCACGTTCGCCGTCACGTTCGCACGCCACCTCGCGCTGCTCGCACGTTATGATGAGCGGCTTTCGCGAGCGGGGCGTCATAATTGACTCCTGTAATAACGAGTCAGTGAACACTTTCATTGCGTAAAATTTCGTAGCCGATACCGGTTTCTCTGCTTTGTACCGAATAGCGGCTACGAGCGGTTAATGTACGGCCCAATAATCTGAGTACACTTATCATTATGATTGACTTTCTCTTTATGCATGGTTGAAAAGAGACAGCGAAAAGTGGACATTAAACGAACCCCGCCCACCTAGCGAGCTCCTGGCACCGAAAGTTTAACAAATTACATCAGTCGAAATGTTTCGTTCGGCTGTTCATGATATCTACTGTACACTCAGGGCTATAAATTATTTCTGTAAGCAAAGCTTTTCGCCGCCAAGACACAAAACCAAAAGCGACATTGTCACGCCAATATCATTGTTACAAGAGAGCAAATACAAATCCTACTGATATTATAAACGGCGCTATTTTTTTTTCTTGAGTACGCTAGTCTTTTGTTTTTGGCGGGTTTAAAATGTTATCTCGTTGCAAGAATGGAACTTACTCGTGAAAATATTCGTGCTATGATTTATTACGATTTTCGGCGTGGCTTAACTCAACAACAATGCATAGATCAATTAACTTTGACTTTTGGTGATGAAGCTCCATCAAAAACTACTGTGTATCACTGGTTTAGTGAGTTCAATCGTGGACCTAGTATGCTTACGGACGAAGTTAAGGAACGTCGCCCGAAATCGGCCGTTGTACCACAAAATATTGAAGCAGTGCGGAAACTTATAATGCATGACCGTCATGTTAGGTATCGCGAGATAGAGGCAATTCTGGGGATATCTATGACGAGCATTAATAAGATATTACATGAACATTCAGCTGTAAAAAAAATTTGTTCGCGTTGGATACCGCACAATTTAACTCAGGATCAAAAAGAGGCTCGCGTCGAATAGTGCAAAAAAATGTTGAAAAAATATAACCGTGGTGACTCAAAAGCTGTTTATAATATCTACACAGGTGACGAATCTTGGATATATGCGTATGATCCCGAAATTAAACAGCAATCAACAGTGTGGGTATTTCAAAATGAGCCGAACCCTACGAAAGTTACTCGTGCAAAAAGCACCTTGAAGCAAATGGTCGCCTGCTTTTTTGGTATGAATGGCCATGTGGCTACAGTGCCACAAAAAAATCGTATAACGGTTAATTCTGAGTGGTGCACGACCATTTGTTTGCCAGAAGTGTTTGAAGAAATACGTAAAGACAACCAGCGACGCAGAATCATTCTTCACCATGACAACGCCAGCTGTCATACATCACGCGAAACAACTCGATTTTTGGAAGGTCAAAATATAGAATTAACGGGTCACCCACCGTTGTACAGCCCTGATTTGGCACCCAATGATTTTTATTTATTTCCAAATGTAAAGAATAAAATACGTGGTCAACGATTTTCGACCCGTGAAGATGCGGTCGACGCGTTCAAACAACACGTTTTGGAGATACCTCAATCAGAGTGGCAAAAGTGCATCGATCATCACAGAGAATATTTTGAAAAACAATAAAACTATATTTAGTAATGTACGTTTGATTATTTTTTCTTTCCGGATACAGAAGTAGCAGCCCTCGTAATTGGATGACAGACAACGATTGGTTAAAACGTTATTATTTGAGTTAAACACATTCTCGAAAACGCAAGCATGATGGTCATGGCAGAGTAATGATAAAAATGCTAAGAAGTCAGTTAGAAACATGGACACACAATGATTTCAGTCACAGCAAAGAATAAAGTACGGAAAAGCTAACACATTTTCGAAAATTAAAACATTTTGCGCAATATAAGTATATCTGCCATAACAAAGCCGGCAAAAATATCTGACAGATACGTAAACATGGCACATAGGGTAAATCGCCAATAACTCATACTAAAAAATCACCTCTGTCCAACAGAATTCAATTTAGTATAACGTGGCCAGTTATTGAAGGGTGGCCTGTAATTAACACCTTATACTAAAAGTGAGAGCTATGGTAGCCTAGTGGTTCAGGCAAGCGGCGATCGTGGGTTCGAATCCCGGCTCGTACCAATGAGTTTTTCGGAACGGAATATTTACCGTTAGCTTTTCGGTGAAGGAAAACATCGTGAGGAAACCGGTCTAATCCCAATAAGGTCTAGTTTTCCCTCTGGGTTGTAAGGTCCGATGGCAGTCGCTTTCGTAAAACTAGTGCCTATGCCAAATCTTGGGATTAGGTGTCAAAGCGGACCCCGGGCTCCTTTAGGGGCATTACCGGGAATACCGCTAGGAGGATGATGACCAAAAGTGAGTTCTATTTTAGGTGATTAGAGTTCATTTTTAGTATGAGGTGGCCAGTTAATGCACGGTGGCAATTAATTCTGGTGAATACCATAATTTACACCAGCAAATGGACAATATAAAGCTGAAAGCGCACTGCAAATCAGGCACACGCTACACAAGTATTCGCATCGTAATAAATCAGATTGATTTAAAGTGAGAAAAGTTATTCCCTGTCAGTCTTTATGACAGGGAATAACCTAATATCAATATATAAGATCAATATAAGATCAAATTTTACTTGTCCTGTGGAATAGGTTCTTTCAATTATGAAACGTGTATTAACATGTAGACACTATGCATCGGTCGACACGACAATTTCGAACGACAAACTCGATTGCGTATGTACCATAGTCTTAAAACGTTATTCATGGCTGCAACCCAATTAGATAATGACGTTAGTAACATGCGTACAAACCTGCATAGCCTTCGACAGTTTCTGCGTTGATTTCGTTATAGGAGACATAGACGCGCGTCTAAAGTTCACCGTGTAAGGCGTCGCACAGTCATCCAGTATAGGCGCTTCCGAGATACCCGGGGTACTAGTCAAATAATGTATCCTGAATTCTTCGTTCGGCCTTTTCTTGGGGGTCTCTTTAATAGGACTGTTATACGACAAATCATTCTCAGACCCAGTGTCTTGCTCATCAAAACAGGACACACAGGACGTCGGCGTTCCGCGTATAACAGTGTTCCGCTTCTGATATTTCTTGTTTATATTCTGTGACGCCGACAGAAGCTTAGAGCGGAACAGTCTGGAACCTTTCTTAGTGTTTTTAGGCGTTTCTTCGCAATCTATCACGCTTAGGTTAGGCTCGGATACGAATTTGGGACTAGGTTTTCTTTGTCTAGTGATAGCGCCTTCGGATAAGGTACTTTCATTGCTCGCGTCAGAATCATAATCGTCGTCCAATGATTCTGAACTAGCTATCTTGTGTACCAGGTTTTTGAGAACTATGTTCTTATGTAACACGTCATTCTTATCGTCATGGCGTTTCTTTTTCTGAAAGCATGCGTGAGATGCGGGTTAGGGACAGAAAGAGTTAGAGAGAGATAGAGGGATGACACAATGCGACACACAATGTTAGTAGGTAATATTAAAAAAAGGTTTATATTGTAGGAATCTCTGGATGATTTTAAAGACATTGCACCAGCACAAAAGTAATGGATTTTTTTTCATATCATAATTGGCTGTTAAACTTTTCTGAATATCATCTTTAAAGATAAAAAAAGAAGAAAAGCAAACAATGATATTATGAGGATTGGTTGTCCTGGACCGTATCACAAAACTTACTATTACATTCACATAATTACTACTTTGTAAATTAATTTTCCTATGGACTTATGGGATGTAAGACAATATTTTGAGTTGTACACTGAAGTTTTGTGTGGTAGGGCCCTGATGGTGATAATCTAACAAAGATATGTAACTCCTACAAAGATCTAATCCCATTCCTATACTGAGAATTTGACATAAGGTATATTTTCTGACCTACGTTAATTCACCAACAGTGTTTATTCACCTATTCAAGTTTTGACACATAACTTAGTTTATACTTTATACAAACTATTGTTTTTAATACAGAAACTGGATCTTAGAATAAGATGCCAACATCGAAGAAGAATCCTCAAAGATTTCGAAATACTAAGAAACTCAATTTGTCCTTTTTTGGATGTCTTACTTAACAGAACATCATTAGAATAGAATAAGCGATATATTTTAATGATTGTAGTATTTATCGATTCCACGGAAACTGTTTAGTTTTGCCATTAAAACCTGTAGACTTTTATTTATTTATTTTCAAAATCTGACAGTAGTATTATACTTACTACAGGTAGGCAGATCTGTGTCAGATTATCCCCTAATATTATTTAACTAATGTTTAATAGGGATAAGCAGTCGATTAACAAAACATACCTCTTCAATAGAATTGATAGTGGAGCCGGAGCCTTTCTTAGGGGTTCTGTTTAAGAGACCCTTGTTGAAAATGTGTCTCTTGATGGAGTCTCCGAAACTCCTAGAGCCCGCGACTTTGCCAGTCCTTTGGATCTGTATTGGTGTGCCTGTAAAACAAAAACTTAGAGCTCATACAAATGTATAAGTAGTCCTTCAGAGACCCTCCAGTGTAACACCATCGTCAATCATATCAGCCGAAAGACGTCCAGTGCTGGACATAGGCCTCCCCCAAAGAGTGCCACAATGACCGGTCCTGCGCCACCCGCGACCTAGGTCATCAGTCCACCTTATGGGGGACCTACCCACGCTGCGCCTTCCGGTACGTGGTCGCCACTCGAGAAACTTTCCGCCCCAACGGCCATCGGTTCTACGTGCTACATGGGGGCGATATGCCATAATCGCCACGCTCGGCATGCGGGTTGGCGATCGCAGTGTTTCCACCGCACTCCAGGGATGCTGCTGCCCATCCTTCTTCCTCCTCCGGTCTTGGTCGTAGTTTTAGGACATACCCGGGTCCGTAGTATAGCATATTTGGGTTGAATTCAACCGTTTTAACTATCCACCATAATGATAATTTGCTGTACAGATTTTTTGAAAAAATAATCTTTATTGCGATTTTGTTCAACTTAGGTTCTCCTTTAAAAAAAATACAGTAAACACACAGGATAAAATACAAGTTAGCATACATGGCACCAAAGTAGAACCAGTCCAGCAATCGATTTTCGGTGGGGATGTGATCTGAGGTTAGGCAGGACCTCCGGAAGCTATATGTATTGTATTGCCTTTTTATTGTATTTTCTTTCTTTTTCCGTGGTTTGCGAGATAAATAAATAAATTCTTGTTCTTATTCTTATATGAGCATACGCACTATTCTCTGGCGCAAGGTCTAAGGAAAAGGGTGCGCTGCCATTAAAACGATGTGTATATCGCACTTAAAGGGTTTTAAGATTCATCAGACTGTTCATGCTTGCACGGGCATAGTAGGTACTTAAATACTAGTATTATTATTATTATTTTCGTATGGACCAGAGACAATATCATTCTGTTCTTGACACGTTTTATTGTTATTGACCTACAGGGTCATATTAAATCTCTCTGGCAATATTAAAATAATGTTCCTTTTTTTGTTTTGACGCTTAGAGACCGTATCTATCTCTAACATCAGAAGAATTATTAATTGTATCTGGACGCTCAGAGGCCTTATACATCTCTAAAATACTGAATTAATATCATTATCTTCTTGTTAATGCTGATACAGACCTTATATCGAATGTAATGGATAATATTTTGCAATTTTGTTTTGTTTTCATTTAGTGACACCAAGTGAGTTTATTAACCGTTTATTAAAATATCGGTCCCTTAATCTGCAAATTTTCAATGATTATTGTGGAAGCTTATCATTGTTTTTTTGTAAAAGTGCCCTTGTGGCCTATCTGCAGAATAAATAATTGTTCTTTTTTTCATAAACATTGTCAGGTCGTCGAAGCGAGACGGACCAGTGTTTTATCTACGTACCGTATCCGTTCTGGCGGTTAAAGTGTTTGATGAGCCGCCGCTTGTGCGTGGACTCGGGCAGCGCCTGGATGTGTGCGTACAACTGCGCTAATGCAGTGTCCGTGGGATTGGATGAGTTTTCAGCCGCGGTCCGTCCTCGGTCCACGAATGTGAACACTGTGTTCGCTGCCGTTCTGAAATGTTCATGTTGACTGTTATGTGTTTATATCATTAATGTTAAGAAACGGGTGAAGATTACAGGGTGCCTTATAAGATAAACTTTACCAATGGCAACTGTGTCATTGGATACATTTGGGAAAATAAACAAATACAGTGAACGACAAGATTCATTAGAAGTATAACGCCAAAACACTGCAAAAGGAGGAACCGAACTAATATAATTCTCGAAACTAATATAATTGAAGAGTTCCCTCAATTTCTCATGGATCCCATCATCCAATTGAATTTTTGAAAAAAATGGGACCCACCTGGAACTACCTACTTACAAAACAAAAAAAAAATTACGAATCGGCTCATCAATGACGGAGTTCTGAGGTAACAAACATTAAACATAATAAAAATAATAATAATAAAGGTTAGGTTTTTATAATGATTTTATGTTTTGTATGTATAGTTTTATATTTTACTTTTTATAAAATTATTGTACAAACCCAACTTAAGATTAAATATGAATAAAGAGATAATAATAATAATAATAAAAAAATACAACCGAATTGAGAACCTCCTCCTTTTTTTGAAGTCGGTTATAATGTTTGGTATGTTTATGGCTCTGGCGTCAAGGCCACGAATGGCACGATTTTCCAATGACCTGACTGGTCATTGGCGGTGAAAAGGATAAGGAAGTTATATCATGAAGCCCCGTGCACGTCAGCTGCGGCTCCGTTGGTGGGTTGCTCAGCGACAGCGTCCCAAACACGTAAAAAAAATCGTCATTTCCCCCCGATTGATTCTATCATCAAATGATAGTTAATCCAGTATCTTGACGAAATAAAATCGTCAGCTGGCTGTATAGTGGTGAAAAATCCGCCAGCCGGTCACATGGACATGTTAAAATATATTCCTACTATAAACGCGCGGTTTAAACGACGGCACGATACTTAGCCATGCACTTAAAAGCAGATTAGACTGCTAAAGAAAAAAAAATGCCTGAGAAATTTGTTTGTCACGTGATACTTTGGGAGAACGATTATTCTCAAATTATTCTAGTTTCTACATTTTAATTCTAGGATATATGGAATTTCGCGCAAATGGAAAGCCAATTTATGAAAGATTGTTGCATAAGTTTCTTAAAATATCACGCCGTTAGCCTGCAAATGTCAAAGACGTTATGGTCGTCGAACCACCTAAAGGCTGTGCATTGGAAATTATCGCGTGCTTTGAAACGCCGTTCTGACTAGATTAAGAAACAATAAGGTCTGATTTTCAGATATATGATTCTTGACTATATGATTGTTTATTTGATTTTATCGATACATGATTGCTTAAGAGTCCGTATCGGCCCGGAAAAAGTTCGATTCTAGGTATTATTACCCGCCTCCGAGCGCGCCAGCGCAGGTATTGTAGTGGGGGTCGAGCGAGGCGGCTAGGTCGGCGTAGAGTAGTTTTGATACTTTTAGGCGCCGTAGGTCATGGTCTTCTCTCCCTCTCACTGAGCATAAGCGTGAACGAGATGGAAGTGCGTGCTCGGAAGCGCGGATATCATGTTTTTTAATATTATTTTTTTGGCCGTTCAAATAAATAAAAAAGTTATCACTGAGTTCTCTGAAAAATATTGCCGATTTTTAGAAGCAATTTTATTATTTTTAGCTTTTGTGCATAATTTGTTACGAATATTTTAAGTGCATTTTAGACCTATGTTCGTGATTTTTTCTATCGTTTCGAATCACTGATCTCACTGCAGAAAAGCCTCAAGATTACTATTCGTATTTTTTTGAAAAAATATTATTATATTATAGACAGACGCATTATATTGTTTCAAAAACTCTATTCGCTTAACTTCGCCGAACCTACGGCGCCTTAACCGTTTTATCTCTTTTTCGTTTCTTAACATTTATATGTACCTATATGTATTTAAATAAAATATCAGGTAACTTGGAACTGTATCGTTCATTATAATGTATTTATGTAATTACTACAAATTCAGAATTCATTTAAGTACTTGCTTGTTTGACGACCGCTTTAGCCTCGAAGCTGGAAGTTCTGGGTTCGAATCCCGGTATGGGCATTTATTTCTTCCTGAGTCATGGATATTGGTTTTCAATGTATTTAAGTATTTATTTATCTATATAAGTATGTATATCGTCGTTTAGTACCCATAGTACAAGCTTTGCTTAGTTTGGGACTAGGTCGATTTGTGTAAGATTGTCCCCAATATTTATTATTATTTATCTTTACTCAACTTAAAACTTAGGTTATTTATATCATTTACTAGTGGCTCTGTGAGCTGTAGACCTCGCGAGTCTGACTTTTTGCATAACTCCGCCATTTTGAAAAAATCCCAAAAACTGGCTCGACAAAAATTCTATATAATTAATTACCGAATCTGCTCACCAAATTTTACGATAATCGGTTGAGAAGTGCGACGTCTAGAGGAGAACAGCCGGAAATCCGGATAGACGTACGAAAGCATTTTTGTCCAAGCTGAAACGGAGACCTTATTCGCTTCCGCTCACTCGGTCGATAATTAATTACTGTTAGAGTTTTCAGTTTCCAGTTTATCAAATTCTAGATGAAAAGTTTTTACCTGACTTATTCCTTTCTTGGTTTTAGTGTAGGTGTTGAAATAAAATACCAGGTAATTTAGAAATTAAGGTACAGTTTTTTTTTACAGTTAATTTCCTGAAGTATAATAAGCTTCATCACTAGATAAATAAGAATAATTCGTTAACCTTCCCAAGTTCCAGCGTTGTGCTGATTTCGTTATAGTCTGGTTTTAATGTTTTAGGGTCACAAAATATATTTTTTCTCTTTACTTTACCAAATGAACGATTTGTCTTCCTAGGCGCTATACTTGAATCTAAAATAATAAAACCGATCAATTTATAACTATTGTATTATAGTATACTACTTCAGCGACATGAATCGAAAGAATCTGAGCAAGGAAAAGATGGGCGATAAAAAAATGGAGATAAAACATGTGACACAGATGTGTGTTGAGACCAGTCATCGAAGCAGATGTTAGGTAAAATTGCATAAATATGGTTAAAACCAGAAATGATTATAAAGGCCACAAAAGTAGCACCAGGACAGCAGGAAGCAGTTTATATCACACAGATAAAGGCAATAGGAATAAGATTCCGTTAATTGGAAATATTACAAACGGCTGTCAAAATTAAGAAACTGCAAAATAACACTGTGCTCAGCAGTATATAGATAAAACATGAAGACTAAAGAACCTCCTTCTATGGAACATAGGTCAAAAATGTTAGTAGTACAATGAAAATATTTCCATTAGTACAAATGCAATTTCATATAAAAAGTCAAAAGTAACAAAAACCTAGTACAATGAAAATATTTCCATTAGTACAAATGCAATTTCATATAAACAGTCAAAAGTGTCAAAAACCATTACTTAACAAATGATCAAGACTGCCTCGTCGCGCTATAATTCCCGCTAGCCCAAGCGCACATAGCTTCGTAACCTTGAAATAGACGAGCGACGTGACCGTTCCCTCGAACCGCTTGGCGAAGACTGCCGCATCGAGCGCCGTGCACGGTGTTTTATTACGAATTTTAGGGTGATTTGAAATATTTTTTATGCCAAAATTTACTTCTACACATAAATATATAAATATCTTCGAATAGCGCTTGAACTGGAGTTTCTTATTATGTTTTCATATTTTTGAAATAATCTGCTAAATGGCCAAAAATACTGGCGATTCTTCGTGTGTTTTTACTAAAAAGTTGTTGGATGGAAATACGATTTTACTCAACAATTTAATATGTAACTTATAAAATGTTTTCCACTTATTCCTAAGAAGACTTTCAATCCAATATATATTTATTTGTTACATGTCGGTTTGAAATTAAATAATTCTTCAAACCTAAGTCATTTTACACGTCTCAGAGCGAAAAATGAGAAAACAGCTGTTGGTCTGAGCCAAAATATGGTAAATTGAGAGCTAAATGTAAAAAACGTTTCCACTTATTCAACTTGAATTGAAATGATCTTTCATATTACACAATAAAATCTGTAGGAAAACGAATATTTAGTGAGATATGACCTCTAAAAGTTTAGCGAACTCTGCAGACGGCTGTATACGGACTCTTAAAATTTCCTCGATAGGAAAAAAATCCAAAGTTGGGTCTGTATTTTCCCTTTTTACTCAGCCTACTCAAACGATACATTATTTTACGACACAATCAAGTTATTTTATATCATCTAAAATCTCACTTTATGAAATTTAAATAAAACATCTCTAAGTTAGGTATTTATCTAAATTTGTCCAAAAAAGCCATTCCCAAAGACTGTTACATCTCTTTTCCTCGTGCGCGGAAGGCATCAGCGTGCCTCTGTCTAGAGGGCGTGTTCGACTCAAATCAAGGCATCGCCTTAAGCCCAATATCTATCTGTGCCACTCAGTGACTCACTTGTCAGAGACGCTCTCGTCGAGCCGGCAGCGCGCGCCGAAGTACGCGCGCGCGTCCGTCGCCAGCTGCGGCGGCGCGAGGAACAGCCGCGCGGACAGCCGGATCATGAAACTTATCACTGGGGAGAGCGCTATGGCGTCCGCGTGGAACGCCTCCGGAGACAGCTGAGGAAGCAAATGATAATATATATTGCCTAATGTGTATTTTAAGAGTCCGCAGTAAGCTCTATTCTCCATACAAACGTAGTTACGCTCTCATTTTAAAACTACGCGTTGGATTGTAACGAAACTTTGCATGTACAATTATATGAGGTATATCTATGTCTGTAATTAGTTTATGTAGCTTCAGATACCATAGTAAAAAAAATACAGCGAACTTAAGGTTTTCATACAAAACTTGTTTTTGCTGTATTTCGTTTGTTTTATAAACTGGAACCATATAAACTAATTACAGACATAGATATCAGGGCTTCAAATAACGTTAAAAAGTTGGTATCGTTACCACTGTCAGACAGAATTAACGTTAACTGGTAACTAACGTTAAACCAAGTATCGTTACCTATACTACTTTTTACCGGTAAAGAAATGGTAACGTTACCTGCTGTGCATTGAGCTAACGTTAAGTCAAAGGTATCGTTAACTGTTTTTAACGTTAGTAGGTAACGTTAATAGCAGCTTATTTAACTTTTGATTCACTGATAGATGCCATCGTTAGTACTCGTAATAGAGCCAGTGCCAGTGTTCATTCTCGTGCATGCGTCGCCGAGTGCGGAATTTATATTAGTACCAGGAGTTTATTTTTCAACATGAATGGATTGCCAGAAATGGGCAAGTGCAGTACCTATTCCTATCCTATCCTATACTATTAAACCTGATTGCAAATATATATATATATATATCACATACACACACATACATTATATAATTCATCGAAACCGTTAGAGCCGTTTCCAAGAACCTGAAACTATATATATATATATATACCTGATTGCATATATATATATATATGCAATCAGGTTCTCGGAAACGGCTCTAACGGTTTCGATGAAATTTGGAATATACGGGTTTATGGAGGCGAAAAATCGATCTAGCTAGGTCTCATGTCCGGGAAATTTTGTTCTCTCCGTATTTTCCCTATTTTCACCCGAGCTGAGCGCGGTCGCCCAGGGACTTAGTATGTAACAAGCTACTTTACTTGGTGGCCATTTTTATTATTCTTAAATAATTTAATACGAATTACGAATCCGAGGTTGGATTTTCAAAAAGTGACCGCCATTTTGAAATTCTTTAAATACGGTCCGAATTTGTTCAAAATCGATATCTGAGGGCCCCAAAGGCCTCTTTACACGAATCGGAGGTTGGGTTTTCAAAAAGTGGCCACCATCTTGAAATTCTTTAAATACAGTCCGATTTTGTTCATAATCAATATATATATATATATATATATATATATATACAGCGTGTATTTTTAATATTACGTGAAATTGTAACCAGAGGTAAGTGCTAAGGCTATGAACCGATATTACAAGATTTTTTTCTTAACTACCAACTTTTTTTTCATATAAAATAATTCAGTACGCAATGGATCACTACTTTAGTCTTACTGACGTGACGTCACAACTGTCACAAGTAACCCGCTTCTACCATGTGTCAACGAGTGTACGCAATACATTGCTGCTTGATAAATTTGCAAAAATTGATCACGCTTTGGTAGTTAAGACTAACTTAAGTTTTCTTGCAATATCGGTTCAAAGCCCTAACACCTAGCTCTAGTTACAAATTGAGGTAATATTAAAAATACACGCGATATGGTTTGCAAAATACGCTCGTTTGTAGGAGTAAGGACCCTTACCTCACACAAACACACACATACACGCACACACAGACATATAACCTATATTTCTTACAATTCTCGTTCATTTTCAGGTAATTGCAACGATGAAAGTACCCAACTATCATTTTTGATTCACAATCGCAATTAGTCAGGATTGGGAAAATCAGGAGCTATCTTAAGATCGAGATATTAGGTGTATATCTCCTAAGGAGAATCGTATAATCGAAAAATCAACTCAAAGTACTCAAACTGATGTACAAAACAAAACTATTAGCGGTATATCTATTGGTACTCAAAGCGAATGTATGGACAAAGACGAATACATAAAAGAAGCAAATATGGAATTTGGCGCATTTGTGGGGCGAGAATTGTCCAACGTCCTGATCATTAAACGACGACAAATAATGTATGAAATTATCAAGACTTTTGAACACGGCTCAGCTTAATTTCGAGAATTGGAATGTTCGTAATCTATACATTCACAATAAACATGCGATTTTGTTAATAATTACATTCATATTGTACATTCGCAATCTTTGAGAATAAAAAAACAATGTTATTAATTATTTTTGGTTTTATTATTTGGTGATCGTATGCTTCAACAACATAGATTAAAGGTGGTTTTCCACCGGAGGGGCGAGACGAGGCGAGGCGAGACGAGAATTAAAACTTGTATGGGACTTACTACCTATTTCCACCGCGCGCACGCGTGCGCGGTAGAAATAGGTAGTAACTCCCATACGATTTCAAATCTCGCCACGCCTCGTCACGTCTCGCCCCTCCGGTGGACGGACAACCACCCTAATAGGTAACAATCACTGGTGAACTTCAGCTAAGTTCGGCGGCAATCGGGAAACTTCGTTTCGCTTTGCCGTCGCGCTGTCTGCATGCGTTCGCGTCGTGACAAGTTTTTTTTACATTTTACCGGCGTGTTTCATTTCGAGTGCAAAATAGAACAAAACAATTACTACAGGTTAGGATTTGTAGGGTAGGTATTGTAGGTAATAGGTATACGCTCTCTCTTCACGCTCATAGTCGATTCGATAGCCAGTTCACGTCCAGTGTACGAAATGGCAACAACGCCAATCAACCAGCGCCGCGCGGTGAGCGCGCGCGCGTTTATCGGTAGCGCGGTGTGGCAACGTAGCATTACCGATTAATAATTGAATATTAGTATATTACATTACTAATACTTACCAAGGGCTGTAAAAGAGAGAAAGGCCGAAATCGCCGAAATCGCAGCACGGCTAGCACGAGACTGCTGCGACATACTGTCGATTTTTCTCGCACTATACCTCTTACTAAATGTTCTAATAAGAGAGAGACGGATAGTGCGACAAAAATCGAGAGTATGTCGCGGCCGTCTAGTGCTAGGCGTCCAGGTATTAATATGCGATTTCGGGCTTTCCTGTTCACTGCCGTGGTGATTACACAATTTTACGTCTTCACCTGGCCATAATGTATGTCACATGTGTCTGAGATACTGCGAGACGATGGATGTTTAAATATTATGGTTTTTTCTTTTTCTTTTTCGGTTTTTACATGTTAATAATTATAAATTGTACAGTGCTTTGGTTTCTTACTGTCAACTGTATAAATTTTGTATGATTACATAAATAAATAAATAAATAAATAAAATAATGATAGTTTTACCGTACGGGTAGCGTGCGGTAAACCTCGCATTATGGCCAGGTGTGACGTAAAGTACATTACGTACCTAGGGCGGTAAAATTAAGAACAGCTCATATCGCGGACATCTGTGGCCTGAACCGAAGGTAAGGACCATAAAAAAGCGATCCGAGGATTTTTATTTACCGCCCTTGGTGCGTACACAATTTTACGTCCTCCTTGGTGCGAAAGTGTGAAGTGAGGTTTGCCGCTGCACCCGTGGGCGGTAAATCTCACTTACCACCCGGAGTGACGTAAATACGTACCTAGGGCGATAAAATTAAGAACAGCTCAGATGGTGGATATCTGTGGCCCAAACCGAAGGTAACGGCTATAAAAAAACGATCCGAGGCTTTTTTACTACCGCCCTTGGTGCGTACACAATTTTACGTCTTCTCCTTGGTGCGAAAGTGTGAAGTGAGATTGCCACTGCACCCGTGGGCGGTAAATCTCACTTACCGCCCGGAGTGACGTAAAGTACATTATACGTACCTAGGGCGGTAAAATTAAGAACGGCTCAGATCGCGGGCTTTTGTGACCCAAACCGAAGGTAACGGCCATAAAAAAGCGATCCGAGGCTTTTTTATTACCGCCCTTGGTGCGTACACAATTTTACGTCTTCTCCTTGGTGCGAAAGTGTGCAGTGAGATTTGGCGCTGCACCCGTGGGCGGTAAATCTCACTTACCGCCCGGAGTGACGTAAAGTACATTATACGTACCTAGGGCGGTAAAATTAAGAAAGGCTCAGATCGCGGGCTTTTGTGACCCAAACCGAAGGTAACGGCCATAAAAAAAGCGATCCGAGGCTTTTTTATTACCGCCCTTGGTGCGTACACAATTTTACGTCTTCTCCTTGGTGCGAAAGTGTCAAGTGAGATTTGCCGCTGCACCCGTGGGCGGTAAATCTCACTTACCGCCCGGAGTGACGTAAAGTACATTATACGTACCTAGGGCGGTAAAATTAAGAACGGCTCAGATCACGGGCTTTTGTGGCCCGAACCGAAGGTAAGGGCCATAAACAAGCGATCTGAGGCCATCTTTATTACAGCCCGTGGTGCGTACACAATTTTACATCTTCTCCTGGGAGTCCTGGGTGTAAAAGTGTGAAGTGAGATTTGCCGCTGCACCCGTGGGCGGTAAATCTCACTTACCGCCCGGAGTGACGTAAAGTACATTACTAAGGGCTGTAAACAGGCGAGGGTTGTAAATATGCGATTTTTTTCGGGCTTTCTTTTTTACTGCCCATGGTGAGTTGTGTACACAATTATACGCCCTCACGACGCGCGAGATTCACATTATGGTTATGGCCAGGTGTGACGTAAAATAGTGTTACTTGGTACTTTGGTATCGTTACTTATAATGTGAATTGGGTAACGTTAACAAGCGCTGTATGAAAAGTAAAATTACCGATAAAGTAACGTTAGTTGGGTAATGGTAATGTTAATCAAGTAACGATACTTTTTACTACCGGTACCCAGGTATTTTTACGATATTACCGTTACCTAACGTTAATTATAGTGGGAATTTGGTAACGTTAACAAGCCCTGATAGATATACCTAATGTTATTGTATATGGAAAGTTTCGTCACAATCCAACAGGTAGTTTTAAAATGAGAGCGTAACTACGTTTGTATGGGAAGGTGAAATTCGGCCGAGCTTACTGCGGACTCTTAATGGCATGCGATATCAGGCATCGCAGCGCCAAACGCGATCCCACAGGTCGAGGCAGTGGAAGTCACTTCTCGGTGGTATTATGATATGAATCAGGCGGATAGGCACATATCGTACCACGCCTCACCTATTATAGACTTTAGACTAAAATTTCGTAAATAGCACAGCACTAATCTAGTTCTAACTCTGTGACCTATCACACGGCGGGTATAAGTCTTTGCTGTCATGAATTAATGATAATCGAACTTTTATCGATATTAGTAAAACTGACATGCAGGAATTTAGTACAAATTTCTTCATGTCAAACCCACACTTAGTGGTTACACATGGCGACTTTTTGCAGCGCTACGTCGTTTCTAGCCACTCTTATTTCTATTTCAATAACGCACAAGCAAATAATAACCAACATAATATTATCTTGCAGCATTTCATTATATAAACAGCGTAACACACTTTCAGGCAACCGCCGTTTCGACTGGCTGCCTCGCGACGAGTATTGTTTTTTTCATATATTTTTTTTTCTGCCCCAGTCCAAGGCTCAGTTCGGGTTGCACTGGGCAGCTCAAATACCGCAAGCCAATCCGGTTGCCTTTTGGACACTGCCACTTCGATAATACCTTTCGTGGACACAGCAAATGCGGTGTGAACATAGTTGCTAATGTGTCCGGCGACATTCTGTTTGAGGCTTCATTGTCGGCCACCAGTGTGAGCAGTGAGCAGCCTCTGCAGAAAGTTCCGGTGCAATGGGGCTAGCAGCAGCAGCAAGACTTATAAAGTCCAGAAACGTACCTTTCTTGAGCACAGCAAATACGGTGTGAACATAGTTGCTAATGTGTCCGGCGACATTCTGTTTGAGGCTTCATTGTCGGCCACCAGTGTGAGCAGAGTGAGCAGCCCCTGCAGAAAGTTCCGGTGCAACGGGGCTAGCAGCAGCAGCAAGACTTATAAAGGCCAGAAACGTACCTTTCTTGGGCACAGCAAATGAGGTGTAAACAGAGTTGCTAATGTGTCCGGCGACATTCTGTTTGAGGCTTCATTGTCGGCCACCAGTGTGAGCAGAGTGAGCAGCCTCTGCAGAAAGTTCCGGTGCAACAGGGCTAGCAGCAGCAGCAAGAATTATAAAAGCCAGAAACGTACCTTTCTTGGGCACAGCAAATGAGGTGTAAACATAGTTGCTAATGTGTCCGGCGACATTCTGTTTGAGGCTTCATTGTCGGCCACCAGTGTGAGCAGAGTGAGCAGCCTCTGCAGAAAGCTCCGGTGCAACAGGGCTAGCAGCAGCAGCAAGACTTATAAAGGCCAGAAACGTACCTTTCTTGGGCACAGCAAATGCGGTGTGAACATAGTTGCTAATGTGTCCGGCGACATTCTGTTTGAGGCTTCATTGTCGGCCACCAGTGTGAGCAGAGTGAGCAGCCTCTGCGAAAGTTCCGGTGCAACAGGGCTAGCAGCAGCAGCAGCAAGACTTATAAAGGCCAGAAAGGTACCTTTCTTGGGCACAGCAAATGCGGTGTGAACATAGTTGCTAATGTGTCCGGCGACATTCTGTTTGAGCCTTCATTGTCGGCCACCAGTGTGAGCAGAGTGAGCAGCCTCTGCAGAAAGTTCCGGTGCAACGGGGCTAGCAGCAGCGGCAAGACTTATAAAGGCTAGAAACGTACCTTTCTTGGGCACAGCAAATGCGGTGTGAACATAGTTGCTAATGTGTCCGGCGACATTCTGGTTGAGGCTTCATTGTCGGCCACCAGTGTGAGCAGAGTGAGCAGCCTCTGCAGAAAGTTCCGGTGCAACGGGGCTAGCAGCAGCAGCAAGACTTATAAAGGCCAGAAACGTACCTTTCTTGGGCACAGCAAATGCGGTGTGAACATAGTTGCTAATGTGTCCGGCGACATTCTGTTTGAGGCTTCATTGTCGGCCACCAGTGTGAGCAGAGTGAGCAGCCTCTGCAGAAAGTTCCGGTGCAACGGGGCTAGCAGCAGCAGCAAGAGTTGTAGAGCTGTTAGCAGCTTGGGTTCGGAGGATTCTGCGTTCGGGGGATATTGGCCTGTGGATGGAATTGTTAATTAGATTTATTAACTTTGTTATAACTACTTAGAAAAGATGAAAATCCCCTGACATTTTCTTTTCAAAGTCCGATATCTCAAAAACGGCTAAACAGATTTTCATGAAACATGGCTAAGAACACTCGGGATAAAATTATCTATGACACAAAAAAAACCGCATTCATATCGGTCCATCCGTTTGGGAGCTACGATACCACAGACAGATGCACAAATACACAGACACACAGATACACAGACAGACACGTTAAACTTATAACACCCCTCTCTTTGCGTTGGGGGTTGAAAATATTAACCATTTTATGCATATATCAAGTCATTCTTACAATAGGGAATATGCATGAGACTTCAATTTAGAATAAATTGTACTCAGTCGATGCCGATATACATAACAGTTAGACAGACTACTGTAATGATATTTTGTATGACAAGTACAGACTCAAACGCAAATTTTAAGATGATTGCAAATTAATGTCTAACTCTATAGTAAACGCGCTGAGAATATGGATTGTGACGTCATAGTCTATGGCCGTTTAATATAGAGCGTTTTCGGTGGGTGCAGGCACGTGCACATTTCAAATGCCTATAACATCATAAAAACCACTATCACTATCATAGTTTTGAAACGAATGCAATTTAACTTTAAGTCCCGGAATCTTATGATAATCTAAATGTAAAAAAAACAGAAAATAAATCTTGATTTTGCACTGCGATGAAAAGGCTTAGTATAACGCTAATGGTTTATAATTTAGTGTTATACTAAGCCTTTTCATCGCAGTGCAAAATCAAGATATTAATACGTTGTTTCTTTAAAAGTCTCTTTCAAAAATTTCATTTTTGGTACAAGCTTTTATTGGCGACTGTACTTTTCTGTATACCATCATCAACTACTCATTGAGACGATTCTAATGAGCCCAAACTCAACGGGGCTACGTCGATTAAGTACTGAATTCCCATGGCCACCATCTGTCTCCAGCATCAGATCAGCTTGATGGTACCATTTTATTGTCATCCAAACTATAATTAAACAGGTCAAATTTAACTTGCAAGATTTGATTACAGACTGACAGACAGACAACGGGACAGGTGAAAGTAAATAAAAGCTTGTAAAAAAAAGGATAAAGATTATCTTAAGATTCCGGGACTTAAAGTTTAGATTGCATTCGTTTCAAAACTATGATATTGAGCCGCGCGGGAGTTTTTGTCCTTCTTTTGTGACATCTTTCTCTATTCAATCATCTAATAAAGTTAGAAAGTCTCAAAATGTGGTCCAAGGAAACACTGTGCAAGGGCATAACAGGCAGCGTGTTTTGATAAGAAAAAAACTAAAATAATCTTTTTTTAACGCGATTTTAATTTACATTTGTATGGAGCAGGTCGCCCCAGTCGGCCAACGCTGCTTCGCTACACTGCAAAATCAAATATCATTGTGCCAATTTAATCTATTTATAGAATACAAGTATTATGTAATCAATCTTGTAAATAATTTATAGTTGTATTTATCCTGTTCCTGTTTCCATACGATTAAATAAATAAATCTACAACACAAAAAATTGCAAGCTCGAAACATACCCGCTAAAGTACAATAAGTTTGATAATACTGATCCATCAGTAACGGCTGCGGCAACTCAGCGAGGAACCCCTTTAGCACGGACGCACAGTCATGCACCGAGAACCGGCCCTCGCCCAACCCGAGGCTGGAACCGGTGAGCAGCAGCTGCTTCAGCTCCTGCTGCCGGGTGAGGGATCCCGTGCGACGGAATATGCCTTCTTGTGTAACATCTGAAGTTTGAGATATAACATGTTATAATGGTTGCATGAAACTGGAATATGTTGATATTCCAATCCCATTTGGAGTAATGTTGATACCTAATTCGATTTATTTTTCATTCCCTACCTTAGGGATGTTAAGCTGCGTATGAATTAGAGCAGCCTCGGGTTGAGGCACGCACGGCTCACCTATTTCGCTCAAATTCGTACGCGCTCACACGCTGTGCGCAAGCAGCCGCGAGCAGCGCGGCGAGCCGTCTAGAGGCGGTCTTTTGACAGTGCTCAAAGGCGCCTCAGTGTGCGTGCGTCGCGTAATTTGGACGTGTATCCGAGCTTGCCGCGGGCAGAGCGACACGTCCTGACTTGTTTGTGGGTGAGGCGCGTATGAATTTGAGCAAGTGGACGAACTGTGTATGTGTAATCGAGTTTGTTCGTAAATTTATTACTATAATTCGGTGAAATGTGATAAACGCAGCCGTGGCTGTCATCATGTCGACGCCATTTTGAACGACGCACAATTTCGGCTCGCCGCGAGCAGGCTGCCTCGCCCTCGCATGTTTATGTGCAACAATTTAGCACGCGAGCAGCGTGCTGCGCGGGGCGAGCATGCATCGGGCTGAGCCGCTCAAATTCGTACGCAGCTTTATGTTCAATATTTTTTCTACCTAATAATCCTTCTAGTTCTTTTACTATTTAAATTGGAGTCTGATACAAAAATCTGTAATATTCTAAAACTTACTACAAATGCTTCATGCAAACTTTCATCCCCTTAGGGGATGATTTCCGAGATAAAAGCTACCCTATGTCCTTCCCCAGGACTCAAACTATCTCTATATGTCTATACCAAATTTTATCAGAGCTTTAAGTGTGAAGAAGTAACAGACAGACACACTTTTGCATTTATAATTTTAGCATGGATGTAACACATGTTTCATTAAAGTTAGGGTGGTACTCCACTTGTCCAAGATCTTTGTCCAATGTTCATTGTGTCTCACTCATTACTTAAGCAAAATGTGAGATGCAAATACACATTGGACAAAGATCTTGGGCAAGTGGAATACCACCCTTAGTAAGGTAATTCATTCATAATCAGATGTTGAGTTTACCATAGGACTAAAGGAGATCTAATACAAAATACTATAAATTACAAAACATGCAATCAATACAATGTTTTATTCAAACAAATAAGACTACTTAGTCACTATGAATGTGTATTTGAGTAGATATTTGATACCAAAATGACTTGGTATTTAAAAGTGATGACTATGAAATTTGCTTACTTTCTGACTGTGATAGAAAATCTATCAATTCGTTGAGCCTCAGTATACCCTCTTCAGTAATGGAGTTACCTTCTGCACCATTCTTACCACCATTGGTATTGCTCTGCTGACTAGAACTAGGGGCTGCATTCTTTATCTTCTTATGGAAGTTCCATCTAAATTGCTTTGGTTTATCAGTTGAACAATCAACACTGGAATAAACAAAATACGACAACATAAAACTCGTCAATTTTAATACAAAAACATGCTGAGAATATTTCCGTTTAGCTACTTACTCGTCTGTATTTATGTCTACCACGAAGGATAGATGCATACGCACTAAAGTAAGGAATTGATCTAAGTTTTCTTTTCGTAGCCTTTCTATAAGTAATACATCCGGTGAATCCATTTTATTTCAACAAACTGCACATGGTCTACAACACTACTACTACTGGCCTCTGTATCAACCGCATAAGACACATGTTTTACACAAAATCACAATATATTACAAATTATACTTTGTCGTAAATGTTGTTCACATAAAATTAACACATTCTATACACCGTTCGCTATTATTTTAACTTATTATCCCTTTTATTTGCGCCCGTTTTCATTGTTTTCAAACGTCAAGTTTGTCACAAGTCACAACGGCCAAACGACCGTTCCGAAACCTTGTTGTAGTTGAAAGTCAAATCAAATGTTTACTACAATTAAACATGCGAATGACTTAAAAAAAGTACTCAAGCCAATTTAAAGCTTCATATATGCTGTTTTTAGGGTTCCGTAGCCAAATGGCAAAAAACGGAACCCTTATGGATTCGTCATGTCTGTCTGTCTGTCTGTCCGTCCGTATGTCACAGCCATTTTACTCGAAAACTATAAGGTGTATTAATGAATAAAATTTTGAGGATAGGTGTATTTTGTTAGCCGCTTCAGTTTTCTAAAAATATTTTTTTTTTAAGGGGTGCATTCCATACATAAAACTGAAAAACATTTTTATTTTCGTTGCAAGCCCACGTGTGGCACATCAATCGATAGGCCTTTCAAAATAAATATAAGGTTTCTCAGCATTTTTTTTGATTAAGTAAATAGAGTCGGAGATAATCGCCCCGAAAGTCGCTAAAATTGTGCCCCCACCCCTCTAATTTTTGAACCGTGTATTTTAAAAATATGAAAAAAAATATGGATATAGGGCTTATTAAATTATTTCAGCGAAAATTGTTTTGAACAAGATCGGTCCGAATGTTTTCGAGATATTTCTAAAAAACTGCCTTCCTTAAAGAAAAGGACTTAAGTGCCATAAGGTTTCAGTAACGATACGATCTTTTTAATAGGCACGGAACCCTTTGTTGTGCGTGGTCCGACACGCATTTGGCCGCTTTTTTTTTAAAATAAACAAGTTAAGTTTGATCACGATCCAAACTTAAATCATTAAATAACGTTAAAAAAAACAGCTCTAAGAATATCTCCATCCCTGTCACACCTTGTGAATCGAACGACAGAGATAATATTTAAACATTTTATTATTTTCGCTCGTCCTTGGTCCTGCCTACCATGGTCGCGGTCCGTACGGCCCAATAATCCGCGTCCACAATATGGATACGGACCCGTATGGTCGCATTTATGTCGTTCATAAAGCATTAATTCATTCATTACACAGTCACATATTATGGGACCAACGCAATCTTGATTCATGCCTTCGGTTGCGGATCATATAAAGCGGATTTCCACTAAGTACTTTGAAAAGGCGGCACTTAGTGGAAATCCACTCATTAGAAAGGCAATTGATTACGTGCCTAGGCCGGACCCCAAGCTCAGGGACCGCCGGCCTAGGCACGTCCTGTGCTACCCGGACGATGTCATCACCATGGAGCGGAGGGCCGAACTCGAATACGATGTTGCGTTCCGCGCCCGGGAACGGCAACAGAGGCGCCGTGGGGCAGCGCGTGCGGACGGGCTCACTGGCTTATCCTTTGAGGATTTAAATACGGACGAGGACTTAGTGGGAGTTTGCGCGCAGCTTTTCCCACCAACCTCCTGATACTGATGGGAGTGTGCGATCTCCCTCTCCCTCTTCCTCCTCTCCTTCCTTCCCATACAGGCCCTCACTGGCGAGGCGCTATTTTAGATCAAAAAGCGTCCGACACTACACCCGTCCTCCTTCTGTTTCTGTAAATAACTCTATTTGTTAATTTCTACTCTCTGTACATAGGTATACTTACGTGCATGTTACCCTTCTGGCTGTATATTTTTTTATGTTAGATTCTAAGGTTTGTACATTACTTAGTTAGTTTTATAGTGCATGGTTTACACGTTAGATTTAAGTTTGTATATTATGTCTGGGTCGAGCGGCTATATGCTGTCTCGCCTACGGCTCGCGCTCTCTCGCTTCGCCTTGTGCTACCGCATGGCAGCTGGCTGAGGCGGGGCGGGGGGCGTGGCCTGTGCGCCGCAGGGCGCGTTATTGTTATCACCGCACTTAAGGTGTGGTGTCGATTGCGCGCCCTGCGGTGTTACTTGTTTATTAGATTTTAAGGTATTATAGTTATAGGTAATTAGTTAAGGGCCCTTTCGGGGCCCAACTTGGAAAGATAGGTAGGAAAAAAAGCAATCTTGATTCAGCTATAATATTATATTTTAGTATATTATAGCTGAGTGTGTGGACTGTCAAATAGTACGCAAAATATATAGTAATATACCGTAAAATGCCTTGCTATAAATATATATTTTAGTATATTAATATATATTATAGCTACGTCTGTGACGGGCTTTATCACAACAACTGATACGACGGAGATGCAGCTAAAGTTAGATTGAGAAAGCAAGACACCTTTCATTCTAACGAGTTGCTTCACTGTCACTTGTTACCATAAATTGCTGTCTATAAAGGCCTGAGTGCACCCTCCTCTCCTCTTATTATTTTATTAATCTGCCGGCGAGGTGGCTTCATCAGAGGGAGAACATTGAGGTTGAGGAAAATAATTCTATTGTTTTAATAAACATAATATTAGTGGCTTTTCGGTGAAAGAAAATATCGTGAGTAAACTGGTCTAATTCCAATAAGGTCTAGTTCTCCCTCTGGACTGGAAAATCGAAGTTCGTATACGTGAATCCCTGTCACTCGAGTTTGTTAAGTGTGATAGAGATGGAAATACCCGAACTTTGAATTTCGTGGTTATAGCTGAGGCCCTACCGCGAAACAAAAACGAACTTCGTTCGTGTATCTCCCTCTCTGTTGCACTTGCTAGCTTGAGCGACAGAGAGGTAGGTACTCGAAGTTCGTTTTCACTTCGCGGTAGCCCCTCAGCACGGCTAGCATGCGACGGCGCGCGAGCTCTCTCGATTTTTCTCACACTATCCGTCTCTTTCTTATTAGAACACTTTTAGAACAAGAGATATAGTGCGATAAAAATCTAGAGTATGTCGCGGCCGTCGCATGCTAGACGTGCAGATGGCAGTCGCTTTCCTAAAACTAGTTGCTATGTTAAAATATTGGGAATAGATGTCAAAGCAGACCCCAGGAATAATGCTAGGAGGATGATGACAAATAAAATCAAGGCAACCAAAACAAAAATTAGTAAATAAAGATAGCTAATTTATTTAATAAACAATGAGTCTTAGTGTAATACTGGAATGGACAATTAAAACATATCATCATGCCCCATGTCAGCCAGTAGATTCAGTCCTCGCTCCTTCAGTGCTTTAGAGAGTAACTTTTGCTGTTCTATTTTGGCATCCTGTTCCCTTCTTTGAGCGTCTAGAATGTCGTCTACGGAGACCTCTGTTAGTGGCAGATTGTCTTCTTTGTCTTTATCCTGTAAAATGGTAATATGCCAAATTAAAACATGACCATTACATCCCATTCATTCCATGAATGGGGAAAATTCTTTGCAGTTTCTTTGAGGTTGGAATTCTACTTTTGCGATATGTACAAATAATTTTATGTACCTTCAGTTGTTGACATATAATTTTTTATGCAAGGGGTCACATTTCTCTACAGCTGACTGCATAATTGTCATTGATTTCAAAGGTATAAATTCCTATTCTATCAAAGGCTACTCAATATAAAAGGATTAACATTAATTGAACTTAGGAAAATTTTGAGTTCATCATTAACATATCCGTTGACAGTAGCATCAATTAAACGTTGTTAAGCCTACATATGGCCCGCCTGTCAATGTATTGTCAGCAAACATGTTAATGGTGGTCCTAGACGATAATCAAAATAGAAAATTACTTGAAACAGAGTCAATGTCATGTTGTATCAGCTCAAGGGTCAATGAATGGAATGGTGATAACTCCACTTTCAAGAGTAAAGGTAATTCATATATGTAAGGGTCAGACTGAAAACCAGGGTTGCATATGATACTCATGGCAAAATTATGCTGTCTAACCCCTTTTTAGCATCAGAAATTGTTTAACCTCTAGGTTAAACTTAAAAATAGTATAGTTACATTAGTAGTAGGATACCAATTACAAGTGATGCTGAAAATTGAATATCATGTGCTCTACTTGCCCAGAAGAAACCATGCAGGTGTGAATTATGTATGTGAGCAACTATCAATTTGTTTGGTACTTACAATTTCTCCGAGAAGCACCACATTTTCACCCCTCACAATGAATATTCCTCTGGGTATGTCACCATACTCTTTCCCCACATGTATTCGTTCTATGGTTTTATGTAGGACTAGATTCGCGAACTGGTCCACGCAGCGCAGATACCCAATCAGTGTTCGCCCATCGCGGAGAAGAACCATTAGTTTCTCTTTATGAAACAAGAAAAATGTACAAATAATCGGCAAAACAACAAGCATATAATTGTAGTCAAAAGAACGTACTGTCCAATTCATCTAATAAATGCGCCGTTCCCGCTAATGGATTCACGTTACTAGACATATTCAAGTCTTATACTTAAATGATTGTTTATTTGATGTAGCAAAATACAAGAGGCTATCTTCGGAAGCTCCAAAAAATTATACTACTTCCATAGAGTTATAATAAGTATATTTAATTTATCTACTTCACAAAAAAAATTAAACGGGAGTCGCAATGTCACTTTGACATTTAAAAGGCTTAACACGAAACACTTTAACTTTTGCAGTTTTTTTAATAAATACTTTAATAGTTGTCGTCATGTTACGTAAAGCCCGTAAAGCATCTTATATGATGTTACACTACCATATTATAAACTGACGTACTGATAATTATGCGCCAACATAGCAATATTAGCAATACATCGTGGACGCATATATATGTATATATAGAAAACAAAGAAAATTTAAAACGTCTGCTAGACGGTCGCCAACAAGCCCCTCCGACCAAGCTACTTTGGTCCGGACCGACCAGAGGGCCTACCGCGAAACGAAAACTAACTTCGTTCGTGCGTCTCCCTCTCTGTCGCACTTGCTTATTCGAGTAACAAAGACGGAGATAAACGAACGCACTTCCTCTCAGCACAGCAAGACTATCACAACAAGATGGCGCGCGAGCTTACTCGATTTTTCTCGCACTACACCTCTCTTTCTAAGGTTTCTAATAAGAAAGAGACAGAGTGCGAGTGCTCGGGCGTCGTCTTGTGATAGCAGTGCTGCACGGCTATCATAAGACGGCGCGCGAGCTTTCTCGATTTTTCTCGCACTATCCGTATCTTAGAAAAAGACGCATACCTAGTGGGAGACAAAAAGAGAGAGGTCGAGCGCCGTCATGTGGTATGCGTGCTGACGTTAAAAGGGAGGAGTTTAAAAGTATCAAATAATGCCTCTTGGTTTTTGTTAGTATGTTTGAGCTGTAGATATACCTGCTGCGTTACTAATAATAAGTATTTTATAAATCAAAGAATTTAAAAAATTACACAAGAAGATTAAAAAGTATACTTTAACGTATAATACTATAACTATCATTATTAACATACATTTAAATAACGACGGACGGCCAACCCGCAACCGTATCTCAAAAAAAACAATGGCGACTCAAATTTGACAGAACTGCAGCTGGCTGTCATACAACAGAACAGAATTAGCTAGCACGGGTTTTATTTTCTAAGATACCGATGAAGGCAAGCCTCCTAACAGTATTGATATGTTTTATTATACCTGCCGATTTGCGACTAGTTATCAAACAAGCCTGAGCGTCGTGTAAAATGGAGCAACACGACGAAATTAAATCTGGTTGTTTGTTGTTCCCTCCTGCCGGAGGAAATGTGTTTAGTAAATTTCCTAAGAAGGTAATAAACTTTTGTTTTTTTTTGCGGTTATATCGCGTTTAATAATGCAGAAGTTACGACGAGTTGCGTGAGTGAATCATGCGAAACCTGTAGCGTGCTACGTTACGACACTACTAGGCGGTGTGAGTCACAGGTTTCGAGCAATGTATGTACTATGTAGTTAAAACTTCCGAGTACCTGTTCCAAATAATGACGGCACTACTCAAATAATGTATCTACGAATACTATTTTCATTGTAATACTTACCTACCTAATAATATGTTAGTTATAAAATAAATCTTGTCATAACCAAAAGAGGATATTATATTGTACTGTTATATTCAGTAATCTACGGCTGCTATTTTATCCTCATTAACTTTCTTTTTGAAAGCAAATTGTAATTTATTTTAATTTGTTTTCAGAAAAATTGGCAACAAAAGTTTTGTCTGCTACTAAATGCCAGTAAACAGGGCATTGAACGTTTAGAAATATATGAAAACAAGGATGACATAAACACAGGTGCCATTCCCAAAATCATAACTCTTGAGAACTGTATCAAGATAACTCATTCTAGTCCAAACATTATCACTGTACTTACTAAGTCACATACACAACAGTTTTGTGCTCAATCTGAACAGGAAACTTTAGAATGGGTGAAAGCACTGCAGTCTGTTGCGTTCAAGGGTCGAGACACTAGTCCGGTCCGTTGTGATGAGGACAATGATCTCTACTGCTCGTCTGGTGAAGGAGTATTCTCAGTCAAACTGTCTCCTTCTGATGCATCCACAAGATGTGGATTGGAGCCAATTCGGTATATACTACTTCTCACAATAACTGCCATTGAGTTAAGAGATATCAATGACAATAAGTTGTATGCTACTTGGCCATATAGGTATATAAGACGTTATGGTTATAGACAGGGTAAATTTACATTTGAAGCAGGGAGGAAATGTGACACTGGTGAAGGCATTTTTCATTTAGAGCATCCTAACCAGTCGGAGATATTTAAATGTGTTTCATTGAAGATGAAAACCATGAAGCAGATGATTGGTGGTGATCTCAATAGTCCGGAGCACAGTGAATTTAATTTACAGGCTGGGGCGAACTTATTCCCCGGATCTAGAAGTCCACTAGTTGCTGCCAGGCCTGATGACCTAAGTTTGAGTTCTCTTTCATTTAAAACAGCATCAGCACCATCAAGTCATCAAAGCTCATTTTCTGAAAGAGATAGTGCACCTCTTTTAATGCCTAAACCAGCTTTGAAACCCAAGCCTCAGAAACCTCCACGAAAAATAATCAATATGCCGAAGAGTTTAATGAAAGAATTATGTAGTTCAACAGATGACAGCATAGATTTTGGAAGGTACAAAAAACTCGAAAACTATGAGCCTATTGAGCAAGCAAAAAGAGACACAAGTCCTCCTTCTGTACCATATGACAGGGTGGAAGTTCGTAGTGAAGCTTGGAGAACTCTGGGTATTGAAGACCCTGATCACATTGAGTTTACACCAAATTTGGGGGACAACCCTAACTGCATGAAACTTATATCCAGATCACAAGATAATTTGAACACTTCTGGCCCAGAAGCTTCCAGAATTATACTTTTACCAAGCCCAGTGGTTGACCCAGAAGATGAGAACTATGACAGGCTTCAGTATTTTGGTTCTACTAGTAAGCTGAATAAGTCTTCCAAGTACAAGAAGGTGGAAGCCCGGCCAACAACACTGCTCCCAGGGGATCAGAAGAGTAAAGACACTTGGAACGATTATGATGAAGTTGAAAATGTGATGCAGACGGCAAGATTGGCGGATGATTCCCATCTAGGGTATGGTATGATACGGAAACCAAATGCGCCCGGGCCACAGGTTCCTACTGCGGCACAGGCTCAGGCATTGCAGAACCAGGTAAGTTTAGAGGAGGTAAATCACAGCACGTGCAACGGCACGGACTATGCAGTTATCAGCCGTCCAAAACGGGTGTAAGATTATTTTTAGGAAGTATTACAGCGAAAAATTATGCTATTAAGACTGAAAAATTTTTATACCAGAAATTCGAATAGGAAGAGATTATTGTGGGTTCATAGAAGCTTTTAGATGAAAAAAGATATTAAATGTAACATCTTACGAATTATAGTTTTAAAGACTTTTGAAATTATTTGCATTCCAATCAATCTTTCCACAATTTATTTAAGTGCTTATACATTTTAAAGGGTATATAAATTGAGTAGTGTTATACATATAGACATGTTTATATTCCTTTTACTGATTTACAAAATACCTTGTGATTAGATGTGCCTTGTTGCTTTAAGTATAAGGACTATTTTTAGATTACTACAGTGACAAGTCTACCAGTTGGTGCCAATATAAGATATTTTATGTTTAAATGTAGTATTAGCATACCATATATCCCTAATTGCATATACATTTGAGAACCAAGGTTTTTTAAGTCTACTATTATTCAGTATTTAGCTGTAATTAAAAAAAGGGGGCATAGCATAAAACAAAATGTAATTAAAAGGGTCAAATTCAAATCTTTATTGTTGTTTCTATGTTTAGGCCATTACACACCTTGCAATTTGTCACAATGCAACGAATTTAATGATTGCTGTCTCTTTCTAACTATATTTGTGTCTCTGTCAGTTGTTGTGGCAAATTGCATGTTTTGTAGGCTAAGTGTTTAAGTAATACAGATGTTACAGGGATTGTTGTTGTACATTTATTTTTTAACAATATTGTACACCTGCTTTCATGTACAATATTCTTAAAAAAATAAAAGTGTATCATCTATGACACACTAAAATGTATTCTTAGCGACCTATGACTGTATGTGACGGGCCACGCCTTACGTTCTTTCGTTTTTTTTTGCACCAGCACGGATATCAAGCCACGGCGCGCGAGCTGTCTCGATTTTCTCTTGCACTATCCGTCTCTTGCTTATTAGAACACTTAGAAGATGAGATATAGTGCGAGAAAAATCGAGAGTATGTCGCGGCCGTCGCATAATAGACGTGCAGTGCAATAAAATAACTATTGCACTAAGCACGTAGTGGTGTCAGCGCAGCAAAGAAAAATCTGATTAAGTACAATAGAACACCGCATTGTATAATAAATAACATTAAAGTTGATACCCCAAGCTCGGAATTGATAGTTTTTATAGTATTGTATTTATGTGTCATAATTAAAAGATCTGTTTTGAGCAAGAAAGGATATATGCCAGTTAAGGTGAGGTTCAGGACCATGTAATTGTGTACCCATTAAATAGTGAAACTACATGTTTACATATTTACAAAAAAGTTTACTCAATGGAATATATTTATGTTGACCCGGAAATTCCACAAACGAGCACGGCTATCATAAAACGGCGCGCGAACTCTCTCGATTTTTCTCGCAGTATCCGTCTCTCTCTTATTGGAAAACTTAGAAAGACAGGTATAGTCCGAGAAAAATCGAGAGAGCTCGCGCGCCGTCTTGTGATAACCGTGCAGCATGACTATCGCAGGACGGCCTGCGAGCTGTGTCGCGTCGAGATAGAATATCCGTCTCTTTCTAATTAGAACGCTTAGAAGTTATGGTAGCCTATTTAGTGTTTCAGGCATGCGGCGGTCGTGGGTTCGAATCCCGGCTTGTACCAATTAGTTTTTCGGAACTTAGGAACGGAATATTTATATTTAACGCTAACTTGTCGGTGAAGGAAAACATCGTGAGGAAACCAGCGGGGCTAGCACTACTGACGCCGCGCCGCGCCGCGATGCGAGTCGAGAAAGATCTACCCTCCTTTTTCTAATTTGCACGGTGCAAGTAAGACAAGAGACGCTCAGTCGCGCGCGAAGCGACTGATCAGCAAGTTGTGCTAGACGTACAGCACGGCTATCATGCGATCATGCGACGGCGCGCGAGCTCTCTCGATTTTTCTCGCACTATCCGTATCCGTCTCTATCTTATTAGAACACTTAGAACAGGAGATGTAGTGCGAGAAAAATCGAAAGTATGTCGCGGTCGTCGCATGAAAGACGTGCAGTGTAATCACAAGAAGGTCTAGTTTTCCCTCTGAGATGAAAGGTCAGATGGCAGTCGGCCATGCAGTCGCTTTCGTAAAACTATTGCCTATGCCAAATCTTGGGAATAGGTGGCAAAGTGCCCCGGGCTCCTTTGGGGGACCGGGAATGACGCTAGGAGGAAAGAGACGGATAGTCCATGTCGCCATGAGCCTGAGTGTATATGTCATCAAGAGATAACATTATTGGTAACACTGTGATACTGATTAGACATATCTTAGTGAAATGAAAACTAGAGATGGTGCTAATATTTATCCATTATAAATCATGTCTGTCATTTACGTAGCCCACAAGAAAAATCAACTGACCGGCTAGCACGATAGGTTTTATGGTTACGTGTAAGCTTTTTAAGTGTCAAATAATTTTAAACTTTATCTACATACTAAAAAGTCCAGTACCGCTTGAGAAGCTCGAAAAGGTCGCGCGGTGACGCGAGCCGCCTCGCGGCCAAGCGCGTCTTGGCGTACTGGAAATGTACTAAAACGTTCACGTAAAACATAACCATAAAATGTATCATGCTACTAGGCCTGTACCTAATAGGAAATAGTAGTATAACAAAACAAATGCAAGTTCCAGTTTACGATAGTATACATTCCATTGAAGAGGACGAAGTTTTTAATAGATTTAATAGGCCTTTCGGCAGATAAAGGTTGACAGTTTAATAAGCTGCCTTTATAGAATTTTCAATCACAGCTGTGATCTCATATTTTAAAATGTTCAGTCCCCACAAAATTACCAGCAATGTTAAGCTAGCTTCCCACGGTCCGCGATATCGCGGACGGACGCGGACCAGCTCGCACGACACACTGTGGGAAGGGTCTCGTCCGTGGTAGAGCATGGGACGTCTGTGGCGGTGCGTCGGTATCCGTCGCAAGGCGGTAAATTCAAAGGTGCGTTGCCGTCCATGACTGTGCGTGATGATCCGTAGAATCGCGGGCCGTGGGAAGCTAGCTTCACACGTCCAAGTTATGGGGTCATTCGAAGCTGTGAATCCATTGTGGAAACACGGACTCCAGTACCTGATTCGAACAGGGAACATGATTCATATTAAAATACAGTGTTACCAATATTTTATTAGGTTATGCCGAGTACACGTAGATTACCACACATATAGTCTATATATAATTTTATGAAAGCCATATTTTTGTGACTTATTTTATAATCTGAAGATATTGATAAATAAAATCATAATCCAATGTATGTTGTATTATTTATTTGGCTGAATTTCACACTGTTATTTTCTGCTGATTTACATAAAATAAGCAAGAATAAATAACTGATACACTATAATTTTAACACCTAAATAATAACAATAATTTCGTCACCCTGACCTGCGGGAATTTAGGCCCCGCCTCGGGCCTCGCTGCTGTCGGCACCCTAGGGCAGGTTTTTATAATAATTTTATGTTTTCTATGTATAATGTTATATTTTGGGTTATGCTGCCTCGTGGGAAGCCAGTACTGTCTAGCTGTTCTAAATAGACAGACATTCAGATGTAATCTTTGAGTAATTTAATGATACCATACAGTTTTATATTTTAATTTTTATATAATTATTGTAAAAACCTAGCCTAAAGCCGCATTCACATTTGTTTAAGATGAATCATGAATGAATAGAATAATTCTCGGCTAAGTCCAGATGAATTCATGTGAATTCACAACTAAAATCCCTAGGCGACCAAGCTCTGCTCGGGAGAAAAGACAGAGAAAACATTTTTTTCTAGACATGAGACCTAGCTAGATCGATTTTTCGCCCCCTTAAACCCCAACGGCCGCAGCGACATCGAAATGGTTGGAGCCATTTCCGAGAACGTGATTGCAAATATATATATATACAAATATTGCTTGTTTAACAGGGTGCAACCAAGAACCCGCCTGGTAGGCACTCTTAATGTTTGCTCAGCCTGCTAGGCGGGCAAGTAGTATGTACCTACACGCCTAGCGAGTTCTGTCAGTTTCTGGTGTATTGTTCCATTTTTAGTCCGGTTGCGAAAGTGTTCATAGTATAGGATAGGATATAGTTGCGAAAGTGTTCTTAGTATAGGATATTGATAATCAAAGTATGATGTATGTAAGTATATACGTGCCTATCTATATCCATACTAATATTATAAATGTGAAAGTATGTCTGTCTGTCTGACTGTTACCTCTTCACCCTTAAACCGATTGAGATGAAATTTGGTATGAAGATACCAAATTAGGAAGGACATAGGATAGTTTTTATTTCGGAAACCATCCCCGGAGGGGGTGAAATTGGAGATGAGTCCGCGTGGAACTTGTTTATATCGTAGCACTATACAAACTTTCATCTCAGATGCACGTATCTCTGATGAAAGTTTGTATGGTGCTACGATATAAACGAGTTCCACGCGGACGGAGTTGCGGGCAGAAGCTAGTAAGTATATAATTGTCGCCTAAAACCCTTAACACAAGCATCATTGAACTTACTGTGGGACTAGATCAATTTGAGTAAGATAGTCCATTACTTTTTAATTTTATTAAATAGATAATGCAATGTTTTTATCATAGTGACGATTATGAAGATAAGTGGTCACCATAACAAGGAAACTGATGAATGCATTTGATGATCAGTACTAAATTACATGTATTATGCAGTTATTCATGTACTGGTTGGTAGTCAGTGTCATATAGTTGGTAGCAGCCAAAGTAGCCAAATATATCGGAACGTGTCTATTACTATAGGATTAAGGAAGTGTTATGATATATTTGGCTACTCCGGCTGCTACTAACTATGTGATGCTGACTGTACTAGGTACCTGATGTCAGTGACTTGTAAGTTTCTTTGTAGGGTGTCATCTCCAAACTACTGATCTAATATAATCAAAGTTATTATATCAGTTTTGTATCTAATGGATCCTTGGAATGGATGCAGGCGTTATTTTATCATATGGCTCAGCCTGGGTTATTTGTAATCAGTGGTTTGTCTAGCCCATGTCCACACCATTGTACAATCATCAGCCTAGCACCCTGAACCATAGGTAAAGCTGCCTCTGTTTGTAATATGCGGACGGAGACACAGGCAGCCAATAAGTAGTTTTCTAAAAAGTCAGTAGCAATAAATGTCACAAATAAGAGGCAATGTAACAATAAAACAATTTAAAGCCTGATCACTATTATAGACAAAACTATCCATTTTATGGTTTAGGCAGCGCCAAGTTTTCATATTCCTTATCAACATTCTTGACCATTTCTGAGGCAATAAATTCAAGATCTTCCGACGATATTTTCTGCACCGTTTCCCCCTTCTCAGCCATGATATCTTCTATGTTCTTCTTTCCATTCATGTCACTGAACCAATTTAGGTTGTCAGCAATTAGATGCCTATTCTCACAACCGTCACAGTTCACGATGACTACACCCTTGTAGTACGCAAGTTTTGTGATGAACTTTGCGCTTCTAGTATTACATTTCTTACAGGTATACATTAGTTGGAATTTTCCTTCTAACTGCTTCTGATCTGCCGGTACATCTGTAAACATGGTGCTAGTTGTGCTGAAGTTTCTTGGAGATAACATTGTTGGCGCTGGCTTCACGGGAACGACCAGACGTCTTCCAAAGTACGAATTTCCACAGCTCGGGAAGAATACTATGTTGTTTAGTAACCGTGGTGTGTGGTATTTAACCACGAAATCAATCAAAGTTTTCTGTGACATATTTAAATGTAATTAGTTTTAACTTTTTAGTCAGAATAGTATTGCACCACTGCTAATAAAATTTCAAAATAAACTACATGTATACGCGGACACATTGCCCTCCTCGTGACACTGTTAACAGCTGTCACTGTCACTGTCAAATCAATTTTTTTTTTAAATATAATTCGTCCATTCGGACGGGCTAAGACCATGGGCCATACTGCCTAACTGTCAAATCAAACCAAGAACTTAATACGATTACTTTTTAAAATACTGCGCACGTCTATAATGTTTACAATACTGCGTTTATTCCTTTAACTGAAACAAACTCATACTAAATGTTGCCAGAATTAGCAAATTTGCGCGTTTTTTTATATTTCGTCGTAACATACGATTTATTTATTCGGATACAAAAGCAAGAGTATGTGAAAGCATTCAATTGTTTGTTATTTTTTATACGACGTGGTGGCAGGCAAATTCGCTTATGACCCGCCTGATTGATGTGGTCTATACGTATCAACATCAACCTAGCAATTTGTTACAACAACTTGCTATAGTTGGAATGAGACAGTTATATTTAGTACATACTTGTTATAATCACTTTAGCAAGTTAGTGAGCAATCACAGCTTATTGATATATGATATACTAGTGGCTCTGTGAGCTGTACACCTCGCGGGTTTGTTTTAAAACGGTTGAATTTAGTAAACCTTTTAACCCATGGGGGTTGAATTGAAATCGTGAACAAAATAAAAAAAACGTCGAAATGTTGAGGTAATTAAATAAACACCTTTTTGAACGCGATTAAGTCCGCTTTTGTTATTGTTGAAATGCGTGTGTGTATGCCTTAACATTAGATAGTACCAAATATGTCGCATGCTGGCAACACTCTCTTTTGTCTCCGCCTTTCCTAAGATAAGTTGTGTCTGTCCCAATTATTTTATTTTATACACTTTTAATATAACAATTAATATACAAATGATTGCCAATATTACATGTATCAGTGTCTGTAATCGTCGCCAGTATTTATAAAGAAATATACACGATTATTTACCAGCAGTGCATTTTACTTGGTCGGACGTTCTCTCACGCTCTTCCACTGCCGGGGCACGCTCTAGCTCCAACAGGTTCAGGGCCAAGACAACGAAAGAAGATCACGAAAGAATTATTAAACGTGAGTAGAATAATATATATCAAATATGAGTCCGCCAAGTGATGCACAGGGACCGACTGCAACGAACACGTGCAACATAACCTCCACAAGTATAGAAAAACTTGCTGGGATAGACAACTGGATTAATTGGAAATTTGCCATTAGAATGGTTCTCACTTTAGAAGGATTGTGGAATTGTGTCGTAGGCGAGGACACGGATGACACGCGGATTGCCCGCGCCTTAGCGAAAATTTGCTTGTCGATTCAGCCGAACTTATACCAAATTGTTAGAGAATCCACAACTGCTAAAGAAGCTTGGAAGCAATTGACGGATACATTTGAAGACAAGGGACTGTATAGACGTGTACTACTTCTTCGACAACTACACCGCGTGGAATACAGCCAGTTTTCATCTATGTCTGCATATATCGAAGGAGTCCTAAAGCTAGTGACACAGTTGTCGGATATTGGTAAGAAGATAGACGACGAGGAAATTGCTGAAATTCTTCTTTCTGGACTCCCAGAAGAGTATAATGTCCTAGTGTCCGGTCTCGAGACAGCCAACATCGGTGGGAGCCTATCGAGTGAAATTGTCCGCAGTCGACTACTCCAGGAGGACCATCGGCGAAGTAATTCCAGTGCCACAACAGACAATGTAGCTTTTCTAGCTAATGACAGAAGAAAGAAAACCAAGCTTGTATGCACTTACTGCAAAAGAAATGGACATACTGTAAAACGTTGTTTTAAAAAGAAACGTGAAGACGCGAAGAAGAATGAAGAGGAACATACCATGTACGCATCGGCTTACTCAGCTTCTGAGTCTAAAGAATTCATAATCGACAGCGGTGCATCTTCCCACATGTCTGGGGACATTTCTCTTATCCATGAAGCTGCAGAGAAGAAGTGTGTCATATCAGTAGCTAATGGACAGCATTTAAATAGTGAATTAATTGGTAAGACAGTACTTTCTTCTGGAATTTCTTTAGATAATGTTCTTTATGTGCCTAATTTATCAAAGAACTTAATGTCTGTTAGTGAAATAACCAGTAAAGGTTATATTGTTGTGTTTTCCGATGACAAATGTAATGTTTATAGTTCTTGTCAAGTCACAGGCAAACAGGTATTGACTATTTATAAACATAATGGGCTCTATAAGTTGAAAGTAAGTAAGCAAACGCGACCTGACCCCCAATTAGGTGACTCTATGTCTCTGCAAACAAGGCAAAGATCCATGAGTGCCAATGCTGTTGCTGCTGTGCCTTTTTCCACTTGGCACAAGCGCCTAGGTCACTTGAACGCAAAAGGTATGTCTGTACTTGGTGGAGGGCATAAGTGTGGTGTCGTTTTTCAGCCTGAAGACGGCGTGCCCACTCGCTGTATCGCCTGCCTTACGGGGAAGATGTGTGAAACATCGTTTCCTCGGTCAAGTGCGGGGCGGGCAGCTCATCCTCTGGACCTGGTACACAGTGACATCGCCGGACCAGTTCATGTACCCAGCTGGGGCGGAGCTCGTTATTTGCTGACGTTTACCGACGACCGAACTAGGAAGACCTTTGGATATCTTCTCAAGAATAAGTCGGAGGTGAGTTCCCATTTTGTTCATTTTAAAAATTTAGTCGAAAAACAAACTGGTTTGCATATTAAAGTTTTAAGGAGTGACAATGGAACTGAGTTTTGCAACAGTCAATTGTCAAACTATCTCAAGAAAGAAGGCATTATTCACCAGACTACTTGCCCTTACAGCGCTGCGCAGAATGGTGTCGCAGAACGTGCTTTTAGAAGTATTTTTGAGAAAGCTAGAGCCATGTTACAGGAGTCACAGTTACCTGATCGCTACTGGGGCGAAGCTGTTATGACAGCCATTTACCTGAAAAATAGGTCGCCTACCAGTGCATTATCAGATAAAATTCCTGAGTGTGAATGGACCGGATCTAATATAGATCTTCGTCATCTACGCGTTTTTGGCTGTGTAGCATACTCACATGTACCTAAGCAGAAAAGGCAAAAACTGGATGCTAGGGCAAAACAGTACATATTTGTAGGATATGGTGAAACGTGCAAGGGATACCGCTTGATAGATCCAAATAATCCTAAAAGGGTAATTTATTCGAGAAGCGTTGCTTTCCTTGAGGACAAATTTATAGGAAATCTTAGGATTGAGGAGCAAAGAGCAAATTTTATTATTTTTGATAATTTTATTAATGATTTATATGTGAATAATAATTCTACAAATAACAGTGAGGACTCTAATAACTGCAATAATATTTTAAATAAGAAGAACTGTGATATTAATAGTAATAATACTGACTGTGATAATATTCCTAATAGTTATGAAAGCCATGATGACAATATAAATGATACAAATCCTAATCAGAACTCTTCGACGGTTTCAGAGGAGGCGATCAGTTCACCGGTGCTGTCACCTCTGTCTGACCTGTACCGCACTACTGAAGACGCTGATGCTGATGACATCGAGGCTGGTGATGAGGATGTGGTGCTGTATAGCCCTAACACCTCTCTGCCGCCCGCTGCGTCTCCAGAACACGAGCCGATGATGACGGAGGAGCCTACCGTCTCGTCCATCTCTCGTCCTGTGCGGAATACTAGAGGCATTTTTCCTGAAAGGTATAATGATTATCATTTATCGTCACTGTTGGCCGCAGCGAGTCTGTCACATGAACCACTTACATTCCGTGATGCCATGAATTCTCCTGAAAGGGATGAATGGTATGGTGCCATGGAGAGTGAGCTTAACTCAATGGTTAAGAATGATGTGTGGAAGTTAGTGGAACGTCCACAAAATGTAAATGTTGTCAAAAACAAATGGGTATTTAAGAAAAAATATGATACAACTGGTAACTTCACAAGATTTAAAGCTAGACTAGTCGCTTGTGGTTACAGTCAAAAACAAGGAATTGATTATTCCGATACCTATTCACCTGTGGTTAGACATTCAACATTACGCATTTTGTTTGCTATTGCAAATCAGTTGGATCTCTCCATGGATCATATTGACGTCACCACAGCATTTTTAAATGGCGAATTAGACGAAAAGATCTACATGGAGCAGCCGACCGGTTTTCAATCCGATAATAATAAGATATGTTTGTTAAGAAAAAGTATATATGGCTTAAAACAAGCTAGCCGAATGTGGAACAACAAAATCCACACATTGCTCTCTCAAAACGGGTATAAACAAAGTAAATGTGAGCCATGTGTGTATACAAAGAAAAATCAAAATGAATATGTAATTATTGCCTTATTTGTTGATGATTTTTATGTCTTTCATAGTAATTGTATTGAAACAGTTACATCATTGCTAAAACGGCACTTTGATATACGTCATCTCGGTACTTTAAAGAACTGCCTAGGCATGAATGTGACTAAATACAATAATGTAACTGTTCTAGACCAGCATGATTATATTGGGCGTCTGTTGGAAAGATATAACATGACAGATTGTAAACCAGTTTCAACCCCGTTACCTTTAAATTGTAAACTAGAAAAGTCTGGCAAGCCTTTAGATGACAATACTTATCAATATAGGCAGCTACTGGGCTCATTATCATTTCTTAGTGTATGTACGCGCCCAGATATTGCCTATGCCTGTAGTCAATTAAGTCAGTACAGTACATGTTTTGATGATAGTCATTGGCGCACTGCAAAGCGAGTGTTGAGGTACTTGGCCGGTACAATCAATTATGGCCTTTATTTCGAAAAGGATAAGAACTTCGAAATAAATGCTTTTTCAGATGCAGATTGGGCTAATGACGTAACAGACCGCAAGTCATATACTGGCTTTGTAGTTAAACTAGGTAATAATGTCATCAATTGGGAAGCAAGAAAGCAAAGATGTGTGGCGCTTTCTTCGACCGAAAGTGAATTTCTTTGTATAAGTGATGTAGTCAAGGACATTTGCTTTATCAAGAATTTCTTGTCGGAAATAATTGATAAAAATTTCAATGTCACTGTATTTAATGATAATCAGAGTGCACAGAAATTGTTATTAGTCAAAGAATATTCCCATAGGAAAACTAAACATATAGACTTGCGGTACCACTTTGTGAAAGACTTAATACATGAGGGAAAAGTCAATGTAAAATACCTATGTACTGATGAAATGATTGCTGATGTTTTAACAAAACCGTTGTGTTCACAAAAGCATCTTAAATTTGTCAAAAGTCTAAAACTGAAATGTATGTCAACAGTAGACTCTAAATAGTTGTGATGTTTCATGTTTAAAGATAGTCACTTTTATTGGACTTAGTTTTCTTTTTCAGTACTTGTGCAATAATGTTTTGTTCCATATTCCATTGTAGTATCATGTTGTAAGTTTGTCTAATGTACAGCATAAGTAGGGGTGTTGAAATGCGTGTGTGTATGCCTTAACATTAGATAGTACCAAATATGTCGCATGCTGGCAACACTCTCTTTTGTCTCCGCCTTTCCTAAGATAAGTTGTGTCTGTCCCAATTATTTTATTTTATACACTTTTAATATAACAATTAATATACAAATGATTGCCAATATTACATGTATCAGTGTCTGTAATCGTCGCCAGTATTTATAAAGAAATATACACGATTATTTACCAGCAGTGCATTTTACTTGGTCGGACGTTCTCTCACGCTCTTCCACTGCCGGGGCACGCTCTAGCTCCAACAGTTATAGTAATATGTGAAAATCATGGCCATTTGAAAAAAATGGACAATTGATATGACAAAAAAATGCACCGATAAATTATTGAACCTGCTTACAAAATTTCACGAAAATCGGTGGAAAACTGCAGCCTGTAGGCCAGAACTGTGGGACATTCGGACATCCAAACATACGAAAGATGGATTTTGGGCCAAGCTGTAACGGACTGGCTTCAGTCAATAGTCTCGATTGGTTTGTTCCGCCCATCTGCTTCCCCTCTCTCCTCTCCAATCTCTCTCCCTCTTCTCTCTCTCTCCCTCTCCAATCTCTCTCACCCCCTCTCCCTCTCTCTCCCTCTCCCTCTTCCTCTTCAATTCGTAGAAAAAGAAGTTGCATGGCCCTGATTCTGGTTAAACGATCAAAATTAAAGGGTTCCAGAATTAAGTCTTTCAGTCTTTGAACCCGTGAAAGTGCAACATATGGGCAACCCACAGCAAGTTCTCTAGACCCAAGGTCAATCACTACCCTTGGTAACCTCAAGCCCTGCGACTTATGAATGGTGACTGCCCATGCTAAATATAAGCTGAAACTGAGTTCTAGAACATCTCAAAATAGCCTCATTGTCCTGTACCGCACCATACCCTGCGTTTCCAAAAACTCTAACCATTTGAAGCCAGTTAGGACCTACACTGATGGTGCTGTAAATTCTGCACAGCAAGGTAGCGAGCTGTTCAACTGACGCGGTTTTATACAAATATGCGGCCCCTGACTGGTACTCTATCAGCCGGTGATTTGTATCCACAGAATGGGAATCGAAGAGAAAATACTTCCCGTCCCGTTTTCAGACGCCCACCGTCATCCCTTGAGTGGTAAAAGTAAAAACACCTCCATCTCCGTCGATAAAAGCCTCTCGTAAGGCCATCAAAGCCTCATTCTGTAATGCCATCTTCATAGGATTTGGTGATTTCATCCGCTAAATCACATTTTTCTAAATTGAATACCTTGCCTAAGATATCAATGGGAGATAATAAATTGTCGGAACATAGCTGTTCATGTCCATTCGTGCCCTGCATCTTTACTAGACATGACCTATAATAGGTGTCGTCGGATGTAAGTAAACCATCCACATCGAAATTATCAAAATCAATGCCACGAAACGTACCGTAAATTACCGCTGCAACAGCCATCTCGAAACATTGCTGCTGAGGTTGGCGGAAAACGTTGGAAAATGTACTGTTTCCCTCGTTTTGCTATGAAATTCATTTTGTTAAGCAGATAGGTAATTAACCAAATTACGTTCCCTGAATATTTAAAATATTCCAACCAGTAAGCACCATCATCATCATCATTGGCCTTTACATCTATGAAAAGATGATTTAAACTGCGTCCATATTAGAGGAGCGGCACTTACGTACGTGGCTTGTAAGGCCGATACGGGAGCGACAGCCACGACCGCATAATTGGCAAGTAAATGTGCTTGCATGAAAGCGGAAGAGCAGCGCGTTGGTATCTTATCCAACCAGTAAGCACCAGTCCTTCTAGAATAGCCAAAATCATTTACCTATAGATAAATCCAAATAATATAAACATTCCAAAGTTTTGAGATGTTCGAAATTTAAAAATGGAACACAAATTTATTTGTTGTTTTAGAGATCATTTATTTGAAATTCGAACATAGGAAACCATCATTATTTAATCGGAGTTCAAGATTCAGTGGACGGAACATAAAATTTGTAGCAAGTCAGTAGACAACGCTGACCCCTTTCTTGTAATTTTTTACGTTTTCAACCCATATCTCCGTCATTTTTCACAATTTCGAAAAACTGACTTGCCAAAAAAAACTGTATACCTAAAGAACCTACTCACAAAATTTCATGAGAATCGGTTGAGAAATGTGAGTGGGAAATCCAAACATCCGGACATGAGGAAAAACGATTTTTCATCCAAGCTGAAGCATAGACGCTTCGCTCGCTTCACTCGCTCGGTCGATTATGATTCGTTCACCTTTAGGAGACTTCTTTGGAGCCGCCAGACATCACAGCCACTAGTGGCCACCACTAAACGCGACCACTAGTGGTCCAGTCAAACTACTAAACTACTGGCGCTTCTACTGATGCGGCCATTAATAGCGAGCACGGGCCATCCCGTACCTTGTGGTTCGGACGCGGCGGCACACGGCCACTAAATGCTGGATTTGTACGCCGATGCTTTACAAAATGTACGAAAGAACTCATCTACAACTTGTGCCGGCCACTACTGACTTACTTGTGCGGCCGCTCTTAGCAAGAAGAACCAAGTGGGCGCGGTATGACTTGAATGTTCACATGAAGAAGGAAACTGATTATTTAAAATTTGGTTAATAAAAAGAAAGTGGACAAATTATACAATTAATATTTTAATGCTATCCTTTTTCATTCTTCATCTTTGTTGAATTAATATCGACTTTGATAATTTTCTGACAAGAGAAATCGCGTATTTAGTGAACAGTGCTGTAGCAACACTAGCTAAGGAAAGGAATTCTAACCTAAAATTTGTGGAAGTCATGTAAGAAATAAAATCTAAATTCTTTAACGTTGTCCAACCAAAATATGTGTAAAACAATTAAACAACACCTAACAAAACACAAACCTCCATTACAAAACATTTGATTCAAGTTTTCAGTACCCATTTCAGCGTAATGGATTCGGTATGGTTTAGTGCTGAGTTATCTGATGAAATAATTAAGAATGACGACGTATTTACTCAAACATCGAGCATTGTTACCGGTGAGTAAAAATACCATTTGTTATTACGTATTTAGCACGATTTTAAAGATAGTAATTTACTACCAAGTCACCAAGCCTTAACAAATGCCGATTGTATGTACGTATTTTATTTGTTTCGTCAACTAGCAGAATTGTTTTGTAATTACACGGCCTTGGCTTGGGCTTGGGGCTTTTAATAATTAATTACCATTTGTTATTGGGTAAAACATAGATGATAACTTCTTATTTCCTCTATTGACCAATAAAATAATAAAATATGCTAATATGATTAAGCGCCCAAATTTTCCACTAGCTATATGCTTATTAGACATATAACTAATATAAAAATGCACCTAACAGTCTGTAGGTACTGGCCACCGCGCTCTCGCGGCAAGTTTGAATTATAAAATGCAAAAGCTGTCACTTACTTAAAAACCAAAGAGGGAATATTTATGGGCTACTCGTTAACCTCAAAAGGTTACAGAGTGTACATACCTGAAGATGATGATGTGGTAATAAGCCGAGATATCAAAGTCACTGAAAACATGTACTTTGAAAACAAAGATTCGAACTACGAAATCCTTGTGGATGAAGAGGAGCGTTGCACGAACAAATCTGTAATAAGAGAGGAAAACAAACCAACAAATATCAGGCAAATAGAAATTGAAATTACAGAGCAGAGAAAGGAAAATGAAGAAATTGACGAAATGGAGACATTCGACGATGCTTCTGAGATCGAAGAGTTACCAGAAAGTGGACGACCACAAAGAGCAAGGCACCCACAAGATACAAAACTTGTGGACTATAAGATGGTTTTAAGAAACAAAGTTGGACCCGACAACAACGTCACAAGAAAAGCCAGGCTTGTTGCAAGGGGCTTCACACAACGACCAGGAATAGACTACAACGAAACGTATGCCCCCGTAGCTAAATTAAGCTCGATTAGATCTGTTATTGGCATAGCCGTAGAAGAAGGGTTACAACTAAATCAAATGGACGTTACAACAGCATACCTAAATGGTGAAATACAAGAGAACATCTTCATGAAACTACCGGAGTATGTAGAACAATATGTTACAGAGATAATGGTAGAGGCTTGTGACGAAGATGATTTAACTTTATACAACAAGGCAAAGACGATGCTAGAAGATATAAAGAGCGTAGAAGGAGAGAAAGTATGTCACCTCACAAAGGCTATCTACGGTTTAAAACAAGCGGGAAGGCAGTGGTATACTAAATTAGATACAGAGCTAAAGAAACTCGGATTCAAAGCATCAAAGGCTGATCCATGCATTTACATAATGTCGAAAGGAGGAGAAAAGGTGATTATTGCCATATATGTAGATGATATACTTATAGCCTATTCTTGCCCTAGAAAACTTGCTGAAATTAAGAAGTTATTAAACGAAAAATTTGAAATGAAAGATATGGGAAGACCAAAGAGACTCATCGGCATAGATGTACTATACAAGAAGGATGAAATTGAAATCAACCAACAAAAGTTTGTGGAAGATACTCTTAAAAAATTCAGAATGGACGATTGTAAACCAGCATCTACGCCCATGGAGCCTAGTCTCAAACTAAAGAGGAGTGAAGGAGACGAATCTCAACGCTCTCAGCTTCCTTATAAAAATCTAATAGGTACGCTTATGTATCTGGCAGTCGCAACTCGACCCGACATAATGTTTGCCATAAGCTATCTGTCACAGTTCAATGACTGCTACAACGAAGAGCACTTCAAGTGTGCTAAAAGAGTGCTTCGTTATTTAAAGTCGACTAAGAGTGTCGGCTTGATATTTAAGAGAACGGGTAATAAATTGTACGGCATGGCAGATGCGGATTGGGGCGCATGTAAACTCGATCGCAAATCGTTCTCAGGCTACGTTTTTAAATACGCGGGAACAGCTGTAAGCTGGATGGCTAAGAAACAAAAGAGCATCGCTTTATCTACTGCTGAGTCAGAATACGTTGCATTGACCGAAGCTGCAAAAGAAGCAATCCACTTGAAAAACCTGTTTAAGGATTTGGGAGCAGACTTCGAACGCATACTTATTCTAAATGACAACCAAGCAGCGCTGAAACTAAGTCAAAACTCAATGGTTACCGCAAAGTCGAAACACATTGATTTAAAAATGCACTTCATAAGGAATTGTATCCAAGATGGATCTGTAGAGGTCAAGTATCTGCAAACCGAAGACATGGAGGCAGACCTGCTGACCAAAGCCCTAGCTGGCCCACGACTGCAAAAACTACGCAGCAGACTAGGAATCTTCTGATGGCCACGACACCGCCGTGAAGAGGAGTGTAGGTACTGGCCACCGCGCTCTCGCGGCAAGTTTGAATTATAAAATGCAAAAGCTGTCACGTCAAATACATTAATCTGTCTGATGTGTTTTGGAATAATAAAATATGCAAATATATGTTTACTTATGAGTTTATTGTATAATTACTCTAACACAGTCAATCATAATAAATAAAATAAAAAATCTAAATAATATCTGCTGTCATTCTTAAAAAGGCAGTCATCTACAAGTAAATTGTATGAAGAAGACTGCCTTTTAAAAAAGTACGGCAGATATATCAATATCAAATTCATCTATTTGGGAGCTATGCTGATGTCACGGAAGGATATATACACGTAATAAACTTATAATGTCTCGTTTAATTGGAGGTTAAAGACACGTATAAATTAAATATCCATGTCTGTTCTGTCATAATACGAAAATCTCATGAACGTTGTGTAATCAAAACTTACATTCTTTTCTAGACATCATATCATCAAACCTAGACATAACCCGCCTCGTAGAAAACATGGCCGGAGTCCTAACAAACAAAGTACCAGAAAACCGTGAAAAAGGGATGAGATTCTATACAAAACTCTTAAAAGAGTTACCAAGAGATTACTTATCCGAAACGCAAGTGAAGTACATATCTACATTTTATATAGACCGTTTAAAAGATAACCATAGAGTGATACCAGCAGTTTTGGAAGGATTTTTGGCTATTATTGATATGAAAAACTATGATGTGCAAAGCAGTGGGGAGTTTTTTACTATGCTGTTCCGAGAAGTACCTTGCCAGTCACAAGTGAGACAAGACAGGAATAATATCTATTTGATTATACAGCGGCTGCTCGAAAAAGATATAGAATGTAAGTACTGATAATATGTTTTGATATCTCATTTTTTTATTTTTATTTTTATTAGCCTTTATTGACTAACAAAACGAAAAAGAGGAAGACAAAGAAAACAATGTTCCGACAATATTAAAAAAATAGCGGGCCCTTCATGGTACTGCACAGCTATAAATAGAGAAGAGTGGAAGATGTTGGAAGAGGCCTTTGTGTCGCAAAGACAGATGCTTCATCTTTTGATATCTACCAACCATCTAATGAAAACTCAAGATAGAATCATAGACAAGAAATGCTGTATGAGAGTTTATATTAGAATATCTTATAGGCCTTATAGACCTTCTGAGGTTTCAAATACTATCATTTTTCAACTATCCTAAGGAAATTAGGATAAGGAATTTTCACATTTTCATTGTAAAGTAAACATAAACGGCCAAAATTGCAATGCTTTTAAAAACTGAGACAACTGTGTATTTCGGATTTTAGCTTTTTGTATCACGCACGTCCAGCTCGCGTATTCGTAAATGAAACAATAATAATTTGTAGCATAAATTAATGCACTACTTTTCATTTACAGACATGAAAACCTTGGGGCCAGACTTTGTCTATGGGTTTATATCAGCAATGGATGGCGAACGGGACCCACGTAATTTGCTGTTTCTGTTCAGTATGCTGCCAATGTTCCTACGGCATATACCACTAGGACATTTGGTCGACGAAATGTTTGAAGTGATTTCATGTTATTATCCAATTGATTTCCACCCTTCTCCGGATGATCCAGCAGCAGTCTCTAGGCAAGACTTGGCTGATGAATTGTGCCCATGTCTATGTGCTATTCCAGAGTTTGGGGAGCAATGCATGATATTGTTAATAGAAAAATTGGATTCCAGCTTAAGGTTGGCTAAACTTGATTCGTTGAAGCTATTGGTTAGTTTATTTTGTTTAAATTTTCTAAAATTGTTTAAATATTTGTTTTAAATTACCTACATGGAGGTTTTTCTCATCATAGCGGGCTGAATTTTATCATTTTACCTGAAGAATGTATATTTTTGTTTTCAGGAAAAAAGCTGTAAATCATTCCATGCAGAAGCTTATGATCCCTTTTTGAAAGCTCTATGGTGTTCAATAAACCGGGAAATATCTCATAAAACTGATGAAGAACTCAAAATGGCGGCCCATAAAGCACTATCAGCTTTAATAGCTAAACTAGCAACTTCCTCCAACACCAATCAATCCTTCGAGAATTTCATTAGAGGAATCCTCATTTCCATGCAAACTGCCATGGCAGAGGCGTCCACAGTTGCCCAGTTTGTACAAGCTACTAGAATATTACTGACAACAGCTAATTCTTCAAAAGAATCCTGTGTCATTATAACCAAAGCTATGATACCGGCCGCTATAGCATTCTACGAACTAAACCCCACGCCTAAATTGCAAATAGCAACATTGGATTTCTTAGGTGATCTATACGACTTGGCTGTGCATTGGGAGATATTGGACGAAATTCATAAGCAAGTCATTGAGATACCTCAGTTATGTTTGACTGCAGTTAGTCAACCATCAAAGGAATACCAGATAGCAGGTTTTAAAACTATGATTAGAGTGAAAAAAGTCTTGCAGACTGAACTGGTTGTGCCATTTGTGGAGGTATTGGTGCATAATATACAACATAGTCAGGAGAATGACGTGCTAAGCTTGAGCGTCGAGGCAGTTCACGCTATAGCTAGAAAATATCCAGAATTAATAATGAAATTAGTAGTCAAAGGCAAATGTGACTTAGAGAATTTAACCCAAGACAAAACTGCTTTGCAAAAACGACTGAATTTACTTTCCAATTTGGCAAGCATTGATGACTTTACTAAAGTGATTATAGAAGAAATGTTGAAATTGATCACTTCACTTGACCAAGAGGCTGTTAAAGTAGTTGAAGCGTTGAGTGAATCCATGTCGAATTCGAGTCTGTACACAGACCAGAAATTGACCCAAATCGAGAGTGACCATGGTCTCATAGACTCCATACTTTCCTGGTTAATGAGTGAAACTCCCTCTAACAGGAAGGAATCCTTAACTCACGGTTATTACTTAATATCGACAACGGTAGGAAGTTTACCGGCAGAGAAACAATGTATCGTGTTGACAAAACACACTCAAACCATTTTAGACAAATGTAAAACAAAAGAATGTTACTTCCTTATCTTAGAATCCTTGTATAATTCGTTACATCGAACAGTTTTTGAGCCGAATTTTCCTGAAATTATGTCATTAAGTTTGAAAATGGCGCTGTCTAGTGAAGACGATCTTATCAGAAGAAAAGCATGTGTTTTAGTTGCCCATTTTCTTAACAAAGCGGATTATGGAGAGAAATTCGACATCCTCTATGATCAATTGAAAAACCATCTATCATCTTGTAATAGAGACAATGAAAAATTATGTCCCAGGATTTTAATTTTGTATGGGTGGATAGCGAAAGCATTAGTATTGAGAGGAAGCAACTTATTCCAATTTTGGTTAGAGAAAGTAAGTTTTGTTTGACATTGCTACCCACTAGATTTTTTATCTAATAAAATCCCTAATGGATTTAGCAGTAAAATGCGACGTTTACATGGTGTTGAGGTTCGGAAAGCCTGTAGGATGCAGATATGCGTTAAATGGGTTATAACATATGTCCATCCCTTTTTTCCATATAACAGAAGTACGCCCAATATGTAAATACGTTTGCCAGAGTACACTGCGAGAAATGGAAAAAGTTCGTAATTTTCCTAATTATCTATGACAACATCGTAAATGACAATCCAATTTAGCCTACCAAGGAAAAACCTAGCTATCTTTAATATCCTACTAAATAAAGCAGGGTCGCCATGTAACAGTATGACCGCCGTGCACGAAGAACTTCATCCGCTGACCTTGTCTTTGTCGCTCACAAAACGTTAGAGCGCGACCGTCATACATTTTTGGCGAGTGCATTACACAGTTTATTTATTCTTCCAGATAACAACAGTACTGTCAGTACCCGAATACAGCATGATAAGTGCAGAAGCAATCCGCCTCATAATGACCGACGACACAGACTACCTAAGCAGTAAACACCACTGCAGAATCAGTTTACTGTACAGACAGAGGATGTACCAGAATTTCTCTGTTCTGGCCCATAAGATAGAAGTGTCAGATAGTACAAAAGAGAGTATTCTACTAAGTTGGGCTCATGTATTGGGGAAAGCGCCGAAGAATGTACTCAATAGTGAAGTGAATGAGGTAACTTTATTTCATAATTCATAATAATTAGGTCAATTAGATTCTAACCTCGCACTTTTTGTCTGCTGCGTTACCGGACGTACTTCAATATTACTCTTTAAATAAAAAGTACCTATCAAAAATTTCATTTTTGGTACAAGCTTTTATTGCTAAATGTATTTTTCACTTCTCATGATCGAAAAGTGTGTCATATTAAGCTTAGATAGCGGGCTAAAGTAGCACATTTAGCCCCTAGGGAAAATATGTAAACATTTATGATTTTAAAACATTTTAATTTGACCAATCAAAAACTTCAACTCCACCAATCACAACTATAAAAATCCATTTGTCTATCAACTAATCAGAATACAGCTATATATTAAAACCAACCAATCAGGAAACAGAATAAATTTCAAATAGTGTTAGGCGCTTTTTATTCCCGAATTCACAATCATTAAAAAAAATCACCTTCGGCCGTCTATAGCCCCGTTCCAACGTTCAAGCGTGGTTGGCTGCATACATGGCATAAGCTATGAGATTGAGTGGGATAGACGCTGTCTATCTCGCTTTATCATATGCTCCGTATGCTGTCCGCCGCGCTCGGCCGTTTGGACGCCGCTATTAGACGGTCAGAGGCGTTTATTCGTGATGTTTTATTTTGTATCTGTGTTAAAGCTGTTTATTACAAAAAATATGGCGCCAAATTTAACAATCTTTTCGCCATGGTATTTATTAATTTATTATCGATTGTGGATGGATATTCTTTGTTTTTACTATTTTCTCGCTGACGAAGTAAAAAAGTAGAGTGTATAATAACTCTGGTCTAAAAGCCATATTACCCCTCGAACTATTTCCCCTTACTTCGTTCGGGAAAATAACCATCTCGTGGTAATATGGCTTATTTTAGACCCTAGTCATACTATCTACTATTTCTGTATACGGGCGAATCTCCGAGCGTTTGAACCGCTCGGTTTTAACGTCATTGTCGGCTCACGATGATTTCATCAGAGGTAAAACGTACCGCAGAACCTTTAATCAAAAAAGATTCAGTACTGGTCTTGGCTAACATCTTCATCAAAAGTATACTCTGATACTCGTACCTTTTTATAGTATTTGCAGTCTACGACAATGACGAAAAAAAAACGCCTTAAAAACGCTGAATATTCGCCCATACCGTCATCAACTACTCATTGAGACGATTCTAACGAGCCCAAACTCAACGGGGTTACGTCTGTTGAGTCCTGAATTCCCATGGCCACATTCTGTCTCGAACCTGTCGAGATGATCTAATGAGATCATCTCGATGGTACCATAATATTGAATTGTCATCCAAAGTATACTTAAACCCAAAATTTCAGCTCAATAGGTTGAAGATATCTGCTTCAAAATTGAGTTTCAAAATTGCACCCGAACAAACATAGTTACATACATATATTGCAAGTTAAATAAAAGCTTGTAAAATAAACTATCTATGTGCAAGTCACTTCCAGTTCGAGCTATGATTAGTAAAATGGGAGTATTCTCGTAGTTTTAATATATTTTGTCTCCTGTGTTACATTCGTTAAAATATTCAGTGTGGATCCAAAAGTTAATCTGCCCATGTACCATTTGGAAACCTTACGGGCCGGCCAAGACTTCGAGCGGCAGCGGTTTTATGATTAGAAAAACTGCACACGCGGTCCAAATAGAATATAGATTAGATGTGTTAGGGAAACTCAAAATCACAGTCAATCATCTACTCCTTCCAGCATTGTATGTATCTTATAAAATACACAATTGTGGAATCGGTAAATTAACGTTGTACAGTCAAGTGTAAAAATATGGGTGCATACATCTTACTCATAAATATGTCCCATAGCTCTTATGTCAGCGGCTTAAGTTTTTGGTTCTTATTTATGCTATCGATACATATTTTTGCACTTGACTGTAACAGATATTTATTATACGTTATAATTGTAAGGTATGTTGTGAGTCCATCGCGGTAAAAGAAGAAAAGGAGAAGTTTAAGATATCCAGACGTTATTGTTGCCACAGCTGGACTTATTTGGTCAAGCTGTGCTCGCAGAAACAAGCGGAGTGACTTGCGAACAGTTCGAATATTACGTAAGCATGCTTTTATCCTACCTATCCTACCTTTAGCACTTTCATTGCCGACTTCTTCGAAGCGTTCCGCGCGTAGCGTGTATTTTGCGCTATATACTACGTGCCAGCACGTCTATCATGAGATTCATGAGACGGCCGCGACATAGGTACTCTCGATTTTTCTCTCACTATACCACTTGTTCTAAGTGTTCTTTAGAGAGTGACGGATAGTGCGAGAAAAATCGAGACAGCTCGCGCGCCGTCTTGTGATAGCCGTGCTGAAGTCTGCGATAGCGATCACTGTAGCGACTCACCCCGATGTTAAAATAATTCTATAGATTCTGAATCAACTTTATTCCGACACAAATTGCCACGGTTACGACTCCTGGGTGATTTTTTAAAACTGCAATTTCATGGGATAAATCCCTAAAAGGTTGGGCGTGTTTTCTTTTTCTATCCGTTTTTTATGGAACATCTTCTAAACGTCCATGTGGCGACGATTGTAACTCTGTCATATTCTCTCCTGGATAACAGGACAGAATTACAATACTAGTTGATTGACCCAGATACCCGATTACGATATCGAATTACATTTCCTCTAAAACAAGAGAGCAATCGTTAAAATATTATGACGTCGGGGTGAAGGATTTAATCATTGCTATTGCAGTGACTCTTGGAACTTGGCATACGAACAGAACCTCAGGTGGGTCGCCGATAGTGAGTGTTAAATTTAAAAGCCTCCTATCCTATAGATGTTTACGTAATACTCGAACGGGAGATACTTAGTTATAATAGAGCTATAAAAAAAGTGATGATGCTCTTATATTCAATATTTGACAGTTGTCATCCCGGACAATTTATATCATAGGTATGTCATCTTTGACGTTTATTGTACCGGGATGACGGCTGACATATAGCGGCTGTTAAAAAAATGGAATTATAGTGTCATATTTATAATGTGATGGCGGCATGAAACGGTTTACGCCAAATAGGCTGAATAATAAACTTTTGTCATTATTGTTCGGAAATTCGAGCAACTTAAATTACTTTCGCACTACGTGGAAATCACATGGTTTTTCTTCTGCAATTAACATCACGGGCCAAATATAAAATTTAACCTCTTAATTAAATTGTTTACAGGTGGTGTCCCTAGTGATCGACTCCCTCGATTACAACAATAAGGACCTGTTGCTGGTGATGACTGATGTGCTGTCGTATCTGGTGCAAGCGAAACACGTCGCTGTGGCGGATAGCATACAGACTATTCTGCCGCGGCTGGTCAAGTTGTCTAAATATGTTAAATCTATGGTATGTCATAGAAATTATGATTATTTATTATTTTTGAGAATTAATTAGAGCAATGTAATTAAAAAGGCTTCATTCAGTAAGTAATCATTTCTTAAAAACTAGCAGAAATATTATGGGCGTAGACTTCGCTATTGCGTGTTAGGGTCGCTATTTTCAGTTAAGTTTCGGAAATATTTTTCTAAAAATTATTAAGTAAGTAGTTTGTTTTATTTTGTTATTTCTGGATTTAAATTAATGATATCTCATGCAGTATTCGCTAACAGTGGTCGCGTTGCCTCTCACACAAACAATGTGCATCTACCCTTACTAATCATACAACTATAATCAACTAGATTTTATGAGACGATGCATAGGAGGCTAACACAAGTTGCAGCCAAGTCGCGGCGCGCGCTACTCAGCGACTCTTGTACAGTTACCAGCATTAATATCTGGCAGATATTTATGCACGCTTTGTTGTGGTAACTATTAGTGCTGGTGAATGTACATACTCGCAACGCACAAATTAGAAAGAGTAGGGTAATTTTTTTCACCGCCGCTTCGATTGCTGCAAGCCACTGCAAGAATTCCGAGAAATAATTTAACACATTTTCTTTTCAGGATGTCAGAATAAAAAGCCTCCAATGTCTCCACGACATTGCGAGTACCTACCCAACATTATTGCTGCTCCCGTATAAGCAAGATGTCTTGTTGGACCTAGCGCCATCTCTGGACGACAAGAAGCGTTTGGTCCGCAATATGGCCGTCAAAGCGCGCACTAGGTGGTTCCTCGTCGGAGCGCCTGGGGAAGTTAAGCATATAAATATCATTTAAAGGGAAATATAAAGGAAAATTGAAGTAGGAAAAATTGAAAGCAATGTTGTATCAGCGCAGATTAGACGGCTTGTAGTGAAAAATCAGTCAGATGGGAGGTTATGATCCTATCATCATATATTCAAGACTAGGTATGATACGGGAAATACATAATTTTCATTGCTTGTGATTCCTTCCAGCCGCGGTATGGCGAGAATTGAATCTGGGTGCGTTGATGAACAAATTTTTGAATTTTAATTCAATTTTTTTTTGATGTATTTTCAAGGGATAGGTATGGCCTGAGGCTCTACTTGTAGAACATGTGAGACTCCCGAATCTAGGTCCTATGGCATGGTTTAGGATCAAGGCGACGGCGACGGCGTTATATTTCGAAAGCCGTTGACAGCGGTCGAATGCGAGCATATAAGTGCTACGCGCGCCTTTAAACCGTGTCAGGGTAACCCAACCTGGTTACCTGACCGGTGCGTTGACCCTAAGAAGGCTGTATTAACTCTTCGGTCTGCTGTCATGGTGACATGGCATCTAAAATGACTAAATGTAGTAATTTGCCCACTACTGCAATAATATTTTGAGAGTATGAATTATAATCCCAGACATCAATGATTATAACCATATGTACTACTGAACTGCTCACTACATCAAGTAATATCGCGCTTAAAAAAAACGAATATTTTTTTGTTAAAATTGTTGATGATGAAACAACTTTTAGGCCCACACAATTATCTCCGGTAACACAGGAGACAAAATAGTCAAGTTTGATAGGCAAACTACTTTAACAGCAACTCACAGCTCACAGTATTAAGAAAAAAAGAAAGAACACCAAAAGTAACATACAGGGTAAGGAGCAAATTCTTAGCCAGCTTAACTCACTTAATTAAATTTTCTATGAGTTTCCGTTGCGACTCGAAAATTAACGAAATAATTCTGTGGTTAATTTTTGTGTCACAACGGAACTTAGTTCGCTTCTCCAGTTTGTATGGCTAAACTGGTCAAGAATTCACTCACCCAGGAGACAAAAAAGTGTAGGTCTAAAACTTGATTTGTTGGTCCATAAAATATTGATCTGATGGCACTTTAACTCTAAGTTCAGTCTGTATTTACCACGCGCCAATTTCAAAGGCCAAGTACTTATGCAGAAACAACTGTTCTTGAATATTCGCGAGTGCATACAAAATACCTTGGTGCGTGTCGAATCGAGGCTCTGTATCAGGTTGTTATTCATCTACTATTTATGGCCGGTTCCAATAATCAATCCACCAATAGTTTTCCTTACCAACAGTTGCATTTTGACACATTTTCTACGGGTAATCTGTCAAAATGGAACTGCCGGTAAGGAAAACTATCGGTGGATTGATTATTGGAACCGGCCATTATCTTTTAGGTTAATAAGTCGGGATTAAAACCAAATTGAGAGTTTAACTTACTTATTTCGTACATACAATGATAGTACCACGATCGAACGAACTAACCGAGTAAGACGATTCCGTAAGGCGAATTCGAATGAAATCTAATCAAGGTTTTTATTCCACCTCCTTGGCCTTAACAATAAGTTGAACTGTAAAGGAACATTATTTTGTTAATAATAAATATTATATCTGAAGGTGTATTTCTTATTTAAGGCTGATCTGACCAACCAAGTCTCATTACTTGTACTACTCATCATTATCATCATCGGAGGCCATTCAGAGTCGCACTCGCGCACGATGGGTTCCGTACATTATCTATAAAAAGGGCAAATAAATCACGTTTGTTGTATGGGAGCCCCCTTAAATATTTATTTTATTTTGTTTTTTAGTATTTGTTGTTATAGCGGCAACAGAAATACATCATCTGTGTAACTATCACGGTTCATGAGATACAGCCTGGTGACAGGCGGACAGACACGGACGGCCAGCGGAGTCTTAGTAATAGGGTCCCGTTTTTACCCTTTGGGTACGGAACCCTAAAAACAGTGGCACAACTTATGGGGAGCGGCGCGCACGACCGCAAGTCATGCAAGTGAAACTTACTACCTACTCATTCCGATAACTTACCCACTTTCAGCGGAACTGAGTTCCCCCTACAAATAGTTTTCCCCATGTTATCGGCTACGAGCTTAGCGCTACGAAACCGTTGGCGCTGAATGTGTTGCCACATTTACTAACTGCCAACAATAGCTACGTTCGTAGCCCATCCTGTGGTGTTCTACGGCGTAGGCGTCCGATAGACGGGCTCCTGACAGTGAAATTGTTAAGGGGATGCCTTGATTCGAGTCGACCACGCCCCCTTGACAGAGACACGCTTATGCCTTTTGCGCACGGGAAAAAGAGATGCAACACTTGAGAACAATGAAATTTTATTTATATTTCATTAACTGAGATTTTAGATGAGATAAAACACTATTAACTTGATTGTGTCGTAAAATAATGTATTGTTTGAGTAGAGTGAGTAAAAAAGGGAAAATAAAGACCCAGCTGGATTTTTTTTCTATCGAGGAAATTTTAGGCAATTAAATCAGATAAACAATCATATATCTGAAAATCAGACCTTATTGTTTCTTAATCTAGTCAGAACGGCGTTTTTAAGCAGGCGACAATTTCCACTGCACCCCTTTAAGGTGCTACGGACTACGGCGTAGCGTGAAGCTGAATGGGATAACATGAGTTTGGCAGTTGGTTGGTGGGTGGTCAGATTGTTACGACTACACTATTAAGTTACACAGAAACGTCAGTTACATTGGTATCTTTAAATTGTTTGTTACACCTCAAAAAGCGGTGAAACGTTGCCGTAATTACGTATTCGAATCGAACCTCCCAAGGATTAGTTGGACAAATCTCTGGCCACTAACAATTTGATATAAATTTGCATAAGCTGTTATCGCTGCGGGGTTTGCGCTCTTTTCATGTTAATGAAGGGCTAGGTTTTTAATCTGTCGGACCAAAGCATTCGTTCTATTCTGACGCACGGATTTAATTTAAAAAAATTCAATGCTGGAGTTTGTACGGTTTAATCTTAATTTAAATAGTGACTTTGAATAGTGGGTTTTGCAATGCCTTTTATGTGAGATCAAAACTAGGTTTCATGTTTTTTTTCTCAGCATAAATGCTTTGAAATGGTATCTTTCTTTATGCAACAAAACGAGCATACGAAGTAGCTATCTAGGTATCATTTTCTTCATTCTGTGTCCTAGAAGGCGAGTGGAAAAAAGTACCTTATAAAAATAGTACTTAATAGAAAAATTAGAAAAACGGTCTTGAACACGTTTGAAACCAAGAACCCGCCTGGTAGGCACTCGTAAATTACAAAAACGGTCTTGAATACGTTCGCAACCAAGAACCCGCCCGATGGTAGGCACTCGTAATGTTTGCTCAGATGCCGGCTGAGCCCGCTAGGCGGGCAGTTGCTATAAACCTACACGCCTAGCGAGTTCTGTCGGTTTCTGGTGTACCTATTGTTCCATTTTTAGTCCGGTTGCGAAAGTGTTAAAATTAAAATACCTAGCAGTTACCCAATCAAAAATAACTTAACAAATTCACTACCAAGTATCTCTATGCTCGTAGCCGATCCCCTAGTTTTCCTGCTAAGTAGCGGAAAGTGCCTCTGGCGTAGGCGCCCCGCTAGGCGAGTTCCTGACAGTGAATGTGCTAAGTTTAACATTTTGTATGTAAACCAGAAATATAACATTTATTTGCCACACCCAACCCTATAGATGTACGGTCGAGTTCTCCAATATCTACACAGACAACCTTTCAAAAATATCTACACATCTGTCGTATGTCAGTAGGTAGGGCAAAACTTGGCTAATCGGTGATACCTACTTATATATGATAGTTTATTTTTACTCTTTATTGAAAAGTTAGTCTATAATCTACAGTAACACTCTTTATGCCATTATTAACTTTGATAGAGTCTGGCCATCGAAACGTGATACTGACATTTATATGGCAACTTTTTATATGGCAACAGTAATATGATTGTCAAATGTGTCAACAGCTTTAAATTAGTATGATGTCCTAATCTTGATACTTGATATGGTAAGTAAGAAAGTAACTGTTCCGTAATAAATTGGTCTGTTTTTGAGAGAATTAAGGGGTGCCTTGCTGCTAATATTATTCACATTGAAGAATATCATAAAAAGTTCAATTATATTATCATGTCTCGCCAAAATTTAAGTTTTGGAGTGGTTTTGAATAATCTTCTTAAATTTAAAGTAGAATGAATTTAAAGAGTATTATTTCATACAACTTTACCTCCTTCTGTTTGATCAGTTGCATTTTGAGAAATGAAGAAAAATAATCAATCAATTAATCTTTATTCTCAGACCATATGATCCATAATTTGTTAGTAGTATTTATACTTACAGACTAGGGTTAGGGTGCATAATAATTGTGCAAGTATCACTATTATTTCATCGCGTTATACAGTGTTGCAACACGCTGTTTTTTTAAATTTGCCGCGGTTTTCTAGGATCATCTTTCCCTGGCCAGACTATAGTAGCGCTACTTATCGTAAATATTGTACAAATGTAGATTGTATAGTAACTTCGCAATAAGGTTATAAATAATCTATCACAGAATTACTGAATATCACCGATTAGCCAAGTTTTGCCCTAACAATAGTCTCTGTACAGATATTTTTGAAAGGTTGTCTGTATAGATATTGGAGAACTCGACTGTACCTACCTACTTTGTAGACGATGTTGAGAGCAATTTTCGGTGAAGGATAACATCGTGAGGAAACCGGTCTAATCCCAATAAGGTCTAGTTTTCCCTCTGGGTTGGAAGGTCAGATGGCAGTCGCTTTCGTAAAACTAGTGCCTATGCTAAACCTTGGGATTAGGTGTCAAAGCGGACCCCGGGCTTTTTTAGCACAACCGGGAATAACGCTAGGCGGTGGATGATTTTGAGAGTAATAATAAGTAACTGGCCTAGCCAGAAACGTCATAAATTTGGGGGTAAGCCAAAACTATTAAGGCGATGCCTTGATTTGAGTCGAACACGCCCCCTAGAAGGAGACAGGCTGATGCCTTCCGCGCACGAGGAAAAGAGATGTAACAGTCTTCGGGAACGGCTTTTTTGGATCAATGTCGATAAATACTTAACTTAGAGACGTTTTATTTAAATTTCATAAAGTGAGATTTTAGATGAGGCAAAATACTATAGTATTAACTTGATTGGGTCGTAAAATAATGTATCGTTTGAGTAGGCTGAGTAAAAAAAGGAAAATACAGACCCAACTTTGGATTTTTTTCTATCGAGGAAATTTTAAGCAATCATGTATCGATAAAATCAGATAAACAATCATATATCTGAAAATCAGACCTTATTGTTTCTTAATCTAGTCAGGACGGCGTTTCAAAGCACGCGATAATTTCCAATGCACAGCCTTAACGTTTTACACGAATACATTACAGTTAAGCTAACCTAAACAACAATTAGCTCAAAGCCTCCTAAAACGTTTGCGAAAACATTCCTTTTTGCGTGTAAACACGTCCATCTGGCTAACAGCGTGACAGACTATGCAAATTCAAATTGAATCATCAGTGGGCAGGATTTGTCCGCCTTAATCCGGCGAAGGGTCGGACGGGCGAGTCTCGGAGACACGTCTATCTATGCCTATATTTAGGGCGTTGTATCCACCCCGCTGGTATCTAAGCGTCCCTTTATTACGCCATTCTCGGCTGGATTTGGGTAACCGTTGACTCTACCTACTATAGAGGTAGTATTTAGGCAATTAGAACTTTTAAGATACCTGGTCAAAATATATCCATAGGAAAAAAACAGATTGGCTCAGGCACTGGTCGTCTCCATCTTCATGTACGGCTAAGAATCCAGGACCAGAAAAGCAAATAGGCTGAGCAGAATAGACGCCTTTATGATATGGTTCTGGCGCCGTCTTAGGACCGCCATCGCCATGAGAACCAATGTGCCCATAATAGAGGAACTCAAAATCCGCACACGCTTCTCGACAGTTTGCCAGCAACTGTAATTTTCTGGTCATATCGCACGTCGTCCCTGTAGCCCCGAATACATCATGTTGACGGAAAAGGTGTAGGGTAGACGAGCTCGTGGAACCCGTGGACCGCCAGCCAAATGTAGTGATCAAGTCACAAATCTCACGGGACTACGAGAACATCCAGACGTTGCATGTAGCGCGACACCGGAGCCTTTGGCGAGCCATCTGCACTCTCCGACAGTGACATATAGTTAATGCGATGATGCAGTGTCCGAGAGGCAACCGCTCGGGTGTCTCGCGTTACTTGTGCTCCCCAAGCGTTCTGGAACCGCCCTGCGCAAACCGAACTGAGCCAACTTGGACTGAGGCGGAAATTGGAGGGGGGTTGAAAAAATAATAATCGTGGCCAGGTATTCGATTGAAACAGCATTTCGTTATAAACAAAGCGTCCATACTTTCAGGCAAACGCTGTTTTAGTTAGCTGCCTCGCGACTTTTGTTCATACATTTTTTATATTTCCGTCTCAGTTCGGGTTGCACAGGACGGTTCCACAACACTTCGGGAGCTCGAATACCGCGAGCCATCCGGATGCCTCTTTGACACTGCAACTACGCGTCATTGCTCTGAATGATAACGGTCACGATCCTCAGGATTGAGAGACCGAATGAATGATAAGTCAAAATAGATCGCACGAAGCTACAGGATCATATAATAGGTTCTAAACGTGTCGTTTTGATGCGGTAAGGATTGCGCTCCCGGCATCAAAACCATGGGCGGATTTTGGGAGTTGATGGGTGACAGAGTTTTAAAGCTTCTTTATTTCAGTTTCTAATTTACCGAGGTAAATAACAATGCATTAGGTATGTAATCCAACGAAAGGCAAGTACTTTGACCCATTCAAGTACGAGTAGAAAAATGTTATGGCATTTGTCTTATTAATATACCTACCTATTAGTACCTATACATTTAGGGACCGATTTATAAACTACTTAAGTGGCTCTTGCGAACTGTTAGCTAGGTTTTGCATTAGACTAGACACTAGACACGTTGACCTTTAAAATTTCGTTTCAAGTGGTTTGTTGTGTTATGAGTTTTAATTCATAATCAATCCTTCCTTAACGCTCGAAATACATTGAACACGCGGCTTCTGTGGTTTGATCATCGCTTAATACAACATTTGGTTTGGAGTGAAATTCATTGGACCGCTCTGCTAAATTAGTCACGATATCATTAAAGGGGACGTTATTTGTTCATCGACTTGCTTTCGTAGGCAGTCAGTCAGTAAAACAAATATAGAAACTAACTGTCTTGTTAAAGGAGCATACACGTGTTCCTTTACCTAGGCTTATATTTGTAACCACTTATTTGTCGGATAACGCAAGGGACAAATTTAAAGTTATCGGAAATTTATATTCCTGAAATAGTCGTGAGCTGCAACAGTTTTTATTCAATAACATTTTGATGATCTAATATTGTTAGGCAAGGTGACAGTAGGTCCTAAAAATATATGAATGAATGAATGAATGAATATTTTAATTTTTAATAGTGGTAAACCCACGGTCTTAGAAGTATACATCTCTGATTTCCACATTATGCCTATAAACTAGCGCACAAATATCAATTTCAGTTAAATTTAATTTCAAATTATTTACTTAACACATGAATAATTTAAGAATAATTTTAGAATAATCGTTTTCACAAAGTATCACGTGACAAACCAATTTCTCAAATTATTCTAGTTTATACAAATTATTCCAGGAAAGGGGGAATTTCGCGCAAATGGAAAGCCAATTTATAACAGTGTGTTACATAAGTTTCTTAAAATATCACGCCGTTAGCTTGCGAATGTCAAAAAACGTTTTGTATGGTCGTTGAACCACCTTAAGAACTCTTTAACGCTGAGAGAAAGACTTGAAAGAAAGACAAAAGTAACGCAGAAGACAGCAAACGGTTTAATATATATGAAATTAGCTTCTGCCCGCGACTCCGTCCGCGTTGAACTCGTTTATATCGTAGCTACATACAAACTTTCACCCTCCATTTCACCCGCTTAGGGGATGATTTCGTGGATAAAAAATCGGCCAAGTGCGAGTCGGAAGTCGGCAATTAGTGTTCCGTACATTTAGTTATTTTAAATGATTCATACTTTATCTCCTGATTTTGAAGCTAACTACTACTAACTAAACTGCTTGATTTATTGAATCGAGTTCAACAAAAAATATTATTATTAATGATTATTTATAAGTTTTAATTGGTAAGATATTGATAGTAGTTTTGGGGGTTTTACTTAATTGGTACGTGGCTTTTTTAACCTTATTAGGGCGAAAAGTTTTAGGTTAATTTAAATCGGTTCAGCGGATTAAGCGTGAAGATGTAACAGACAGACAGACAGACATACCTAAGTATTTTCGCATTTTGTAATATTAAGAAGTATGGTTTAGTATGAATATGGACTGCCTATTTTTGACTGTGGCGTAACACAATATAAAATTGCGATGCGAAATGTAAATGCCAGTGAGCTCCTACTACCTATAGTTTACTTGATGTCCAAATACTGATAATTAACGTTTAAATAATCGAAGGGTAGTTAGCTTTAGAATCATCCGTTTCCAGGCGCGTAGCGACCGCATTTATCGGCTCAACGAACAGTTGGGTTAACGGGTAAATAATAGTCGCAGTAACTTACAAAAAAAGCGTAGTATCATAACAACAACCATGTTATATTCACCCTTATACGTTGGGACGTAAATAACAATTTAGGTTGAACGTAAGGAGGAAATAAAAGGTTATGAACGGATAGTTCTCTAAATAAACTCATAGTGCGCACATTTTTGCTGAGTCAGTGAGCTAAGGCTTCGGGTTCAGTTGTTTTACATACCTTATTTACGTGGGTTCGTTTTTTATGGGTCCTGTCATTAATCTTTGAAGCGTCATGTCACACATAAAGTAAATTAGGTAGCGAAAGCGATATATTTAGCGAACTAATAAACCATAGAAGTATAAGTAACGCCGCAAAATGGCCCCACAGAATGGGTGCCATTGCCATTATGCGGGGATCAAACAATGCCAGGCAGTCGTTTAGTTTCGAACATACCGGGCGCATACCGGGTTTTAGGCACGTGTTTGGGTAGAAATTTGTAAGGAGCTCGCATTCTATGTTTTCGTTCGCTGGATATATTGTTGCCGGCCGATATCATACCTACTGAACAGCTTTTGCCACGGAAGAACGTAGTCACGAAAAATTACAGCCTTCACCTTATTTGGAGAAAACCGATCAACTATTAAAAGTAGTATGTCTCTTTTACTAACTTAATACTAAGATTAATTATTTGTAAATTCATAAGAAGTAGGCAGTAACTAATTAGGTACTGCCTACTTCTTATGAATTTAGTAGGTAGGTACCATATTTTGTTCTTAGCAGGGTAAGCTTAGTTTCAAGCTGCAAATGTCAATTAAGAGCGTGCAAACATTTCGTTACAACTCGACAAAGTCGCGATCGCCTGCGAGCGGCTATGATTAGCAATCCACACTACGATGTTTACTGTGTGCGTGCGGTTCGAGTGCTGCCGTGCTGTTGGACCGACCCTTCTTGATCATTGTTATACTTTCACTTTATAGTGAGGTAGGAAATAAAAATCAGTTTTAGTTGTAGTTTTAAATGTTTTTATTTTATTACACTTACGCACTTATTTGCTTACCATAAAACTAGTGCCTATGCCAAATCTTGGGATTAGGTGTCAAAGCGGAGCCTGAGCTCCCTTAGGGCACAACCGGGAATAACGCTAGGGGATGATGATGACGCACTTATTTTCTTATGTTATACGGTATAGTTTTGTATGGAGACTCGACTGACTCTGACAGTGTTTAAATTACAAACACAAGCCGTACGAATATTGGTCCGAGTAAATCCGAGCCACTCGTGTAGTTTAAAATGTTCAAATTATTATACCTATAGACGATCTTTTAGTGAATGTATTTTATTTTTGATGTAAAATAAAATAATCATGTTATTTTCTAAAATAAATAAATGAATCTATCTATATTTTAAGTTTCTCCTAGGTAAGTATGTCCCTAATTGACATTGACCTACTTTCCTCCCATCAACCATTTCCTTTCTTTCAATATTAATTTTGGCTCCATCTTCTCCTTCCAAAACCAGTCATCTTTATTCATTTTTGCAGTCTTACAGCTGGAACTCTTCTTCTGTCCACACCGAACTGGCATTACATATGGCAACATATATTCCAAAAGAGCTCTTTTTGGAGTTCCTTGAATGTCTTGTGCAATATCCTTTGTTTTTGCAGTATCACATATCATCATCATCATCATATCAGCCGAAAGACGTCCACTCCTGGCGAAGAATTTGGTCCTCACCCATATTCGACGGTTTTTCTCATTTTTTTCTGTGAAAATAAAGTTCATTTTTACCACAAAAAGTAATTAACAAAAACATTGATTTCCCTTGAAAAGTACATTTTCTAAGTTTCATAACCGTAGGTTAAATATAATGTTTTCCCACTCAAACTTACAACCCCTTTTTCAGCATTCTATGGGTGGAATTTTCTACAACAGTGAAACATGATATGTTCTTTTATATCTTTTGAAGAGTATAATTATTCCCAGTTATATGATCGTAAGTTTAAAAAACAAAGTTTTTTAATTCAGAATTCCACCCCCCTTCTCATCCCCTATAAATTTAGCCTTACCCCTAGTACAAATCATAAAAGAAACCTCTATGCCAAATTTCAGCTTTCTATGTGTAAAGGTTTGCGCGCGGCGCGCGCCTCAAGCTAAGATGATGATGATGACGAATTTTATAAAACTATTACTAACTCGAAAATATTTCATACAATAAATAATATGAATAATATTGGTGACTTAACTTTTAACTTGTCTGGCCGTACGTAGTATTATTGGATTATTTCATCCCAAATAATGTTCGTTTATTACCCATTTCTATAAAAAGTTATATCACTTCAGTGCTTTGTGAAACAATAAAATAAATAAACTTACTTAACATGCAAAATTACTTACCAAGTATCAATCAGTAGCGGACGCACTACAGCTAGTCAGGCGCGTGTCGGGTACGCTCGGTCACCGACCTTTGGGCAGCGACGAGAGCGATACGTCCGTTGTTTGGGAAGGCCCGGCGCGTAATGAATTGAACAACATTTTCGCTCGCGGCTTTATAGTGGTTTAAAAAAAATGGGCTAAATTAACTGGGTCACCCAAAGGCTTAAAAAAATTCACGTAATATTAAACAAGTCCTGTAGTTTTATAATAAAATGTTTGATTTCCAAAACATTATCAAATACGTGAATAAAAAAATGTTTAAACTAACCGAATTAGACATTATGTAGTGCTATTTTTTAATAGGAAAAACCAATATTTTAGAACTATTGCGATTGGTATGTACTAAAAGACTATATATTCCATTGTAAAAGGCAAACATCGATACATTTTTGAACGTTTAAAATGGAAATATTCTACCTGAAAAATAGCTCTGACGCGTATTTTTGCAAAACACTCCGACGAAAACCTGGTTGTTTTAAATAACCGTTTATATAAGTAAAATTATAGCAATGGTGTGGTCTAGAATAAGAGTTTATCTATACAAAACAGTCGTTTAATTTAACAATGCATTTATTTGAACGAAACTATGGCCTTTGAAAAAGCCTTACGTTAGCTAAAATACGAACGTTTTGTTTGCACGCTCTTAAGTCATGAAGTCCTTATTATACGCGACATTTCGAAAGCTACCTAGCTACCTACTGTTTAGTTTCTTATTGTATTACTAAAGTTGTCCACGTGCCACTGTTATATTTTTAAGTGTAAAATGAAAGTTTATTTATTGATACAATTTACTTTAAAAACAAAGTTTTAACCGACTTCAATTTAGTACTCCGCCAAACCACGAGAACATTTCCAGATTTCTTTTAAAATTTACCACATGAACTGATTTCCAAAAGCAAATGCGTTGATTATTAGAGAAAAATACCGATTCGCTGTATGTGGGCCGATAATATTTGAGGACTTCCGTCGATTCCACAAGGATCACCTTTGGCACTTCATTAGTTGCTATTTAAACGGAATCTTATCAGAATCTGTGACGTACTTTTGTACTTTTAAGTACATAATTGAGGAATTGCCCCCGCACCTTTGGTAGTTGCTGGTAGGTAGGAACGCCGCCAGGCTGAGTGTAGGTACAGATGGTATCCCACACCAGCGCTTGGCCCGTCTTCCAGGGTAACAACAACATTCCGTCAGGGCACTTCACAATCTGGGGCTCCAGAGCAGCGGGAACGTTGGCACTGACGAGCCCTTCTGAGAATGTTGAGAGTGGCGTGGCGGGAGAGGCGGCTGGCGCCTGAGGAGCAGGAGAGGCCAGGTGGCAGAGTCGACCCACTGGAGCCCCACAAGAAACACATTTGTGACCTGTACCGATCCCAGCTCGCAGCCGGAGACCAACATCAGCTATGCGTAGTGTCTGGGTCGATAAAAGTGCAAGTGTTGGGCGAGGGCTATGGTTCAACTTGTAGGCAGAAGGTGTAAAAAAGTCGATATCTCCAGAACTACCAAAGTTATTTGTTCTTACGATGACAGTGCGTCCGGCGCCAAAGTCAACCCAAACATATGTTTCATTTACAGAAATATTTTCTTCATACTTGTAAATAATGATGGCCGTTGGGGCGGAAAGTTTCTCGAGTGACGACCACGTACCGAAAGGCGCGGCGTGGGTCACAAGGTGGACTGATGACCTGGTAAAGGTTGCTGGAGTCCGCTGGATGCGGGTGGCGCAGGACCGGTCACTTTGGCTCTCTTTGGGGGAGGCCTATGTCGAGCAGTGGACGTCTTTCGGCTGATATGATGATGATGATGATACTTGTAATACATCTGTAGGTAGATAATTCCCTGCCAAATTATAATTCCTACATTACCACAGAAAGTCAAAAACTCATTAGGTAATGTCTCAGGAAATTGAATACAGTCATTGAAGGTTTTCACGTCATAATTGGAGCCATTAATTACAACATTCGAGTGCTTCTCTAATAGAGAAATGATGAGACTTTGATGTCCCATGAGAACGTATGTAGCCTCAGGACAGAAAGGACGTATGTTATTTGCCACCCTGGTATGCTTTACGATCGTTGGATTTGAGGTACGTCATTAATGTTAGATACGAAATGTACGCTACAGCTAATGAATTGCCCTGGGAAATGGTTCAGTGTACTGGAATACCGTGTAGGTAAGTTCGTTGTAATTGAAAGGTTACTAATGTTACTATACCCTATTCCATATAACATTAGAAAAGTCGTACGTTAATCGTTATGCGATTTCTACGAAAAACATTTTTAAACGCGAAAAATAGTACTATTCACAGCAATGACGCGTAGTTGCAGTGTTCAAGAGGCAACCCGAACACAGGGAGGTTCCACAACGCTTCGGGGGCTCAAATCGCGAGCCATCCGGTTGCCTCTCGGCCATTAAAACTACGCGTCATTGCGTTAACTTTTTTCATTGCATTATGCTTGGAAAGCACTTATTGATCGAAATAAGTAGAACTAGTGCAGTAATTACCTTTGATATCCTAGATAAACGTACAAACGTCAAACTTTGTCAAACTTGGACTGTTAAAATTCTAATGTTATACGGGATAAGGTAGTGTACACAAGTAGTGATGTGGCATCAGAAATGCTATAGCTTTCATTACAATCAATTAATTTTATATTTTTTATTTATAAAGCCTATACAGTGTCCCACTGCTGGGCAAAGGCCTCCCCTCTCGACTTCCACTCGTCCCGGATTTGAGCAATCTGTGGCCAATCGCTACAAAATGCGTCCAGGTCGTCCCGCCATCTCCAGTCCATGGCTATTTTCGCCCACCTCTGTGGATGCATGCGGCAGACGTGGCTAGCCCATTCTCATTTCAGCTTGGCGGTCTTAACGCCAACAATTAATATTAGCTTTATTTATATTAACTGGTGTTGTAACAAATTGGTGATCACAGGTAGACTAGGAATCAGCGAGACAATATTGTTAAATGCATCAATCAATTCGGTTCTTCCAAATCCTATTCGTATTTCACCATGTTTCGCGCGCTCGTCCTGACACATTAGAAAAGCACGGTTTTTATACACAAACATACCGTCTGCCTGATGGTAAGCAGACGCTTGCGACTCCAGTACGTCTAGCACAACTTGCTAACAAGTCGCTTCGCGCGCGACTGAGCGTCTCCTGTCACACTCGCACCGTGCAAATTAGATAGAGGAGGGTAGATCATTCTCAACTGGCGTCGCGGCGCGGCGTCAGTTGTGCTAGCCCCACAGGAGCCGTAGACAAGGTTACAATCGACAAGCGCTAACGCCAATAGAAAACTAATAAAATGTATGGGGATGACAGATGTTAACGAAAAGTGTTTCGTCGGCATCTGTCATTCCCCTACATTTTATTATTTTCTATTGGCGTTAGCGTTTGTCAATTGTAACCTTGTCTAGGCCCCCAGAAGAATCACAAGCGCGTTGCCGACCCTTCACTGATTTGAGGACTCGTGTTGATAGCTAGAGCCGAACGCTGGTCCCTCGCTCTCAAGACATAACATCTTCGGGAGCTCTGGCGATCGGAAGCACTGAACAAAAATATACCTCTAGTAAGAGGTAAATGGACTATCCACAATCCTGTTATCATATTAGTACGCTGCGTCTAGCCATGGCGCGGCTATCTCTAGTTCCACATCGCGCGCGACGACAGACAAAGCCGCGCAGAGATTGTGCGGACGGCGGACCTAGGCCCATGTCTCCGCATTATTAAAATTAAATTAAAATAAACAAACGTTTATTTCAGGCCATGGGCCATATCGTTGTTAGTAAGTACATAATTGAATTAATTAATGTTGCGCATCATTAAACATAAAATAAAATCATAAATGTAAAATGAAATATGATTAATTGCTAAAGGTCAAAAAATGTAAATTGCGAAAGAATTAAAAAATTGAAACATTATAAATTACATTAATTAGTCCTTAGAAAATGGAATTAAATGTCAAATAAAATAAAATTAAAATAAAATAAATTTAAATTAAAATGAACTTAAAATAAAATTAAAATAATACAATAAAGTAAATAAAATAACATTTCACCCGTCAAAATCAACAAAGCTTAAGTTGTTATTAGTGACACGTTTTTATTTACTGTTCTAATGAATAAAATAGGACCTACATACCACTCAATACGATGCAGACGGCTACGGCCGATTTTCGCTACATATGAAGATCAACCCAATCGACGCCAAGCAATGCTACGCCGTAGCGCGTAGCAGCGTTTTCAGCTTCGTAGCGTAAATCGCTCGTACACCTGCAATGGATGGGTTAACACATTCACTACCAAGAATCGCTACGCGCTACGCTCGTAGCCGATCCCGTGGTTTTCGTCGTATGTAGCGGAAAGCGACTACGGCGTAGGCTCCCGCTTGGCGGGTTCCTGGCAGCGAAAGTGTTATCCTCCTAAGGACTATGGCGTAGTGCCACAAGCGTCGCTTAGCAGTAAAGGAGCAAACCAACGTAACCAAGGTTTTAACTCGAGTATCTTAAATAGAGTCCATTGCATTGATGTTATTCGTTTCGTAATTATCGGGCTCCATTATCTTACGAGGGCCTCCATTTAGTTCAGAGAATCGCGCTACGCTCGTAGCCGATCCCGTGGTTTTCCTGGCATGTAGGTGAAAGCGGCTACGGCGTAGGCGCCGGCTAGGCGGGTATCTGGCAGTGAAAGTGAAGGAATCAAATAGCTGAAGGAAGTTCGTATGTGAGTCTACGCGGATATAGGCGCAGCCGAAAGCAATTCATAATCGTCATTTTGTAAGACTCTTCTTGAGTTGAATGAATAAGGGTTAGTTTTTATGTACAGCTGCAGCGGAATGTGATCCCTTCTGCATACAAACTTCTGGGGGTCACGATTCTATACGCTGACTGTTACCCACGAGCCGAAGACAGCGGCCACGGAAACGAGCATTAACAATATTGCGTGTCGGCAGACGCATAAAGTACAATGAAGGGATCTCTTTATAGCAAGCCCAGCTGTTGGCACGGTAACATTGCCCATGCTCCTGTTACAGCAATTCTTGGTTTGCACTACATACTATAATCCCAAGCTTATGAACAGGTTTATTTGCATGTTTGTGCGTGGGAGGGGGGACGGGGGACGACGACTGTGACCGCATGCAAAAATACGCAAGGAGATGTATCTCATCATATATGATGAGATACATCTCCTTGCGTATTTTTGCATGCGGTCACAGTTGCAGGCTTATAAGCCTCCCCCAAAGATAAAGAGTGCCAGAGTGATTTGCGCCAAGTATGTACTAGAAACATCATGGATTAACGAAAAGTCACGCCTGAATCCATTCCATTAATTAACACATTTACTGCCAGGATCGCTACGCGCTACGTTCGTAGCCTACCCCGTGGTTTTCCCGCTAAGTAGTGGAAAGTGGCAACGGCTTAGGCGTGCCCTGCACGGCTATCATGCGACGGCGCGCGAGCTCTCTCGATTTTTCTCGCACTGTTCATCTCTTTCTTATTAGAACACTTAGAACAAGAGATATAGTGCGATAAAAATCGAGAGTATGTCGCGGCCATCGCATGATAGACGTGCTGACCCCGTATCATGGTCGGCCTTATCATGCGATAAGTGACAAGATAAGAGCGTCGTCTCGTTCTATCGAACGGTGTCAGCCAGTGACGGACGCTCTATCTAGTCACTTATCGCGTGATAAGGCCGACCATGATACGGGATCTGGTTTCAAAGTGAATGTGTTTAATCCCATATGCATGATTACCCCTAAAACTCAATGAAATTCTCATTCCCCCTACACAATAATCCGACGACTTTACGACACAGACTTTCGTAAGAATACCTTGCTTATCACTGAGCGAATTAGCTCCCAACGTGAAACAAGCTTCCCCCTCCGGACTATAGATAATAGGTAACTGTATCTGATACGGCTCTTAAGGAGAAGGCTTATACGACCCCATTTGCATTTTGTAGCGGCGTCAGAGAGGTGGTGAGAGGGTTTAGCTTTTTACGAAATGTAATGAAATGAAATTGTTTATTGCTGAACATGGGTTAATGATATACAGGTGAATTGATGATAATAGCTGCCAGTTCCACATGCTCTGCCGTCTTAGGCGTGCAACATTTGGTCTTAAAATTAATTCGAAATTAAAACATCGTAATATAGGTAAATAAGTTATTAAGTACATATATTTAGGCTTATGTAATCGTTAATTGAATAAAAAAAATTCTCCAGTAACCATTTATGTAAGATTTTTTAAACATATTAATGCTCATGTTATAGAACCTTTTCGGCAGTTTATTAAATAATGTGATGCACATACAATAGTATTTTTTTCTATAAACAGTCAAGTAACATCTTAGGCATATATAAATAATTATCCTTCCTTGTGCATCTTTTACCGTTCGTGTTATTTACTCGGAACAAGTGCTCGTTTTCTTTGACGAATATACATATTTCCTTGATTACATGCATGGAAGGGGGAGGATATTTAATTCCTTAAAGATTGGCTTACAGGATGCATCGTCTTTAGCCCCTACGATAGCTGTTATACTTTTTTTTTGAGCTCTAAATGCTCTTATTACTTCTACATTTTTTCATTTTTATTACTTCTTTTGTTTTGAGTTGATGCGCTTGCAGAAGTCGCTAGGTATAGCGTGAATTACACATGCAAGAAATTGCATGCAAGTTGCGGGGTTTGATAGATAAAACTCAGTATAATTACCTCGGTAACCCGCAATGTAATGAAACTTTCATGCAATATCTTGCATGTGTAAATTGCGCTTTAGATTCGATTTTGAAATAAGACCCCTCTTTTGCGGCGGGAAGAAAGACGCAGCGCGGGCAGACAAGGTGCACTGATGACCTTGTAAAGGTCATGGGAGTCCGCTGGATGCAGGTGGCTTAGGAACGATAGGTAACTTTGGCATTCTCTGGGGGAGGCAGTAGAGGTCTTCCGGCTGATATGATGATGATAATGATGACGATGTCCACTCTTTTTGCGTTGGCAGTTAAAAAAACGTATGTTTTCTTTTTTAGGGTATGTCAAGTAAACTGTACGCGTGAAAATTGGTGTTAAAATGCGTTGTATAGATATGTCCCAAGTAGGTACTACAATAAAAAATACTAAAATGCGTTGTATAGATATGTCCCAACTAGGTAGGTACCTACAAGTACTTTAACTTAATACGTGTTTTTAAGGAATTATTTATACATGCTAGGTTGTGCTGATACGCGCAATATGATATAAGCTAACGTGTTACAGCTAAATACTATGTAGACATTTGCTACAGTACCTTCGAGTATACCAAGAGAAGTAGGTAGTAATTTTTTGCTTGCAGTTTAATCACAACCGGGAATAAACGTTAGGAGTATGAATAAAGTTTAAGTAAATAACTTTAGTGTGCTCTCTCGTTTCCTCTCACTGCGCTGTGCGCGTAACTACTGGTAGCTCGCATAGGCGCAAGATAATGCCGGGATCCCGGGACTTAGCCGCGCGCCGATCATTCACGTGTCTGCCGACATTACTGTCAGTGCACATCAATCATAATTCGTTTCTGTTATTTAGATTCCATATGAGCATTGCGATACGTTTTATAAGCTTTAATTTAACTTGCACTGTTCTTATTTAAGTAATGAGTGGCTCTGTGAGCTGTAGAACTTGCGTGCCTGTCTTTTTTTTTCAAGAACTGAATCGACAAGCTGAAACGGAGAACTTCGTTCGCTTCGCTTTGCTCGCTAGTTGAAATAATAATAAGTATGTCGTACGTAGGTAAGTTGTCCTTAAAATTAGCAAATTAGTCATAGTAAGTAAATGACAATCGTATCATATGATGCGTTTTGCGGAATAGAGACAGTATATACCACCTATTAAAACTTTGGTCACTTATAATTATAACTGTGATTTTTTAATCCCTGGTTAACTGGAGGAGATCCCTTATCTCTTCCAGTTAACCTTTGAGCAATTGAGATGAGATCCGAAACTAATAGATAGACAAACTAACACGTGTACATAGACGTATTTATTTACTTCTATGCAACAGTAAATATGATCTTAATACAGTATATACTACAAGCTAGTACAAATACAATAATAATATAAAAATATAATATAAATCAGCCTATATACTTCCCACTGCTGGGCATAGGCCTACTGTCATGGATGACAGGGAACGGGCAAAATAATAATATTATACAGATTATATAAATAATAAATATGTCTAGGTACAAGATATACAAACAGTATCCAATTAAATCAAGGCATTGAAGAGTCATAACTTTATCAGTTTTTCCTTGAGTGATGCTACAGACTGGGACTATCTCATGGGGTTATACATGTCATGATTTATCAGCCCCAATTTATCAGAAGCTGACTAATTGCTATCGTTTGGAAACATGTTGCGCTGTTGATCCAACTTTCAAACGAGTTGTACTGAGAAATTGCATGCACATGTGGCCGGATTGTTACATCTGTACGCTACACCCAATTACGACTTCGACATGTTGTACTCACAAATTGGGGTAAAATCACATAATCGGTATACCCCATCAAGGACAACGACCAACCGTTCCACAACTTCACAGCACGCATTTGGTGTGTACACTCCTATTAAAAGAATTTGAAAATATACTTTTGACACGACTCGCCCGCCATTCTAGTAATAATAAGTCAATAGCTACGACCAAGAGATTCTAAGAGCTCAGATGATAATAACCGTGGAATAACATAAACCGCCAAAACGTAACGTCGCCATTCCTCACAAAACTCGGGCAAGGAATCCACTTTCGTCTCATATCAGTCTTTTCGTTCAATTTAAGCTGAATGGCACGGTGAGTCAACGCGAGTGCCGCGAATGGCACTCGTTTCGCGGACAAAGACGCCATTTCGTGGATTGCGGGATGTTAACAAAATGGCCGACGGACGACAAACGCTCGCGCTAACGACTTCCTTGCGTGCCGTGCAGTTGATGTTTTTCCTATTAGATGTACTTAAGTATATAATATACGTAGGTATCCAGTTTTATTTGTTGTCGTAAAAAAGAAAATAGTTTGTTTCTGCTTTTGGTTTTCCCATTATTTGCACTAAGGTTGGGACATCCCCTTAAGTATTTTTAAATACTTACTAGTATTTAAAAATACTTAAGGAAAAGTATGAGCACGAGCACTCCGAAGTATACTTACTTCGACTAAAACATGCGCAACCTTATGCACAGGGGCTCGTAATCCTATCGCTCGTATCTGTTTAAAATGTATAGATTCAAAGATTTTTATTTTGCTCGGAATGCAGTTACATAGTTCTTAAAATTACAACATTATATTCCAGTGCATTCAACCTGCGTGCAGCAGTGCAAAACATTTTTTGAGGAGCGTTATATTCCATAATATTAATCATAAAAATTAGCATTAACAAGTCAAAATTATAATAATATCAAATGCAAACAAGAATAACAATGTCAAATAATAATTAAATAACATCATATCAACCAAAATGTCAAACGCAATCCAAAAAAAGAATTACACTGTAAAAGCAGTTGTCCAGAAGCCAGGTTGTCAATTTGTTCTTAAAGCTATTTTGTCTTAACAATTTTAGGTCATCAGGTAGGATATACGCATAGGTACATATTTTTAAAAAGCATCCATATCTGACCCCCTAGCACACTAAGTTTTATGTCGGACATAAAGCATTCGTCCCTCTCGCACTCGCATATTTGCCAGAAAGGGACGAATGCTTTATGTCCGACATAAAACTTAGTGTGCTAGGGGGTCTGGTAAGTCTTTTAATGCATTTAATCCCAAGGATTATCAAGCTTATCCAACCAACTAAATAAAGATCCCCTAGACAATAGCGAGCACACAAGCAAAGACTTTAAACCAAACATTTCCTGGCTTAATGTAAATTTATCCGAGCAAGGACTAGAAGAACAAAAGGGTGTCATATGCACGTCATAAGCGTTAAAGGGGGCACACACGAAACCGTGCACGTATAAAACGAGAGGACTGCCATGCGTGTATAAAGTCGTTTCTTCAAAATGAAAGCTGCCGTAGCTGAGGTATAGAGGTCGCTGCGAAATATCGCATCCTCCTAAGGCTGTACCGTACAGTAGCAAAACACGTCAGTGATTTATGACCAATAATAGAATTGAACTTGTTTTGTTTTCACTAGGTAGGAAACAAAACAAATGCAAGACGGTTCCAATAAAAAACTCTTCAATTGAAGACAGGTCAGAACCTTTCAGTAGGGATTCGACCTCTGCTTGACACATCGCTGTCATCTTTATAAGCTTTTTCATTTAGTTCATATGTAGATGGCGGTATTGAATTGATGAACGAAATTAGACAAATACTGTCCGAAACCAACACACAACTAGACAGGTTTCTAATCATAATCGTAATTGTATAACTTACTTTAACTTGTAAATGTTACGTAGTAATATAGAAAATTTTAGGCCTAATTTCTGTCCATTTTTGCAAGAATTGTTTTGTATATGGCTGCTTGTTTTCTAAATAAACCATTAACAGGGTTTTTCTCAATTCGTTGGAACCTTTTATTTTTTAAGTTTGTTCCCCGATTACTCGAAAAGGGCTGGACCGGTTTGGTAAATTATTTTTTGTTTCAATTGAAAGGGTATTCTTCCCAGGTCGTCCCATGGTCATCAGGCCAGGATCTGATGATGGAATCCTGGAGACATCTAGGGAAATCTTCAAATAAGGCGAAGTAGTGAGGTGAAGTCGGTTAAAACTTTGTTTTTAAAGTAAACTAAAGGAACGCGAATTTGTAGACATTGGCGGTCCTCTTGATTTATTCGCACTTGAGGGGCACACGAAACCGAGCTATTTGTTGAGCGCCTTAATAAAGACTGCACACACGTGGGTATGACGGTGAGGGGTAAAATGCCGCCGGCGATGCCGTCGGCATGTTGGCGGTTGTATCTTTGCTTTGTCAATTACTATTGTGGATTGAAGACGGCAATTATATAGTTATTCTGCCTGAGGTATGCGGAAACAAGATACCTACTAGTGGTTACACGTTTAGAAATCAATAGTTTTATTGGCTGCTATAGATTCTTTAATTTACGAACGCTTACTACTTTGATAACCAAAGGCCCAAAGGTAGTGCCTTGAAATATACCGGTGTACCAATTTGAAGTGGAGTATCATTTCACTGTCAGCCATCATTTCAAGTTAGATATTGTACAGAAATCGATGTGAGCACAGTTATTATAACGTCAGTGTTCTTAAGATACCCCAGGAAGTTCGATTCTTCATACAGACGTAGTTTGGTTCTCGTTAGTGTTCCGTACCAAACTTGATCCAACGGAACACTTATGCGATCACTCGGAGTCTATCCGTCTGTCACAGCCAATTTTTTAAAACAACATTCCGGAATAACATACAGCTTTGTATGTACAACGGGATTCGCACTATCTAGACCAGAATCTAGTTTCTGTTGCTAGAAATTATTATAGAAACAAAATAGAGACAGAAAAAGGTTTTCATACTAAACGTTTGTATTAATTTTGGTCTATAATAAATCTATCACGCTTTAATTCTATAGTAAAGTACCATTTTATGTGCCCATAGGCCACGTGGTAGCGACATTGAGATGAGCAGTAACTTACCCCCAAATGAGTCCGGATAAATCTTGTGCAACTAACGGCGCGAACACCTATTGTATTTCTATTCCATTGTGTTCTGATATTAAATTCTGGTTGTGAAGAAGCCGATACAAATAGCTATAATGGCGCTTATTCATTAATGGGGTAGATTATTTTCTTTTATGATCTTACAGGGGAAACATTCATCTGCTTTTCTCTTGAAGGTCCCTTTTGTTACGAGATTTTATTTTGCAATGCCAACATCGAATTTAGTAAATACTAATGGCGATGCGTTTGGGCCAATCGATTTTTTTCTGGCCTTGTTGCCAAGTTTCCATGTCCTGGGTCACTTTGTAAAACTGAGATTTATATATGAACGATATGGATTCAGTGATGTATGAGCGATTTTCAAATGCAATCTATAAATGATCTCGCGAAAAAAAAACGTAACTAAGGCTCTTCTTGAGCTTTCGTTATTCAGTCTTTAGTGATAAAGTTTGCGTGTAAAAGTTTTTCGTGATTAAGTACGGGCCTAGGGGTAAACAGGTAACGATTCAAACGAGCTTTAGAATTTTACCAAAAAGTCTACCTGACGCACGTACACTGCGTTATGTAATCAACCTGCCGAAGATTGCTGCTTGCGAACAAATTACTACGTACAATTATTTTAAGGGGCTGCTTATCAATAATACCCGCAATGTTTAAAGTATTCCGACCTAGGCTTAAGCAAGTAATTAAGATATTACGACGGGTCGCAATAAATCCCGGTCGGCCTCCGATAAGGCGCCTTAATTTTGAGGTCTCCCCGAACCGGATCCTACCGGATTGCGCCAGTTTGCGACTTCCGAACGCTATGAATACATTAACATAGTCATACTGCTAACTTAGGAATCTCAATAGCGTATTGATTATTATACATATAAGTTAATTGGAATGTCTGGCTGGAAACTATTCAAAACAGTTCTGGTAACATTTGGATGGAATGGAAGAAATAACATTATTTAAAGTAAACGTTAACCTTTAGTTCTTATGTTACATGACTTACGACTTGCATTTTGATGATGTTTATTAACATGAAAATCTAGACATTATTACCTTCTAGCCCACTATACAGTAACATATGGCATTGTTTGAATCATTCAGTGGCGGAGTACAGTTGAATTACTTTTGCTTTTAAACGACCGAAATAAAGAAATAATGCAACTGTATTGAAATTTAAAATAATTGAAGTTCATTTAAGAAAATGTGTCTTATGAGGAGGCCTATGGGCCTGTGAGATTAAACATTTGAAAATAAAGAAAGGTGTTGAGGAACAATTGAGATTATTTTTCAGCCTGTATATGATATTTACACTAGAGCAGCGTTAGAAGGTAGGATGAAAGGAGATAGGAATGGATAAAATAGGTACCATAAACGGTAAATGTGAATCAGTAATTGTTATTTTACATCATCTATCTATTCATTAAGCAATGGATTATAAATCTTCAATGTCTAGACACGAAAAATAAATGTTTCAATCCAACGAACCATGCAAAGAATGCAATAAAAGACACTTAAGTTTGTTTAGTCAATGCAGATTTCCTTTCTCTAGGAAAAATAATGTAGACACTGGCAAGATCTCATTAGAGGAGACGTTTGTCTTCCGGACTTCCCGGATTGCAGCTTCTTTAGAACTGAGGGAGGAATATACTTGTTACTTTATAAAATACTAATTAATTAAATACCCGGGGGTTGAAGTATGGGTATTTAGATAAGTATTTCTTTAAGAGGTACAAAGAGGTTGAACAAATATCTGGTTACTTTCTAAAATACTAAATAAATACCCGGATGGTTAGAGTATGTGGTATTTGGGTAATTATTTCTAAAAGAGGTACGTTTAAGTTTGAAATATATTTTGTTATTACTTTAGTAAATTGTACTTAATATTGTCTTCTTAGTAACAAAGATGTTACGAAGTTTAATCTATCAATGGTTTTAAGGTAAGTGACCTGATTGCGATTGAAAATAACTAAAAATATAGTTTATCAAATCGTGATTGACATCGAATGGACCCAGCGGAAGACCAGCGCTGGCTGCAAAGGTAGCAATATGCTGAGCTGGGTCCATTTCGTGACAAAACAGTGTGTTATTGTATTTTTAACCCCCGACGCAAAGAGAGGGGTGTTATAAGTTTAACGTGTCTGTGTGTCTGTGTACCTGTGTATCTGTGTATCTCCCAAACGGATGGACCGATTTGAATGCGGTTTTTTTATTCAAAAGCTGATGTGATCCCGAGTGTTCTTAGCCCTGTTTAATGAAAATCAGTTTAGCTGTTTTTGAGATATTGGATGGAAAATGTCGGGGGTTTTTCAACTTTTCTATGTTGTAGTTATTATTTGTTCTGTCTTGTTTTGTTTGTCAAGAATAAATGTTTGAATTTGAACTTGTTTCACCTTCTATTTAGTTTAGCTGTAGTTTAGTCCTCTTTTGTTCTTCTGTAGAAAGTTGATTAGCCTAACAATTTTACTTTCTATAAAACGAACGAACTCTTAGTATTCTGTTATATTTATTAGATTTATTTATTTAGTCGTATGGCATACAATTCATGGTCGCTTTTACAAATTTACAAATTAATATCTAGATTCTTCACCCAATCGGCTGCGTCTTCGCTTAGCTTAAGTAAGTCCAGAGGATCTCCCGTGTACTTTCTGTTTGGGCACTCGTGGACAATGTGGTGAATGGACTGTACAGGCGCTCCACAGTCGCAACTCGATGTATCTGGCCACCCACACTTAAACATAAACTCTCCGGATCGCCCGCATTCAGTGCGGAGTCTATTTAGTTGGCACCACTCCCGTATCGGGGCCGAAAAACCTTGCGGTTGGCGGGTGGGATCGTAGCTGGCAAGGGATGCCCTGGGTAAGTTGGCAATCCAGTTCTCTCCATTTATACTTGATGTTAAATATTAGATAGAATGTTATTTATTAGATCAAAATATACGAATGCCTTTTTTAATAACCATCCGTATTTGTCTCGAAATACCAATAGCATAATTTTTTTTCTTGAACACCGTCGATTGCCTATAAAATACTTTGTTTAACTCCCAAAAGATTTTCAGTCAGCATCAAAAGCAACAACGCAATCGAAGACGTCAAAAGTTCTTATTCCCTTTAAGACTTTTGCCGTCTTCGTTTGCGTAGCTACTGTTGATGCTGACTGTACCTAGTATTTGTTTCGAGTACAAAGTATACACAGCCTTAAGCAGCTAGTATTGCCTTTAGGAGCGAGGACGTCTTTTGTTTAGTCAATGAGAGCAATTTAGTTTCGAATATCGGGACCTCTAGAATTTACATCGGATAGAACCGTTCTGACGCGGAAATTATTAGTATAATGAGATTTGCCTGGATTTTCGTTACTAAATTATTAACTGTATATAATTATTAATGGCTCTTGATACGACAAATAATTTGATCCAGTGGTTTATGTCAAACTCGAAGGTAAGTTTTCGACCGAGGAAGCGAAGCGAACGAAGCTCTATGCTTCAGCTTGAGCCGAAAATCGTTTGTATGTCCGGATATCCCGCTTTCCCGCTGTTCTCTTCTACAGGTATCATATCTCAACTGATTCTCGTTTTTGTGAGCAGGTTCGTTAATTATGTAGTTTTTTTTTTGTCAAGCCACTTGCAATTTTCTTTTTAAGTCAATCTCGCTATTTCTACAGCTCACAGAGTGACAATGTTCATGGGTGGCATTGTTTTTATCTCCTAAACGTTCCCGCGCCAGGATCTCACGGAGCGGCCGCCATCTTGGAAAATATACCCTCTTCGAAGAAAGTTTGTTCGAAAATTACGTACTCTTTGGAAATATGGTATTAATAAATTCTGCGCAAGCCTGTAAATAAACAACTTGGCCAAGAAAACAAGCCTTGGAGTCTGCTTCCAGGGGAGATTCTCTGAAGCAGAATCCGAAATCTACTTTGATTTAAACAAATACAAAAGGGCGCGTGTTATATATCAATCTTTATATTTTATTCAACTGTGGCTAAACCAAACGCGTTTGGGAACAATTGCGACTAGGAATAAACAGTAGCATTTTTTTAAACCATTTTCATTGTAAATTTTGTCAGTACATTATAAAAAATGTTATAGTTAAATAAAACTTTGATTGGTTTATTTTATGCTGTTTGGAGTTTGTTTAGGTTTGTTCTAGCGTCCGTAGTCAACATATTTTCATAATAAATACTAATAACATTTAAGCTTAATCAATTTTAGGAATCATTTTCTGACTTCCCACGTCCATAATTTTAATATCAATCCCTATTTTAACTAACGTAAACTTTACAACCGTAAGGTTTAGTTTATTAAAATGTTGTCGTTGGTACGTATTGCATTGCGTTAACATGTCGAAAACGATTAAATGCGACTTAAGAAATGTGATTTACAATATGACGACGTATTTGCCGGAGAGAAAGTCTGAAGGATTAGACTCTATTCCTCTAAACAACATCACCGACCTTGTTGTCAACATTACAGAGTGGAAATTAATTAGTGTTGCCATAATTATTGCTAATTTAGCGCCCCCAGACCAGGTTTTTTATTTTCCCGGTCGGGCTATACATATAGGTACAGTCGTTAACTTCGTTAATCGTTAAAGCGTTACATTTTCGACAATTTAATGGAAGTTAACGTGAATTGTTAACCGTTACCTCGTAATATTTAAAAGTTGCGTTAGTCAATCTCACTAGACCGCGTTGTACTGCATTGTGTGCGCCTTACATCATTTACAAAAGGTCAAACAGGATTAAACTTGACGATGATTACCTTTATGCCGCACAAAAATCATTCGTCCCTAACTAGTACGTAGTTAAGTGCTAGAGAAGCGAATGCTTTACGTCCGACATAAACGTAATCACGGCCAGCTAGGCTGATATTTAAGTAACGGGAACCCTATTACTAAGACTCTCTATCTGTCTGTCTGTCTGTCCGTCTGTCCGTCTGTCCGTCCGTCCGTCCGTCCGTCCGTCCGTCCGTCCGTCCGTCCGTCCGTCTGTCTGTCTGTCTGTCTGTCTGTCTGTCTGTCTGTCTGTCTGTCTGTCTGTTTGTCTGTCTGTCTGTCTGTCTGTCCGTCCGTCCGTCCGTCCGTCCGTCCGTTTGTCACCAGGCTGTATCTCATGGAAACGTGATAGTTAGACAGTTGACATTTTCACAGATGATGTATTGCTATTGCCGCTATAACAACAAATACTAAAAAACTGAATAAAATAAATATTTAAGGGGGCTCCCATACAACAAACGTGATTTTATAGATAATGGTACGGAACCCCTCGTGCGCGAGGCCCACTCGCACTTGGCCGGTTTTTTATTACACCTCCAACACTATAACAAAGCACGCGCTATAAGCTGTCTCACCTATTTAGTAATTAACCTTATTTGCTCGATTCCATTCCAACAAAGAGGCTTTATAGACCATTTGGTGGACTCGGCACGCTCCGCTACAGCGGGCAACTGCTGGTTACTTTCACAAAGTATTTTTTACCAACCAGTTGTACACAAAAATATAACTTATGCAACACAACATTAGGTATAATTTTGTGCGAATTGAACTAACCGATTGCGAGCCTGTAAGAATAAAACCTAGATTTATGTAATTGCGTCGAACGGGACAATTTTTATTAATGCTCAGCTATCTAGTAACTAGATAGAGTAATTTTGTTATGAAGCAAAATTGCTTTTTAATAGCTGGACGTGTGAAGGAGATTGGGTAAATTTTCTGAAGAATAATACAATTTGATGTTATATTATAACGCGTATTTCAGACAAGGGCATCGTTAACTATATTATACACTAATAGGACCCGTTCAATATAACTATATATCACAACCTATATCGTCCTACGTATGTAATGAACTCATTACATACGTAGGACGATATAGGTTGTGATTTAATTGAACGAGCGAGCGAAGCGAACGAAGTTCTCCGTTTTAGCTTGGGTGAAAGTGCTTTCCTATGTCCGGCTTTTCTCCTCTACATATCGCATTTCTCAACCGATTTCAATGAAATGTTATGAGCAGGTTCGATGATTTTATGTAGATTTTTTTGTAAATTCCGTTTTGTACAAATTTGAAAATAACTTTTTTTTGCTCGCGATGACTATATCTCACAGAACCACAAGTCTATGTACTATAACTAAATATATTAATTCGCCTCTTTTACTAGTAATAAATGACTCATCTCAGGAGGCTTGACCCGTTTTTCATACTTGTGCATATATTCATATTTAAAATATCTTGAGAATTGAGAATACTATGCTAAAGTAAATACCTAGCACAAGCAAAAACAAACGCAACATTTATCCGCGTATAAATTCTAAAAGCGCCATTATGTAAAAGCAGTCCCACTCGGCATTTCTTACATTTCGCTTTGCTTGCTTCATTTTGTGCTTTTCGAGTCTGAATGCACCTAGATTCTAAGAAAGCGTTCGTGAAATTTCAGAACAGAACTGCCTTTGTACAGTAATAATTTTATCTGTGGCGTTGCAATTTCAGCGTTGTGAGAAATGCACTAAGCGGTATAGACTAGAAATAAAACCCCCGACATTTTCATTTCAAAGTCCAATATATCAAAAACGGCTGCATAGATTTTCATGAAACATGGCTAAGAACACTCGAGATTACATCAGCTTTTGAATAAAAAAACCGCATTCAATCGGTCCATCCGTTTGGGAGCTACGTGACCACAGACAGATACACAGATACACAGACACGTTAAACTTATAACACCCCTCTCTTTGCGTCGGGGGTTAAAAATATCGTGTACCGTATGCAAACTGGCATGGCAGCATAGAAAATAACAGGGGTTTTAAAAATTAAGAAATATTTTATTTTGCTTTGTTGTGGATACTTCTTTGTTTGCACATAAACAGCCAACAATAACATTTTTAAACGAAGGCTAATTTGATTTATGATAATACTAGCTTCCGCCCGCAACTCCGTCTGCGTGGAGCCGGGATGACAAAACTATCCTATATTTTAATCCAGACTAAAATATTTTCGTGCAAAATTTCATCCAAATCGGTTGAGCCGTTTGGGCGTGATTGAGTAACAAACATACATCTAAACATCCAAGTATTAGTAATATATACGGGCTTGATGGACTTTGACATAATGAGGTGTCGTTGGATTCCTCATAACGCCTGTCACTGACTGGCGCGGCCTGGCCCCTATTTCACCAACTTGACAATTGTCACCAATTGCTGGTTCCACAAGTAACCGAGCGACCACCTAAACTGCTAAAAGAAGCAATGGATGGTGAATTGTCATTGTCAGATGACAATTGTCAAGTTGGTGAAATAGGGGCCTGGCCGCAGCGGTCAATAGTGAACCTGTCATTAGGTGTCAAATTTACTATTTTACGAGAGCAATATTCGTTTGCTATTCCGCTAAAAACGTACTGGTCTATCAGCGAAAATGAAATGCAATTATTTGCGTATTTTTGCATGCGGTTAATGCGCAAATTGTTACATTTCATCTTCGCTGATAGACCAGCACGACTATCATGAGACGGCCGCGACATACTCTCGATTTTTCTCGCACCATACCTCTTGTTCTAAGTGATTTTATAAGAGAGAGACGGATAGTGCAAGAAAAATTGAGAGAGCTCGCGCGCCGTCGCGTGATAGTCGTGCTGCACGTTTTGTAGCGAAATAGCAAAAATATTTTATTCTCGTAACATATCATGGACTCCCGCAAAGTAACGTCTGGTTCAATCAAATTTATTATTTATTGTCACCGCAGGCCGCGCCAGTGTGATTTAGGCCTAATCGTGGGAGTGACATAGGCCATAATATTAAAAAAAAAACAATACGGGTGTAGACTCGAAAATTATTATTACTTCAAAAGAAAGAAGGCAAAAAAATATGCCTAGTGACCGAATTCCCATTCGGATGTCTCACAAATTTCGAAGCTACAACCGTTTTACTATAAATTATTTATAGTTAAACGGTTGTAGCTTCGAAATTTGCTTCTAAATTGCTTGTTAGAGAGAGAAAAGGCTTGCAAATAGTGACGTCACAATCTGCGAGCGTCATAGTAAATGACAATCGTTTCATATGAAGGTGCGTTTTCCGGAAAAGGGACAGAACATCTTAAAACTTTGGACACTTATAACTTTGTGATTAAACCTCTTTCGTTGCTTTTTCTCCATTTGACTATATTTTTAATCCGTTTTCTATAAAATATAACATTATTGATTATATTATTTATTGGGATTTGGGAAAATGTTTTGATTAAGTGTTAATCGTTGTTATTCAAGACAGTTTAAATGTGTTTGATCGACATGATAAGAATGTTGAAATGATTATGTGCCGCAATTGATAACCTCTTACAGACTGACGCGACTTGCGGTGGCAGTCAATAGTAAATTTGACAATAGCTGTAAATTTTACTATTGACCGCCATCGCAGGCCGCGCCAGTGTGATTCAGGCTTATATCGTAGCTATTTATATATTACGTTTTGATAACAACGGCGCTTTAACACGCTGTCTGTTACCTTTTCACGCTTAAACCGATGGACCGACTTATAGACAGTTTGAGACCCTAGGAAGGACATAGGATCTTAACACTTTCACTACCGGGAACCTGCTTAGCGGGCGCCTACGCCGTAGTCGCTGTCCGCTACATACGAAACCACGGGATCAGCTACGAGCGTAGCGCGTAGCGATTCTCGGCAGTGGATGTGTTAACACTTTCACTGCCAGAAACTCGCCTAGCGGGCGCCTACGCCGTAGTCGCTTTCTGCTGCATACGAAACCACGGGATCAGCTACGCGCTCCTGGCAGCGATAGTGTTAAAAGGGTGAAAAGGGGAGTGGAAGTTTACTAGTAATATTCCCGATTAAATATGTCGCGGGCGAAAGCTATCTTACTGAACGAGCGAGCAAAGCGTTTCGTTCGTATGTCCGGGTGTCCAGATGTCAGGCTGTTCTCCTCTATAGCTGGCATTTCTCAACCAATTCTCGTATTATTTTGTGACCAGGTTCAATAATAGGGGGTACAAGTACACTCAAAATGTATTATTACTTCAAAGGAACAAAGGCAAAAAAAATGCCTGATCAAAAACCCATTCTAATCTAGATAAAAAACGAAGCAACAACCGTTTTAACGTTGCTTATTAGAGAGAGAAAACGCTAGCAGATCGTGACGTCACGATCCTCAAACGTCATAGTAAATGACAATAGTTTCAGAAGGTGCGTTTTGCGGAATAGAGACAGAAGAAAAACTTACAACTTTGGACACTCATAACTTTGTGATTATTTATCCTATTGCGTTGCTTTTTTCCCCATTTGACTACATTCTTAATCCCTTTTCAAGAAAATACATCATTATTAATTCTTTTATTTAGTGTGTCACCCCACCAATTATATAGATTTGTAGTCGATTCAGTTTAACGAAATAAAAAACAATTATTTTTTTGAAAAAATAAACAGGCACACGATATCTACTACTCCCAGAGCCACTAGTTATACCTATTGTTGTATCTCCAACACAATCCGAGCGTTTCTCAAAAAAAATGCTACTACATTTTTCGAAGATTTTCTGCAACTTTTACGTTATTTCTACTCAAAATCACGATGTCTTTCCATCCCAATAGGACAAAAAAAGTGTCCCAAAATGTTCATACATTTTTGAACTTTCCTATTGTGTTACCACCATACAAAGTATAAGATAAATGGTAACACAAAAGGAACAATTTCTTTGGGGCAGTTTTTGTCCTACCAGGGTCGAAAGAGCTCCTGATTCTGAGTGGAAATAGTGAACATAAAATTCCTAGAAGAACAATTAATAATATTGGCATTTTTTTTGAGAAACGCTCGTCCACTGTTTTTTTTTATAGGACGAGTCGGTTTGCGTTCAAGAGATAAGTAGTAGCAGTAAGTAAGCAGTTGGAAACTAAACGCGTAAAGTGGAATTTATTCAGAAAACAAAAGCGATTCCCACCGGTGTCAGGTAGCGTTGGATTTCAGACGTCGGCCTTTGAAAGTTGTTTTCATTGTTGTTTAAAACTATTTCAGCGCACATTTTGGAATAAGGCTGCCTGGAATCTGTCTAGGAGCTTACGAGCCAAAGCTGCTGCGGAAAGCAGGCGGTTTCAAGCTTTTGCTGGCCGTTTAAGTTCAATTTGATACGTTGTTTTAAAGGAGCTCAGTCAGGTATTGGCTGCTGCTCGACTATAACGGCCAATTTTATTTATACAGGGTGTGGCCTGGAGTAAGAGCAAAAAATTAAACGGTAGATTATTGCGCTTGTGAGCAATTCCTTCCAAGTGGTTTTAATAAATTAAAAAAAGATTTTTTATTTAGTTTTTCTTTAAACTAAGTTTAGCTGTACTTTTTACTCTTCCGGGGTGACAAGTAGTTCTTTTTTATTTTAAAAACTAAAAGAAATTGAATGTAATCACCAAAATATCTTAAAAACAAAAATGCAAAAACAAATTTGACTCATTATGTGGTGTTACCTCAAAATCAACATTGACTGCTGTGCTATGATCTTGATGACACAAAGTGGTTACTGCAGACGCTCTAAGGAAGCGTCGTTTTATATATTTGCTCCTGTTACAGGCCACACACTGTATATTGACTCAATTGTACGAAGCTACGGGCAGAGTAGAACTTGCATAACTATACTACTTTCATTAAAGTTTTACAGTTTTTTTTCGTCTTCCACACAATAATCTAGTGAAGCAACACACAAAGCGCATCCTAATTCCAATCAAAGTATAATTGTATCATAGATCATAGGGCGTATGAAGTATCATACGCCCTATGATCTATGATACAATTATACTTTGATTTCAATAAACTACGATCTGACACAACTATATTTGACATGTGCCATCCATTTCATTTATTTATTTCATTTATTCATTCATAAGTCAATGTAAGTTTACAGCATACGTAACACCAAAACACTTACACGATAAATTATTACACATACCTATATAACAGAACACAATACATGTCAAAAAATAAAAGATCATCAATATGGTAACAATCGCATTTATATTTATATTTATATTTATATTTATATTTATATTTATATTTATATTTATATTTATATTTATATTTATATTTATATTTATATTTATATTTATATTTATATTTATATTTATATTTATATTTATATTTATATTTATATTTATATTTATATTTATATTTATATTTATATTTATATTTATATTTATATTTATATTTATATTTATATTTATATTTATATTTATATTTATATTTATATTTATATTTATATTTATATTTATATTTATATTTATATTTATATTTATATTTATATTTATATTTATATTTATATTTATATTTATATTTATATTTATATTTATATTTATATTTATATTTATATTTATATTTATATTTATATTTATATTTATATTTATATTTATATTTATATTTATATTTATATTTATATTTATATTTATATTTATATTTATATTTATATTTATATTTATATTTATATTTATATTTATCCCTTACCCGCGATCTGCGCCAATTCAATACAAATTGTATTGAAGAGGCCATCAAGCGTAATAAGGGTTCTAAAGTATTCTCAAGAGATCTGTCTATAGGGCAGAGCCAGCTCGCGAAGTTAAAAACTGAAGATGGTAGAATCGTTTCTTCAAAAACCGAGATTCTGGGTGAGATAGAGCGCTTTTACGGACAGCTATACACGTCAGCACGCAAACCCGAAGTCGGGCGGAAGACCCTAGAGCTAGACTAACCCGGCACTATACCGACGACATCCCGGACATCAGCCTGTACGAGATTGTAATGGCTCTTAAACAGCTCAAGAACAACAAGGCACCCGGTGAAGACGGAATAACAGCCGAACTCCTGAAGGCGGGTGGAAAACCAGTCTTACGGCCCTTCAGAAGTTGTTCGAATCTGATGATCTTGATTCGATCTTGGTGTAAATTAGTGTAAAAATCCGTCGATCCTCTCTACTTTGTTCGTATATTTTGGCCATTCTCTCTCTCCCACGCAATTTCGAGCTCTTCCTGGTTTAATATTTAGCTGGTATATTCACCAGCAAATGGAGATGATCACTTTAGTACTATCGACAACACAGCTACGCAATTTTAGCAATATAGTTTAGACCATCGGTGCACCTTAACTGCGTTGTAATAAGGATCTATATAAACACAGGATGGTCAGTTAACAGTGTTGTCGTTTGAACTATGTCACTTTCACTACTTTGACGCACTACTATCGCAGTATGGTGCGACAAAGTACTTTTGCACTTTACCTTTTCTCCTTCTCTCGTGTGATTATATATCTTGAGCTATCAGTGTTAAATTGTTGCCTACTTTTTTACATGCATACAGTTTGGCCACCGTAAAGTAAGACCAGCAGGTCGATCACGTAACGCATTGTACGTACGTCAGGTAGATGTAAATGTCACCTTTAGTATCGGAAAATGACAGTTGACTTGTCCTAACGTGCGTTCGAAAAGTTGCGTGGTTACCCCTCTGGTTTATGGATTGGAACACAATTTCGATAATCGTACTCTTAAGTCGGTACCCTGTTTCGTGCTCGTTCCGATTCTAGCACGAGCCAGGCCGGCACTTGTACGCCGGCCAACAAACGGTGACACCTGCCATAATTGCGTAGGAACAGAATGTCATTAATTAATAGGCGAAATATGTGACAGAAACGTGAACTTTTTTAGTCGGGTTACATGTCTATTTGTCTCTAGATGTCAACACAACGAATCCTCAAATGAATAAAGGGTCGGCAACACGCTTGTGATTCTTCTCGAGTCGCAAGCCACCATAGGCTTGCTTTTGTCTGCTTACTATCAGGCAGACCATATGCATTTTGCCACCGTCCCAGTATAAAAAAATACGTTCCAGCGTCGGCCTAGCCACGCCACAGTGTATGGTGAATCATCCTAAGCTACTGTTGCCATTCCGATAGACTGCGCTGTTTGCGTGAGCGATGGAGTTCCCAGTGCTAATTTATGTAAGAAGTTCCCCCGGCAAGTTTGGCTAAGTTGACCGAGGGCTAATCAGACATTCCGGGTCGATCGACGATACCCCGAGTTTAGGCATTAGGCATGTTAATTTGAAGCAGCTGGTGACTTATTAAAGTTTGACCTTTTACTAACCCAATTAAGAAGAATGCCTCGTCTGAACAACTTGACTATTTTAACGTAATCAAAGCTAGTCACGACACATGCGTCACAGGTGTATGAGTTTCCGCTACATTGAGTTACCGCCACGCCCGTAGTTTTATATAAACCTCCCTTGGTTTCCCGGCTAAGTAACGAAAAGCGGCTACGCTGTAGGCGCTCGGTGGGTGGGTTTCCCGACAGTGAAAGTGTTAAGCTGCTACGGACGACGGGATAGCGGTACGAGCGGAGTTCACCAGGTACAGTCGTGGAATGCAAAGGTTCGTCAATTTTGGACCTTAACACATTCAGTGCCAAGAATCGCTGCGCGTTACTCTCGTAGCCGATCCCGTGATTTTCTACGGCGTAGGCTTTTTTCCCCTTCACTGAATGTATTAAGATCATTAAAATAAAGTCGAAAAGCGACGAACCTTTTCATTCCTCGACTATACCATCGTTCGTATTCACGAGGATCAAACATTTCTATGGTCGCAAGGAATCTAAACTCCGTACGAACCATATGTAGCCATACTAAACAAAATATAAAAGTAGTAAAAAAGTTAAGGGCCCCTAGAAAGCGGACTGCGTTCTCCGCTAGCAGAAAGTCGCGTTCAATCGATTTCTCTGTCTCTTAAGAGTACTTCAATATTCCTCGCAGCATATTTAACAAGCATCTGCTCAAGACATTTATACTTCCCTTTGATGCATATGCAGCCATTATGCATTCCGTGAAACTCACTCTCGATTTGCATCCGCCTTGCACGCCTTAAAAGTAATTTAAGTTAAAGCCAGGCCTAATTCAGGACGCGTTTTTGACGTTGAAGTGATATGTATAACATGTTGATCTCCGTTGAGCATTTGTTTAACGAGAGAGCGGAGCGAACGAACTTCTCTGCTTTAATTTGGGACAAAATTATTACGTACGTCCGTATGTTCAGTTGTTCGCCTCTACAGGTCGCATTTCTCAACCGATTCTCTTGATATTTTGTGAGCAAGTTCGCTAATTATATAAATAAAAATTGTTGATTCAGTTTGGGAAGAAAAAAACAGTCTCGCGCGTTTTACAGCTCACAGAGTGCAGGGCTTAGTCTATAGTAGTGTAAGCAAGCAAGATGCACTTATATGAGATGAAAATGAAATTGATAGTGGCAAAATGGAGACTAAAGAAGTTAGGACATGTAGGCGCACTTTGTAAAATTAATGCAAATTGATTCCGTACATTGTAGAACGAACGCTTTTATCTATAAACTTAAGGAAAATCAGACACGATATTGACGCCTGTATCCATACTAAAATTATAAAAAGGAAAAAACTGTGATTTTGTATGTACTAGTAGCGCAGTCAGTCAGTACTCTATCCCTACAGCTGACTGAGGGCTACCCCTCCGAGTCGCTAAACTTAAATGGCAGTGGGCGGGCCATTGCACGTAGAACAGATGGCCGTTGGGGCAGATAGGTTCTCGATCCGGCAAGCGCAGCGTGGGTAGAACCCTCCCATGGTGGACTGATGACCTGGTGAAGCGCTGCATGCGTGGCGCAGATTCGGTCATTATGGCTTTATGGCACTTTTTAGTCCAGGGCTGTTATTCGCTACATGCTCATGCGCCTCATCTGTCAGCCCTCACGAAACTAGACCTCTACCTGCCCTTAGTTACTATATACGCATCGCGGTGTCAAGATATATTTGTGGGTAAGCGTTGAGGTGAGCTTAAAACAAATTACAGAATAGAGGGGCAGGCCTAAATATGTCCAGCGGTGGACGTCTTTTGGTTGATATTATGATCATGAGTAGCGCAGTCTGTTCATGTAACATGTAACTAGAACTATGCCTATGGCTCTATTATGGTCTTTAATGAATGCTAAATGAAGCAATAATACAGTATAATAAAGATTAATACATTAATCGTCATTATCATTGGATATGAATCGAAATTATATGGACACCTGAATAGAATATAATAGTAAATAGTTTAATCGACGTTTGTACGTAACAAAACGTAATATTTTCATATTTCTCAGTAAATTAAACACGTGTTGTCGCTACGATGCTGGCGCAAACACTACGCACAATGAGTAAAGTTGGTTCCAATAGGGAATAAATTCGTACGCGCACGATTGAAAGCAAACCTTAAGTTAATGTTTGTAAGGTATAATTTCGTTTACGTCAAGCACATCGAGCGAATTATGCAGATCGAGCGCTTCGAGCCAATCAAGCGATTCAGACCTTTTTAGTCTATATAAGACCGTCACACCGAGTAGACGGGGCATTCTTTCTCTAGCGAACTGTCGGATTGTCATTGACTCTGGGTCGAGCTTAAATTTGTAACGTAAACATTCGTGGATACATTATTGTTGTGGCGGGAAGGTTCAATATTGTGCGATTGCTTTGCATAGTAATGAACTATTCCACTACTTATTAGATTCTGAGTTTATTCTAAGGTTCAGTATTATGCAATTATGTTGCGTAGTAATGAACTATTTCACTTTCTGTTAAATTTTGGGTTTATTTTAGATGATTTTATTATTATTTCGAACCAGATCAAAGTCCTAGTTTCATGGTCAACTTAACGAAGTGCATTTCCCCTGACGGTGACAAGGAAATATACTTCGGGATCCTGTTAGTAGTAGGCCAGGTTTGAGAGAAGCCTGGCACCATCTTTTTAACAACACAGATGGTGTAGCCTATCTTTGATGGGCCTCTCACTCGTCTTAAGGTTGGCCACAGGCTGAAGCGAGAAGATCGCCATTTCCCATAAGTCGATCGCTAGGATTGTTATCCACTCGTTGAGGTCTTGTGTGTGCTTAAGGCTTGTTCTTTTATTGAATATATATTTATATGTTATAAAATAGGGCGTGCATTTTACAGAACCCGTAAGTCCACGGACACGTTGTGAAATGTACATTAGACAGGCTCTAGGTTGCATTCTCGGACTAGCCTTCCGAACGATTTACAGCTTAGATCCCTAGCTTAGTACATACACATCACATAACGTTAATAAAAGTAATGATGGGAGTTTTGCATACAGTAGATTAGGATTCAGTGGTAGGTAGGCTTAGGTATAGAGTCACCGTAAAAGGGTATTAGGAATACTATTTTTAGGGATGGATAATTGAATGAAGGTTTACAAATCAAATAGCATTTATTTGAAGGTTTAATCGCAATCATGAGTAACTGAATATGTGTGGATCAGTAGTATTGGGTTCCGTATATTATTACATATGAAATATTAAAGGTGTAATAATTGTATTGCATATTGTCGTCAAGGTATTATACTTCCAGTTATGATTAGGATATCAGAATTGTTTCAAAAAGATGAAATGATTCTAGGCTAATGGCAAGCGGAGCAGTCCATTATGTCTAATACTAAGGTATCGAATTATCATGAGTGGAATATACTCATGAAGTATTTAGGGTAAACTTTAGGTTCAATATTTCATATTTAATGGACGGTATACCTCAGTATTACAAATATCTTCACTATAGCAGTTTATAGGAATCTAATGGATACATTAGTCTCTATGTAAAGGGTGGAATAATGCCTTAATACATAATTCTCCTTGAATGAAATAATATTCAATTGTTAGGTCTGATGAGTTTGTTGAGTGCTTCTTCTCATCAGAAATTAGGTACGAAGCACAAGTAAATTCAAAATGTTAGGAATACCTATTAGAAACAAAATATAATAAATGGGTATTTAATTAGCTAGATGGCCAGACCCACATCCAGACGGAAATTGTAGCATAGTATGGATGACAGAGAATCTTTCATACAACAATAATAATAAGAATTAGCTAGCTAGGTTGTTTTGTTGTCTGATTTGATGATATGATTATAAGTTGAGGCAATGTTTTGGTATATAAAGAAATCAATGCTTTGATTTAAGAAAATATTACATGTTGAGAAAATATTGATAAAGCTACCATTACGTTAACCGGCCACGGTAGGATCTGGTTGGGGTTTAGTAACCAAAAACAAATTTTATTTATTACATGGCTATTGTCTTGAACTAGGATGCAGTAGGTGTACGTAGGGTTGAGTAGGTAGGAAGGAGTCAAAATCTAGTTTGCTACACATAAAAGAATTTAGGTTGCTCGGAACATAACGTAGACACTAGACGATCTATTGGCCAAATTGAGTTAATTTTATTATCATTTATATTTCTTTAGGTTAATATATATTTTAGAAGCACAGGTGGTTTTCATTTAGGGATAGGACGCTAGGTAGTTTAAGTGAAAAAACATACCTATTAATATAACAGTTCTTTTTTATTCTGTTCGGGTGCGCCAAAGTTAAAATTGCAACTTCGATTATTGGATTTCCGATTTTTTTTCTCATAAAATTTTATCTCATTGATATCATATGTTATTGATGTAATATTCTTATAAGTAATATGAATTGATTTCAAACACAATTGTATATTGTTAATAAATAAATAAATAATATAACTACAAATGTAGTTTATCAGATTATCAGATTATCAGGATTCATTTATAGTACATTACTACAGAGGCCGGGAAGTAAGGGGTTGCCGGCGGAGTACATATAAACATATATAGGATATTTATGAGGCTGGCAACCCCTTTTCACGCCGAGGTATGTATAGTGCTTTTCTCAAACATGCAATGAAATAAATTTAAACAACTCCAAGAAATCGAACTTTAATTTTCATGACTGAACGCCGTGATCCTGTGCCACAAATTGTGAAATGGAAATTAAAAAGGACCATCTTGCAGGCCTAGGGATTTTGTATGAAATGCCATTACGGGTCTCGTCTCGCTGCGCCCGAAACGTAACACTTCGAAGTCCATTATGAAGAACACAACGTCAATATTTCATTGCATGTTAGAGAAAAGATATATTACCCATATATTTCGCATTAATCACTATTCATAATTATTTGTGCTAATAACTATCGTAACTCCAAATTGTCTATATTCATAATGTTATTCAACATAAGTATCTATGTTCGTATACTTTTATATCATAACTATTTTTAGCAATATAGTTTAATATCATATTTATTTCTATTACTAGTAGTCATTGCTAAATTTTGTATTAATAAAGAACAACCACTATTTTTTTCTTTTTTTATTAAGCATAAAACGTCAAATAAACTTTTGTGAAAACTAGTGGCAAAGCCGACTCGGATCGCGGATAGGTTAGAAGACGGAAGCGGGAGCTTCGCCCTAGTTATGATATAAGGACTAACAAAATTATGATAATATATATGTCCACTATGAAGGAAACTGTTATGAAAAACCAAGTTATGAGTTCAAGTCTCTTCTTAGTAATGACATTATGAAGAAACATTTTATGAAAACTGTTCGTGATGAGATCCGATCATATTTACAGAAATTTAGGAACATAAAAGGTAGGAAGAAAAAAATTACAAAGCGTTATATACTAGAAAAAATCGACACATCAAGTTTATATGAGCCAATATGGACCCATCCTCTTCCGAATATACGACGTGTTTCAATGGAAAGTACGGGAGGTAATCAGCATTTGAATGTTCTCTGTAATCTAACAACTCACCCGCTGTACTTTTGATCGATTGCTGTTTGCTTAAAATTGAGTGCTTTTTACGAACGTAAAAGGCCCCAACGTAAAGCCTACTTGACATCTCTTTGATCCGGTTAAGTCAAAAAATAATAAGGCCCCCTTGCAATAGGCCGCGCCCTGCAATTAAAGTCCCATGTTAATATTTGTTCGGTTATGAAAATAAATATCAAGTCAATATTACAACAGAGAAAACGAGTAAGAAATGGAAATGTTAAGTTAAAGCTAAACTTCTCCATAACTATTTATAATATTTTACTTTTAACCAACTAGGATGTTTTCAATGAGAGACAAGGTACATACATTTACTCTACGCCTAAGAAGTTAATTAAAATGTATTTGTTTTTCTGTGCGCTTGTTTTCAAACAATGTTTTCTGACCATCCATTTTGTGGCCTAACCTACGTTGTTCCATCTACTTTACTGACGTCACACCACAGTTAGTTAGTTATACTGGGCTCTTTTCCGCAAGTCGACATCCAGTGTGCCTATTTTGCGTGAAATGGTGGGGTACCGCTACTCTAACCACCCCAGCTCCTCTAGAAAGTTGGTGAGTGCCTTTGTGTTTCTGACTGCGTCCTGTAGTGTGTCTGGAGACCCTAGGTGCTTTTTCCTGTATACTTCTACCTGCTTGCAGTCCAGTAGAACCACCCATATTACATGTCTTCGAAAAGTAAGGTGATGTCGGATTTATCGGAGACTTTTTATGTTGGTGGTCAAAATATGGCATCTCATCATCATCATCATATCAGCCGTAACGTCTAACTCCTGGACATGGGCCTGCTCCAAAAACTGTCTCAATGACCGGGCCTTGCACCCGTAAGTATCGGACTCCTGCGACCTTTACTAGGTCACCAGTCCACCTTGTGGGGGTCTACCCACGCTGCGCCTGCCGGCACGTGGTCGCCACTCGTAAACCTTTCCGCACCAACGGCCATCAGTTCTACGTGCAATATGCCCCGCCCACTGTCAATTAACTTACTGCATTAAACTACGCTAAATATGTATTACCTACCTACATATACACTAGGGTGGTCCAAAAAAAAATATCTTATTTTCGGGTAGCCCACCCCCGGAATTTGTTGTTACCGTACTTATTTCTGGTAAAAAATAACAGATTCCTAACTTACTGGTAACGCGATGCTCAAGGCTGATGAAATTTTAAAATTTGATAGAATATAGTTACCTATGACTTCTAGTAATATGAGAGAAACGTGTGACTTTAAGTTTATGCCAACATTGCAAATTAGGTGTATTGATGATGTTTATTTGCTCAGTGTAAATTAATAAAATGAAATTAAGTGCAGGATAAGTAAAAAAAAATCTTGAAAATGGGTACATCAACACGTCAAAAGGAGTATCTTCTCGGGTGTCGGGACTTGGAGCCATTATCGCGAATTCATCAACTGCCAACTCAGAGGCAAGTGCAGAAATAATACTTTCAAAGGTGTTTCAATTGTGCTTTAGCCCATCAAGCTCCCCTGAGATACCTTTGTCCACAGAGTTGTTTGGCCGAATATTTGCAAAGAAACCTACGAAGGACTTAATATAACAAAAGACACTGAATCATTTGCTCAAGGCACTATAGAATGCCTAAGTATTGCGAGTAATCATAAACAAATCCGAGACGACAACCAGGAACTTATTGAGCTCACTTTGATTTTGTTAAATGAGGCACCTGCAAACGTACATTGGCGGTCTCCTGGTGCCATACATCATGCACGATGGATGGCTAAACTCTTGTACACAATAAAAATATTTTTATTCAAAAGCCAGACAAATATTTTCAAGTTAACTGCGAGAGAAGTAAAGCAGATTTCCCGATTTGTCCATTTTGGTGCTCATATTTACTCTAAAGCTTGGATTGAAGCTCCACTGACGGCCGAAGCACCCGGTGGCGATCTTAAACTCTGGAAAGATCTGAAAGTGTACGAAGCAATAGACCCCGAAATAGGAAAAATAGCAAGAACTGTTTTGGAGCGTGATTTGTGGTATTTGTTCGACGAACTTGTCTGCCTCGCCTTATTCTCAGAAAAGGTTACTTGCGCTGAGAAAGCAGCAATTGTCGAACAAATGAAAACAGAGCCCGGCCCTCGCTCGGTGAGAGGAAATCCAGCGTTGTTAACTTGTTATCAACCGAAACTACCTTGCCGGCTTTTGTTTTCAAGAGAACAAGGAATACACTTTCACTTCTTAAAATAAATGAGGCATTTTTGCAACTTCCTCCCGAACCATGGAATGACAATTTACATTACCGCAAGGCCAAGAATCAAATTCAACTCTTGAGGTCTGTTAATGACAGAGTGGAAAGAGGAGTAAAACTATTTGAAGATTATAACCAACTGCTCACCAAAGACGAAAATGAGAAGCAGTTTATTCTTCAAGTTGTAGAAAATAACAGACGAAAAGTGCCATCAGAAACGACTAAAAATGCCCTAGTTAGTGTTATATTAAATGAAGATAATGCATAATTATATCGAGATTATTGGGTTTTGTTACGAATACTTATTGAAGATTATGTGTTAACAGTGAAATAAATGAGAATAATTGCATGAAAAACCTGTATTTCATTATTTACTAATTCCTTGTTTCTGCAGCAAAAAATATTTTTTATGTCAAACTTTGGAGAAGTTGAGCACCGCTTTAGTGTTGAGATAAACTTATGAAACTTTCAGTATTTTATCAGTATAATATGTGTAACAAAATAAGAGGGTGGGGTGACCTCTACCTACATTTTGATTTTTTCCCATACAAACGTGGACCACCCTAATATACACACATATAAAACGTTTACCGAACCGTTCAATCGTGTGCAAATAATTTCGTACGCATTCACATTAGTAGAGATCATCGTAAACCCATTTTGGATTGCCCGTTCATATCTGCACTTGGGAGTGAGTTAGCCAAGCTCGCAATGAATAATGGAGAGTATTATACTACTACCCTGTAGGGGTCGCGAGCCTGTCTTAAAAAAAGTAATAATTTCGATAAACATAATAGTAAAAAAAATCTATAACCGAATATTAAACCTGCTCACAAAACTTCAAGATAATCGATTGAGAAATGCGACCAATAGAGAAGAACAGCACAGACGCCGGACATACGAAATAATCTTTGACCTAGCTGAAACGGAAAACTTCGTTCGCTTCGCTCGCTCTTTCAACTATATGGAGGGTAATCATTTAAGCATAATTGGAACTTTAGACATACGGATAATATATATTTATACATTATTGAACAACAGAAAAACAAACCGCAGAATTATTGCCGAAAGACATGGAAACTATATTATTGAGGGGTAAATATTTATCTAAGTGATCTTCTCCCACAGGCAATGTCGGTAGCCTCTGAAAAAATATTAACATTTTACTTAAAACCATGCCAGTCACGACTACCCCGTGCTAAACAGCAATTTAAAATTAAATTATTTCACTGGCTAAAAGAAAAGGCATTTTATTCAATTAAGGACTTTTTAAATTATTGACATGTAGGTATAGTAGGTAATGGTATTGCTTTTAACTTTTAGATATACATTTTTTCTTTTGACACTTACTTCCTAAATAATGTATTGGTAATGCATTTATAATTTTATAATCTGTTCAATAATTTTTGGATGCCACATGAGGTTAAACATGTATTCGCTACTAAACTATGACATGGCACCTCTTGTATACCATGTTTAAAGCAAATACATAATTTCATTTCATTCATTTCATTTCATTTCAAGTCAAAAACAAGTACCTTTACAGGTATCTATTGAAACTGTTTGAAGAACTATAACTATAAAAGATATCAAGGTATTTCATTAATTATGGGTAACATATGAAATTATTGTGTTTTACCAGCTTATTTTTAACATTAACCATCATGTTAGTTTGACACAATTACATATCGAGTGTGAGCATCTACTATCCATACGTATTTTCTAACATCAGTGAGGACGACAATTTCGACAGTCGTCTTTTAAATATAGTGCCGAACTTGGCCCATGTTTCACTTTTATGAATTTAGCGGGATCTCTGTTTAAGGCAGCTTACAGTCCCGAGGAGGGGCCCGGGAAAGGGATCGGGAATCCCGGGAAAAAGGGAGAGAGCTCGTTGAATGAAACGGCGTATATTCCCAGAATAGGTCGTGAGTTACCTCCTTCTTTGCACAGAAGGCGGAACAAAGATACGAAATACGGAGATAAAGGTGCGTTGCTCCCGCCAAGTGCGTATTATTTTTGTAATTAGTGGTACTGAACATATATTAAGGTTTCGCATTTATATTGCATAAACGTACGGACTATATTTTCTCTGGCAAAAATTTCTTTCAACAGCTTCGTGAAATTACTACGAGATATTACGTTCCTGTCGTTATACCGCCCACATTGAACTGTGCAACACGTTTTAAAACATCAATTGCCAATCATTTTAAGCCAATCACTATCACTACATAGTATAAAACAAAGTCGCTTCCCGCTGTCTGTCCCTATGTATGCTTAGATCTTTAAAACTACGCAACGGATTATAATGCGTTTTTTAAAAATAGATGGAGTGATTCAAGAGGAAGGTTTATATGTATAATATAGTACCCGTGCGAAGTCGGGGCGGGTCGCTAGTCCATATCCATACTAATATTATAAATGGGAAAGTGTATGTGTGTGTATGTTTGTCCGTCTTTCACGGCAAAACGGAGCGACGAATTGACGTGTTTTTTAAGTGGAGATAGTTGAAGGGATGGAAAGTGACATAGGCTACTTTTTGTCTCTTTCTAACCCCCCACTTCCCTAAAATGGGGGGTGAAAGTTTGTATGGAGCTACGATATAAACGACTTCCACGCGGACGGAGTCGCGGGCAGAAGCTAGTAATAAATAAATAAAAGTTAGGGGACAATCTTACACAACTAGCCCCACAGTAAGCTCAATAAGGCTTGTGTTATGGGTACTAGATGGATATAAATATTTGTTCGAAATAATAACATGCAAAAAAACCGGCCAAGAGCGTGTCGGGTCACGCTTAGTGTAGGGTCACAGTAAGTGTCCCCACTTAAGCGTTAAAAAAAATGGGCTATTTGTTACATTGAGTTGACATACTAAGTACAAAACCCTAAATCCGTTTTTTACTTTATTTGAAAGCACGTCATTTCAGAGTTTTCAGAGTATGAGAGATGAAAAGAGTATTTGTATTGTATTGTATTGTACATTTTAATCGTTATTTGTTATTCGGCACAAGTGCTTGTGTTGAAAGCCGAGCTGGCGAAGCGGGTTAGTTCAATGTGAGCGTTCCGCGTACAGCGACATCTATCGGCAAATTAAGTAAACTATTGCGCGCGAGCTTAAAGTATGGAAGATGATTTTTATGGGATAATTCTTTACGTTTTTTTTACTTTATTTGAAAGCACGTCATTTCATTGTGATTTTGTAGAAATTACAGGTACAATAAACACCTGCTTATACGGTTAAATTACAATTAAACATAGTTCAGAAAATAATTGTATTTTTTTCAAAACCTGTTCAACCTATCAAGTTTAAAATATTTTTCCTAGATTTTTTTTATAGTTCTACTTTTGAGATTTTTTTTCATATTTTTAAAACTTATGGTTCAAAAGTTAGAGGGGGAGGGGGACATATTTTTTTTTACTTTTGGAGCTATTATCTCCGAAAATATTAACATTATCAAAAAATGATTCTATTCATTTTTAAATACCTATCCAACAATATATCCCACGTTAGGGTTGAAATGAAAAAAAAAAACAATCCCCACGTTACATATAGTGGAGGTACCCTAATAAAATAAAATAAAAACTTTTTATTTTACCACTTTGTCGGCGTGATTGATATACATATAAGTACCAAATTTCAGCTTTCTAGTGCTAACGGTTACTGAGATTATCCGCGGACGGACGGACAGACAAAGTGAAACTATAAGGGTTCCTAGTCGACTACGGAACCTTAAAAACGTATGAAGGAGATAACGCCTGCAACAATAGCGCCCATAAAGCGAGTTCCTGGCACTGAAAAACTGAAAGTGTTTCTAAGAATGTCATCAGTTTTCATGTTTGTTGGCTAAGTATATTAGTAACATAAGTCCGCTTTTGAACTAATCTAGAGGCACGGTAGTGAGCCGTCAAGATCGCGTTTTCAATATCTTTAAATAAGCGTGAGCTGCCTACTTACCCAGGCATGAGATTTTGAGCCGTTTGCCTTTGAAATTCGGAACGGTCTCTGCCCCTACGTTAGGGTTCCGTAGTCAATTTACGTAAATAATACTGTTACTTTATGCTAATGTATTCCGAATTCGAAATTGTCATGTTTTTATTTTTATTGATTATATTTTAATGAACTTAATATTACTTTTTATTACCTATCTAGTGATTTAATCACTTTACCCGTACAACACAGGGTTATGCAATGGTCGTGCTGATAGCTAGGAATTATAAGCCAAATTACTCCACATTAATGCTAGATTTAGACTTTGTACGCGTTATTAATAGCCAATCAGCTAGCGGTACATACTCGATTTCAAATGATTTTAACTTATGAATTTTGGCTTATATATTTTTACTATTTTGCCTATGTACATTATAGGGATGCTATCTGAGACCTTTATTGACTTAATACGAGTTACGTTTTACATTTGTTTATTAATTTGCTTGACGTTTCTACTATATGTATACTTTGAGTTACAATTATGAGTTATTATTTTGAATTGTTAGCTGTTGGTTCTCCGAATAATAAATAAATAAATAAATAAATAAATAAATAAATAAATAAATAAATAAATAAATAATATTTTATCTAGGTACTTTGGGGGTTCTCTTTATTTACATAAATACTCTATGCTTAAGTACAAGACATGAGGTTTTGCTTCGGTTTCTTGCGCGTTCTTGCGTCTGTCTGTCACAATTACATTACAACTACGGTACAGGTACTACCTGACTGAAGGTGTAATAATTATTTACACATACCAAATACAAATATCTCCATCGACTACCATCAGTACCTATCGATTTTGTAAAAACAAATGTAACTGTCCCTGTTAACTGGCTCTTAATCATAAAAGTTTATACGCTTCTGATGGTTCAATTGGCGTTTTGTCTGTCCATTGCCAGCCTCTTGACTACCTCATACGACTCTACATCAATTTACTACTGAATACTATATGAACTTAAATACACTACACCGGTATCCAGCATAACGTGAATGTAATTCCAGCCCAGCGCACTTTAACACGGAACGCCTATTTTCCGAAGCCGTTGCGCACTTGGCAGACTTTTTTCCTTATACCCTCATTTGCTATTAGATCCATATGCATTTGGGGATTTGGCTGCGTTCTCTGTTTTATTGTGGAGACGTAAAGTAGGGTGTTAGCCTAAAGCTACGAGATATTCCTATAGATATAGGAAAGTACCATATTGCCGTTTAAATTTAAAGCGTTAAATAAGTGGGTTGTGCTTGTGCGTTGTACCTAGATATTGGCGCCATACTCGCCTTATGCATATACATTACATTTAATCATTATAAAATGAAATATGCCGAATTTTGTACAAAATCGTACTCTACACGTTTTGCGTGATTTTGTAACAATAATAATAAGCAAGCTCTACCGTCTCCAAACATAGGCACTTTTCTAGATAACACCACCTTCCGCCTGGCAGCTAGCTTGCGTCTGGGGGCATCAACAAATCAGCCACATCGCTGTCAATGCGGCGCCATGGTGGACAAACTGGGCCACCATGGCCTCTCTTGTGTCCGGAGCGCTGGTAGGATCTCCCGCCACGCCAGTATTAACGATATCATCCGTCGGGCTCTTGTCAGTGCGAGAGTGCCGGCAGTCCTCGAGCCCAGCGGGCTGGCCAGGGACGACGGCAAGAGACCTGACGGAATGACGCTGGTGCCTTGGAGCATGGGTCAGCCGCTAGTTTGGGATTCTACTTGCGTTGATACCCTGGCACCGTCCCATGTTCCAAGCACCAGTGCCGCCGCTGGCGCTGCGGCATCCTCGGCCGAAAGCTTCAAGCGCCGCAAATATGCCGTCCTAGGAAACAGCTACATGTTTGCGGCGTTTGGAGTTGAAACCTTGGGGCCTTGGGGTCCAAGTGCGCGTCGGCTTTATAAAGATTTGGCGACGCGCTTAATAGAAGCCTCGGGCGACCAGAGGGCTGGCCAGTATTTCGCTCAGCGTGTTAGTATCGCTATACAGCGAGGAAATACGGCCAGCCTTCTGGGCACCATGCCCGTTGACGGCGATTTATGCCAAATTTTTTACCTATAGTTTAAGTTTTATGTTTGTTTTTTTTAATTATGGTTGCTTGAAGATACAATGTGATATGCAATAAATATTAACAATAATCTATACATCCTAACTTATACAATCATTATTTACCTTTTCATAATAACGCGCTGATGTCACTTCTGGAGCTACGAGCGTCCATTAGCTACTGTATCTGCTTACTATCAGGAAGCCAGTATGCTTGCATGCAATATTCTATGTTAGATACAAGATATCCTAAAAGTCAACGACCAACCGCTAACGGGTGATAGCTTAAGTCATAACAGCGGGCGTAGCACGGTTACCATTTTATCACTTATCGTTGTGGTAAAGACGCCCATCACGCTCTGACAAGTATGCGAGTGCGAGAGTGACGGATGCCTTATCCACAACGATAAGTGATAAAATGGCAACCGTGCTACGCCCGCAGGTATAAAAAAAACATATAAAAAACAAGTCATGATCAAAATAAAAAAATTGCTCAACGGAAATTGTACTTTGAATTTTCTTTGCCGTATTACCCAATTAACAACATGCATCTCACACTCTTTAAAAAAAACTTAAATAATCAATAATTTTGCAAATGTTGTATCATTTTTTATTTCGGACCAAATGGAAATGGAAGTTACTTGCCAAATTAGCGTTATACATTTTTTTCAGTACGGTCAGCTAAAATTAGTTTGACGATTTCACCTACATGTTTGGGGAAAAAATAATTTAATGGCAGCATTTGAGTCCGACTTCACCCAACCTCTAAAAGACAGTCATAACCTTTTATCTTCCTGCACACGCTGCAACCGTTACAAAGGACCCCCGTTTCAAAAGACCCCTTCTGCCGGTCCGTTCAGGACGCACAATTAGCCTTCTGCGTTTGACATAACCCTTAGCAATGTTACATTTTTTCCGATTTAGGGAACTGTGGCTTGCAGATGAAATGTTCCGTTGATGAATGTACTTTTAGATTGATGTACTCTTAAATGTGAACTTGATATGGGTACCTATAGGATATTGTGGTGGATCTTCTTTCTCTTCGACTGTTCATTTGTTTTAACAAAGACAAAATAGATAAATCAGTAGACTCCTTACATATTTATATGTTTTTCGCCTTCCTACAGCGAATTGACAATTAAAGAGAGTAATAAATATCATTCATGCTATTCACGTCGACTGTACCTCTACTTGTGTACTTTAGGGACTCAGTGATTGAAAAGCTATACAGACGTAAGGAGGAGTTGAATTCAACGCGGACAACATTGCTAAGTATGCTATGTAATCTCTCGAAATAACCAATAGATTCAAACCAATAAAGGGTCAGCAACGCGCTTTAGACTCCATTAGAGTCGCAAGCGTCCACAGGCTACTTTATCTGCATACTGTAAGGCGGGCGTATGCTAATTTGCCACCGTTGTGGTATAACATAATTTACTTTAAAAACAAAGTTTTAACCGACTTCAATTTAGTACTCCGCCAAGCCACGCGAACATTTCCACATTCCTTTTCCAATTTACCACATGAACTGATTTCCGAGAGCAAGAGAAAAACCCAATCGCTGTATGTGACCCGATAATATTTGAAGACTTCCGTCGATTCCACAAGCATCACCTTTGGCACTTCATTAGCTTCTATTTCAACGGAATCTTATCAAAATCTGTGATATACTTTTGTACTTTTAAGTACATAATTGAGGAATTCCATAAGTCATCTGTGGTCTTCATCATCAATTCCACTCCACCAAATTTATGATTTCCGGGTGTAGATACACGAGTTATAATAGAAAATACCAAAATCACTACACGCGTGCCTAATATAATTGAGGAGTTCCCTCAATTCCTCATGGATCCCATCATCCAATTGAATTTTTGAAAAAATGGGACCCACCTGGAAGCATATACTTACAAACAAAAAATAAATTACGAATCGGCTCATCAATGACGGAGTTCTGAGGTAACATTGAAAAAACAAATTAAAAAAAAACAACCGAATTGAGAACCTGCTCCTTTTTTTGAAGTCGGTTAGAAATCTTACCGTTATAATGTAATTTACTAAATGTACTGATTACTCAATTTAATGAATTGACGTCAGACACACTGAAAACGTGGGTAGTATTACGTATCTTCTTACATTACTCCTAAGCAGAGGCCTAGGAGTAATGTAAGAAGGAGGGTCGTGGGCAGATAGGCAGATAAGCTGTGAGCAGATAAGTTATCTGCCCACGGTTTTCACACCACAATCAATCTTGATACGCCCAATTTTGTGACATGATAACAATCAAACCTGCGGGGCAAAATCCTCCCTCTTTCTAAACCGCACAGTACGAAAGAGATAGGCGTCACTGAGTCACGCGCGCTGACTCCCTGGTTGGTTTTCCCTGCCTCTACCCACGCCAAGCTCTAAAGATGGCTGATGACATCATCGCTTTTCCCTAAAATCGACAATATGACCGCCATGTACACGTAACAAGCTGAATTAATAGTTACACTAATAATTCAATAAACAAACAGGCTTGTCTTCAAAAATTCCTTACAAAATTTCTTTGCTGGCAGTACTGAAAAATAATCTATGTGATTTGTGAGTTTCATCAATATTCATATGTATGTGTATGTATGTATTAATGGGTATTTTCTCTGCATTTTATCTGCTTTGCCTTAAGGTTGACTGGTAGAGAATGCTTTATAGCATTAAGTCCGCCATTTGTACCATAAGATATTCTTTTGTGCAATAAATATTAAATAAATAAATGAATAGACGCAGAGTGTGTAGACCCACCACAAGGTGGAATGACGGTTACACTACATAAATACGAAAAACTAAATTGCGATAGTCGGAATCACGAATTTCATAATACCGATTATTATAATTCCGAATGTTTTAAAACTCCTAATAACAGTATTCCGATTCTTCATAAAACCGAAATCTCAAACGGTCTAACGGTTTCATGATTATCAAAATTCCGAATTTCAATACCCCAAACAATAATAAGTCCGACTGAATAACAATCCGAAATATCAAAAATACGAATACCGATTAACAAAATACCGATTTTCAAAACTCCGAGTATCATTACACCGACCAATAATAAACCCGACTGAGCGGAGGACAAACATAACATCTCCATGGTATGCTACGAGGGCACCTGGGGTTCCCGAGTCATTTGTTGACTCGACAACATTATTTTGATCACAGAGCATTTAATAACACCTTTAAGTGCAGCCAGACCGCTTTACATGTCAACCGAGCTAGTCAAAAGAAATTTTAATACCGTGTTTAGGTAAAATTCACGGTTAATTTTCTCTTTCGTCTGTGGAGGGAAAAAATTAGAAATGAGTGTTTTATTGCTAGGGTGTCTACAATTTTTAGATTTTTTCAAATTATACCAAAAAAAAATGTGAATTAGTCACTGAATCGGATATGCCGTTTCGGATAAATATCTTTCGTGGAACTGATCATTACTAGATTCCGGGTTTGAGAGCTACACGCTGCTATAGAGTGCATCTGGTACAGAATGTTGACAAAAAAAGATTGTTATGAATCAAATCATAGCCGGAGACGAAGATGCAATACCTACACTTTCAAAAAGGTTTAACACTTTCACTGCCAAAAACCCGCCTAGCGGGCGCCTAAGCCGTAGACGCTTTCCGCTAGATATGCCATTTCGATCAATTTACTCACGCATAATACATTTTACACCTAAATAACTAAGTATTCACATGCTTGTGAGTACCACGGTTGCTAATTTTGCTCATCCCTAAACTGATTGTGGCAAATAGGCTTTGAAAAAAAAAGCAATTTAGCTACGCTTTTTAACATCCGAAATCAAAGTAAGCGGATACGTTTTCTTCAATATGTCATATCTCTGTTCTACCAAAAGCACAGAATAGATAACCAAAAGTTAAAGTTAGACCCCAAAATTCATTACACATAATACATTTGTATTTTTTCTTCACGTGTTCGTATTCGTACCAGTATAAAAAAAAAAAAATTGCACGGTTTAGCCCAACGGTTAGCTGGTAAAGAATGCCATTTGGCATTAAGCTCACCATTTGTACATTTGTGTATTTTGTGAAATAAAGTTTTAATGAATAAAATAAATATAATTTATTTGTGTGATGAGCACGAATATTTGTTTCTGAGTCATGGATGTTTTCTATGTATTTGAGTATTTATTTATCTATGTACGAGTATACCGTCGTCTAGTACCCATAGTACAAGCTTTGCTTAGTTTGGGACTAGTTCGATTTGTGTAAGTTTGTCCCCTCGTATTTTTTATTTTTATAAAATTCGAAGAATGTCTCATATCCGCCGCCCCCATGGCGACACTTGTCACGACTGAACATGAAAATGAAATGACGGAATATGAAAGCCCCTCTAAGCCTCTTATTTGTTGTTCTAGTGAAACATGACAAGGGACGTGAAAAATTTAATGAAACTTCTCTAGAGCCCTGTAATCTCCTTCCTTGCAAATGTTTGATGTTTTGAAACACGCTTTAAAATATACTGTTTGTTGTTCTAAGGGCTGCATTCGTTATGTTTTAATGGACGCACGTGATATTGCCGGATTTTAAGACATGGCGATTCTTGAGATTTTATTATTTAACAGACAGAAAAATACAGTATCTGGGCTACCGAGCTCCGCTCGGTTGAAATAGAGAAATCAATTTTCCCCAGATATGAGACCTAGCTACATTGATTTTTCGCCCCCGTAAAATCCATAATTTTAATTTTATCAAAACCGTTAGATCCGCTTTCGAGAACGTGATCCTGCTAATATTATAAATGCCCAAGTTTGGATGTTGGTGTGTCAGCTTAAACGGTTCAACCGATTTGGATGAAATTTTGCACGAAGATAGTTTATAGCGTTCATTAAAATAAATAATAGTTTTTATCCCGGGTCCACGCAGATGAAGTCGCGGGCTGAAGCTAATTACAAATAAATATACAATTGTCGCTCGTTTAATAGTATAGGACGTTATATTTGTGTTACGTGTATGACGATATATTCAGTCAGTCAGGGCTGGTATACATTTCGTTATACATATTTGACAGGGGGAGATGTCCACACTTTCATGTCTTTCGAAATTATTGTTTATCCATTGTAAATATTTAATGAATCTGTTTCGGTCTTTTACATTTTTGAATAACTGAGACGAACTGTTGTAATTTAGTATGCTAACTTGTTAAATTGTAATGTTTTAGTCACAATCATCCTCCTACTATAATAAGGAAATAAAGAGACTAAGTATATCATTATTATTATAGGAGTGGTTTCTTACGATTTGATAAATAACATAAAATGACATGATAGATTATGATAGATCTACTCAAAACAAAAATATTTTGTTATGAAATGTAATACACTAAAATGCATCGGAGCCGAGATATTAGCAATATGTATTTTCACAGGTCAAATTGAAAAGTTATAAACAAAACTTCAAACTTAAATATCTCGGCTCCGATATTGTTAAATTTTATGTATCTATGCGTATTAAGATGTCCTCTAAACGATTCTTAAAAAAACATACTTGGCCGCGGCAAAAAATAAAAACGACATTTTTTCTCATACTAGGTTCCCCAATGCCCTTTTGACATAGTGCCTGTTGGCTTGTAAAAACATAATGTATTTCCTAATAATATAGGGCTCAGCGCCTGGGATCATTATGCAGACGAGCCGTTATTTTCGTCGTTTTAATCTCATTCCAAAATCACGTTTCACGGTACCAAGCACAAGGACAATTTAGATTTTGTATTTTTCCAAACTTCGGACCGGAGCGTCGTAGCCCAAAACGTCGTTACGAAGTTGGGTTATTTCCCCATTTCCATTTTAAAGAAATCCTTGAGGCCTAAAACATGATTGTCGGGATAAAATTATGTTGTCAGATTGAAAACGGAAACACGATTAGGGGTTTTCGCTGATCTCGAAACAATTCCTTTTCTTAAACGCAGTTTCCATTAAACTAAGGGTGGGTTGCACCAAACCGTATACCCCCCTATTCTGTAACTTGTTTTAAGCTCACCTCAACGCTCACCCACAAATATTACTTGACACCGCGATGCGTAGTAACAAAGCGTAGGTAGAGGTTTAGTTTCGTGCCGGGTGACCGGCGGGGTGAGCCGCATTAGCGCGTAGCGAATAACAGCCCTGTAATCGTAAGAATCTCTTCGTAAGAATCTGAATGACATAGAAAGTTTGACAAGTTTCTATGGAATGCCACACTCGCCATATTTAACGTTGCTCTGTCTGTAATCGTTAGTTGGTGAAACCCGCCCAAACGGCTAATTACATTTAGTTAATGCAACAGTGCAAAGACAACGGTAATCGGTCGCATTCGCTGACCGACTGCCGTTGTCCGCGGTAATCGCCTATACGTCACCGCAGTAGGCAGACAGACTGTGATGGCGAAGATGACAGTCGTTGGGTAAAGTAGTTTAAAACTAGTTCGCCGACCATATTAGGCGACTGAAGCAGCACTTCATCATATCAGCCAAAAGACGTCCACTGCTGGACATAGGCCTCCCCCAAAGAGTGCCAAAGATACCGGTCCTGCGCCACCCGCATCCAGCGGACTCCAGCAACCTTTACCAGGTCATCAGTCCACCTTGCGGGGGGCCTACCCACGCCGCGCCTTCCGGTTCGTGGTCGCCACTCGAGAACCTTTCCGCCCCAACGGCCATCGGTTCTACGCGCTATGTGCCCCGCCCACTGCCACTTAAGTTTAGCGATTCGGAGGGCTATATCGGTTACCTTGGTTCTGCTGCGGATAGCCTCATTTCTGATGCGATCACGCAGAGAAACTCCCAACATAGCCCTCTCCATAGCCCTTTGGGTGACTTTGAGCCTTCTTATGAGGCCCATAGTAAGCGACCACGTTTCAGTCATCACTTGAATAGTCGAAGCAGCACTTGAATAGTCTCAATCGGTTCGTAAGTTCGTTAGAGTTAATACATTTCGCTGGTCTTAGATATCAATTATACAAAAAAAATCAGCCAAGTGCGTGTTGAGCCACGCGCAGTGTAGGGTTCCGTAGTTGTCTGTCTGTCTTTGTTACACGCAAGCGCCAAGTAAATGGTGCGGTTGCGTCGGCCGAATTTGTACGAAAGCTACTCGGTAACTAGTAATGTCTACTTAGACGTGATAGTGTTCCATTTCAATTCATTATATGTACTATTGCCACGAATTTTTTCACATTCCCAGTAGCAGCCATTTAGCCGGCAGGGGGTGGGGACACTTGAACAAAAAATTGGACTTTAAAGCCCAGTATCACACAAATGGACCTCTGAGTTGCATCATGATTTAAAAAAAACATAATATTTTTGAACAAGCTATCCAACGATATCTTTGTCTTGTCTTTGTTTTACCGTTTTGTCGGCGTCATTCATTACTATACCCATGCCGAATTACAGCTTTCTAGTAGTTAAGGGTAGTGAGCTCAGTGGAGCTAAGCCGAAAACGGGCAGACGGACAGACGGACATGGCGAAACTATAAGGGTCCCTTGTTGACTACGGAACCCTTAAAAAATAGTTTGGCACAACCTCCGTTCCGTAAAAGTCGAGTATGGGAAGAGGGTAGAAGTGTGCTGTCGGTGACAGTGATAGGCAAACAAACTATCACTGCAATATTACATTTTCTCCACCTACAATCAGATGAAGTAAAATCACCCAAGTCGCTACGTGACCGCTATTGCCAAGACCCCTGACACTGGTTATATTGTATACTAGTCGGTCGGTGAGCTGTAGAATTCGCGAGCCTGTGTTTTACAAAAAAACAGTGGGTTGCACTCCGGGAGTGCCGGCAGAAGTGAAAACTTGAATATTAACGTTGTGCATTTTTCATATTTTGGAACGGTTAGGGAATAATTCTGCACGAATTGCTTTCATTATCAGTATAAAAGTACTATTATTTATGTGGTAAAATACAATATTCATTTATTACGCTATCATGACAATACACGAACATGACAATTTATATTACATAAAAAAATTATACGCGAACGCGTTACTGGCTTCAATGACATGTAACAGTTTTTCGATCAGGTCATGTGTCCGTCTTACGAATTTTCAATCTGACGAATCTGTCGGTCACGTGACCTGTCGCGAGTTTAACATTTTTTCCCCATCACAAAAAGTGCTCAGTGCCGCTAAAGAAGTTTTCACTTCAAAAATCTATATAATTAACGAACCCGCTTACAAAATTTCACGATCATAGGTTAGAAATGGGATCATACACAGATTTAGGTCCGCGTCTTTCCTGTGGACATTATCAAAGTTAAGGTCTACTGAAGCCTAATTTTTGTTTGAACTCTTAATCCGCCTAAACGGCGTCTCTTCTTCTATATTACTATTCGATAAAAACATTACTTATATGCACGTGAGCTCTTAATTATTGACCACAGGAGAGACGAATGTGTGTGTTTACCCATACACAGTGTATAAAACATAATTCGACCCAAATGCGACATGTAGGCAACAGCGGTAAAGCACAAACGATTTTCGGCCGAAGCTGAAGCATAGAACTTCGTTCGCTTCGCTCCCTCGTTCGAAAAGTGTCTTACTCGTGCCTATGGTACTGGCGATCCTTGAAAATACATTTAAACCGAATCAAAACATCCAATAACAATAAAAACAAGAGACACTAATTGAAAACACTGCACTCGCGAGATAAGTACAGGTTCAATTCCGACGTATTTCAACGGTAACGCATCGTCGAAGCTAAAATAAAACGTGTACATACGATGTCCGGGGAAATGTACTTTGTACAATGTACACTTGAACAGTAGGTTGGTACACAGGTGTGAGGTGTGTTAGAGTGTATAGAGTTTCTTTACACCGATCATAATGTTCAATTGTTTATGATTTTGAAGCTTTATACGGCTAATCTTAACCAGATAAAAATGTTATGACATAAAAATGTGAGTGCAGACAATTATTTACTTTTATTTATTTTATCAAAATAATCCAAACACATATTTGTTGAAGAACCTACAATTAATGTACCTAGCCCAGGCAAGAATCGAATCTGCTTCTTTGCCAAATATTTCTGTTCCTAAGTGATTTTGTAGTAGCAATCAGTTGTTTATATTATAAGTAAGTTACGTACTACATATCATAATGGGAAAGACAGCTACTACAATCACGACTCCTATGCGTCACAGCTCTACGGACATGCGTCAAAGGGCTATGTAGCGACCCAATTATGGAATTTTAGCCCCTTCGGCCGCATTCGTAACCGGAGCTTCGTAACTAGTTGCGGTCGAATTCTTTTTCCTCCTTTTACGAAACCAGTTGCGATTGAACACTTATTGTCCTAGTATGAAATCTGACGATTAAAAAGAAAAAGTTTAGAAAACCAGCAAAGACTTTCCCTTTGGCTCTGAAATACCAGAGCCCGTGGAGCAACTATGAATTATGAGCCAGAAATAGTACTTGATAATGTCGTTTTAATATATTTATGGAGCCCCAGCCATAATCCAATCCTGGAATGTGAGGACGGTGTAAGGGGCTCCCGAGACGGGGTCAGTTGCCGGCGTTATTTATATTTTCCGCTGGAAGTATCGAGAGCCATTTCATCCCCCGGCCTGGCCAAGTGGTAGCATACTTCATATTATGTAGTTTAGAATTAATAATGTTGTACTAGTAAACGTGGTTCTAATCTAACTCCTTACAGAAACAGAAGAGAGTTAAGAAAGGAATTTTCATAATCTTTGTACGCAATCTAAGATTATCGAACCGTTTTAGAATAGAACTTAGATAGTTTATACACGATTATTAAGCCCGTTATTTATTATAATAGATAGGGCTCGTATTACTTATTATCTTACCATCTCGGCTATAATCGTATTTCTATTGGGAGTACTTCATTAGTATGCTAAAAAAGAAAAAAGTAGTCTTCAAAATATTTGCGCTCACTTTTTTATTTTCACTAATGGTCGCCATCTTGAAACGTCCAACTTTAGGCGTCCGCGGTCCGTCACGGACCCACATAGTCTATTTTGCGCCTTGATATGATATCGTTATGAAATACGTTCACTTGTTCGGAAACTTCCCTTGTTTTTAATAACACGGTGGTATGCTAAACAGAGACCGTAGGCTATTGTCGCTGGTGAAGGTAGAGGAGTCACAAGCGCGTTGCCAACTTTATATTGATTTGAGGATTTGTTGTGTTGACTACTACACATGTAGGTAGGTCTTTCTTTCACTCTCAACACAGTCACGGTAGGTCTGGCAACCTTACCAATGCGGCTACCACGAAACGAAAACGAAGTTCGTTCGTGTATCTCCCTCACTGTCGCATTTGCTAAAATAAAAATCAAAATCAAAATCAATTATTTATTCTGCAAATTCGAACGAGAACAAGGTGGGCATTTTTAATAATTCGTGCATCCAATTACCGTGAATTGTTAAATAAAAATGAACTCGGTGTCAGTTTCGTAACGGCAATTAAGCATTCAGTTTGTATAAACACTAACTTTTCTGTTTAATTTATGAATGCCTTTACACGTTAATTAAATGTGAAAAAAGTAAATTTTCACATGATTTGTATGCTTAGTTTTCGTTACGAAACTGACACCGAGTTAATTTTTGTTTAACAACTCACGCTAATTGGGTGCACGAATTATTAAAAATGCTCAGAACTTCGTTTTCGTTTCACGCTAGTCGCTCAGGTTAGGTACGGTGCACGTGAAAGTGTCGTGACAAATGTCATAACAATATCATACCAATAGTTTGAGTCACATAGACCTCCAAGGAGATGTAACGAGCTGTCATTTCCAGCGTCAATTTGAAGCGACTTCAGCAACTGTTAACAGAAGTTGGGATTACTTTCTTATTGCGATTCAGCTTTTGTCAGGATTTAAATTTCGACCCCAATTGGAATGGGCAGTTAAAGAAATGTCAACAACCTGCTATATTCCTTCGTGACATTTTTACGGACACTGTATTCTGCCAGCCAACAATGTGACAAAATTGCTCAGAAGAATAGTAAAACATGGACCTCTAATATGCCTAGAAGATGAACCATAAAATAAAGGGGTGGAACATGAGAAGAAAGTTCCACATTTAGCAGGTTACATATTTAGACCCATCGCAGTTCTAGAAAGTGACCCAGCAGGTTAATCACGTATCGCATTGTACGTACGTCAAGTAGTTCTAAATGTTACTTTTTGTATGGGAAAATGACAGTTGAGTTGTCCTGACGTGCGGAAAAGTTACGTGATCGCGAAGGTAATTGCAACCAGGACAAAAAAGGAGATTCACCTAAATAAAGCCAGTCTAAAATAGGTACCTGCCTAACAGGTTACCTTTTAAATAAAATGTCGCTTTTGGTTCGTCGTCTACAGGTACTAATCGCATGAATGTGTTTCGCGAGGTGGTTTTATTGCGTACTGAGTACTAATGCTTGTTCTGTGTTTAGCATGTGCACTGGCTCAGTTGAGGTAAATTATTTTCAGTCATATTATGATTTTCTACCTAAACAATAATCAAAAAACCTTATTTTGTGTAACATTTGGTACGTAAAGGCGGTGTCAAAAGGATTAATTCAACTGCGACGCGTCAGGTAAAATTCTATATTCACGATTTTCAGAAACCCTGTTCTAGTTAGAAAAACAGTGAAAATATTCCTTCTTCCTGTCAACCTTTATTTATAGGAATCTCTTTTGTTCCGTTTCATTTAATACGTTGTATGCCTGGGGCTCGGACGAGGAATTTTTAATATTCAACCCGGGCCAGCGACAATGCCGCACCCTGTATCGCATCCAGGACGTATGTGTACGATCACTTGTTGTACTTACGTCCTTTTGAACCGAGGAGTGGCGGTGGCATGCGCATTGTTGACGTTTGCAAAGGTCATTGGTGGGACTATATCAATATCAGTGGATATTCCGTGGCTCCAGCCTGATTTGAATTATGGTTATTGCACCAAACCCGGGGACTAATAGCATTGTCTATCGATTGAATTTGGAATCACTTTGATACTGGTAAAGAAAATGATTAGGTATGGAAATTGATGAGCTTAGTTGTGATGTTGCGAATTTTAATTAATCTAGGACAAGTTGCCAAAAAGAGCCCGGGCTCTATCAGGGTTTGACAGGGATAATAATAATAATAAACAATAATAAAAAACACCGTGGGCAGGACGATTATTGGCTCAAATCGTGTTGCAAGGGCCCCACCCTAGTCTTTTGTCAGACGATCTTCCATACGCCTCTATATGTATAATCAGAATAAAGAGGTAGTGTTTGTTAAATCTTAGTTTGCAGCTTTGTACGTGTTTAAGTAGGGGGTAATCTCCTTTCCAGAACAAATACCAGTACATATAAAATGGACTTTCAAGACGGATATAAACTTTAGTTTATCCCGGTCTTTCTAATATTGGATTCTATGTTATACGTTCCCCGTGTGGTGTCGGGTAAGAATAGCACCCCCTTTCTTCCTGTGGGTGTCGTAAGAGTCGACTAAATGTACAGGGTTGAAGTGTGTTGTGGGCGATGGGCTAGCAACCTGTCACTACAATATCACATTTTGTCGATCTTTTATAACCACATTGATGCTAAATGTGGCACTGGAACACAAGTTTCATGTGCTCTGCCTACCCCTTTTAGGGATAAAGGCGTGAATGTATGTATTTATGTGTGTTGTAATACGCTTCCGGGCGGAGCCGCGCGAGCAACTAATTCTAGTCCTATATAAAATTCCCCGCCAATAAATCATCACAAAGTGCCATAATAATACAGAGTGGTAATGCAAAGCCACACGCCCCATCCCATGGGTGCCGTGTAGGCAAGGGAGTCAGAGTGTCGTGCGCGATACGCCACCAATCTATGACTGACAGATAATACTGCAATATTGCAATTTGATGGCATTCATAATTTTGAAGTATGGCGGACCAAGGGGTATAGGGCGCAAAAGATATTGAAAATATGCCAGAGGCCACAAAAAAAATCTTAGGAGAAGACCGATTATAATCATGAATGAAACATAAATCATCTCGAATTCTTCTTCCTCTCGTGTCGATGGTTTCCTAGTTGGTTAAGAATCAAATTATTTAAGATTCTAAACCAAATAGAGGGAGAATATTCGTAATTAATAAGATAGTTTTCTTGTACCAAGGAAAACAATCTGGGCTCAAGATAATTTCGCTTCATTCGAGATGAGTTAAGAGTCCGCAGTAAGCTCGATTCTCAATACAAACGTAGTTACGCTCTCATTTTAAAACGACGTATTGGATCGTAACGAAACTTTGCATATACAATGACATGAAGTATATCTATGTCTCTAATTAATTTATGTAGCTTCAGATACCATAGTAAAAAAAATACAGCGAATTTAAGTTTTCAAACAAAATATGTTTTTGCTGTATTTCGTTTGTTTTATAAACTGGAACCATATAAACTAATTACAGACATAGATATACCTCATTTCATTGTATATGCAAAGTTTCATTACAATCCAACACGTAGTTTTAAAATGAGAGTGTAACTACGTTTGTATGGGAAGGTGAAATTCGGCCGAGCTTACTGCGGACTCTTAACATTAGATGTTTCTAATGATTTTTGTGGTTCAATAATATTTACGTCGAATCAAGTTTGCAGCAGCCAAGTAGTCAAATATATCGCAACACATCCTTAATACTCTTACAGTAATAAGGACGAGTACCGAAATATTAGGCTGCTTTGACTGCTACTTACTAAAATGACGCTGACTGTACCTAATTGACAGCACAATCGATTCAATAAACGTTCAAACAAATGGTCGTCTTATGAAAAAGCATCGCCATTCTCTTTGACCCTTTTTATTTATTTATTTATTAAGTACAACCACATCATATATATTACATTTCACTTAAAGCTAGTATATTAGGAGGTATTTATTTCTGATATATACAACAATTACGGAAGTACATAACATTGGCTACGCATGTTGCAGTGAGATCAATAAAAGTTATAATAGCTTATACAATACAAAATATGAACTAAACAGCTTAACTAATAGTAACAGAATTTATATGTAAATATCTATACATATAATTAATAACAGTTACAGAATTATTTTGCTTTTGGCAATAATGCCGATTTAAACTTAGGTAGGCGGTCGTGGAAGATGTCGATGGATTTATTTTGGCTGATAAAGTCGTTAAAACTCGAGCAAATTCTTACCATGGGAGACTGCAATCCAAGGTTTGTCCTGGTGATCGGTGTAGCGAAAGTTTTTGGTATAGGGCGCCGAGGGTAATTGCGAGGAACTGTTAACGAGACTCTTTCTAACAGATTGATACATTTTATTTGCCCATTAACTACCTTGTGCAGGAAACTAAAATCTAACATTCGCCGCCGATCTCGCAAGCTGTCCATGTTAAACTTAGCAAGACGACTGTTATAGGTATTTCTGTGTGAAAAGCCACGAGTACCAAATGCAAGGTATCTTGTGAACGCCCTTTGTATGCTCTCAACCCGTTGCGAGTGAACCTGATAGAAAGGACTCCAAACAATCGAGGCGGTTTCGAGATGGCTGCGTACCAGAGTGTTATATAGGATAATTTTCGTTTTCTGTTGGTTAAAGTCGCTGGAGTTTCTTCTCAGGAAACCGCGCATCTGTGCGGCCTTTTTTACTATTGAGTCTACGTGAGCATGAAATTTAAGTTGACTATCAAGTGTTACACCTAGATCGCTGATTTCAGTCACTTCTGATAGCTCAACACCGCCTATCTCGTATTTTGTCACAAGTGGTTTTTTCTTACGGCTGTATTTTATGAAAAAGCACTTATTCGGGTTGAGAGTCGTATTATTAATATAGCACCAGGAAACTATATTGTTTAAATCGTTCTGGATCATTCTTGCATCTGATTCACAGGCCATAGATTTGTACATTTTTAAGTCATCTGCATAGAGCGAATACTTTGAGTGCTTAATGTGGTTCGTAATGTCATCAATAAACATTAAGAAGAGCACTGGGCCCAAGTGCGATCTGCGGGCGTAGCACGGTTGCCATTTTATCACTTATCGTTGTGGATAAGGCGTCCGTCACTCTCGCACTCGCATACTTGTCAGAGCGTGATGGGCGTCTTTACCACAACGATAAGTGATAAAATGGCAACCATGCTACGCCCACTGAAGTGAAGTCTACAACACTAGCACTAGAGGATGCAGGGGGCTCCGATGGCGAAGACACGGGATGTATATTTTGTTTTTTCTGTCTACTATTATTTTCCACCTTCGTAACTTCTGAGTTCGCAGCGTCGGCCACCACGGCCGCTCCTGATGAGGGTGGGCGAACTGGTGTATTTGAATTGCCAGTTTTAGGCTGTTTGCAGCAGCACTCTGGGCATATCCATTTGCATTTTTGCTGGGAATCCATAGATGTAAAGATCTTGGTATCGACATTGGCACAGGTTAAATCGTATTTTAATTTACATGTGGAGCATGCCAAGTATTCATTTCGCTTCTGGAAAGGATTACGGCAGCCCGCGCATACATTTGTTGTGGGTCCCATTTTTGTGTTAATTCGATTATAAAAATCGAGTTGCGTATCCGATTTTACTTTATACTGGTAACACAAAATAAAATAATTATACGAGTGTATCGGAACGTATCCGTCACTGTCAGTACGTCAGTTGACAATCGGTATCCAATCAGCTGTTTGTCGACATTTTAATATATTTCTAATGATACATTTTTCCACTATATCCGTCATGTTGGCATGATTAACACTCTGTCATCCAGTTTCCCGCTCTATTTTCATAACGTTTGTAAATGTCATGTGATTGTCTGTGATGTCCATAATTTTTATTTGTTTTAGGTTTCCGGACTGATCCTTCCCCAAAAAAAAAAAAAACAAAATTAAACCGAACATTCTCCTCGTGTGTAAATATGTCAAAAAACTGATATTGGCAAATCCACCTAGCTAAAACAGCAAGGGGTAAAAGCCATACTAAAAAAAAAAAAAAAACAGCTGTTTGAGGTCCCGTTACTTATTGCCGAAAACAGACGAATAAATTAAGTTGTTTATCGTTTTTAAATATGATTCGGCGTTTAACGTGCTTGTTATTTGTGCCTCTAGTGTGTTATTTCCGTGTGGATAGATAGTTGTTATTGCCTTCTTCTGCTACTGGGTACACACTCACAAATACTTTCAACTTGTAAGTAATTAATTATAATTAAAATTGGTAGGAGTTATCACTGGAAGTGTTTACATGGCCGGTGTTGCCATGGCGAATGCCCCTTGTTCCGGTTGCTACGTACATATATTAGAATTTGCTTTTATTAGTAGTTCCATCCAGTTAGCATCAATGAATGTATGTACGCACAGTGACCGGCAGTAATATAGGACCAGCAGGTCAATCACGTAACGCATTGTACGTACGTTAGTTAGGTCTAAATGTCAAATATTATATGGAAAAATAACAGTTAACCCGTCGAGCGCACTAGTAACACACGTGTGTTACTAAGGGACAATACTAAGGGGCTTATGACACTAACCTGAATTTAGCATCCTAATTAGGGAGCGGAGTTGAGTCATAAGCCCTTTACACATTGTTCTACAGACGACGCGCGTTCGTCGGGTTAAACTGTCCTAACGCGCGTTCGCGACGTTACGTGACTACCCCTCAGAGGAGTAATCACGCCTGCCTTGCCTTTTGAACGCGCGTTAGGTAGATCTAACTGTCATTTTTCCATATAAAAAGTGACATTTTAATCTACCTGACGCGCATACAATGTATGTACATCATCATCATCATCATATCAGCCGAAAGACGTCCACTGCTGGACATAGGCCTCCCCCAAAGAGTGCCAAAGTATGTACATACTCCGTAAAAAATATCTGACACAACGCTATTTACAGAGGCATCAGAGCGTGTCAGATATTTTAGCGACGACCGATAGTTTAGTCGAGCGTTCAAATCCCAGCAAGGGTAAATATTTGTGTGATGACCTAATATTATTATATTTGTTTCTGGGTCTTAGATACTTTCGATTATATATCTATTACATTAATCGTCGTCTCGTAACCATTATATAAGCCTTATTGAGCTTATTAAAGGGAGTAGGTACTATTTGTTTTCGATTGTCAATGATTGCACTGAGGAATAAATATCAGTAAATTTTGCGCACAGTTCCTATTTCGCCTCACGAAAACAAACTGATCAGCTAGTAAAGTAGAGGGAAAACGAAATGGCGGCCAAACAAGAGCATCCCAGCGCTGTTTAATTCAGTTAAGCGCGCTCGTGAACTTTAAATTCGATACAGAACTTTATTCGACGTGGTCATAAGCTGGCGACAGACTGAATAGGAGCACATTGTCCATTAGGCGCGTTTTTAAACATGCAAGCTACATAAACCTTGCATTGCTATTCGACCCTCATGATAATGATACTGTTTACCAACGGCCATGCCAATTAGGCATGCCGTCTGCCATATGGAAAGCAGATACCATAAGCTATGGATGCTTGGGGGCTTATGTATAATCCTGTTAATTCCTTAAATTCCTCTGCCTTATAAAATGACTACCGTTGAGTCGAGGATTCTTTGTCTCAAAACAGAGAAAAACGCAGCTCTCTCACTCTAGACAGAGCACATCTTCGCGATCTCTGTCGACCTTACTCACCGCCAGGTACCGCCACATAACTACAGAGCAAGTAGTGGTGTTATTATGACCGGCGCTGGCTGATGCTGACGAATTCTCAAATCAGTGAAGAGTCGGCAACCAGTCGACAGTCAATCAGGCAGGCAGGAGTCGGAATGCCCTCCTCGAGTCGCAAGCTGGGCTTGTCCATATATTACGTAATAGTTTTTGTCGATTGTTGACCTCCCCGCTATCATCATCCTGTTAATTACTTGAATGGACCCCCCTTCCTAATAAAATAACTACCGTCATCCAATTTTGAAATGATGTAATATATGGACAGCCCTCGTCCATAGGCGTCTGGTATAGGTGTCTGGTTAGTATTACACAGGCCGTATTCTACTTAGCTACCGTAATAGTACAAAAAACAATCTTAAAAAGTGTAAAAGGTGTTATTTAACTCTATCCTGTACCTCCACGCTCGTAACAATAACTAAATGCATTGAACTCCGGAAAGTACTCGCTGTTATGTCTAACGCGAACAGTAGGTACCTATATCTGCTCTTATTTGCCGCTCAACACGTCTGTGTGTATCCAGCCCAACCCCAGCGACAGACGTTGCAATCGAATTGAGAAATGTCCTTGCCTGGATCGTGTCGTGTGTTAGCATACATCTGTGTCTCGCTCGGATAACTGCGCCCTTTATAACACGCGATCAGTGCGGAAAAGAGATGCACGATATGTATTTACACAATACCTACTCGGTCACTTAAGATTTCGATATACTTATATCATAATAATAATTTAGGATCTTGGTTCGGATGACTGTTGCATATTTTGGTACCTATCTTCGGATAGAGTTAAAAATGATGATTATATGATGATCCTTGCATACGGGCTATGCTAATCTTCTCTGTACCCAATTTTAGTATACGTTTACTATAGCGCCTCCTAGTGAGTACACACCGTAACACCTATCTAAGAACCACCCCTCACGAACCAGAAACCCATTTCTGAAAATCTCATCTAAATCGGTCAAGCCGTTTTGGAGATAAATGGGAACATTGGTGTACACAAACAAACAAACAGCCTCTCACCCTAAACGCATATACCTTCTCCGTTCGTCTATATACTGCCTAAGCAAGTAGACAACATGATACTTATACTTACACGGACTCTATACCATTTTTAATCCCCGACGCAAAGAGGTTATAAGTTTAACGTGTCTGTCTGTGTATCTGTGTATATGTCTGTGGTATCGTAGGATGAACCGATTTTCGTTTAGTTTTTTTGTGTCATAGATAATTTTATCCCGAGTGTTCATGTTTCATGAAAATCTGTTCAGCCGTTTTTGAGATATTGGACTTCGAAATGAAAATGTCGGGGTTTTTCAACTTTTCTAATATGACATCATGAGTTGCGATTTAAAGAATCAGATCTCAGTCCTGAGGCGTTACGGAATACAATTTCTTGCATTGAATCATATGGCAACCGATACACTTTTCTTTAATTTAATGAAACATGAACCTCGTACTTTTATATTTTTCACTAGTCCATGAGGCCGTGCATGGAGGTTGACCCATGACAGTCACTGGTTCACTGGGTCAGTTGACCCATAACAAGGAAAAAAACAAATTTACAATGCCGTTGCAAAGGGTTTCATAAATACTTAACAACTAAAATACTACACAACTTAATCTCAATCTTAGTGATCCGTGTAACCATATTTTAGTCGGGCATCAAAAATGATTTATGCAACAGACATCCGTTCGCAGTTTATTTCAGCAGTTGAATCTACGAACTATTAACACCATCCCTTTATGCGTAAATACGTAATAAGGGATGGTGTATATTGTGTGAAAATCGAAGTTACTAATGATTGTGTAATGTGTATGATGCACAATTAAATTGTAACCATCTGTTACTGAAATCAGTTATTACACAATCGTCAGTAACTACGATTTTCACATTTTTAGTTGAGGCAATGTTCATTTTCATCATATTTTAATTATATAATTATCCCCTTTGTCGTAAGAGATATACAAACTAACTTACTCATATTATACCAAAACCCTCTAAAATGTATCCCGCCATAATTTAATTATTTTGGGTCTTTTAACGATGAAAACTTCTCAGGTTTGTAGGGAAAACCGTAAAATATGGATGAATGCGGAACCCCACGTTATCGTATCCGGCTATGTAGAGCCAACAGCAATAATACGTATTCATTTTTGGCCCTATTACAAAGGATTAAGGTCCAAAAGTGTAGACATATCTTACAAGTCGACCGTACAGTCTAAGTGAATAATTTTGTTTAAATTTATGCACCTTAATCCATTGTAATAAGGTGAATAACGTATACATTTATTTGACGTCTAGTGTGCGTTTTGGGGTACACGACTACACGTCGGTGCTTCATTTAAACACAATTTAAATGAAAATGTGTTTTGCGCACGGCTCACTTACTCATATCATACGAAATTCATGTTTATCCGCGGTTGTCTGTTGATGGTACACTGAAATATGGAAAACTATTACCAGTAAAGTACACACTTTTTACATGTTTAAGCATTATTTCATGCAACTGGTAATAAAACACCAGTGAGTCAGGTTCAATTAACATTAGGGTGAATCATACATCGATCTAACAACCAATAGCATATAACGGCAGCGGCATCTTAATTGCAATAATTGTTTTTTGCTATTACTACTATGAATTAACATTGAACTAATAAGCCAATTTCGAGACTGGATAATTTTTATTATGCACAGTATAATATAAAATATGCCCCAAAGAAATATTTTAAAATCGTAAGAAAATGTGTGTCAGATATTTGATTTAAATACATTGTCAGTAAAGTATATATTACTAGCCGCCCGCAACTTCGCTGCGTGAGTATATTTTAATACAGGCTATAAACTATCTTCGTGTTAAATTTCATCCAAATCGGTTGAGCATTCAGTTGAACATCCAAACTTTCGATAAAATGTCGAATATAGGTCACATTTTTGTCTCTTGCCAGGTTTTGGTTTCTTGGATGATGTGGAAAGCTGTGCCAAGACTAGCAGCCTAAGTGGGGCGAGCGTGTCCGGACACGCGTGTCTGACACGTCTGTCGTATTCATCCACCTCGAATCCACGAACTTACTAAATCCACGTTCCGTACAGGAATCACTTTCGTTTCTTAATAAACACACATTCATACACATTCTGTACGTATTTACAAATATATTTTGTACTCTTTTAAAATATTAGTCTATAGAATAGGCACACAACTTGATCTCAGTCTGTGGGATCAAATAGCATTAACTATTACCTGTGTATTCAATATCTAAATGCTACGCAGGATAGAATATTCAGTAAAGCTAATGAGCCAAATTCTTCAACCTTAAGCCTTTATCTAAATCCAGCCTTGCAATAACAGCCACTGTAATCAATACTCCATTCCAATCAAGATTGGAAACCAAACCTCATTTCGATCGTTTTACATTTCAAATATAAGGCTTGGGCAATTTGGCAACAGGATCGTTTCAAACGAACAAAAACACTAATTTAGACAGAAGTTGCCAATGTATTTTCTTTCAGGTTCTTTATTTCGGAGTCTATTTTCGAGTAAGGCAGTAAAATATTCGTATTGATTTCAATGGGATAGAGAAAAGGTTACGTTTGAAGGCAGTTAACAAAAACAAGATATTGATTACATTGCCTGACACGTTTGGAAAATTCTCAGATGGATTTTGTGAACACAATATAAACAGCAATCATTGTTTTGATGAAAATGATATTTCGAAGAAACATCACAATGCCTGTTTAAAACGAAACGAAACTGAAATTGCGCAAAAGAAGCTCGGAATTTCACATTATTTGCTTTAATTTCACCTAGAGCTTGCTAAATGCAGTAACAAAAACTGTCCCGGCCAGTGCCTGCAGTAATTTATATCACCGAACCATCGCCGGGAAAGGGGTCACCATTCCTCTTTTCTTGTTTGTTTCCAACTTTACCGAGATAGTTTTAATTTGCGAGTAAGAAATGTTTCTTTTGATGAAAATAAAAATGGACTGATTGGTTTTTGTTTTGAAATGCTTGATACCAGTTGAATAGGATGAAGGAAAACGAGGTTGATTGTTTAACTGGTTGTTCATTCGTTTTGTCGATAATATTAACGTTTGGTGTTTTGATTCATCCGCTGATGGCGTTAGAAATTTACATGAAGATGAGGGCCCACCCGTGCTGTGCGAGGTAGCTGAGCGCTGTGCGGGGAAATAATTCACCAATAGGAAGAAGTGTGTGAGTGAGGCTATCAATGCTTGGCTTTATTCCTCGCACACCGCTATGCTGAAGATGCAGGTCTTTTAAACTCCTCTGAAGTGCCTTATTTTAGTTAACTTGCCTGTGTACTTCTATTGAACAACGGATTACCGTCAATAATACCATCTCGCATTGTCAGCCGCTGGGAAGCTCATCCTCGTTTGGATATCACATTGTTTTGTACAGGGTTAGCAAAGCACGTTTGTTTTTTAAGTCGATAAAAATCGAGCAGCATCCCTGAGCTTCGCGCCGAGTAGTTTACTGTTTGTTCTTTTAACGCAGACATCGGGTTTCGCCTTTTTTTGGGATTAGTGTTGCCTCGGAAAATGGAAAAAGGCTATTAAATCGCGTTAGGCAGGGACAGATCGGGCGAGCCTAGGTTGTTGAGCGCCGATAGGGAATCTCGGGAATTTACGCTTCGATATCGTTTATTTTACGCTTTTGGGATATACTATTTATACGCTGGTGAAAAATGTGTCAGATAAAGTATTAGACACTTAAGTGCCATAGATAGAATAATATACAATATCGCCCTGAAAATAATATTCGGATATATGGCGTGGCATCAATGTTTGAAGCCCATAATATCACGCCACTATGTTTTACTAACTTTAGATATTACTAGTTAAAAAGGATTGTCTAATCTGTTGAAAATGTTGATTATTGTGGCTATACCGTGCTGCGAATGGCTCGAGTGCTGGGGTTTGATTAAATGATCATTTTGTCCGTTTCCAAGCGCGATAGCAAACGGTGACACCACTCAAAATAGATGAAGTCGAGTGAAGTGAAGCAACTCCGCACCACTTAGTAGCAATGATTTTGAACGGCAGGATGCGCCATACGTGCGAGCGAGAGATCAGAACGCACTACCTATCTCGCTCCCACATGTGATCCACCGCTGCCGTTGCTGCTGCCACTGTAAGAATAAGCTAATAGGCTTTGTCGGAAAGAAAATAGTTAATATCGCATATGAAACGTCATCAGGTCTGAAAGCTATTTTAATATATACAGGGTAAGACACTGGTCCCACCGCCGGCTAGTAAGCTAGAAAAGTTGGGCGAGTAACGGTTCATTGCGTGCTGACCAGGCACAGTGTGATCAATCGACCTTTACAGATCCGCAATGTAATACTACTCGCCCAACTTTTCTAGCTTACTAGCCGGCGGTGGGACCAGTGCCTAAAGGGCAGCTCTTAAGAAATGACTACGGAGCCCTTACAAAAAGGAGACGAATCCTAAGGTTTAATATATCTATCTATCTATCTATTCAGCCCGTATCCACCCACTGTTGAGAATAGGCCTCTTCTTTATCACGCTACTCCTCGGTCCCATGGTAATCTCATCCACTGTTTGCCTCCTGTTCGGCAGATATCATCGGTCCATCGAGCTGGTGGTCTGCCCGCTGACCGTTTCGATGACTTTGGCCACTATTCAGTAACCCGTTTTACCCGAATAAAACCTCATGGTGGCATTAATTTTTAATATATATTGCACGTGGAAAAGCAAGCTTATTTGTATCATTCAAACTGGGTGATTTTGTTACGCTAACTAGGCCCTCCACAAATCGTTACATAAAAGTGCGGCGGTTGAAACGCTCCGCGGCCTTACCCTAATATGCTAGAGTAATTTTCGCATTCTAAATTCAATATTCCAGCAGTAAGCTGTGCCCGAGTTCTGGCAACATATTCGTTAATCACTGTACACTTACAGTTAAAAATCCTAAAATAACTAGTCACCAGTCAGCCCTTTTCAGTTACTGAACCGGGCTGCAATTGAGTGAACCGAGCGCCAAAGTTGCTTTTATCTGGAGGCATTTGATTAACATCGGTAACAGAAACGACGATGAGATACGAATAGGTACGTTTACCCTAATAAACGAGGACTATGTTTAAGTGTTAATGTTTCACATGATTAAATAATGTTTAAATGCCCTTGTTTTCGTCTCCGCAACTGAGGGTCATATCCTACTAATATTATACATGCGAAAGTTTGGATATTTAGATGTTTGGATGTTTAGATGTTTGTTACTCAATCACGCTTAAACGGCTCAACCGATTTAGATGAAATTTTGCACGAAGATATTTTATAACCTGGATTCAAATATAGGATAGTTTTTATCTCGGGTCCACGCAGACGAAGTCGCAGGCGGAAGCTAGTAGGGTTTTAAAATAGAAATGCTGAACTACCCGTGCGAAGTCGGGGCGGGAAGCTAATATTTTTTGCTTTATGGAATTATACCTGCTAATAAACTTAACTTGTTCCTTTTATTGGCTTTGTACTACTATGTAAGATTTATATAATATTTTTGCAGCTGTTGGTACTCCATAAGTATAAATAAATAAGGTGCTAACAAATTAATGCGAAGTTTTACGGCTTTAAGATGATAATGCACCACTAAATGGAAGGTAAATTATCATCTTCTTACATTACGTGTCTACATTACATTCATTTTAGATAACGTGAATAAGTGCAAGTTATTGTCACACTATTTTAAATAGCAGGCAGCATAATAGGTTCGGAATCCTAATGTTTTCAATTTTTGCACAAAGCGAATTGCCTCGTCTTTCCTATTGCAAAGTGCTAAGGAATGGAATTCGCTCCCGTAATCTGTATTTACCACCACAGTAGAATGAACCACCTCGTTGATTCGACTTTGCTGAACGGTGCAACCTCAATAGGAGCATTTATAAATGCACTTTGCTACGAATAGCTGTTAATTTGGCACAGATGTTCTGGCGCTAAAGTAAAACTAAATTTATATTGGGAACGGTCCCCGCCTTTACCATTACCCACAGTTTAAAGGAATTACGAAGTATTTATGCATAGACTGGATTATTTAAAGTAGTATTATCATTTATCAAGCTGAAAAATAACTTAACATTATAACAAATCATTATTTGTCTCGAGTTCAATCGGATGCCTGTCAGTTTAAATTAAACATGAGACTAAACAGGTTTCTTGATCAATAATTTCGAGCAGAAATGAAAGCTTTTGCTTTTAGAATATTGGTTTGAATACGTACTACTCCTGAAGGACAATTGCGTATCTTTGCAAACGAGCGTTACGATAAATCAACTGTTATTTACCCATGCAACAAAAAACATTTCAGATCTACCTAGCGTACTTACGAAACGTTACGCAATCAACAGACGACTAAAATACGAAATAGATTTTATTCATCTATGTACAACCTAAGAGACCGCAACCCAAATAGATTGGCGTTAATGTAAAGATAGATGATTCGGAGTCCAACTTGATTCAGGCTTGTTAAACCAAAGTGTATGCCAACGTCTAATTAAGGGGCCTTCTACAGGCTCGATTCGACTTAATGTATGAAATTGGATTTGTTTTGGTATTTCTCGCACATGCCCTTATCTATGTGCGCCAAACCTACTATATAATAGACTATAGAATATACAACAATACTTAAGCACAGGAGGTCCACTATCTAACACACGTTCCAACTTAACAACAACTCCCTTCCTTGTCGCATAACCCTTGGATAGGATTTGACAGGGTTGTTAAGTTTGGGCGTCAAACGTGTCACCCGCCCACCAAGACCGCAATCGTGTAAATTGTATGCACGGAGCAACGCGAGAGCCAAGTTTACCCGAAGCGGCAAGTGAAATAGGCCTGGTATGTCGTTGTATACTACAAAGGTGCAAACTTTACACTTTCAATCCCAGGACCGGCAGGCGCAGCGTGGGCAGTCCCCACAGTGGCGGGAGTCCGCTGGATGCGGGTGTCGCAGGACCAGTAATTGTGGCACTCTTTGAGGCCTATGTCTAGCAGTAGACGTCTTTTAGCTGATATGATGATGTCTGTTTGAGTAATGATTGCAAGGATACAAGCAAGTCTAAAGCGACAAAACCAAACAGATATCAATCCAATACGTTGAGCTGAAGCGTCCGAGTACCTACTAATGTATTGACAGGTCTTTACTCGATATTCTAAGGTCAGGTGAAAGGGCAGGCACATCAAACGGCCGCCCTCAGCGTTTCAATGGCACTTATATAGCGATTTGTGGCGAGCCTGGCCTTTCAGTTATAGGGTAACACATAATAAATAATTGTAGTTACGTAATGGGCCTCTGTTTAACAAAACCGACCTATAAATCGCTATGAGTCGTGCCAACCCTACTAATATTATAAATGCGAAAGTTTGGATGTTTGTTACTTAATCACGAGTACAAAATATAGGATAGTTTCTATCTCGGTCCACGCAGACGAAGTTGCGGGCGGAAGCTAGTAAAGAATATGATCTAAAGTTAATTTACTATGAATGACGTGTACTATGTATGCAATATACAATTATACAGGGTGTATTATTCAAACGGGGCAGTGTGAGGGAAGTCCGAAACCATAAAAGACACTGCTCTTAGGAGTCATGAGACCGACTTTAGAAAAAATAACAACTGCATTCAAAGATTTACAATAAACCGTCATAGGCGGGAATCGAACCCGGACAAACTGTAAAAATTAGAAGTCGTTTTTGTGCGTAAATTAATAGTATGTTAAGGTTATATTCATTAAAAACAAGGAAGTTTTGCAAACCTGAGGAATGAGAATGAAACGAACCAGTTGCTTTTAAGCCGCTCACTTGATTTCGAATTTTTAAATGGTAGCCCATATTGCCTATATCTAATTATCTAGTTCATACAATTTCGATGGTTGATGTCCAATCAAGTTTTATTATTTATTCCATATTTATACTTTCGTAGACCAAATATATATCTCATACATACATTTTGCAGGCGCTCCAGCTTATCAAGTAGCTCTTCGTTGAGGTCCAGAAACGCAATATCCCCAAAGTCCAGAAGAGGAAGCAAAAGAGATTGAGTAAGAGTCAAGTTGGTACGAAGAGGAAGGAAATTCTGCAGACGCCTTACGGAGCGAATGAATCTGAAGATCGTCTGAATCACCTCAGCTATTTGGGGTGACCAAGAAAGCGTCTGATTCATGGTGATACCCAAATTCCTGACAGTAGAGGAAAAAGGAAAAGAAATTCCACCAAAAAGGATGTCAGGCACGGTAGTCCTCACCTCTGAGAGCTTAGTTATATTGTAAAAAACGGGTCAAGTGCGAGTCGGCCTCGCGCACGAAGGGTTCCGTACCATTATCTATAAAAACAGTAAAAAAAAGTTTGTTGTATGGGAGGCCCCCTTAAATATTTATTTTATTTTGTTTTTAGTATTTGTTGTTATAACCGCAACAGAAATACATAATCTGTGAAAATTTCAACTGTCTAGCTATCGCGGTTCTTGAGATACAGCCTGCTGGCGACAGACAAAACGGCAAAAAAAACACGTTTGCTGTATGGGAGCCCCCCTTATATGCAACAACAACAGAAATACATCATCTGTGAAAATTTCAACTGTCTAGCTATCGCGGTTCTTGAGATACAGCCTGGTGACAGACAGACGGACGGACAGCGAAGTCTTAGTAATAGGGTCCCGTTTTTACCCTTTGGGTGCGGAACCCTAAAAAGTACCAATAACAATCGCTTGCGATTTCTTCGCATTAATTAGCAAACCAACTTACACGCCCAGCAGCGAAGAGATTCAAGGTTTAGATTGACTTCCGAGATTAAGTAATGAGGAGATATCATTGAGAGTAGCCGCTGCATAAATCTATTTTGTTTGGCAGGGTGGCATGAAAGCTGTGATAATGACGGACACGTTCCAGTCGGCTGTGCTGGTGGGCGCGCTGGTCGTGGTGCTGGGCATGGGCGCGGCCCGCGTCGGCGGCATGGACGCCGTTTGGACCCACGCGAGGGAATCCAATAGGCTGCACTTCTTCGAGTAAATACGCTCTCATTCACAAAACTTACCCGTCGCTACGCTATCGCTATAGCCGAACCAAGGTCATCTGCGTCAAGGTGATATGATGTTGTTAGGGATTCGGTGATACTATTTATAAAAACCGAGAACGATAATGGAGCGAGGACGCCTCCCTGAGGGACACCAGCGGAGAGTTCGCATTACTCGGACATATTGCCATCGAACATACATACATACATTCACGCCTTTATTCCCAAAAGGGGTAGGCAGGTCATCGAACATACATATGTAATATTAATGCTATCTTATTTTCTCTTACGTCTTTCCATAGCAAACATCCTCAAGATGGTCCCAAGATCCTTTTCTGTCCTTACGACCAGCGCCGCCTATCTTACGAAGCAGCAAACACTATCATTCACAAAATGGCGGATTGTAGAAAGAACACTAGAATACTTACGACTATTTGTTTCTGTAGCGTAATATTGCGCGCCATACGTCAAGTTTGACGTTTATCCAATATACTACGTGCTCACGGTGGCTCGATCTAATCGGTGGCTGTCGACTCTTCTGTCTGTTCGTCCGGATAATCATCTTGAGAAAGCTTTGTTTGTGGTAACTAACGGAATAACAAAACAGCTCACATCTCCGACCGAACTAGAATATGAATGTAATCTGAGATTGAACGTCGTAGTTTTATAAGATGTAATAAGGTTGGCCAATAATAAGTTGAAAAAGTTTACTAATGCTTAAAAAAGTATGTCATGATTTGTCCAGACATGAAGCGCAATATTCTTGAAGCTTCAAGCCTTCCTTGGAGCCATGGTGAATATTTTTCCTCAATTTCAAATGGTTTTTGCAGTGTGTAAGAGTTTTTTTTCTTGTTTGGTCTGTAGTGCGGCTACGGCTCTGTAGAAAGGGATGATGAAAATGGCAGTAGAGATCAGATTACAGAAACAGAACAGATAAAGAGCGGTGTGAAACTTGCGAGAGTGTCTTCCTTGCTAGCCTAGGTCAAATCTAATGGATTTTAGTTGGCGCACTGAACAAGCTTGGAAAGCACAATAAGGGGCAACTAGTTTGGATACCAGGCCACGAGGGCTACATCGACAATGAAAGAGCGGATGAATTTGCAAGAGGGGGGTCTACAAATCACTTTGTAGGTCCAGAACCATTTGTGGGGCTCTTGCAGGGAACCATAACTTCGGCCTTTAAAGCCTACGCCAAAACCAAACACCAACATGAGAAGAGGAATGAGGCGGGCTTAAGGCACTCTAAACTCTTCATAGAAAAAGTGGACTCGGGCTGCACTAACCAGGATGGAAATCCAGTAGGAAGCAACTCAGAATCATATCTGGGGTGTTCACAGGTCATTTCGGGGTCAAGGATCTCTTGGCCAAGATGGTACTGTCGCATAGTTTCGACTGTAGAATGTGTGGCGAGGAGGATGAAACCATGGAACACCTATTGTGTGACTGTCATGCCCTTGCCAGACAAAGAATGAATTACTTTGGTAACGACTATCCGCAACCAAAGGAATTCAAGGTGCTCCCGCTCGCTGAGCTGCATCATCCGCTTTATGGAAATGATGGAGCGAGCTTGGGAGTATAAAGGAGGGGGCAAATGCACAAAAGATCCCGCTGAGTCGAAGTGCATCCGAAAGGGCCCTCATCTAGATAAGATAAGATAAGATAATGATATTTAGACAAAAACAATAATAATTTTTAGGCATCATGTAAGAGAAAATTATTCTATTCATTATTTTGTCCTCGAAACACGTGCAATCGTAATCATGTGGCGCTAAGGCATGTTTATGTACAGGTTTGAGTGTTTTCATATTCGTCTGACAGCTCGCATCTCGCACAGCCGCATGCGTCTTATCACCATAAACAAGGCTCATAAAGTGAGCAAGTTTTGTGATGGTTTAAGTTACTAAGTTGTATACTTAATACATAGTTCAGAGATTATTTAGGTACTTAATCTGTACAGCGTCAACTATGTCTACGTATAAAGGTATACTTCATTTACGCTTGTGTTGCTTAAACTAACACAATCTATGCTTCACTTTAGCATTTGATTACTAATAATTAGCAAGTCGCATAGGCATGAATAATCACTTAGACAACCTAAGCAAACGCCATCAAGTACATCGCATCAAGTACGTAATCAAAGTAAGGTACTAAGCGGGATTTGGTTACATATTTACGTACCATCGAAGACACACTTAACTGACCATCTATCAGCCTTATAGCTATGCCAATAAGGTTGACAGATGGTCAGTTAAGTGTGTTGCTGTTTGTACCGATGTTTTGAAGGCCCAAGAGCTAGGGTATCAATATATTTCACCTGTACCTATATTATAGCTGTGAGATTTTTCAGAACTAAATACTCACTCTTGGTCCTAAGTATTTCCTTGTTTAGTTACTAGGGCTGTCACTTACAATAACAACAACAATAAAAAACCTGCATTTCAAGTATCCGCCGAGTATAGATTACGGAGTGGGTTGCTACATACATATAGTTTAATTCTTTAACCACCACGCTTTGCTCGTACCGCTACGGTGTAGTCGGTGGCAGCTTAACACTATCACTGCCGCCAGGAATCCGCCTAGCTTACTGCTACATACGGGGAAAACCACGTGATCGGCTACGAGCGTAGCGCGTAGCGATTATTGGCAGTGAATGTGTATTCCATATTCTACATAACTCCGAAAGCGCCCGTAGTGTTGCGGCGCTGAACGCTTTAAAAAATCGTCAGTATAATAAGGTGTTGATAGACTTGACAATTCACTTAATGAGCAATCTAGCAATTGTTAAATAAAAGCAAAATATACAGGAGCGTTTTAGCGAGCATTCTAGCGCGAGCATTCATGCGAACATTCTAGCAAAACGACAGTAAATTTGTGTCGAGATTTTTGCCGACCCGAGCAATTTCGTTATTCTTCCGCCGCCGTCCCTCTCCGCCCATACTTCCTGCACAGCATTTACGCGTTCGCTAGAATGAGTGAGGTGAGGGCAGTTTGGTGAGGTAGGGAACAGCGAAATGTCGTACCGCACGAATTTTATCAAGGGTCGGCAACGCCCATGTTACTTCTTTGGAGTCGTATGCGTCTATAAGCTGCGGTTTCCGCTTACCATCAGGTGGGCCGTACGCTGTTTGCCACCGTCGTTGTATAAAAAAAAAGAATAATCGTGAAAATGTTCGTAGCGATGTTTGACTCTATGCTTGGTTGTGAGGCGGATGCTCGATGTTCTGTTAAATGTGAATATCTAATAAGTCTATCAGCGACTCTAGACGCAGCGCAAAATGAATACGAACCGTCGCTCAGTAATCGATACCCGTGATGGCTACATTAGCGCCCCTTGGTGTTATTCCCCAACTGTCAATATCACTGCGATCGGCGATTCATTACGAGCCCCCACGAGGCGTCGCGACATGTCTGCAAATTACAACGTTTTGTTTATTATATTTGTGGTGCACCAACCGTGTGAAAACCGTTCACTATTCAATGATAAGCTAGTCTTAATACTTTTAGTGTTCCGCATCAAAATTGGTCTAATGGAACACTTATGCGATCACTCGGAGTCTGTCGATCTCTCAAAGACTATCCAACAATTTCGTTAGCGTTCGTAAACAAACTGCTTGACAAGTGGTTTGTGTTGTTTGGTGCTTATTATGGGGTGTCCTAAAAGTCACGCAAAATTTGAAGCGGAAATTGTAGTTTTTAGTTTTTCTGATTTTTCATTTTGAAGGAGGGATTAAACACAGCTTCAATGAATTTCAGAAACTTTTTTGTTAATTGGACACGGAAGAGAATGCGAACGTTCCAGAAAAGTCGTGGTTACCATTTGCCCCATATACTACTCCATATAAAGCCAATATATACAGCGAAAATTCTAGAAAAAAAAACGGTGGATCTCCTTGTTTCCATGTGCAAATTCTAACCTTGGAAAACTAAGCATACTTTACTCGCAATAAACTTGCCTCGGATAAAAGTCTTAGATTGTATAATAACAAAACGTTGCTACCTTGGCTACGGTAGCTTCAGCACAACATTTTAAAACGCGACATTGACTGAATAGTGCCATTTAACTGACATATTCTCCCTTCAGGTGAACAAATATTGAAACGGTTTCTTGCGTCTGGCATCTTTATAAATGCAGTATACGGAACATCTTTTTCAAGGTAACGCCCTCCAAAAGTCATAAATTCGATATTATATGACGAACAAAGGTTTGGTTGGGCAAATATTTGTTAAACATTGCCAGTCGATCCTACCGCGGCATGGGTTTGACAGGGGACTATTTTATGGCGTTCTCAAAAGAGAGTAGGACTGTAAATCATGGACACGTTTTCGGGTTCCGTCGATAATGTGGTGCCGTTTAGAAGAGGCTTGCGTTTCTGGAAAACCATCTGTTTTGTACCGGCACTTGACTTTATTTATATGCAGTGAGGCGCCGACAGAACTACCTTTTGTACTGAATGGTTGTTAATCTATAAAACCTCTATAGCGGGTTTTATGTAAACCTTGTGACTGATGTACGAGTATGTAATTGTTGTGATTGGTTATCTAGATACCAGATAACGTCATAAATTTTTCAGGTCATTTTAATTTATTTCTCCGTTACAAGGCTCGCATTTTCATGGCTCTGTCTTTCAAAACCAGAATGACAGAGAGACACTAAGAACAGCAATATCCTAGAAATATCCCAATCCATTTTTTATCTAGCAATCTTTTAGATGCCCAAACTTTACATCCCCAGCAACATTAAAGCAATAAAATAGAAGCTTCCCGCTTTTCATGACATTCTTTACAAAATAGGACTTACCGGAACCCTTAGACGAGGTACCTTCAAATAAGGTTGGGTTACTGAAAAGGCGTATGCGCCAGGTAAATCATAGTGGAGCTATATCGTTTTGTCCTGGAAAGTTAGCACACGCAAAGCCTCCCTTTCGGGCGTGAATATTTGATCAATAAGGCTCCCTGTAAGACGGTTTTACTAAAATATCTTATTTTTCTGCAACCTACGATAGGGTGCGGGATTATTGGGGGACCATTTAATACTTTTTTTTTATGCAAAATCCCTAATACATATCGTATATTTCTGTTAGTATCAATATTTGAGGAGGCTTCGGATTATCCTGAATGCAAATATGAATGCAGCTTATGCTGATTGGATTGGGATTATTTTGTTTTCAAATGAATTGTTTGTTTAGGTAGACATTACTAGGGCCTGGGCTTGTCACTGTGATACGTCTCATGTCTCACTGAAATACCAAAAATTTAATGAAAATCTTTTACCTACATGAATTGTACGACGGCCCGATGGAAATCCCCGATTTTGGGATATCTAGATGATATCACGATTTTGGCTACCTCGGCTCCTTGACTCCACAGTTGATTCAAATTCAAGTCAATTTAATAACGGCGTGTCACGATCAAAGTAGTTTCTGTACATTTTTGTGTAAAAAAGTACCTACTTTACAAACTCGCCATAATGCACTGATTTGGTAAGCCAATGTAGATGCCTGAAAAAAAATCATAACATAACATTATTTCTACTAAACAGGACTTAATCGCGTACTATTATTTCATTCATGAATTCGCCGTCCCATTCACGACACCAAAGTTCAATGAACTTATAATATCCGAGCAAGTTACATGTCGGCGGGCACATAGCGAGAACACTGGACGGTCGTGTAAGGCAGCCGGCCGTAATCAGCCCCCCTATTCTGTAACTTGTTTTAAGCTCACCTCAATGCTCACCCACAAATATATCTTGACACCGCGATGCGTAGTAACCAAGCGTAGGTAGAGGTCTAGTTTCGTGACGGGCGACCGGAGGGGTGAGCCGCTTTAACGCTTAGCGAATAACAGCCCAGGGCCTACTGCAACCTGCACCACGTTATGCACAGAGTAGAGAAGCCATAGAGATATGTCACAATAAAGCGCGCATGAATATCTGACGCTGATCGTGGGGCCGTTAGGACGTGTCAGATATTTTTACCTGCATTGTTATTGAAGACATTAATGCTGGTGACTGTACGTTTGAGCTGTCTGTTCGTAGCTGCGTTAACACATTCATAATAATTGTAGATAGATAGATTCAAAGGAGTTCTCCGATGTCATCCTTCATGACTTCCAGTCCCTCACTTCTTCCGTTTCACTAACGCGCTCCCTATTAAATTAGTTAGGGTTCCGTACCCAAAGGGTAAAAACGGGACCCTATTACTAAGACTTCGCTGTCCGTCCGTCTGTCTGTCACCAGGCTGTATCTCAAGAACCGCGATAGCTAGACAGTTGAAATATTCACAGATGAAGTATTTCTGTTGCCGCTATAACAACAAATACTAAAAACAAAATAAATATTGAAGGGGGCCTCCCAACAAACTTTTTTTACTGTTTTATAGATAATGGTACGGAACCCTTCGTGCGCGAGTCCGACTCGCACTTGGCCGGTTTTTTTTTATTTTGCAAAGGGAATTCATTCCTAAATTGTCACATTCGTAATTGACTCAAACTTACTGTGTATAAATCATGCGTGCTGAAAGGGTGAATTGATGATGACTCAAACTGCGAGAGACTAGAATTAAACAGACGTTTTAGTTGCAAACTGGATGCTCTGTAGAATTAAAAATTTCGTCAGTCATCTTTAAAACTATAGTAATAATAATGGTTACACACGCATTCACTGTCATTATGGGTGACATGTTTCGAACCTTGTGCTTTTTGGATGCCTGTGCTCTCTAGAACTGCGCTACTCTGTACATAATATACAATCGATGGTGAGCTTACGTCGGTTTGACATCGATGTTTCATGGACAATTTACGCGCGTCCAGCCCCCAGCAACAATATTGTTGCACATAAATATCCACCAACATAACGTAGCACCAACATAAACACTGCAGTGTTGGAATTGAATGATGTTGCTACAGAGTTGGGGATGGAGTTGTTGATTTTGGAGTGGGGCTGTAGTGATATGTTTGTTGGCAATTTTTAAGACCGACAGTTTGAACTTTTTTTCTTTTCGTAATTCATGATACAGCGGGGGCCCATGTCCAACATTGTGTTGTCATGTCCAAGATTGATGATCCTCATGATATCTTTGTTCGGGTACATATAATTGTATGTATTTATGTATGTATAAGTAAGTTTATATTGTATTCATTATATTTGTATGTATATTAATGAAATTAATTGATTTGTGTTTCCATTCGAGTCTCTGTATTTAGGATCCTGCACCACTAAAGTTTATGTTTAGCCCAATGGTTGACTGGTAGAGAATGCCTTAAGGCATTAAGTCCGCCAATTGTATCTTTGTTTTTATATTTGTGCAATAAAGTTTAAATAAATAAATAAACATTGGACGTCTTTCGGCTGATATGATGATGATATCACGAGATATTGTGACATTGGCAAAGCTCTAAGTTGCTAGATTCGGACAAAAGCAGGTTTAACTACGTTGTATCCATAATTCGTCTCTATATTCAAATAAATGTACGCAATCCGTATGGAGTGTAGTGAACTCACGTTGAGCCCACTAGATTCAATTAGGTACACGGCAACACAATGATAAAAGTGTATGCGTATATATGACTTTTAGTGTTGCCGCGTAATTGAATATAGGGGGCTGAACTTGCATTTGCTAAACTCGACATGCGAATTGGGAACATTGATTTGTATTTAGATACGGAGTACAGATACAACGTAGTGCTACACTAATTAGCAGCGCAGTGAAAAGGAAATAACTACGTTAATTCACATCCACTACTATCCTTATATTAAAAGAAGTACAGACTGAAAAAGGTAAATACGGGACTGCGAGCCAGACACCCATAACTTTTAGGGAGAAGAAATTTGAAAAAAAAAACTAATTATTTATTCAGCAAATAGGCCACTTACAAGTCGAAATGAATATCTAGGGACTCAAAATAGTATGAGTACATTATTCATAATAGAATTAACTACATCAGGCCCCGTACCATGGTCGGCCTTATCACGCGATAAATGACAAGATAGAGCGTCCGTCTCGTTCCATCAAACGGTGTGACGGACGCTCTATCTTGTCACTTATCGCGTGATAAGGCCGACCATGATACGGGGTCTGAGTTTACATGTCAGATACAATAAGAGAAAAAAAATACAATCTTATTTCTTAGAGATTATATAAGGTCTCCAAGTGTCAACATTAAAATAATTATATTTAAATCTCATAGGTATTCACAGAGATGTACCTATGTGTCGAAAACTTAGTAATAAAATAATACAATCAAGTGAAGACCGACTGAAATCTCCCATATCAATTCCGCAGAACCACTGTTCTGCACGACAAGCATAACTTCATTCAACTGAATGAAGTTATGCTTGTCGTCCTTGCAAACATGAACTGACCGGACTCCACAAACAGCACCCGTTCACGAGTATGACGCGTATCTCAGCCATCGCCTCCCGAATTTTGGGTCATATGGGCCACTAAAACTATTATTATTACCTACCCTATTGCTACCTAAACCGCCCGTCTACAAGTCCGGCTGATCGACTTTAAAGGGCTGAATAGTTAGATAAATAAATAACAAAGATAATTCCGTAATTCGGGAATATTATGCTTCCGAGCAAATGTCCGAAGGAATTATGTAGTGTGCTAACTATGAAATCCTAAACCCCAAGACATAAGTAACAACAGTTACCATAAACCGGGTTTAAACTGTTGGCAACTGTATCCTCTAAATAGACCGCATGGTTATCTTGACTTACCATGCATGTACGGTGAAACTTGGATTGCGTTTGCGCATAACAGTGTTTCAGCTTGACAACTTGGCTTCAAAAACCGCTCAAAATACTTTAAAGCACATCCATATCATTTCTCAATTAAGGAATATATCACGTAGGGGTCAACTCTAAAATCAACCAACCACATTTAAATATATTACCGATTTAATTATTAATTCAATTGTTTCTTTTGTTTATGGATTTATACAAATACTCTTTATCTACCTGCATACACCTCAATATTAGTATACTTACGATTATTTAAGCGATTCTTCGAGTTGTACCAAAGTAATTCTTCCAAAAAGCCACTTTATCGACTGGGTTAGAACATTCAAAATCCAATGACAATTGTATAAAAAACTCTCTGTCATTTTAATTAGGTATTATACAAACGCAGTAACTACAGAACACAGCGAATATATGCAGAGGCAAACAGCAAGCTTTCGGATAGCAAAACAGCGATATCTTTAAAAGTCTGTCTCTTATTCCTTTATATGGATGATCCTTAAGAAAATTACATAATAAGCCCTTCGTAAGATTTCGCGCTTTCTTGATATAAAGTTAAATATGACTAAACTATATTTTTTGCTACACCTATCTGTTTAATGAATCTTAATTTTATTTCAATGTTATAATACAAAAACCACTAAATTTTTCTTCTATCTCAAGACTACTTAATAAAACAAATTTTGTTCTCAAGACTCGAAAGTTAACCGTTATCAAGAAAGTGCTCTATCTTATCTCTGTGTGTATCTTTACTTTCGCAATGCCAGCAAATTCTGCTGACCGCAGAAGGGTTAACTTAGCTGTAATGCCGGAACTGAGAATTTGATTAAAATTTCACTTTGTCTAAGTTACTTCAAAACGTTTAGCAGCTGGTTTTATTGGTGGGATGGTGACGCTGGCTACGAAGCTGAAGGTCCTGAGTTCGAATCCCGGTAAGGGCCAAATATTTGTGTGATGAGCATGAATATTTGTTTCTGAGTCATGGAAGTTACTTATTGATTTAAACTTTTACGTGTCCCACAAGAATTTAACCTAAATGTCACTTTTTGGTCTTTGTTTCCCATTTTTAGGAACAGCACCCTCAGGAATGACGTTACTGCTTGTGTAAGAATGTCCTCATATATGTACGAGTACAATTTACTTATTAAATATTATTGGCTCGCGAATTTAAAACTGGAGGTCATGGGTTTAAACAAATGCAAATATTTATTCGTAACAATTGTTATAAGTCGTACAGAGGATACCTTACTAACATGTAAGTAGTTATGTAGGCAATTATAATTACAATTATATAATTTAGATTCGTCATTATTAGAAAAATAAGTATTATTATATTTTGATTTTACATCCGCGTTATCTCACATTTAATTGACATTTTAAATTCTTTTTAAAGTTACAATTATGTAACTTTCACAATGTGAGCGGTTGGTTGAAGAACTCTGTAAAACAGTTCTGTCATCAAATATTTCTTCAATCTACCTCTAAATCCGGCGGGAGTCGCTGCCTCTTTAACTATATCGGGTAAGCGATTGTAAACGGGTAGTTCAAGACCAGCTATCAACCTCGGCTCGTATTACTGGGTACTTCTAAAACTAATGGACGCTTTTTTTAATGTATAATATAAAATATCATTTGATATTTACGTTTTTTAACAGCAGGTAGCGTTTCGCTGAAGGACATTATCGTGAGGAAACCGATGTAATCCCAACAACGTCTAGTTTTCCCTCTGGGTTGGATGTTCAGACCCCGAATCATGGTCGGACTTATCACACGATAAATGACAGGATAGACCTCCAGTCACTGGTTGACACCGTTCGATAGAACGAGACGACGCTCCTATCTTGTTACATATCGCGTGATAAGGCCGACCATGATACGGGGTCTGATGGCAGTCACTTTCGCAAAACAGATGCCAATCCAATGCGGACCCGGGACCTCTCTTTTAGGATACAACCGGTAGAAAACTACGATGAAATGTAGTTATAGTTGACAAAGTATAATGTGCACCGATTCCTAGACAAATTGTATCGCCAATCAGTGCACATTATGTTTCGTTCTGTTCCAACATTACCTACACCTACCCTCACTTTAGTGTAAAGCTACACAAATCTCCAAGAATTCACTTCTAATGTATTGGTCACGTATGCCAATTCTCACCCCCGGGCAGTGAATGTGAGATGCGACGTCATCTAGTCCGGGGTCAACGGCCGGCGCCTGTGAATGGACTTGGCTGCCAAGCTGAATTTTTTTCAACGATTTTTCAGCTATATGTACAGTCGCGCTCAATTTTGGCGGATTGCATATAAACATTTAAATAATCAGGTTTTTATAGAATATTGTTTTCCCAGTTTATGATATGACTTAGGTACTTTTTGGGCGTTCACCTTCAAAACAGGTTTGGTCGTTGCGCGACCTGGGTAGATATCACATAAATTGCAATTGTCCCTTAACTATAAACTGCAATAATTTAAAATTTCATCATCATCATCATATGAGCCGAAAGACGTCCACTGCTGGACATAGGCCTCCCCCAAAGAGTGCCAAAGTGACCGGTCCTGCGTCACCCACATCCAACGGACTCCAGCAACCTTTACCAGGACATCAGTCCACCTTGTGGGGGGCTTACCCACGCCGCGCCTTCCGGTACGTGGTCGCCACTCGAGAAACTTTCCACCCCAACGACCATCGGCTTTAAAATTTAAAACACCCCTAAACAACCTTCGATTAAAAAAACCGCACTATAATCGATTATTCCATTTGGAAGCTACAATGCCACCACTCGTTTTCGTCGAGGATTAATGAAACAGTGTATTTCCACAGTAGATAATATGCAGTAAAACAAATCCGTTCTAACGTCCAATGCGACGGCTTGCACTTTAGTGTACATTTATGTAACAGTAACATTTAGTGCAAGTCGGGGTAGTCGGCCGCCGTGCCGCCCGTGCGCCTCATAGAACTGGTTTTAAGGAGCGCAGGTGTAGCAAGGTCTTAAGCGACGCCAGTTTAGATACCGCTTTAGCTAATATATTTACTGTGGTATTGCCTGTCTCGTTCTAATGCATTATAGTCATAGCAACATTATTATACTGGCCATTTTCTTCTGTGCACTTTACCAGTACATTAAGCTTCTAGGTATCTTGTCTTGCTCACGCAAGTTTAATTTTATTTCTTTTTGTTTTAAGTTTTTTTCATCAAATATATGATTGATCAATAGGCCATATATTTGGCAATAGGTTCAGTGGGTAGTAAACTTGCCTACGAAGCTAATATTAGTGTGATGTGTATGAATATTTGTTCTGTCTCAATTCAAGTCTTGGATGTTTTCTATTGTGGTATTTATTAAGTACTCTAGCTGTCCGTATAAGAATCCAAAAAATCCATCCTACACGCAGGTGAAAGATTTTTGAAATCGGATAAGCGGTTTTGGAGATTTACATATACAATTTACATCGCTACAATCTATATATAGTATAGATTTCAATAATTTTTTTATGCCATTCTATAAAAAATTATCGCAATCTAGTACTGCTGCGTTATTGAGCATGCCATGGGGCTAGATGAAGAATGAGACTTCGATCTGTGTAATATGGTTCCTTAAATGTATTTACTTATACTAATCGCAAAACCAAGTGAAATAGTTCACTTTAATGGACTGCACTAAAATGTATCTCCACTTGCAGCTATCAAAACTAAATTAATCTAAAATACCAGTTTGATTGTACAAACAAACAGCTCGGATGCAATTAGGAGAAAAGTATCAGTCGGGCAACAGTAGTGTGGTCTGGCCGCCGGCCAGAGGGAGTTGCCAGCGTTGTTGGCGCAGGTCACGCCTTTGGACCAGCGAGGTGACATACGCGGAGAAGTTATATCTCAAAGCTGCAATACGTCACTCATACATATATCAACTCACAGTATTTCGAAGCAATACTATAATAATATAGTACTAATATATAATATAGTACTTGAAGTTTAGCGGATCGAATCGCTAAACTTCAAGTCAAGATTCTTCAATTTTATGACGAGCTGTTGCTCTCCTGCTAGCGTCTCCTGATGATGCCTCGTGAAGCGACACACTTGTCCAGGTTTCTTAATTATTTATTGGTAGTGATTTGCTGTTTTATTCTCGTGTTTGTTAAGGCAGAGGAAAAGCATTAACTGTAAAATATTGTTGCAAGCAAGTCCGAGTTACACCAGTCCAGAGGGAGTTGCCAATGCTGTATGTTGTTTCAGGTCACATCTTTGGAAGAGCGTGGCATCGCACACTGAGTGGAAGTGGAGGCGCTGGGCCATAGAAAACTCCGCACCTTCGACGTTACGTTGCATCAGAGACCATTGTCGGTAGTGGTTTCTTTTCTACTTAAGTTACAGATACCGTAAGTAAGCAGTTTCTTAAGGTGCGACCATTCCGCTGCTCAAAATGCGCTAACGCACCGTAAAACGCAGCAAAATGTATGAAGAATACGTGACGCATACGACACGTCAACGCGTATACGCAGCGTTAAGCACCGGTGTGGTCGCTCCCTTAAGGATTTGTATAAATCTGAGCGGCTATCGCGAAGCGCCAGCTGCGTTCGTTTGTATAACTTTTCCTGTGCTCGCTGGATAGGTTGCGATTCGCATAGCATCGCTTGCTTTTGGTTTGTTTTTTCTATTTCCTTGTTATTGTGTTCTTATATTTGTTGACAATGCCCTAATATTATATTTGAATTTTTCTGTTTTTGACGATCGTGATAAAAATTCTTATTTTTTTGACATGTATGCAAATCTGTAATGTAAATTTTTATCATGAAATAAATAATCTAATCTAATCTAATCTATAGAGAATGGGGCGTCAGATTTGGGCGATAGTAGAGGTCTGACCACATCGCAGGTTGCTGGATTCGAGATCGCTAGTAGTACTTTTAGTAGGACACCCTTCGCCACTTCATTAATCGTTCATTCTACGATATAATATCACCATTATAAGGCCGAAGTAATATCGTCATTCAAGAGAAAAATGTTGTGTGATTTAATGAAATGAAATGAATATTATTTAAACGTATCAAACCAAAAAAAATTTATAAATTTCGTGCATACAAAGACTTTATAACTAGGGATTGCAAATCCGGAAATACTTTCTCAAATCCGGACTTCGGATTAAATCCGGATTTGAGGGAGGTTTTTTCTTAGTACTAGAAAAAATATACAAACAACTGAAACAACCCAAAAAAGTAATTACTCAGTCTTTTAATAAACAAATAATTATGTACACTTCTACGCAAATTTTGGAAACTGAACATATAAAAATTAAAAAAAAACTTCTAATTTACAATTAAAATAATTAAACACGTCTTTATTATAGCGTAAAGTTTATTCACAATTCCCCGAAAAAATTAATGTTAAAAACATTAACGCATCAAGTCTTGAGTCGTTCAACCGCATTCTTAAGGTTACATACATTTGTTGGTGGTATTGCTAGTAGCTTATCGTAAACGGAGGATAAAATATCAACCATTTGTCCTCCGTTTATGTATACCGCCATCTCAATATGAACTACTAGCTTCCGCCCGCGACTTCGTCTGCGTGGACCCGGGATAAAAACTATCCTATATTTTAAGTCAGGCTATAAACTATCTTCGTGCAAAATTTCATCCAAATCGGTTAAGCCGCTTAAGCGTGATTGAGTACCAAACATCCAAACATCTAAACATCCAAACATCCAAACATCCAAACTTTCGCATTTATAATATTAATAGTAGGATGAAGTAAAGTGGCCAACTCAGGGGCTTGTATGCTATGGGTAGCAACTGCTACATTAGTCGCTTCCTTTTAGCTCCGAAAAGAAATTTGCCGATTCAATTGTTCTTTATATGTTCAAGTTCGTTCCGGTACTTCCAGTCGCCGTAGCTCATCGTCTACTACATTTGGCATTGAACTCTTCGAAGGCATCGAAGAAAACACTCCGCTTTCCGCGAGACGGTTATACGTTAACAGTTTTAACACCAATATTATAAAAATCCGAAAATCCGGATTTAGGTTTCAAAAATTCGAAACGGATCGTGAAATCCCTTGAAAATCCGGATTTCTGAACTTCGTATAATCCGGATTGCAATCCCTACTTATAACTATTTGTTTGTTACGAAATGGTCCCGCCTCAGCATAATGCTAGCTCAAGAGCCAGCGCTGGTCTTCCGGCGAGACCATTTAAACTACTTATTTAATTTAAACAACTCGACATGTCTCTTCCGCTTTCTATCAAACCCCGCCCTTACCCGGTACGCGGCAGGAATACGCTCTAACATCATACTTCATCAGGAAACTAGGAAATTTATTAAGGAACAGAACTGATAACCGCCCCTAAATCCAAACTGGGGGTTCTTTACAAACTCGACAATTGAATGTATAACGCAGAAAGCAAACTTCTTGCAACAATGAAACTGAAGTTTGGAAGTTTTTACCTACGCTTACAAATCGGGCTATTCACGAACTTTGGAAGCCTTGGGAGTTAGAATTACTAATGTCGCAAAATGCACGATGAATAGGGGGGGTGGGGGTGGAGGAGGGGTATCTTAGAGCATAGGGGTACTCATGGGGGTATTTTTTTAATATGGCAATACTGAAACGTAGACAGCAGTGTCTATCCTACTTTCGTATCATTAAGATCGGCCGTTTTGTTTAAAAATAGTGAATTAAAAATGAGTTGTGTCAGCACTTTTGTTGAAAATCACGATTTCTTAAGAGAGGCGTTAAGAAAGTGTTGATTATCTGGTGGCATCACGAATATCACGATATGAAATATTCGTCATTACATCAGCGTCTGACCATCTGCAGAAAAATGAGAATATATAATACAAAAAGGTTTAGTGCAATTGTGTCCCATTGAAATTGTTCTGAACTTATAAATGCTTGGTAAACTGCATGCGAACTGGCGATGCGACCTGGCAAAGGAAAATTCCCATTGTTCAGAACTTCGAATGTAGGGAAAAGGATTACACAAAATACATATTGTGTGTTTGACAAGAGAATGATGCAAAAATTGTGTGCGGGATTCGCTAACAGTTGGTATATCGGTTAGCTACATATTATACAATCCATCTGTACTATAATTGATAGTGGCTCGGTGAGTTGAAGAAGACGCAAGCCTATCTTAAAAAAAAAAGACCGGGTTGCACTCCGGGAGTGCCGGCAGAAGTAAAAACTTGAATTATTTTAATTTTATAAAAAAAAAACTTTACCTTATGTAGTACTAGCTTCCGCCCGCCACTTCGTCTGCGTGGACCCGGCATAAAAAAACTATCCTATGTTTTAATCAAGTCCATAAACTATCTTAGTGCAAAATTTCATCCAATTCGGTTGAGCCGTTTAAGCGTGATTGAGTAACAAACCTCCAAACAGCCAAACATCCAAACTTTCGCATTTCTACTATTAGTAGGATTGAACCTGCTCAAAAAAATCACGAAAATCGTTTAAAAAGTGCAACCTGTAGAGGACAACAGCTGGACAGTCGGACAACGGGACAGCGGGACATACGAAAGAATTTTGGCCCAACCAGAACTGTTCGCTTCGCTCGCTCGATCAATAATATTCTATACTTATACGTATATTATAAAGAGGAAAAGTCTGTGCGAATGTAGCTTTGTAAGTTTGTATGTAGGAGGAAACATCCGGAACTGCTTTTCCGATATAAAAAAATCTTTCTCGTCTGAAAGTATATTTTATCCCGCGGGTTTTCTTTTCTTACGCGGCAATTCGCACTACGCGGGCGGAGCGGGCATGATCGGTATTATCCTTGCCAAGCATGTATTTAACATTTTAAAAAAATGGGGACAATCTTACACTAATCGACCTAGTCCCAAACTAAGCAAAGCTTGTATTATGGCTACTAGACGGTGATATACATACTTATATTGATAGATAAATACTTAATTACATAGAAAACATCCATGACTCAGGAACAAATAAATGCCCTTATCGGTATTCGAACCTGGGACCTCCGGCATGGCACAGGCCCCTACCCCCTGGCCTGACCCTACACTACTAGGCTGCAGAGGTCGTCACATCATTCTTTATTTACGAGTATGTACAGTCGAGGTCAAAGATATGTTTACACTTTTGCACCTTATTGCCTTGTAATAAGGTGCAAAAGTGTAAACATATCTTTGACCTCGACTGTACCTACATTCTGCAGGTTAATGTCTAAGATTACATATGAGTAAATTGACATAGACGTACGTAATGGACAGGCAATATGGGTATGGGGGTACCTATATATATATTTTTAATTGGTACCTATATACTCATAGCAACATTTCTATGGACCCATTAAGTTGATCCAAGCTCTTAGGCAAGCATATAACTCAATTGTTCTAATCAAAATCTAATTACACTATCGCTTCAGTATGATTTCATCAATCATAATTGCAGGCCCAATGTAGTGTCGGGTTATAATTTCACCACCCCCTTTCGTACAAGTCGACTAAGGGAGCAGGGTTGAAGTGTGTTGTGGGCGATCGGCTAGCAAGCTATCACTGCGATTTAGCATAAATGTGGGTATAAAAGATATGCAAAATGTGATGTGGTACTGGATCATAAGTTTCATGTGCTCTGCCTACCCCTTTTAGGAAAAAGGCGTGAATCTATGTATGAATGTATGTAATCTTGATTCAATTAAATTCCTTTATTCAGGGATCGACGTGGATCATTATTGTGGGTAAATACTTAGCTTAATATTAGTAATTGTAAAGTTCATAGCATACATAAAGTCAATTTAAAGAAATAATAGTCTAGGGATTCAAAATTTACATTACAGTCAATTATAATGGTATATTAAATAATGCTAAGCAGAACTTATTATAAATAATTGATATTTATCGCTAGCTTTAAGAACGCACTGTTTTTTTACTACGACGGTGACAAATAAGCATATGGCCTGCGTGACTGTAAGCAGACACCGTCGCTTGCGTCATTGCTGGTAGAACGGTTGCAGCTTCGTAATTCTTCGAGATATCTGAATGTGATTTTTGTCACTACGCATATTTTTTTGCCTTCATAAAGAAAGGTTTGGTGCGCGAGTCAGACTCGCATGGACGGGTTTTTTTTGACTAATAAGATACTTACCACCGGTGACAATCGAATTGTAAAATAGCCGCGTTTGGAAGCCCCGGTATCGCACAGCCAAACACCAGCGGAATTGGCAGCAAACCGATTTCCCTTTGGCGTTTGCTTCGCTTGGTTTACATCAATATTTGGCAGGCTTTAACTTTTTTGCGTTTACGCCACGCGTAAAAGATCAGGTTGTGAAAAAAACTATCGTTTGAATTTTGAAACATCAGTTAGGCTATTTTTATATTATGCGGTTACGTCTGCTAACGAAAATGACACATTTGAAAAAAAGGAAAAGGCCAGTCGCTCTAACCAACTAAGCTATTGTAACCGTGCTCAACGAAGAGATTTATCAATTAGATCCCTTTCGGCTAGCAATTTAAGTTGGGTACTTTCTTTATGTAAAAAATTACGAGTATATTGATAATTAACCATCCAGTTATTACAATAAGCAAATATAATAAAAATCATAAAAAGTTAGTCAGCAAAAATATAAATATTTACTTATTAATATTTTTTGAATTTTCACACTCAACAGTAGATTTTATTTTTATTATTTACAAGGCTATTCCAGTGGAAACACTTTAAATCCTCCTCCTATACTGTAAGGCCTTGTGAATATTGTAAGTATTGTAACAGCTGAACCTTTCAATCGACCCGGGTATCACTCCGACCTTTTTGTACCCTGTACCCTGTGCCCTCCGAAATTGGTTACGAGCTACCTAATAACCAGTCCTCGGATGCAAATGTATAAACGTGGATTTGATCAATCCGTTTGTTGGAGTAAACATATTTTATTGGAGTAGGAAGAGATTTTTAGATAAAGATTTATAGAGGTTGAAATAAATTGGTGATTTCACTTTAAGTACTCTTTAATTGGAAAAAAACAAAGTTAGCTGCTTTTATATTATTTTTGTGATTAAATAAAATAAATTGTGTGCGAAAATGTGTAGGGAATAATTGATTCAGTCTGGTAATATTGATTTTGGCTACCAATGATAGATTAATGTTACATGGTATTCAAATACTATTTATTGGCATTTTACAGAAGCATTTACTAGTTATCAATTTGATTTTTTTTATTTCACGTAACCAGGTTACAGAATTAATCAGATTATATTTCAATTTCTTCGCAGACTGTTGATTATTTACTTGAAACTTCCAAGGGTCACTCGAGGTCGACCAACTATTTCAATAAAGCTTCGGAAACATTTTTTTCAAGACATAATCAAACAAGTTTCAGAACTTCTTTCATTTTGCATCTTCGTTTCTATTAAAGTTGCCAAAAACAAACGTTGGGGTTAAGCAAGTTTTAATTGGGCAGCATTAATTAAAATATTGCTTGGGAGACAATAATTTGCCTTCAACCCAAAATGGCCTTACCACGTTCAATTTTACACGCGATTATGCTGCTGACTCCAAAGCGTTTATGCGCTAGAATAGCGTGAACGTTCACGTGGCATTAGATCCGGCTACATCTAAAGTATAAAAAGTAAGAGGCTTATCCTGTCAGCTCATCAGGACGGAAGTGCTGTTTTTCATATCCAGCACTGCTTTAATAAAAGTCGTCCATCCATAGAACTTCAACGGTCACATGAGGCTTTTTAGCGTAAAACAGTGGTACTAGTGGTAGACGTCTTTTTGTAATTGAGAGTGCAGATTAGCGGCTTGTAAAGTCCCCCCGCTGACGTTGATTTGGATACGGTGGCTAACCGCTCGCTGTGTTGTGCTGTTTTACTCGCAATACTTTTTGCACGTCGTGTCCGTCCATAGTCCATTTGACCCCTTAGATTCGTAAGAGATATGCCCAAAGAGAGGTCAGACATTGAATCTCCTGTAGCGTTCAGTGTTGCCGTATATTATCAGGATTTTTTTTTAATTTATTTAGGTGAAAATACTACCTATACATATACTATCTCCCTTGCGAGTCGTGTTGTGTGTAGGTACTACTGTCATGTTCAGTCAGAGCCCTTTGGGCAGTTGGAAAACTGAAATTACGAATATTTTTGTCCGCTTTGATAAATAACAGATTTTTAACAACGTTATTTTGTTCAGAACATTAAGTAACATCATTTCAACTCAGTTACTTCGCTTATGAGGAATCTCGTTATACGTATCGCAGCGAATTTTGATCCCTATGACAGCTGTCATCTCCACACAATTTGTAACCTTAATACGCAAGATTGTACTGAGATGACAGCTGTCATAGGGATTAAGATTCACCGCGATACGTATAGCAGATGCATTCTCACAACATCAACCAATATGTTTCCAATCTAATTATAATACGTCAATAGTGTGACCCGAAACGAGACCCCCTTGGCAAATGTGTATTAGTTACATAATCATCCCTGATTCTCATAAAACGTTAGAGAATACAGAATTCATTAAATCGTTGTTAGAATGCCTTAAACACTTACAATAGACCACTGCCCTCAGACACAACAGCATTTTGGGAACATTTTACCAAGCCCAAAAGTTTCAAGAAGAAAATTCGCCGCCATTGTTTGCGATTGAAATTGTGACG